>OZ014480.1:3600000-4272069 GCA_963965965.1 Trididemnum nubilum
AAGTGAGCAGGTCGAAGTACACTCTTCTTTTTTAGAACCGGTAAATCTTGAGTTTAGACTGGCTGTTTTGAATTTTTTGCCAATATTTAGTCTCATTTGTTCTTGACTTTGTTAAATTTTGAGAGCATCGATGTCAATTTCAGCGGGCATGTTTGAAACACTGTTTAATTCCTATAGCTCTGTCTGCTTAACACTTAAGTGAAGGCTTTTTTCTTGCTTTTGCAGCATCTTAAAATTGCAAAAGCAAAAAAAGCAAGCTTTTTTTGAAGTTGAATAACTGCCGCAAAAATTTCTCAATTGCTTGCGCAGAGCAACATAGCTTTATAATCTTGAATAGTTGCAATTTTGCTTGTAAACACAAGAAAATCACTGAAATTTTATCGTTTTGAATCAGCATGAATTTTAGTTTCTTTGATTAGTTTTAATTTTTTTTTTTTGTTTGTTTTGCTGCCGAGGCTGGCAGTGTTTTTAATTTTTTCTTAAATTTTGAGCAAAAATGAGCCTCGTGTTTTAGAAAATCGTTCTTATAAAAGGAGTGTATTACTATTTTTGTCAACTTGCACTGCTTAGCATTTCTTTATCAATCAAAACAGCAAATGGTTCTCAATGCAATTCACTTTTTTTTAGCAGTCTAATAGCAAACATGGCGACGATTTGAATTAATTTTCAGCAAAAATTCGCATGAGTTAGAAGTTTTCAACATTTCGCCATTAAATTTCTAAACCAAAAAGATTTCTCGCACGCTTAAACAGTGCTTCAAGATCCTTTTTAAGTTGGCGAGGAAAATGTGACGTTTTTTTACTCGAACTGCTTTCCCAATCGCTCGAAGAAATTTAGCGAGCAAGAATGACGTAACGGATTTTGCAAGGCTTTACATACACATGCAAAAATGACCTCTTACGTTTAGCGAGTATCTTGTTCGTTAGCGCCTCCTAAAAAAAAACTCGTTATTAAAGCGAATGAGGAAATTTCTGTCATGTGCCCCCTGGTTTGCTAAAAATAGCCTATATATAGGTTTTGAGAGCGTGTTTGGTTACAACATAGCACAAATTAATATCTAACCTAATCTATAGGCCTAAGCGAAAGTAGAGAGCAACTACGCAGAATTGTTTTGTCGCTCCCAAAATGACCAGACATTTATTTGATTCTTAAAATACCGGAATAATCGACAATGACATAGGTAATACAAAAACATACCGTAATACTTGCAATTTTAGTTTCACATCCAAAATTACCCCAGGCTGTCTGGAATTTTTCCAGTTTGGAATTACCCGAGGTACCGGTAACCCTACAGAATTGTTGCAATGCCACCGGTACATAAATTAAAGTGTTTGAGACAATTTTTGAACACATGCAACGTTGGAGCAGAAACTATATTCTGAGGGAGATCATTCCATAAAAGTACTATATCGGTACAACATGATGATTGAAAAAAATTTTGAACATTTTTTTTCATTCTTACATAACAATAGGTTACAGCAGCCTGTCAATTTTAAAAAAGCAGTGGCTATTTTACCTCAGGAGACAAAATAGCTCAAATGACTATTACATATATTATGCTACCAGTCACTACCGTAGTGTTACAGTACCGCAACCTACTGTAGCCCTAACCTGCTAACCCTTACCGATACCCTACCGTAGTCTTACAGTAGGCTAACCTACTGTAGACCTAACTTGCTAACCCTTACCCTAACCTTAATGCTAACCTTACAAGAGGGAAAATGCTTTTTGCCTCTAGAGGCAAATTAGACTCTTCCTTTGTGTTTTAAAACCCATTAAACCATAAGTCATAGGCTAGGCTAGGTACCGGTACCTAAATTGCAATCTCACTCTAAACCTAAACAGCTACCGGTACCACACTCGCAATAGGTTAGTGTAGGACAGTAATTCCAACTCTTTTCGATCCAAATTATCAGCACATAGGCCTAACATTCTAAAATTCTTGATATACCTAGTCTTCGAAATGCACTCGATACGTTTAAAGTTAGGTAGTGACTATTTCACCGAAAATTTTCAACTTAGAGAGAATAAAACGAGAATGAGAAATATTCATCCGCGCTTTTTTCATTTGCTTTTTTAGGGGTTAAGATTAGGGTTTAGGTTAGGGTTTGGGTTAGGGTTCGACTTGGGAATAGTTTTAGACTAAGCATTTGAGTTTGTGTTATATTTGAGTCAGAATTAATAAAAAACTAGATAAAAATTTTCGGTGAAATAAAGCCTTCCTTAAAGTTATGACAGGTAGTCAACTTCAACACACTCACCAACCACTGATCCTAAAAAACATTGAAACACGTTTAATATGACTTTTTTCAAAGAAGTTGACGTTGTTCTGCTTCAGTACTCAGTAATTGTTAATTTATTAAAAGTTATTAAGGGACTAAATAACAGCAGGTTTGACAACTAAAATATACATGAACACTCATCGTTTTCTTTGTTTAAATTTTGTTGTTGCAATAAAACTTTCCCATCTGGAAAGTGTATGTCCCCTACCAATAAATGATTCCCATTTTGCATCATTATTCATTTAAAACTGCGATTTTTGGCCGTTTGCAATATACCAAAGCCAAGTGCGTTTTTAGGGGAGCGCCATTGGGCCATGGTCCTCCCTTTTGGGTCACCAGGGTAGTATAAGTAGCATAAAAAAGTATGCAAAATTGTGGCATGCCCCCCCCCTTTTTACTTGGGCAGAAGGTTTGAGCCCAGAAACAGTAGGCGAAGACCTTTTTTTGGCCAAAAACCGGACAAAATTTGAGTGAAGACCTTTTGTTTTTTGGTCTCCACCTAATTTTGGGCAGAGAAACGGACTTAGTTTTGGGCTGGAAATTTTTCAATCTGGTCTTCATTAATCTCAAATTTTCTGGCCCCCCCCCCCTTTCAAAAATCCTGCGTACGATACTAACTAAAGCTTACTCAAACAAACTATCCTTCTTTTTACCATAATAGTTAAGAAATTTTTTGTAAATTATGAACCAAACTTGTTGCATCTAACAAAATCATTTGTGTTTAAAAAAAAAACATAGCATGTGTCAAATGGTCTGGGTCAGATCTGGCATAAGCAACGCAAATATTGAAATTTTTTAATCACTATGAAGCACATCTGGACCAGATCTGGCAAGAATGGATAAAAATTTGTCTGTGGTGAAAGATCCGGGAAAGAACTGGGCCAGATCTGGAACAAGCAGTTTCAGTGCATGCCATGGCATGCCCGATGAAATCCTGGTCTGGGCCAGATGAACTTGCTATCTGGGTAGTTTTCAGCTATTTCTCGCTTATTTTGTAACAAACCAAACAAAAACACTCTTATTCTTATTTAAAAATAATAAGCTTTCAATTTGCCCTGACATCCAATTATTGAGCCCTCTGCGACCGCAAATACCGAAAAGAACATACCTGGTTTAATATTATTTGATCAATCATGCAATATTATGCAAATTTTATTGGTGATAGATGATATAGCATGAAAAAAGCTACGCTATACGCCAAAGAGTTCCATACAAGCAAAGTTATTTTGACATTTTCCATTTTTTCGTAGCATTTTGGCGAACGAGAAATAACAATGAACCGACCAAGCGTAAAATACTACAACCGCCGCAGCGGCAAATTTCAAAGAAATTCCTTAACAACCGCGTAAATGCTTTTACAGCGAAAAAATACATGTGACACCTTCAACAATTTTTTTGCGGAAAAAACGAAGTGCTTCCGTCTGGCAAGAAGTTTTTCAAGAAAATAGCGTCTAGATGTGATAGGTCCAAAATTCTTTATGCAAACAAATTGTGCAAAAAACCTGATCGTATGATCCCAGCCTAATGCCTATAATCAAAATAACTTACGATAACACAATCATGTCGAGTTAACATTTTTTGACGCCTTTCTCCTTTCTTTTGCGGTTTCTAGTGCAACGTAACGAGTTTTACGCACAAAATCCTGTTGAGTTTCACTTTAAAGTAGTGGTTCGGTCGTAAAGCAATGCAAAGGTTACTACAGTTCAAAAATCGCACTAGGTAGTCTCATTAGAGTTAGTGTAGATGTTAGCACGATCTCTGAATACGACTAGAGTTCATGCTACTTCTAGTGCGACTATTAACAAGTAGAACGACTTTCTAGATCGTGCTACTAGTGAGATCTCTGCATACGGGCCCTGGATATACGTGTAGTCATGTTCATTGCGCAATCATAAACAATGTTGCTTTGCAGATACCTGTGTCGACAACGCCGTAAAATGCAATTGTGACGCCAACAATTTTATTGAAACATCTGACGAAGGATTCCTGACTGACAAAGACAAACTGCCAGTCACTGAGCTGCAATTCGGGGATTTGGGTGACGGTGGCGAAGAAGGCTGGTTCACTCTTGGTCCACTTATCTGTTCTGGTCGAGTTAATTAACCTAGAATAAGAGTTCCATTTTTGATAAAAATTTGTAAAACTTTTTGAATCGTCATGTTTTGCTTCGCATTTAATATTTTGATTGTTTCTTTATCACATAACGATCTGTTGCAAGCATGTTACAGATGCTGCGCGTTGTTCTTAATGTAAACGATCCTCATTTAGAGACGAATGCAAAATACATGATCGGCTCAGGTTCTGTAATATTCAATGCTTTGATAACTTAACGTATATACTTATTCTGGATGTTTAGTGCAATTGTAATATTACATCTATATTTCACCAAATTCCAGGTAATATTACATCTTAGAAGACTGAGAAAAGATCTTTGCGTACTTGATAAGCGTTGTAATGCAAGTGAAGGAGTAACGATTTAGTATGTTGTGCGATCGTACTGGACGTAGTTTGTGTTTTATTTTGGAGCAATTTAATTATACAAGATACAATAAATAAACAAAACAGTGAATTAACTCCTTCAAGCAGATTGCCTTATTTTGAAGCCACCTAACGCCGGCTTTTGGCCAGATTCAATAAATGACATTTAAACTAGGAATGTGGTTTCGCCAGATTGTGAATCGCTTCCACTTTCAACACTTGATGACGTAAATTTTTGCCTAAAATTTTTTACTTTGGAAAATTTTTGGCAAAACTTTTTGTTCCAGATATGTCAAAATTAAATGTTCAATGTTATCTTCATTTTAAAAACAATATGGAACCAAAATGTGTAATTGGCTTGTCATCGCAAGGATCAAAGCACAGGCGTAGCGAGGAATTCGGATTTGGAGCGGCCCAAAAGCGAAACGTTCTATTACATGGTCGTATGTTTTAGCTGTCACTAATTTTTTTTATGCCGTTCAACCAGAATTTTGAAACAAATAGAAATTACTTATTGCGTTCTAGAAACAAAATTCTAAGGGCTCAGGATGATAATCTTTCAATCGCATTTGCAGTATAGTGTAAATCTTCACTTGGCTATAAGAAGTAGCCTTGGGCAAAGTCCAAAAACTGCAGATTTTTTTTTTTAATAAGTCGCTTTTATAGGTGACTTTGCTCCAAGTTTCTGCTTAGCAACGTGCATTTTTAAGACTGCAAAACAACAAACACTGCAACATTTTATGGGCATCTTGTCAAAAGTTCTATAATATTATGCTTTGTGTGGGAGAAGTTTGATGCTCTCCCCAGTTTACTTTTCAAAGAATAATATATTGTTGCAGTGAGAAAAATTAAATCCTGAAACCGAAAACTTTAATTGTTTAAGTTATTGTTAGTGAATGTAGCTACTGAAATCCTGTGCACTTGTTCGAAGCCACCAAGCAGAGATAATCATCGTACATCGTCGTATCCAAGGACGCAACAACGTGACCGGATGCGGGTTGAACCCAGATCATGTAATTAGAGTCGTCATAAAAACAACGCCTTTACCCTCTCGGCCATGCTGCATAAATCATTCTTTGAAATCTGGGCAGCTTTTGGTCCATATCCTAAATGACGTCATAAGATGTTTTGTGACGTAGCCACTTTGACTTGAGCATTTTATTATTCAGTTTCAAAAAACAAACCTACAATGTGCAAAATTTGGATTGACTGTAACGTCATGGAAAAAACGATGGTTATTAATGACGTCATTTTTCCAAAATATGGCTTTGACGTCATTAACATAAAACTAATTTTTATCAAAAATTTTGGTGAAAATCAACCCGCATGCCAATTTTGGTGTTCCCAGTTAAGGAGTTAGATACAAAGCAATTTTGTTTCCCTTTCGCACCGGGTAAATGATTTGGTCATATAGCCCGTATAAAATAGGAAGGACTAAAAATCTAAGCTTGCTCAACGATCTGTGAAACAAGGGATGAAATTCCTAGCTGAAGAAAAATCAAATCTCTATTTTTATACTGAGGTAAAAATAAACTGCAAGAGGCGGTTATTTTTGAACGAAAACCTTTATGCACGTTTAAAAAGTCAAAACGAAAAGCGTTGGAGCGATTGTCATAAAAATTCCAAATCAAGTAGAAACTTTGTAGAGGAAACGTTAACTTGTTTGCCAATGCACTGCGTACGCTCCCAAGTACTCCAGGTTTTATTTACCAATTGACTCAAAGCACTCTGCTTTAGGTAACCTGAAGGCACTTTTCGTTCATCTTAGTTGACTAATTTGATTAATATTTGTGGTTGTCTTTCGCCGGATTCTATACACTTCACCGAAAAACACCTCCAGAAATTACATTTCCCCAAAAAACACTTGCCCGAAACTACATTAACCCGAGTGCGCATTTCCCTGAACGTGCACTTGCCAAAAATTACATTTCCCCAAAGGCTCATTAGCAGAAATTTCACTTGCCAGAATTAACATTTCTCCGAAAACTTATTTTCTAGAATTTACACTTGCCAGAATTTAAATTTGGCCGAAATTACATTTCCCCGAAACCTTATTTTCCAGAAATTAATCACATTCGCCAGAAATTTCATTATTGATTACGAGATTATATTATAATTGTTCATTTTCAAAAATTAATAAGTTACGGCTTACGCGTAAAACAAAGGGGCAAAAGAAGGCGTTCTCTCACGCCTTCTAACTAATTATGACGAACAACGTTAGGTTTAAAATATTTTTGGGTTTTGACAAAATTAAGTGCCATTTTCAGAACTATTTTGCCAAAGTTTATGATGATATTTTGATGTTTTCAGATCATTGATAATATTGCGGTATTTAGGCCGTATCTGAAATTCACGAAAGTATCAGCAACACAAACGTTGTATGTATACAACGTATGTATATAACGTTTGTGTCGCTGATACTTTCGTGAATTTCAGATTACTGTTTGCCAGAGAAAGCATATGCCAAATGCCTTGAAAGGAAATGCCGAGAAATAGTGGAATCAAAACTGGAAGATGGTCAGTGCGGTTTTCGTCCGGATTGCAGCACCACGGACCAAATCTTCACTCTGAAGCAAATCTTCGAGAAATCTTGGGAGGATGGCAAAGATCTCTTTGCATGCTTTGTCGATCTTGAAAATGGCAAGTAATCAAAGCCGTTTCATGTGGGCGTTAGACTCCGGCAAGGGTGCGTTTTGTCACCTCTCCTTTTTATTGTTTACATGAATTGGATCGACAAACGCAGCCAAGCTGATGAGTGTGCCACGATTGGAAATTGCAAAATTAGTCGTCTGCTATTCGCAGATGATTTGGATCTGCTTTCTTCCACAGAATCTGGCCTCCAGCGCGTATTAAATAGCTTTGCAGATGCATGCAACACCGCCGGAATGAAAATAAGCACGGCCAAAACTGAGGTACTTCATCTTTCAAGAAACCCTGATCAGTGCGTATTACAAGTGAATGGAGCGACACTGAAGCAGGTAGAGAAGTTCAAGTATCTTGGGGTTGCATTTACGAGTGACGGAAGGCAAGACGAAGAACTCGATACCCGAATAGGCAAGGCTAGTGCAGTAATGCGAGCTTTGCACTACTCGGTTGTCATGAAACGAGAATTGTCGAAAAAGGCAAAGCTCTCAATTTTCAAAGCAGTTTTTGTCCCCATTCTCACTTATGGCCATGAATCTTGGGTCATGATTGAAAGAGTGCGATCACAAGTGCAAGCGTCCGAAATGAGGTTTTTTACGAAGAATCGAAGGAGTTGCACTGTCTAACAAGGTGCGTAGCTCTGAGATTCGAAAATCTCTCAACATCAAGCCGTTACTTCTCCGAATTGAAAGATCTCAGCATAGATGGTTTGGCCATGTAAGCAGAATGCCTCAGGAAAGACTCCCAAACAAGCTTTACTTGCCAAAGCAAATGGTAGTTGGACGACATAGAACTAGATGGACTGATTACATTGAGAATCTTGGATGGAATCGCTTGGGACTTTGCCCAAGTGAAATGATGGAGGTGATGGAAGACCGTGAGGTGTAGCATCTTAATCTTGAGCTGCTGCCCCGGCAACCCTCACGGAGAAGCGGGCAATGACGAAAGAAGAACACTGTTAAAATTTTTGGGTCAGAACGACACAAAAAAATGTAGTTAAAGACGACCCAAAAATTTTGGGTGCAGACGAGCCCAACCAAAATATTTTGGGTCGCCACAACCCAAACAATTTGAGTCGCTGCGACCCAAATTGTTTGCGTTGCTATGACCCATACAATTTGAGTCGCCTAACCCAAAAAATTTGGGTCGCTACAACCTAAACAATTTGGGTTGCCACGACCCAAACAATTTGGGTCACCGTGACCTAAAAAGTTTGGGTCGCTACGACCCAAATAATTTGAGTCGTTACGACCCAAACAATTTGGGTCGCTACAAACCAACCAATTTGGGTCGCCACGACCCAAATAATTTGGGTTGCCACGACCCAAACAATTTGAGTTGCCTCGACCCAAACAATTCGTTTACCACGACACAAACAATTTGGGTCTCCACAACCCAAGGACTTTGGGTCACCACGACTCAAGCAATTTTGGGCGCCATCACCCAAATTATTTCTTGGTTGTAGCAATTTGTTAATTTTCATACCAACACTGTGATGTTTTTTTTTAGAATCAGTTAAATATGCCAGCATAATAGCAAAAACAGAAAGACTTAACAAAATGAAAATTGTCTTGAAAACAATAAATTTTAAAACCAGACATCTGGTAAAGTTTTATTTCATCAATGGTTTTAACAATTAAGCACTTCCGTGTACGTAAAAAAATGTAAATAGGTTTCTATAGTAAACCATAAGCACACAATTGGATTGTCTTTTTAAAAAAATAAATACCAAATCAACAAAAGTTAAATAACTGAGTTAAGTATTGATTTTTTGAAACTGGAATCGTACGATTGTGCTATGAATAGAGAAAAACAATATTGCCAAAAATCAGAAAAGCAGTATAATCAATGGTATCAACAATTCAACTTAACACTGAAATCACATCACTCAGTCAACGTAACATATTTTTTGTATCATAAGAAACACCTAAAATACTTTTCACTTCTTAAGAAAATGAAGGTGCGTCTTTTGTATGGATCAAAATATACTCTCCATGATTTAATTTAGTGCACCTTATATAAAAAAAATAAAAGCAAGAATGATCATATATTGATAATGCATCTTATGAATAGGTGCGCCTAAAAAACATAATATGTTGAAAATCACAATCTTGCATTACTACAGTTAACTAAAATTATGTAACGAAGTAAACAGTAATTAAAAAAAAAATACCACAACCAGAAAAACACTAAAAAATATAAAATCCAATCATTATCTGCGCCTTTTAGAACTACAAACACAGAAAATGTTGACAGACAGAATTCGAAGTGACTCGATGGTGCATGTAAAATTAAAACAATTAGGAAGACTACTGCACTAGAATTTTTTACCAAAAATTTAAATCGATTCTCTAAATTTTTAATCCAACCCAAAGTTGTGACCCACACTCTAAAACTAAACTCTTGACCATAAAATGCGCGAGTGAATAATTTTCATTCACGTTTTATTCTATTTAACGTAAAGCTTCTGGGTGAAGTAGTCACTTTCAAGTAATTGTTGCTGCTCCAACAACTTCAAAAAATGCGCTAGAGCTAGTCTATAAATCAAACTTTTTACCGGCTAATCTACAAATCAACTGGTACTTTACATCTCTCGGAAGAACGATCAGAGGTGGACAGCGCAAGTCATGAAAGTTGCCCCGCAAGCGTTTCCTCAAGCCCCCAAAAATGATTACGACTCAAGCGCGACAGCACGCGCAAGTGTAACGTTTTGAAAAGTATAATTTTAAAAGGTGGATTTGCACAGTATCTGTTTTGGTCCGCTCTTGTTTGTTTTCGAACGTATTTAGCTTCTCAATGAAAAAGTACGTTGATTTTCGTCCGCAGTTTTATATGTCTAAATTCTAACCAGACCGTCACATTTTAGAGAAAAGTTTTCAGAAAAAAAATTTTTGTAAAAGGATACAGTTCTATTTTGAAATTCGCTCCCATCTTTCAAAATTTTTGAACAAAGTTTTTATCACCATGTTATACAATTTACTTAGTGCTGATATGGAGTAACAAAACTACGGACGAAAAAAGTGCATACTTATTTTTCATGGAGAAGCAAAAATGTACGAAAACGGACAAAAGCAGACGAAAAAGGATTACAGTGTAAATCCACCTTAATTGACTTAGTATGCTCAAACTACACTCGGTTAAGGTACAAAACCAATACGGTACGTTATTCAAAACAAATTATCTCGCTACCAATTAGTAAACATAAAGTTATTGACTTTCTCTCAAAAATACTAACATTTGGAAAAATGCGTATTGCTCAACCCCGTTCGCACTGTTCGAATAACCTCTTCAACTAATGAAAAAAGACGCTTAACACCTGCACTTAAAAGAATTGGGGTGTTAAATTCCACTAATAAAGTCGTCATGTGATGGCAAGAAAATGACTTCGCAGTCGTTGTTTTTTCTAATGGCCCGTCAAAACAATAATTGGTGACCAGTTTCGATACATTTGCGCTCCTTGAGCAATTAGCATCACTCTCTGACCAATGGGGCATACTAAAAAAATTATTGTGTTTTTTGTTTAAAAAAAATTAAACCATCTAATACTTAAGAGCTACCGATGTTATCACTCTTGTTAGCAATATCTTTTAAATCTTTCCGGTCTAGCAAAAAGGTTGTAAATAGTAGTTTTTGTTGTTTCTTGATTTGAATTACGGTGTAAGACGTAAGACTATAGCTGTTATAAGCAACGCGTTACATTTTGCCCAATGTAATTTTGAGATTTTTTAGGTACAGGTAGCATAGTTCTAGAAAGACAATTGCAACAATATTTTTTTTCTTTCAATCCTTTTACGTGCTTGAAGCACCTAAAACGATCAAGCTTAAAAACTTTGGCCTGCAAACGTCAAAACAACACAATAAGTTTTCTATTTGAAATTTTATTTTACTATACCATTCTTTGAAATACTCAATTAGAAAATTTGAAAAATCGGCAAATATTTCAGAGAAAAGTTACAGCAAAAGAAGACCCTTGTTGTGAATTCAATCGAAGTTTTGCAAGCAATAGACGAAAGCAATTTGGCATGACGAGGCTTTTATAACGTGCTTTATCAATGCTTTTCTAAAGTTTAATCTCAGTTGATTTAAAAACAATCATTTTTAATCGAATTTGAATTGCGCTCAATATTGTTCAAATACTGAACGATAAGCTCGCTTACCCTCTAATCTCCTCATAGCTCGCCGTAAATGGTGCGTCATCTCATTTTCCTATACTTTATATGAACAAATCAAAATAAAACTTCGTGAAAATTTAAGAACTGCCTAAATCTAAAATTCATTGGTTCTTATGAAAAAGAAGACAGTGTAATTCACTCACCTTGACATGTTTCTACCATTGCCATAGCCAGCATCCACAATTGTTATATCGATTTTGAACAAAAATATTTTGCCCAATCACATCGCTTACAAGACCATATTTGATACCCTCTTGCCGTTCAAGCCATGCTCGAAGGAAACAAAAGACTTTTACTTCCGCACGTTTGTTAAAAAAACACAGATAGGTGTTGGCAATTTACTTCAATTAATTTTAGATTAAACAGTATACTTTGCAATTGAACCTAATCAGTTAAACATTTTTGTTAAGAATCAACCCTAATTAATTGACAAAAATTGTTTCACGATTAAAATTAACTTACAAATTTACAATGCAGCAGGCATCATTAATTGAACGAAATCTCAATTTCTCTTTTCTGTCAAACTTTCGCTAATCTTGAGCTATTCTCGAGCTTTTTTTATCTCTTTTTCTCCTAGGCCAAAGCTTAATTTTTTTAATTTTTATAAAAGCTTATTAAAAGTTCTTAAATAGGAGCTGCAATAACTTAACACAAACAAGTGTTTATGCTAATATAACATAACAAAATTTTTCCACACTTGATCAAAATAACTGCTCAGCACTTTTTCTCTCTCTTCTGTCGCTGCTTAAATCGGTTTACTCAGCAAGTCAATAATACCAGTTTCTATTTAGGTCTTCACGTGGTAAAAAGCAAACTGTCTGCTGAGGTGCAATTATTATCAACAGCGTCCAGTAATTAAAATAAACAGCAAAACTTTTGAACAGGCTCTACGCATTATATTAAAATATTTTGCTTTAAGAATTGCAAACAATAAAGGGTGGTAATTAGCGAAACCCGACATAAGGGCACAGACAAAAGGGTGCAGGACATAAGGGCGCAGGACATAAGGGCACACGGACATAAGGGCACACGAACATAAGGGCGCACGGACATAAGGCGCAAGGACATAAAGGCGCAGAGACGTAAATCTGCAAGCTGTGCTAACATTTCGTGCTTCGGAAATAACATTGATTGATTAGTATTTTAGTTAATTTTTGAAAGTCAAGCTTTGAAAAAAGTTTTTTCAGTTCGTTTCCTGTTTTTAGTGTTCAGTTGTCGCTCAAACACAACCCTTAAACCAGTGGTTTTCAACCTGTGCGCCATGGCCCACCGGTGGGCCACAGAAGTATTTTGCAGTGGGCCACAGAGCATTAATAATAATTAGTCTTTTGTCCCGCTGCGAAGCAAAATCAATTCTTTTATTTTCTCGCTCTGCTAAGCCGAAAGCGTGTAAAGGAGTTTGTGAAAAAAATATCAAGAATGTGACAAGAGAATTTATCTCTTACAAATCAATTTATCGGAAAGGATCCTTACGCTCCTCCACAATCTATGTAGGAATTCTTGAAAAGCATTAGCCATAACTATCAAATGAATCCCTAGACATTGTCATAGTAGATTTTGCGTTGACTTTTCTGTATTTTTCGCCACGATACTTTTTGATTTTATTTGCCTTCAATAAACGCTGTAATTTTTACTTCACTGTGATGAGGAAGTAACTTAAAATATATAGAATGCTTGCCTATTCAAAATTCTTTTTTGTCACACTTGTTCTTGAATCTTGATAATAATTTGTCTCCTAAAAACGGATCAGTTTTAATCTTCCATAAAACGAGTAATTTTTTTGCATGAACTGGAAACAAAATTTCTATAGAGTAATAACCTCTGCGATAAAATCAAAACCACATAAAATTTATAGCTTAATTGCAAAAATGTTTCTATCTCGTATTTCAAAACTCATTAAAAAGCAAATATGTGTGGAGCCATTGTGCTCTCATGTGTTTAGCGCACGTCTCCGCATATTTCACACACGAAATCAGTCAGTTTTTCAAATAAATTGTAAGATGTAAAATTTCAGAACAAAACAAAAAAAACGATAGATTTTTCTAAACTCTGTATAACGACTGCAATCAGTACACGTGCATGTGATTAGAAAACGCTTTTGCTGTTTGTCTTTGAAGTGGGAAGCCTGAGATTCAAATCTTGAACCGGTCAAATCGTACACATTGTTGCCAACAGCTGCGTTGCCGGGCGCAATAACACGGAGATGGGCCCCACAAACTCCTATACACGCTTTCGTCTTAGTAGAGCGAGAAAATAAAAGAATTGATTTTGCTTTGCAGCGGTACAAAAGACTAATTATAATTGTTTGCTTAACAAATTAACTACAATCCTTTAATGACGGCATTTGAAAACAGTTAAATGATTGCGTTCGAAAACAACCGCTGACGTTCATCAGTTGCGTAAAGCAGATAAAATGATGAAAAAGCTTGAAGCAGCAGTAAACGAACTTGACCCAAATTTTCATCTGTCTTGAATTAGATTGATGGGGTTTTTCTGTCAAAATCAGGTGATCTCCAAAAAAAAAAGGTCGTCACCAAAATTCAAAAGATTTTTCCGGCCGAAAACAAGTGACCTCCAAAATAAAAAAAAACAAAAAAACAGTCAACTCGCAATTCACCGCAACTTTTTGCAAAGCTTTCAAACCAAATCAATAAATAGCTCATCGTGCAAATACGACTTTTTCAAACCAAAATGCTCTGTGGCCCACGGCCCACAGGTTGAAAACCACTGGTTTAAGGGTTGTGCTATGTGCGACAACTGAACATTAAAAGCAGGGAACGAACTGAAAAAACTTTTTTCAAAACTTTATTTTCAAAAATTAACTAAAATACTAATCAATCAATGTTATTTCCGAAGCACGAAAATGTTAGCACAGCTTGCAGATTTACGTCTCTGCGCCCTTATGTCTGTGCGCTCTTATGTCCTTGAGCCCTTATGTCCCTTCGCCCTTATGTCCTGCGCCCTTTTGTCCTGCGCCCTTTTGTCCTGCGCCCTTTTGTCCTGCGCCCTTTTGTCTGCGCCCTTTTGTCGTAGATCGGCTTGCGACTACTTGAAAAAGCTGTAAATCGAAGTAAATCTTGAGCTTAAAAAAATTGGCAATAGGCTAAAATTAAATAAACTAACGCTTAATCTTCAAAAAAACTTATTACATTCCTACTAATAATTACCCTCGATTACCAATAAAGACTACGTTAAAAATTACATTGAATAACAATGAAATCACTCGCTTCCAGTGTCAAATACTTGGGCCAATGGTTTGAGAATAATTTAGAATTCGACTCTCACGTAAAGAAATTAGAAACAGATCTGGCCAAATATGCAGGTCTATTCTATAAAAAAGAGATTTCCTAAATATCAACATCTCAAAAATTCTTTGCTACTCTCTAGTATACTCCAAATTGCACTGTGGAATAACTGATTGGGGAACTGCTAACAAAACACCGTTGCATAATTTGTCAAGCATCGTAAATAAAATTGTAAGTTAAAAAACATACAATAGTACTGTAAGTTCTGCAAAATTAGTAAAGTTTGCAAGCAACAAAACCTTTTGAAAATACCTGAAATCTATAAGTTAGGATTAGAAAAGTTAATGTATAAACTTCACAATGGCCTTGTACATACAACAGTAAAAGAAGAATTTATTGCATCCACATCTGTACTTAATCACAATACTCGTCTGCAAGAGAAAGGAAACTACTATTTGCATCGAGCTAAAATATCGCGTGGAAAAAAACGTTGGGGTTTAGAGGCACTAAATTTTGGACAAATCTAGATCCTGCATTAAAAAATGCTACTTGGTATACATTTAAAAAAAAACTGAAAAATCAGCTTATTCAAACATACCATGCTTAATCAAAACTATGGAAAATTTTTTGGAAAAAAGCGCACTTCTCATTAATTTTGATTAATCTTTCATTTAAATTAATGTGTTTATGAACCAAAAGCTTGGGAAAACATTTAAGAATATAGCAGCACAAGCAGTTGCACTCAGGAGACACCAGACTTATTAACTGCAAAGGGTTTATTTGATGTCTCCTGGCCTTAATTTTCTTTATCTGTGTTGCTCTTGTTTTGTATGTAACTTGCTGGAAATTTGGAAAATAAACTCTGTTCTGTTGCTGTTCACCCTGAATGTAACCTATAATTTTTCGATAAGAATAAGCACTTGGGCGGTTATGATGATGACCTGAAGCATCTTTATCCTCTTATCGCGAGAAAACGACGATGGCGCTATGCTTTGGACGAATCTGCACCCGCTTAGGAGTTGACCGTATTCTAAGCTTTCCGATTGACGTTTGATTTCTTTCGATGTAACTTTACTGCTTGCTCGAAGCCATCAAGCTAAGATAATCGTTTTAAATAGTTTTATCCCAGGACGCAATAATATGACAAGGTGCGGGTTGAACCCACGATCATGTAATTGGGGTAATCCCACAGTTGACATCTTTGCCCTCTCGGCGACGCTGCTAACGTTATTTTAATTATTAAAGCAATCTTTTCCGTGAAACAAGGATTTAGGCTACACTCTTGTAGAATGTGAAACATGAAATGCAAGTAAATTTCAACTTTTGACCAATATTCGGCAGTTTCCTGTCTATATGCAGGGCGTTTTAGATTTACAACCTCCTACTGCAGCAGAAAGTAATTAGAATTTAGTTAGAATTTTGCAGATTTGAAACAACTGATACTTATTTAAGTTGTTCAGGAAGTTGTTGTATGCAAGTACAAATTAAATGTACATTTAAGTTTTATGCGCACTAATACAATCTGCAGTTAAACGAGAGCTAAACGCAAAAGTTAAAAAGCTTTTTTTTATATGTTAACGGACTAAATTAAATTTCATTAAAATGCCTGTTAACTTAAGGACAATGGTTCATTAACTTACGTTAAGTATTGTTAACATAAGCTTTTGATCGTTAATTTCTCACACCATTCATTCATTGTACCGGTTCAAACCAGTTTGCACTGGTAACACTTGTTGCGGATTAACAGAAATTTTATAAAAGAAAAAGCGAAGGGGCTACAGGACAAAAAGAGCAAGCGTTGGACCAAATGAGCAGACGTGACAAGAAATGCTGCAAAAATAAGTTTAATCATGCAAGTATAAAGGGGGTTAGATCTTAGATGAGTTGAACTGCGCTGCTGGAGTAAGCCCATAAAGCACTCATGAAATCTATGTAATTGGCCGTAAAATGAAAGTGACTGTAGCATGGCAGCGTTAGCAAGGAAAGTAGACTAGGAGAATTAGTTAGTTAGCATAGCCTATAGCATAGGCAGATATCTGCAATTGTGGGGTCTGTAACGGAGCCCCCAGCTGGAGGCAGTTGGGGGTTTGGGGCGGAGCCCTTACCGCACAAAAACTTTGCATTGTTTGGAAAAAATAACTTGATTTTAGGCCTGTTTTGACAAAAATTAATGCTATTAAAATGTGGCACAAAAATTAGCAATGCAAAAAATGATTATACCAGTTGCATTAATGGGCTATATGTGAAAAGTAGCCATTGTTTGAATTTTAGTTTTCTTGTTTACAAGCTGGTAAATCATAAAATTTTATAGCGGTTGTATAACAATGCTCTCAAGAAGTAATCCATTTCGCGTATATTTTATAAAGAAAGATATAGTTAGGTGGGGTTAATAAAAAGAGTTTGAGAGAAGTGCTTGGTAAATAAATAATACGGAGTAGCCCCCCTATTCCTAAGCTTTTATATATTTTTTGATGATACCTATGTTAAACATTTTTCAATCAGCGATCAACTTTGAATACCAATGTTTGGCCATTTTTCAGAGTTTTTTTTTCTGTTTTATGAGTTGTATTTTTGAAAAATTAGCTCCCTCACTAAATAAACGTGGCAAAGTATGCTTCAAATCATTTTTTGTTTTTTCCAGTGCAAAAAAGACAGTCTCAAAAGAGGTAAAAACGTAGTATTTTCCTTCTTCTGCATTTTGGTCGGCAGGCGAATGATGGGAGGCTGTAGCCCCCCAGTGAATACGCTACTGATCGCGATTATTATCGTAATCTCTTATTAGTAATTTCAAGAGTGTGAATTGTAACTTCCAAAACACAAAAAGATCACCAGAGCAAAAAATTCTTTCTCACAATCAACGTAACAGTGTCATTACGTGATCTAGAACTGAGTGAGTAAAACGAAATTTAACTTACGCTCAAAATTTTAACGAACTAACGGACTTCATTAACTTCCGTTATCTAAAGCTGAAAATAACGAATTAACTTTAACGGAGATACGAAGTTTGCCAACGGACTAGCGGTAAACGAAGTTAACGTTTTGCGTTAACTTGTAATATAATTGCGTTATACTGTATATGCAGGATGTTATATATTTGCGGTAACAACCTGTGATATAATCCCAAGCAATACTATCCAAGATCCTAAATGTGATCGGTCTATCTAACTCGAGCTCCTCCAACTGGTCCTTTCCGATTTGTTTTGGCAAATAGAGCTGATTTGGGTAGTCTTTTCTGAGTCATTCTGCTTACTTTGCCGAACTATCAAAGCAGAGATCTTTCATTTCGGAGAAGTAACAAATCGATGTCTAGAGGTTTTCAAATAATTTCAAAGCTATGCACTTTGCAGTGTAACTTCTTCGATTCTTCATAAAGACCTCATTTTAGCCGCTTGCATTTGCAATGCAACTCTTTTGGTCATTACCCAAGATTCATGACCATAAGTGAGAATGGGGATATTAACTGCTTGAAAATTAAGAGCTTTGCCTTTTTCGACGATTTTTGTTTCATGACAAATGAACAGTGAGTGCAATCCCAAACAACTAAATTTCTCTACTTGCGCCAGTGCTGTGATTCCAATCACTTTCAACGAGAACTGATGTTTCGTGAAAGATAAAGTACTTCAGTTTCAGCTATGCTTATTTTCAAACAAATAACAAGAATTAAAAAATAAATCAATCATACTGAGGTGGTGGACATTTTATTTATTTATTTTTTATTCTTTGTATTCAGGTTTGACAACAAATTCAAGATTACATTCACATAACTTTTCTGCACAACCCGTATTACATTCAGTATCAATTTGGCAATAACACACTGTATGAAACTTGGAATGACTTGGTTTGGGAAGTATTAACCAAGGACCTTCTCATCACTTTAAACCCAAAGATCTCTAATAACAACGAAAAACTTGCTATATAACTCTCAAATTTTAAACTCTTTTTCGGCTTTTGATTACCTTTTTGGCTAGAATACTCGAGATGGCCAAAATTGTGCCAAAGATAGTCAATAAAAGCTTTACGCTGGGCATTTGAGAGATTTTTAGTTGCTTATATTATAGATTTGTTAAGCATCAAAAACAATCATGTTTGATACAACTTACTCAAATCACTAGAGCAGCAACAATAGATGAATCCCATTAACCAACTAAGTCAAAATTTTGTTAAATATGCAAGCTTTTAAACATTTTTATACTCGACTTGTACAATGAGGGAGCTACAGTATCTACATATAGGTTAATTTTTTTGCCGTTCTAACTTTAATCAGCGGCTCCAAAAACGTGCAAAATTTTAATCCAGTAAGTCAAAGACAATTCTATTTTGTTCAAAAAAGTGCAAACAATGCTCAGCACCACGGGCTTCCACCGGGAACCAGCGATCGGGAGCGTTACTACAGACAGGAGGTTATTTAAGGTGCTTAATTGATTTCATTATTCATAATGTTTTTTGGTAGCGAAAACGAGATCTAAAGGAGAGGGTGCGAAATCTTTTAGATTTTTACAAGCTTTTGCTGTATTGTTCCATGAGGCCAAAAACAGTTCTCGATTCACTCTAACCTGGTTTGTTTTCATGATTCATGTATTTATTTGTGGATGTTTGAAAATGACGGACTTACCCAAGCAGCGTGGTTGACACGTGATGGAACGCCTCAAATTTAGTGGGAAGGAGCCGCGTCACGCACGGACCGCTACTGTACTTGAATGGAAACAAGTGAGTTTCTTCAAAACCCAAGAGCTTTTAATTGATTAGAATATAGTCGACGACTGTTTAGCTCTACGCTATATTTAACTGCTGCCATTGCCATGCTTTTTCAAACACGGGTAAATGCTGCGTCATAATTTTTGTCTTTGATTTTAACTGATAAAATTTTTGAATCAGCCCGGTTTCCTGTTTCTACGCGGCATTTGGTTGAATCGAATGCATTTATTATTTTAGGTTTATTGCAATTAGTATGAAGTAAGTTGTTTTACATCAGTTATAATCTTATGGAATTGTATCGATATTGCGCAGTTGTACTGGTATTTAAAACAATACATGTCCATAAATCAACGTAAAATGGAAAATTCAAGAACTTTGGATGGTTGACATGTCACCTTGAAATATTGACAACTATTTCAAGAAAAGTAACTCAACAAAAACTTCAACAACAATGATTGCTTTACTTAAATTAACCTTTGAGTAATTTGCAATAAAATTGGGTTGGAAACGGTACAAAACCACAAATTTCGAAAAACAGTACCGTATAATGTTACTTTAGACATAATAAATAACAAGTAAATGGAACAATGCAGTATCATTTCAGTTTTAATTCAAACTTTGCTTTGCAGACAGCTGCGCAGACGACCAGCGAAAATGTGGTTGTGATAGAGATAGGGCTGAAATATCAAACGAAGGATTCCTGACCGACAACCACAAACCTGCCACTGATCGAGCTGCAACTCGGTGATGTGGGTAAAAACAACGAACACTGCTGGTTCACATACAAACGGCTCATCTGTTCTGGACGAGCTGATTAACCAAGGATTGGCGAGCATGCGTACTTGCACAATTTCATTGTAAATTCAGCGCTTTTTTTTTTGCAAACAAAGTATCTGTTTTGGAATGATATTTTTTGGCGCCATCACGAAACGATCGAATGCGAAGGCAAGCAAACGTTACAACATGATGCTTGTTTGAAAAGCTTGTAATTAATTGCAAATTATATAATTAGTTGGTCGTAACACACAATGCTGGCTACAACAATTTCGAGTTCGAAGTGCCCGCCAGCAGCTACTTTGACACAACAAAGCTTTGCCCATTTGCGTCCTTTTAGTGAGTTTTTAATAATGCTGATAATAGTTCTAATTTTTATATAACCAAACCAACAGGCGAATACGTCACAGTAAAATTTTCTGTTTGTCTTTGTCTGATCACAGATCGGACTGTAGCCTGCAAAACTTTTCCACAACTGCCATGTGACAATCAAGTAATTCGAGCAACCCCATAACAATTAATAACCATGGTATGAGAACAGAACAGATCTCCATCTCTTTTGGCGAACCGAACAGATCAGAGCACAAAATGGTCAAACATGCGCTGTGCTAAATATTGAAATTATTTTTCTCGAAATTTTGTGGATTCAGACTAAAATTTTGTGACAGTGTTTAAAAATTTAGTGCATTCAGACTCGTCGGTTTGCAGCTGCGCTCCTAAAAGATGCAAAATAGTTGATTTGCAAAGTTTTGCAGCATAAGCCAGGACTTTTCAAACTGGGTGCTGCGACTACAATGAAGTGATGTCTCTGAATTGCAAAAGTGCTTCAAAAATTTTTTAAACATTTGCACAAGAATGATGGATGACTGATCACCGCACAGGCATATACCTAAATTGCTGAAAATTGCATATCTAACTGGCTTACGCAGTCGAGCACTTTTTTGAATCAGTCGAGTTTAAACTCCACTCATCATAACTAATTTTATTGCTGAAAATGAGTTTCACCATGATATTCATTGGTTAAGTTACTGTAAAGCTGTACGTTCAGTCTGTTTATTGAACAGTATCATCGTTATATCGTCCAGTTTCGGTCAAAAGTTTGCCAAGAGCAATTTTGCGGCTATAATAAAACGAGTCAGTGCAGCGTATTTACAAATGAAAGGTGCCTTATCTTGTTCGGGCTATGGCGTATCATTGTAGGGTTGCCCAGAGTCCGTCATACGTACCTTTTAAGGCCCGCGAAGAAAATCCAGCTTGTTTGCAGAATGCAATTTTGGCTGGCTACAATCGTTAATGAAAAAATAAAGCTCTCGTCGCATATTCGCGAGAACGAAACCGATGGTCTTTTCTATTTCTCAGTTTAGTCGGAGAAAATGTGATTCAAAACCAGAAAAGACCTATTTTTTGGTTTTCTCCTTTATTTTACTGAACAAAATCTCAATGTTTGGCCAAATTAATTGCATTTATTTTTTTGCACAGAGCTGGACAGCGCTGTTCCATGAGCTAGACAGCTTTTAGCTCTCACCAGCAACCCTCAATATATCTAAACCAAAAGTATTCTTGATAAGTTTGATTTGTACAGTAGATAAAGGGAATAGTGGAACAAGGTTTGTGGCACTTCTTTAGTATCTCAATAAGTTCTCATTTCTTTAATAAAACCGATTTCAAGCAGCATCTCTTTAAAGGTGTAAAACATTTGAGTAAAAATGACGACAGCGAAAATATGCACTTTCGTTCTGTGAAATAGTATTTTAAACAGTTATGCCAACATGTTTTAGCCCTTCGGTAAATTATAAGACACAACGAGTTATAAATATAAATAAAGACAGCAGCTATAGCTTTAATATCTTAGCTTGGTCATACAGTACCTTGTAGTGCGCTTCGCACGTTTCGCACTGCTAAAAATGCAAAGTTTCAAAATCAGATATTTCAAAGAAAATATAGCTAAAATTTGGTTATTTTTTATGTATGATATTTCAAATATAGATTATTTTTTAGGAATGATTAATAGGGTGTACCAAGAAACCCGACCAATTTCGATTTTGCTTTAACTCAGCAAAATGGAATATTTGGGTGAGAAAACACGTGTGTTAAATTTTTTAAAAAATCCAGCGTCGTTTGACGCCCTAGAAGTGACGTAATAGTTTTGGTGGGGAGCCGCGACTCCAAAATGTACTAAAATTGCCATATCTTGGAAACTACTTAAGCTAGAAATGTGGTTAATAGCTCATTGGATGCAGAATATACAATTTTATATCACACTTTAATACAACATATTGAGCTAAGATGAGTAGTTTAAGTGTAATGTCAAAAAACTAATATTTTCTATAACATGTACAAATGGAAACATGAAACATGAACATTCAACAATAGCGTTTCACTAACTACATGAAGTTCACTTGACGCTCAAATTACACGTAATTCTGCACAAAAATGGTATAAAGTGCAGTATCAATAGGTTGTTTTAGTTTTTTTCTTTCGTAGATTGAAGAGTTTGTTTTGGGTGATCTTATCACTTATTAGTCTATTACACCAAATAATATAACGATTCTCCTATCACGTTCTATTGCAAAGAGTCAAAGCTTTTCAAGATCTGTTCGTTACATGAATTAAACCTTTGTTCATGCTCATGTTGCTGCTGTTACAAGTGCTTCTTTAACTTCTGGCGATCTGAATGGCGCACAGTTGTCCGAACTTTTTTTAGTACGATGCAGTTTTGGAGCAGTAGGAGAAAAACAAATGTTTGTGACAAGAGCCAATGCTCTCTCTGCTGCATCATTTATGGCAGGTAGGTTTTCGATCATTGCTTTGACTGCTACAAAATCAGCATTTTGCGACCAGGTTTTAGGATGCAAATCAATAAAGTTGGAAGCAGCCGAAAGAAGCTTTAAAAGTGTGTGAGAGTCTGCATCAATCAAATCTTTTAAATGCGTGGTAGAAGTTAAATCTGCCATTTTTACAATGCCCTCAGCAATTGTCCCTTCGTTATCTTTGTGTCTGCAAGATTTTAGTATTCCCCACATTTCTGTTTTCTTCATCAGTGAAAGCTTTTCGCTAAATAGTGAAAAAACTACGTGCCTTTCCGAAACATACCAAAGGTGACACTCCAACTTTTCTTGAGCTGAGTTTGCCAATTTCAGGTACAACGGTGGAAATAAGTTTAGAGTTCTTGTTTCTGCGCTTTTCATGGATCCGAATTGATTCCACAGTTCCAAGTTATGAATAGGTGCATCTGCTATAACTGATGCAGTGCACCAATTTTTACGTAAAATAGTGAAAGGAAAGATGCCAGTGAAGTGATTTTGTTCATTGTATTTTGAGTTACAAACCCCATTTTTACCAGCTGAGTTCCATATCTTTTTAACTCAACGTCCACGGCCCAACTGATCCAGGCCAACCTGGCATTTTCATATTTTACGAAAATTGCCAGTCTTTCCGAAGTTATTCTGTTCTTTTTGTGTTAGTGGATTCTTGAGCAGCAGTTCTCAAATGTTCTTCACAATCTTTACTTACAGCCCAAAACGTTTCTTTCGATTTTTGCATAAATAATCTTTGCTTTTGTTGAATTGTTGGTGTAATTTTTTTTTTCTGAATTTTTAAGTGATCTTGTGGCAATTGCTTTTGTTCATTTACCAGTTTAAGCAACTTTGCAGTAAGTCCATTGCTGGATTGGAAAAGAAACCCAGCTTTAATCCACAATGCTTTAATTTCTGTAACAGTTTGCTTGGCTCCTTCTCTTTGACTGGACTGCCTGCTTGTTTTTTCTTGCATATCCTTTTGAATGGTATAAAATCGTAACAGAACATTTTCAGTTGTATAAGGTTTGCTAGTAAAACTAATAAAATTTTCCAAAACCAATCTTTTAATAGGCCAAAGTTTTGTTTGTTTTCTAGCGTTAATCATGCTCAGTTACTCACAATTAGTCTAGACTTTGAATTATATTAGCATAAACAACCTAAAACATATAAAACATTGAGTGAAAATGCTGTACCATCACATTATAGCATGCACCAGACTAAGTGGCCTTGGTGTAAATTAACTTTTGAGTGTGACATAAAACAAAGTAAGCCTTTAGATAGGCTACCAATCATATTTTTCCTAAGTCTATGCTAAAAACTGATATGAAAATTATGAATAAACTTGACTTGATTACCGTAACATACATAGGTTAATTGTACATTGTTTTGTATTGATGTCTTTGCACAAACTATACAACTAGTAGCCAGCTGGCCATTTTGCAAACTAACTAGTTACATATGGGTTGCCTACTAATAAAGTACTGTACTAATTCCTGCTGACAGCTGAAAATTAGAATCAAGCAGGTCACCTACAACTTATAGATACTTAATATAGGCTAATACAATGGTGTAATCAAACTTTTGTTTTTTTGCACAACAAATTGACATAGATACAAGGTAATGTACACCTACTGTAGCTTGATGAAACAACAGGCAAGGTATATTCATATCTATAAGTAGGCTTAATGCAAATCATTAGTTTTTTGAAATTAAACCTAAACCACTCATCTTAGCTCAATATGTTGTATTAAAGTGTGATATAAAATTGTATATTCTGCATCCAATGAGCTAT
Source organism: Trididemnum nubilum (assembly GCA_963965965.1). Classification (NCBI taxonomy): domain Eukaryota; kingdom Metazoa; phylum Chordata; class Ascidiacea; order Aplousobranchia; family Didemnidae; genus Trididemnum; species Trididemnum nubilum. Next base: position 3,624,880 of record OZ014480.1, read on the forward strand.
TAACCACGTTTTTGGCTTAAATAGTTTCCAAGATATGGCAATTTTAGTACATTTTGTCCGTATTGCCCATATTTTAGAGTTTTGAGCTCAGTTTGGCTTGGAGCCATAGTTCATTTATTTTTGGGACTTGTTGTCATCCCCCTCACTTTACTGACTCCTTCGCCCTTTTTTTTGTTTAGTCAGACAATTTGATCTACCGTTCCAAGTTCGATCTAACAATATTGGTCCAATTAACAAAGTTATTGCGTTTGCATCCGAAAGCCCATTGAAACCGTTTATCAGTACTCCGTTTTCACCTCTTTGGTTATTATCGTTAGTTGGGATCGTTTCGCTTCATCATGCATTGAAGTTGGAATTAAAATTTGAATTTTGTTAAACGCGTTATTGATTGAGGAGCAGATGCAATTAAAACCAATCAATTAACAAACACTAAGAAAAAACAAGTCTTAATCAAATCAAATCTTTCATTATACTTGATGTACTGCGACGAAGCGTGCAACGAGTTTGCTGGGGCCCATCTCCGCGTCATTGCGCCCGGACAACACAAATTTCTTTGAAGAAATGTCGCAGCGGTGGAGAGCCGTACGTTGTGAACATTGCATACGCTGCAGAGACAAACGCGTTACCGCTCCACTAGTTGGCCGGTTTATTTTCCACTCATAGAAATTATGGTATTTTTGTTCTGAAAGTACAATGCATGATCCATCTAAAAGTTTTCTAACTTTTTTTGCCATCCCAAACAGAGAAAATTTCGTTGCAGCACACCCGACTTGCTTAATTGTGACGTCTTTGGTTTGGATAAAAACAATTTTTTCAAGGAGATCATAGTTCAAAGCTTTTTGTTTTCGTATTGCATTTACAGTATTCTTTTGTTACCGGGCAGCATTAGACGCATACTATTGGTTAATTCATGCATTTTTTATTGGGATGCATTTGATTCAAATGGCTTGTTATACATCCGCTTTCTATTTTTTTTTGCAGTTCTTAATATCTATTTTGAAATTTTTTAAACGTTGTTTGCTTCAACGCTCTCCGTTGTAACCAGGGTGTTGGAGCTGGAGCCGGGGCTCGGAGCCGGAGTCTCGGAGCAGGCCATTTTTGCCGGATCTGGAGCCGGAGCTGGAGCTCACATTTAAATTCAGGTGGAGCCGGAGCTGGAGCCGGAGCAACGTTACTGTAGAATAGCTCCCTGCTCCAGATCTTCTTAGTTGTCTATCGCTTTTCTTTATCACTGTTTTTAATTTGAGTTTAACTACAAAATGCAAAGTCAGAAAATGGCCTTGTAAAAGGTTTAAAGGGAGCTTTTGTTAGATAAAACTAAAATCAGCTATTCTAATTGTAGCCATTTGCGTTGCACCTAACAAGATTGATTGTTGTTCTTTCATCCGAAGCTATTGCGATCAAAAGATTTTTTTATTCTAAATGGATGGGTCATCTGTAAAAAAAACTATACCTTTATGCTTAAAATTGCTGCTTTTAATTCTTGCATTATTTAATTACTGTTTTTTCTAGTATTAGCTACCGCTTAGTTCCTACGACCTACATGTCCTCATATTGTGCGCAGCATTTTGGTTCAAAGGCGTAGGCAGGGGGGGCCTGGGCCCCCCACCTCATAATTGAAATGCTACAATGATAAAAATGTGACAAAAAATCTAATTGTTTCTTTAGTGTCAGTTTCTTTTAACATTTTCCGTGTACAACATACGTACATACCACAGTAATTAACAATAATATTGACGACCAGGGGGCCTGGGCCCCTTAATTCTATTTTTGCCCACCAAATTATATGTGCAACTCGGGTGAAATTAAAGGTTTTGTCCTAAAGGTTGCTTAATCAGGCCCTCATCTAACTTCTTTATAAACGTAATGCAATAACCAAGGGCGGATTTACCATATGGCACAGTGCCTGGGCACCCGTGCTCAAACGGTAAGACTTTTTGCACGGTGCCAGGGCCCTCGTGCTCAAATGATAAGACTTTTTTTGGCCTACACCTATATTTGGCTAAAATAGTTTGCAAAAATCTCTAAAGTGCCAGGAGCTCTGAGCAATGTAAATTTGGCTCTGTCCGGTCAATAAAATCGTCAGCAAACGTAACCATCTGTTGTAATATTTTTCAATAACAATTCACATCTACCTTGCTAGTTTTTACGCGACAATTTACTTTTCAAAGAAAATTAGCTGATTGAACAAACTATTGAATTTGAATTGAAGGAGTCTAGGCCCTCTGGCCGTATATGCACGTACACAACTGGTTATTTTCATGACATGACAAACCAAAATCTCTAGGGAATATCGTTGAATGGATTATTTTATTATTTACTGCTAAAATCTTGCAAGATGCATTGTACCTTACTTCCCCCTATCTGGACCAAATCACATACAAAATTTAACCCCAAAGTGCGAGATTTTAAACGTGTTTTGGACTTAGATTGTAAGTAAATGGAGGATTGAACAAATATAAACACATGTAGAATGTGATCCAATGACATTAAAAAAGCTTGTTTTTCCAAAAAATTGCCTAGTTTTTGGGGGTCTAGCCTGTGATATTCTTGAGTTACACTAGTTTTCTCAACACATCTCCCAATGGAGACATTTTAACCGATAACGTTGGTAAATCATACCACGGCTACTTGCCATCATCCAATCTACGATATCTTTGTCCCACAAAAAGTTCCTCTTTCAAAAATTTCTCATGATGTCTCTGCATGTGATTTGTGGTACCCCCCAATCAAAAATCCTGGCTACGCCTATGTTTTGGTTGTTGTGCTTTTGAGGAAATTTTTTTTTAATTTATTTTAATTGATAAAAATGTGGGCGGGCTATAATGGCAATGTAAAACTAAAACACTGTACCAGTCTGAATAATCCCGGAGCTGGAGCCGGAGCGGAGCAGCTCTTTTTAATCAGCTCCGGAGCTGGAGCCGGAGCAATGACAGGATAACGAAGCGCTCCGGAGCAGGAGCTGGAGCACCTTCAAAATTTGCCCTGCTCCAACACCCTGGTTGTAACTACCTGTTTCCGGTCTATAAGGTCTTTAGTGTTCAGAACTAGTCGCCTACTGGTTATCATCACATCAATAACGGGGTTGACAAATAATTTGACATTTCATCAGTATGTTAATGTTTTGATTACATTAGATGTTACGCTACTTTATTCTGCGTTTGATTTAGACAGGTTTTATTTCAATTCTTACCATAGAATTGAACTAAATTCTAACTCCGACCGTAAACTTTAAAAGAAAAAAATTGTCTGAACGAGTGAATGTCATATTATTTTCACGTCATAGAAAGTACAGCATTTTCAATTTGAAACCACAACGCATTATCAAACCAAAGGTTTACTAACTGTTTTTAGCCACCCCACATAACAAAATTTCATTGCAGCCCATCCAATTTACTTTTGTTTGGATTGAAAAGATTTTTTGATGAGGCACTACATGGTTCAAAGATAAATCGAATCTGCGCAAGCTACTGTAATTACGGGCTAAGATCCCAATTTTTGGCGATATCATACAAAAGTCTTTGAAATAATAATACATAATAATCATTGGAGTGTATCAAAAAAAAAACAACCTGCTCTTATTTTGCTATAAGTTGGCAGAATGGTGCACTTGGGTGAGAAAACACGTGTGCTAAAATTTAAAAAAATCTAGCGTTGTTTGACGCCTCAAAAGTGATGTAATAGTTTTGGTGGGGGAGCCGCGACCCCAAAATGACAAAGCAAAAATTTTTAAGGCAAATCTTCAAGTGAGTTATTATTTGCTGCTAAAATATTGCAGTAGGCAACGTACCTACCTTCCCCCGAACTGGACGGAGTCACTCACTAAATTTAACCCAAAAATGCAACATTTTAAACGTGTTTTAAACTTAACCTGTAGGTAAAGGCAAAACTAAACTTTTAATGTTTTCAATTGGCTTTTAAATCTTAAAAAACTAGTTTTTTAAATGCCTCTGAAAAGATGAAAATGTAATTCAATGGTAATTAAATACTAGATCTTTTTTCCAAAATATTGCCAGCGGCTGGAAGCGAAGTCTCAGACCCCGTCTGTGATACGTTCAAGTTACTCTAGTTTGTTAACTTTCAGCAACACCCTAAATACGTGCCAAACCGGTCTCAGCTTTTGATCTTCTATTCTGCGGTATCTCCCATAGAAAGTCCTTCTTTTTGAAAATTTCGGATGACGTCATTGTATTTCAGTAGCACAACTAATTCGAAATAAAAATTGTCTAAACTTTTTATGAGAATGTGCGGCCCTTTAAAGCTTACAAAAATGTAATGCGTCCCGTCCCTAAAAAGTTTGGGTACTACTGTTTCAGGGCACACTTGAAATTTTCTTAGGCCGATGTCATTTGCGCAAGCAGTGATAAAGGGGCCAAGGAGGCTTCGATCCCCCTTAGCCAAGTCACTTAGAATATTTACCTCAAAAATACAACCTTTTAAAAGTGTTTTGGACTTGATTTGAAATAAAAGGGGGGAAGTAAAGCGTTCAGAAAATTTAAAGATGGGGCTAGGCAAGTTAATTCTTTCAAATAATTTCTACATTTTAGCAATTTAGTTATCCATGTGGCTTCAAAAACATGGAAAGCATGACTAAAATGGCGTTAAAATTGCTCTTTTTTGCCGCAAAATTACAAAAATTTCCCAGCGGCTGGGAGCTCTAGCCCCCAAGGCCTCCGTTTGCAACACGCTTGAGTCGCATCAGTTGGTTCAGCACGGGGCCTAAATAAAATAATTTTCGTGCAAAACATTTTTTCTGTCGAATTAAATCCTCTCTTAGCAAAATGTTGCTGGTTGCGCATTTGTTCCGTTAAATGCTGTAAATAGATTTTTCAAACCATTATTGGTCGCGGACGAAACGAGCTAAGAAACGATGCCTGCTTTATGATATGTCTTTTTTCGACTAAAATAAAAATAAAAACATCTCATAATTTGTACTTGTGAAATATCAGTTTTATGTTCAAAAGTTCAGTCTATTTTAGTGCCCGCCACTTTCGGCTAATATCCCCTCACTTTGTTTGCTTTGGCGAAGGCACTGACTGCACAACTCCTCAAATCATTAATCATTCACTTACTGTACACAGCAAAAAGAACATCAAGCAAACTATATTAATATCCGGCTTATAAAACAGATGCACGTCAGTTCAAAACAAAAAAATCATACACAAAAAAAGTTTGCAAATTTTTCATCTTTTGATTTGTATTGAATCGAATTCTTTGGCATTTTTGTTTTGACGTCATCACAAGTATTACTGAACTCGACCAGAGCAGATGAGCGGTCCGAGTGTGAACCAACTGGGTTGGGGGTTGTTCAATAGATCACCGAATTGTAGCCCAGTGACTGGTAGTTTGTCTTTATCGGTTAGGTATCCTTCGTCTGATGTTTCAATATTAGAATTAGCATCACAATTGCAATTCCAATTGTCCACGCAAGTGCCTGCAAAGCAATATTGTAAATTTAAACAATCAAGACAATCAAACCTTCTTAAATTTTTTATCAACAAATCAAAACATATTTTACCCAAAACCAGCATTGTAAAGCTAAAATTACGTTTTCATCACGGCCGAGGCTGCGGTTACATTAAAACAATGGCGTATTCTCAGGGTGTTCAAGAAGTTCAGTGAACAGTAAACACTATGACAATCTGACTTACCCGAAGAAAATAGTATTTTCTGTTTGTTTTTGTTTATTTTTCAACCATTTTTTAGCACATCGACAAAACTATTTTTCCAACTTGTTTTAATTTTGTAATTTTTTTGAAAATATTTTTTGGTTGAAAAAGTGAACATATATATTTTTTGCTTTTCAATAATTCAATACTTGCAGCTCATTGCGATTACAATACGTGACGTTAGTAGTATAAGATGCGCCAAAAAATGTGATTTGTGGTGTTGCAGTGTTGCGGCGTCCCCCCAATCGCGGCGTTGTCCAAATGCGGGATTTTCGAAACGCAGCTTTGTCTGAATGCAGCGTTGTAGTAGTCTTAACTCTAACTTTAACCCTAGTCCTAACGCTAAGAATCAAACCAGAAAGCTGGTCTTGACCTGAGTGTCTCGCCCGAGAATCGAACCACCGCAGGTGGTTTGCCTGGGAACTGTTTCAAGTGTAAAGCTTGACCCGAGTGTCTTGCCTGAGAATCAAACCACCGCAGGTGGTTTGCCTGGCTATGGTTCAAGTCTAAAGCTTAACTAGTTATGTTAAAGTATAACTAACCTGAGAATCGAGCCCGGTTCGCGAATTCGAATCTAAAATACAAAAGGTTATGCTTTGGAATGTTTTGTAAGTCTCTTTGTACGTTTGGGAATATAAAGCTTCGTGTTATTTGAAACCGTTTCCTGTCGTGCAACGCGCTGAATTTTCGGCGCCGTGGTGAAATCGTAAAAACAGCTGGCGACATGTCCTAGGTTTACCTAAGAATCATCGCAGATGGTTCGTTAAAGTCTAAAATTTTGTAAGACTTATCTGGGAATTCAACCGGCTATGATGGTTAAAGTCTAAAGTATAGCAAGGTTTGCTTGAGAATCACCGCAGGTGGTTCATTTAAGTTTAAAGCTTTGTAAGGCTTGCCTGAGAACCGAACTTGTAATCTCCCAACTTCAAGTCTTGAATTAAAAGGTAATTATTTCCTGTCCGATTTGTTTGAATGCTAAACCACCGCATGTCTTTTTTCAAATGTAAATTTAGCATATGGCTCGCCAGCGAATCGAACCCGGTCGCTCCTGACCCAATCTTAAAAATAGGCAATTGTTTAGTTTATTGTTTGAGTGTCGAATGCAGACAGGTTAAAACAAAACTTTCAAGTTTACTTTTAGTTTGTCGTAGAGTCAAACTAATGCAGTTGAAACCTTTCAAATGTACTAGTGTTTAGAGATTTGGTTTGTCATCGAATCGAACTAATGCGGTTAAAACCATTTAAGTTTGCTAACTTTTTAAGGTTTGGAATATTATTAAGCATTTATGTTTCGTAATACTGTAGCTATGAAAGACTTTAAACATATGCACACTCCGGCAATATAAAACGCGACATTTTCCTGTCGTGATGGATAAGAAATGGTGTAATTTTTTGACGTCACTATTTTAGACGTAAGTTGAAAGTAATGACGTAAAAGGTCGTGTCGTATAACAGCTGACGTTTCGGCTAGTTGGCATAATTTTATGCTGTCACTTTAAACGTAAGTTTCAAAAGCACAAACATTGACATGTCTGGACTCGTCTCAAATACAATAGAAATTTTTCTTTTTGACTTGAGGTAAAAGTCGTACCCAGATGTTTGTTTTGTCTAAGATTCCAACCCAAATATTAACTACCAAAGCAATAGTAAGACTCGCCTGAAAGTCGAATGCAAATGGTCTTCGAAGCTACTTGTATTTCAACGTTTTTTTTTCTAAGCTCGAACTCAAATGTCCTTAACATATCATCTTGCCCAAGATTTAAACCCAGTGTTAAATCTCGTTTGCTTTTTGTTTAGTATCTTTTCTGTCTTGTCCAAGATCCGAAATTCTCAAAGAAGTGTTACCTCACACTTTTCCGCTTTAACTCGGTTTTTATTTTAAGTTACCTGTAATATGATGGTGTGCAATCTACGAAAACTGTCTTTTTGTTAGTTTCTTAAAGGGAATAACCCAAAACCTATGCGCTTCACACAATTGTTTGAAAAGAGCTTAGTGCTCTTTGGCTAGTTTCAAAGTATGTTACAAATATAGGTTATTCTTGAAAACGTTATCAAAACTCACAAGCACTTTTACCTCTGACTTACCTGAGGTTTTAACCACTGCAAGGTGTTTTTTCAAAGGAAAATCTAAAGTTCAATAATTCAATAAATGTCTTGTCTAAGAGTCGAATCCAGATATTAAATTACCAAAAAGATTGGAGCGTGGCTCACCTGAGAATCGGTTTTCAGAGAAAAATTTTATAGATTACTTGTATTTCAACACGGGGGTTTGACCTGAGTACCAACGAAGTCGCTACATTTTGAAAATTGTGTTATAAGCTACATAGCTTTTATTACTTTTGGGACTTATTTTCAGCAAAAAGTTTATCTGTCCTGAAAGTATGGCTTGCAAGCGAAATATAAAACACGAGGGAAATTACGCGTTTCCTTGACGCCTGTATAATGTAAAACGCCGTATATTGATAGTGTAAATTACAGCAGGTGTCCTTCATACCGAAGACTCCTCAAAGGTTACTTCACAGCTCTTGTGTTCCCGAAGAAACAAAAAAAACCTAAGCTTGTTTTTACAGAAATTTGACGTATATGACTTTATACCACTCCAAAAAGAATTCCCTCGCTCTGACATAGCTTGTGAAGACAAATTATTGAAAAGTTCAAGTTTCAGACAAGTTTTTGGATTATTTTTTGTTGTAATTTTCACTCAAGACAAAGAAATTGTAAGGTTTCATAATATTTCATTGAATTTATCCCTAAAATCAAAATATACTGTAAAACCTTTATTTGGCGCTCTATTTTTTTAACCCTTTCCCTGTAGCAGCGTTCTATTAGAGGGTGGTGTTTTAATTTTCGACTATCTGGTCAAAAGTTTGAGAAGATAAATTTAATTAATAAAAAGAAAAAAAAAAAACGTCTTACACAATTACTGATAAGTAATCAAAAATTCACTGGCCAAAATCAAGTGACACGTCGCTGTTGTAGCCGTCCACGACATTTTTGTGCTGGGATTGATGTAGCGGTAAACTATTATTGGGCAAGTATTATTTTACACCACAAAGCGTATATCAGCAGAAATTTTATTCCCGATTGCGCATTTATTTTTTTCGGTGCATTTTCTAAATGGTCCTCTTCAGCGAATTAAAAAGCAGTTTACAGCAACTTTACTAATTACTATAGTATTTTATTAAAACTATATTGACTATTATTTTGTGGTGTAGAAGCCATTTGGTTACTAATTAGCATAATGAATTTCAAAGTGCGTTTCATTAGAGGTGATGTTCAGTTAGAGGGTGGCGCTCTATTTTTTAAACCTCGCCCTGTAGTAGTGCTGTTCTATCAGACAGCGTAGAAATTAAGGTTGGGTTCAAATAGAGATTTTACGGTAGGTATAAAAAACTACAGTTTAAGAAAGTGTTGGATGTTTTCAATGAAATTATTATTCAAGATAAAGAAAAATAGCAAAACTTGGAATCTTTTCTGATCAAATTATTCTATGAATACAAGAAATAATGCTAAAATACACTTTTAAGGTACAAGCAGAATTCAAGACAAAAAAACACAATAAGTTTGAATATTTTAATCAAATTATTCTGATGCAAACAAGAAAATTGAAATTAATTTACATTTAGGCAAGTTGTTTCGATTATTTATGTTGCAATTTTTACTCAAGGCAAAGAAATCACAACGAAAGAAGAGATTTTGGTAAACTTATTCCTACGAAAGCAATGTTACGTTATAAAAAAAACAAGATTTTTAAGAAATTTTTGATAAAATTTATCAAACGATATTCATTTTAAGGTAATATTATTGTTTTAAAGAAATTGTAAGACTTCAATTATTTTTCACAAACCTATCTCTAAACGAACAAGATTACTTGTAATCGTGTAAAGTTTTTAACAAGTTTTCGAATTTCTAGATAAAACTTTTATTCAAAGTAAAGAAGTTGTGACGTCTTTAGTAGTTTTGAGCAACTTTTTCTACGAAATCAAGGTAATGCTTAAAAGCTTTGCGATATTAGGTAATCAAAAAAACAACATGATGTAAGCAAAGGTTAACATTTTGGCGACAACGTGGCCATATGAGTAAAGGCGTCCTTTTAACGACGACCTCGATTGTGTGATCTGGGTTCAACCCCACCCTGGTCACGTTCTTGCATCCTTGGAGAAGACGCTTTTTGATGATTACCTCTGCTTGGTGGCTTCGAACAAACAGCAAATTCAGTAGACAAGAATTGAAAGAAATTCTCAGGAACATTGGATCTTTGGAAACTCCTATGCAGATGCGGATTCCTCCAACCAGGAAGTAGTCATTGCAATAAAAAGTGTGCGGATTGTCCAACACTTAGCGTCTGACGCTGTCTGGTGACAGGAGGATAAATATGTAATAATAGTAACAACAAAAATACTCCGAAAACATTAAAATTTTAAGTAAGTTGTTGGTGCTTAAGATAAAATCACTTTTCAAGTCAAAGAAATTGTAAGACTTTGAATGTTCTTGATTGAACTATTCCTATGTTAACAAGGAAGTTAAAAAATGTAAGATTTTAGACAAACGCTTTTGCTTTATTGCGTTACGGCTTTCGCTCAAGACAAACAAATTGTTAAGGTTTTAAGATAGTTGATTGAATTTATCACAATAAAATAATATTACGAGACTAAAAAACCATGATTCTAGAAAAATATTGGTTAGAAATGTTCGAAGGATTTTCATTTTTAGGGTAGAATTACTGTTTTAAATAAGAAAATCGTAAGAACTTCAACCCTATATGTAAACAAGATGAATCAAAAAACTTGTAAGATTTTACTCAATACAAAAAAAACTGTTAGACTTTGAGATAGCTTTAAACAAACTATCTGTATGCAAACAAGAAAATCACTAAAATGTTTTAAGAGATTAGAAGAATTTTGATTCAAAGTACAAAAACCTGGATTTTTTAGGCATATTTATAACCAAGGTCACAAAAAGTGGTTTAATTTCGAACGATTCTTCTAAACATTTATGAAAAATTTTGTTGTCAACTAAGAATTCAAGGTAAAATTTTAAAGATATTTTACAAAATTACCACCTTGTTAAATATTCCAATAAAATTTTAGATAAATTTTCTGTGTTTTAGATAAAACTTTCATTCAAACCAAAAAAAACGCGAGCGTCTGAATGTCTTCGACCAAACATTTTTTCCTGAAAACAAGAAAGGGTTAAATATTTTTTCTATATTTGGTAAGTTTTAAAGTAAAAAGATAACGAAACCCAAGATTTTAATCAAAATATTTCAACGTAAAGAAGAAAGTTAATTACTATTTCAAGTTTTAAGGCAAGTTTTCGGGTTTACTTACGCTTCAATTTTTACTCAAGGCAAGTAAATTGGAAGGTTTTAAGACATTTTAACGAATTTACCCCAACAAAATAAGATCAAGCAATAAAAAAAACACAAGTTTGTAAAGAAACTTTGACTAAAAATTTTCAAATATTATTCGTTTTAAGAATTTAAGGTTGGATTATTATCGTTTTAATCAAAAAAAATTGAAAGATTTTGAGATATTTCTGCAAAAACGGCTTGATACAACCAAGAAAATTGCAAAAACTGACGTATATTCGATAACTCGAGACTTTAAGACAACGTTTAATATTGAATGACACCAAAAAAATAGCAAAAGATCTTGTTTTAACTTAAGATAGAGTGCTGTTGAATGACATTTTTACGCTATTTTAGTCGAAAGATCAGTGTAAAACTAAAAAAATTAAAGATATTAGGTAATCGTTTTAGTTTCAAAGTACAAAAAAGATTATTCTTACTCAAACTTTCAATTTAAAATGACGAAACGTAAAAGTTTTTGCAAAATTATCCCTACAACAACAAAAAAGTTGAGATTTATTGACTAAATTTAATAAACATTATCTATTTTGGTTAAATGTAAGACATTTTAGTCAAACGATCAGCGTAAAACCAAAAAAATTTAAGATGTTAGACAAACGTTTTAGTTTCAAAGTACAAAAAAGTTTATTTTTACTTAAACTTTCAGTTTTAAATGACGAAACGTAAGATTTTTTACAAACTTATTGCTACAACAACCAAAAAGTTGAGATTTATTGACTAAAATTAATAAACATTATCTATTTTGGTTAAATTTTATGGCATTTTAGTAAAAAAATCAGTGTAAAACTAAAAAATTATTTAGAAATTTGAAATGTTGGATAAACGTTTTTGTTTCAAAATAGAAAAAAAATATTATTTTTAGTTAAAGTTTCAATTCAAAATGACGAAATGCAAGATTTTGAATGCTTTTTACAAAACTATGGCTACGAAAACAAAGAAGTTTAGACTTTTTGATTAAAAATAATAAACATTATCGTTTTTAACTAAGTGTTTTACTAGATATTTTAATATTTTGGAACATTTTCTATCAAATTTAAGGTCTGAAAAAATTGTATAACTAAAAAATTGTTAAAAATTACCGTTTTTTAAGGAAAACATGCAATTCATAACAAACAAAGCGAAACAATTCAGGATATTTTTACAAAAACACTTAATTTAAAGCATGAAAATCAATAAAAAATTATTACGTTAAACTAGTTTAACAATATTTTAGGTAAAAATGTCATTCAAGACAAAGGAATCATACCATTCTAAAATAGTTTTGACAAAGTTACTCTTAACGAACGCAAAAAAGTTAATTAAAAGTTACGATTTAGTAGAATTTTTTGTTTAAAGTAGAAAAAAAATAGCTGCTCGCTACGTTAAAACAATTAATCAAGTCTTAGAAACTCGAATTGGGAAAAACATAGCGACAAAACTTAACTCTTTAGATTTTACATTTTGAGTCTTGCATAGACGATAGTGCTGTAGAACGTTTGAGTTTCTGTGTCGCAATTATGTACTAGCGTAATTTTTTCCTAAGTCGAAGTTACGCGACTGTACTATTTGAGGTTTTATTAAATCTTTTACCGCTTTGATTTGAAAGTTTTGCTCGGAAACACTGGTTTCAAGAAAAAGGTTTGTTGTTTGTCTTGTAGATATCAGAATCTAAAGCCAAATATACAATGTTTATTGGATTACAAAAAATGTATCAGCATATACGACTAAATATTTAAAACGATTTGCAAAGGTTATGTGATGAGTTCTCTTTAGACCCAATGATCGAATAGCTTTCAAAACACCCAAGAATTTTTTAACCTCAAAACTTACTTCAAGTACCAAAAAATTATAGATTTTGTTTGCTTTTTTCAAAGTACTGAAAAGATGTTATGATTGAAAAAATGTTATAATGAAAGAACGTTATTTTGAAACATTTTTATTGAGTCATGATCAAATACGCTCGGACAAAGCCGGAAGTTGTTTATAAAATTTAATTTCAATAGTTTTAATTTGATTAATTTAATAATTTGAACAATTTTCGATTTAAAATATTTAATTTATTAAGTTTACCAATTTTCAATTCAAAAAATTTAGTTTCAATAATTTTAATTTAATTAATTTATTTATTTTAACAATTTTCAATTCAAAAAATTCAGTTTCAATAATTTTAATTTATTAATTTTAACAATTTTCAATTCAAAAAATTTAATTTCAATAATTTTAATTTGATTAATTTAATAATTTTCAATTCAAAAAATTTAATTTCAATATTTTTAATTTAAGTAATTTCTTAAATTTAAGAACAACTTCCGGCCTTGTCCGAGCGTATTTGATCATGACTCAATAAAAATGTTTCAAAATAACGTTCTTTCATTATAACATTTTTTCAATCATAACATCTTTTCAGTACTTTGAAAAAAGCAAACAAAATCTATAATTTTTTGGTACTTGAAGTAAGTTTTGAGGTTAAAAAATTCTTGGGTGTTTTGAAAGCTATTCGATCATTGGGTCTAAAGAGAACTCATCACATAACCTTTGCAAATCGTTTTAAATATTTAGTCGTATATGCTATTACATTTTTTGTAATCCAATAAACATTGTATATTTGGCTTTAGATTCTGATATCTACAAGACAAACAACAAACCTTTTTCTTGAAACCAGTGTTTCCGAGCAAAACTTTCAAATCAAAGCGGTAAAAGATTTAATAAAACCTCAAATAGTACAGTCGCGTAACTTCGACTTAGGAAAAAATTACGCTAGTACATAATTGCGACACAGAAACTCAAACGTTCTACAGCACTATCGTCTATGCAAGACTCAAAATGTAAAATCTAAAGAGTTAAGTTTTGTCGCTATGTTTTTCCCAATTCGAGTTTCTAAGAGTTGATTAATTGTTTTAACGTAGCGAGCAGCTATTTTTTTTCTACTTTAAACACTGCGGTGATTCTCAAGCAAACCTTGCTATACTTTAGACTTTAACCATCATAGCCGGTTGAATTCCCAGATAAGTCTTACAAAATTTTAGACTTTAACGAACCATCTGCGATGATTCTTAGGTAAACCTAGGACATGTCGCCAGCTGTTTTTACGATTTCACCACGGCGCCGAAAATTCAGCGCGTTGCACGACAGGAAACGGTTTCAAATAACACGAAGCTTTATATTCCCAAACGTACAAAGAGACTTACAAAACATTCCAAAGCATAACCTTTTGTATTTTAGATTCGAATTCGCGAACCGGGCTCGATTCTCAGATTAGTTATACTTTAACATAACTAGTTAAGCTTTAGACTTGAACCATAGCCAGGCAAACCACCTGCGGTGGTTTGATTCTCAGGCAAGACACTCGGGTCAAGCTTTACACTTGAAACAGTTCCCAGGCAAACCACCTGCAGTGGTTCGATTCTCGGGCGAGACACTCAGGTCAAGACTAAGTTTCGGGTTCGATTCTCAGGTTAGTCATTCGCTTATACTTTAACCAGTTAAGCTTTAGACTTGAACCATAGCCAGGCAAACCACCTGCGGTGGTTTGATTCTCAGGCAAGACACTCGGGTCAAGCTTTACACTTGAAACAGTTCCCAGGCTGCAGTGGTTCAATTCTCGGGCGAGACACTCAGGTCAAGACCAGCTTTCTGGTTTGATTCTTAGCGTTAGGACTAGGGTTAAAGTTAGAGTTAAGACTACTACAACGCTGCATTCAGACAAAGCTGCATTTCGAAAATCCCGCATTTGGACAACGCCACGATTGGGGGGACGCCGCAACGCTGCAATGCTGCAACACCGCAACATCGCTATGCCGCAACGCCGCAAATTAATTTTTTGGCACGTCTTATACTACTGACGTTCTTTATGTGTGAAATGCAAAGTTCTGCACTCGATAGCTATGCTGGAGGAAAAATAAATGATGGCATCGGCAACGTTCAGCCAATTAGGTTTTAACACACAGTCACGTGCTAACCATTATAACTGTTGAATTACATTCACTGCACAGTGCACTCATCTGTTGTTGTCATCTAGCTTCGACGTTTTCTATTTCTGCATATTCAAGAAGTTTGAGAATCAGATTGACTATAGGGCTATGATCTAAAATTGAAAAAGTCAGCAGTAGGCTCAGGCTAAATCTGTTGAACAAAGCAGAAAAGCGTAGATAGATACTTTTTGTTTCGCCACGATAGTCCGCAACTTCGCTGAAGCATGTACAGTGTATATAAAACTGATTTAGAAGCTTTTGGAAGCAGCTTTCGTAAGCAGCTTTTGGAAGGCTAAAGTTTAGGCTTGTTTCTAGTATTTAGAGTAAGTGAACACCATAAGAAGTTTTTAATTGCACACGTATAAAACGTCATTTATTGTAATCGCACGCAGCCCAAGTATTAAATTATTGAAAAATGAAATTTTCAATACACTTTTTCAACCAAGAAATGTCTTTAAAAAACATACAAAATTAAATTAAGTTTTAAAAAAATAGTTTTGTCAAGGTCCTTAAACAATGGTTGATAAATAAAAACATATAGAAAATATTATTTTTATCAAGTAAGCTTTTGCAGTGAATGATTTTTTACAGCTTTTACAATAACTGAATACTCAGCAATAAAGGTCATCGCACGCCACTGTTTACGCTACAATAAATTAAATAATCGATAATCTTTCGCTTCACCCAACTCAAAACTTCACTCAAATTTCAACCTCCGCCCTAAACATTAGAAATCAAAACCTAACCCAACTTCTAACGTTGGTTGAAGAAAGAAACTAGAGCCAATCTTTATATAGCCGCCATGTCACGCAATGTCAACCTCTTCTTTTCAAAAATGCTGCTTCAAATTTGATAACAGGCGTTATATAGCCCATTGGATAGGAGGAAAAAACATAATTGTGGTCCTAAGTTTCCGGCTAACGCTATTATATACGTATTTTTGTAAAGCAAGGATTCACAAAACTCGATTTGGTATGAAAACGGTAGTGCGAATTGGTAGCTTAACCCTGTATTACACGGGGTATCTGACCAACGCATTTTACGCGGGGAGGGGGCAAAAATGTCCCCCTTTCTAACTCCTAAACAACAAATTGGGCTTGCGGATTGGTGTTCACCAAAAACAACAAATTGGGCTTGTGGATTGGTGTTCACCAAAAAAAACTGATTTTGAGTTGACGACGTCATTATTGGAACGTCAAAGCCACCTTTTTGAAAAATGACGCCATTTTTCGATGAAGTCACAGGCCGTTCGAAATTTCTTACACACGTTTATTTTTTGATACTGATTCATAAAACACTTAAGTCAAGTTAGTTGCGCCGCAAAATTGTCCTATGACGTCATTTTAGTTAAAGTATTAGCAAAAAATACTCAGATTTTCGAAAGTGACTTTGCAAAACCTCAACGAACAGGAAATTTTCCGTTAGCTTAGCGACTTCAATTTTTCAGGAGTTATTTGTAATAAATTTTGACTCAAAGTTAAGTTGATTCGAAATACTTTTTTTTGAAGGAATCTATCATTAAAAAACGAGAGACGTAGCAAAACTGCCAGCCCCCGTGTAAAATAGAGTTAACGTCATCCAGACATCATTAATAAGTAGAGCATGCACTTTTTCAGCAATTTTCCCGTATTGCCAACGACATAATGCAATGACGTCACAATGGAATAACAAGCTCAAGTTTAAATATGCACTATTCTCGTGATATCACTAAATATAGTTACTCATGTTTGTTGCTATAGAAAATTTAAATCCAATTTCATAACACATTTTTGCTTTAACACGGGAACGCCCAGTGTCACCTGTATCTACTTTGGTTTTGGAGGTCTCTCAAAACCAAAGTAGATGGTTGTATTTGTCTATCAACATTTTTATATGTAGTTAACTACTTAGTCTTCTCTTTTTTACAGTTGTTTGGATTAAAACTAGTTTTGATGTTATAATGTTGTTTTTTGGTTTTCGTAACTTGAACTAATCACCTAAAATTAAATGGCAAAATACCACACCAAAATGTAAGTCAATTTTTCAAATATCCGTTTGGTAGTTGATAAAGCATTTTTCTTGACATGAGAAAAAGAAATTTTTAAATACTACAATTTTTTATGGTCACAATGCACCCCTAAAGTTGAAATGTCACCTGTAGATGACACTGGTCATATTACCTGCTTTTTCGATATACACGCAATATACTTTTTCTGCCTAATTTGACACATTTGCGGTTCAATTACTTCGATTACTTTGGAATTTGACAGTTTGGTAATTACGTGCTATGTTTGCAAACGTTCATTCAGTTCTCTCACCCCGTAAACCCGTTGTTTTCCTCCCCAATTCACATTGAAAACGGGCTTTGATTGTGTTAATGTTTCTCAATTACCGGTATCTCATTCTGTTGGTGTCAGCAAGCGGTACTTAGTAACATTTTTTATATTAGTTTCTCAGCATCCCGTTGGAGAAAGTTATCGAAATCATTGAAACTGTTGGTGATAACAACGATTTCTCGGATGAAGAAGATAGTCTGCCGAAGCCAGCCAGCCTTAAATCCGTTGTGGTTTTCCCGCCGAATGATGTCGTTGAAACTGATGAAGATATAGATGATGAAAATGACTGCAACCTAAACCACCTAACACCAGCACAACTCATCAGCAATTTTGAAATTGTCTACGAAGTATCTCCTCCCCAAATTTTGGATGCCTCAGATCCTAAACTAAAAAATTCTGCCCGAAAAAAGAAGAAAGCAAGGGATTGGAAATCCACTGAAACAGCTTTGAAAATTCTTTCATCGCGTGAAGAAGATGACAGCGAAGTAGAAGAAGTCGACATAAACATGATGGCAATTTGGTAATCCGTTTTCAATGATAATATTTTCAATTTGCTGGTCGATATGTCCAATAAATATGCTATGCAAAAGAACCACTCACTAAACGTTCCCCCCAGGAAATAAAGGTTTACATTGCTATTTTGCTACTGACGGGATATCTTTCCCAAAAAAATATACGAATGTTTGGGGAAGTGAAGCAAGATACTCGCAATCAACTGGTTGCATCTGGTATGAGGCGAAACCGGTGTTTGGAAATACATCAATATCTCCATACCTGTGACACTTTGGACTTGCAAAAAAATGACAAGTTTGCAAAGTTTGTTGATTATTTTTCTTTGCAGAACGCCTCATTTTTTAAAACTTCCAAGCTGTCTTTTCACATGATATATCTGTAGACGAAAAAATGGTACTTTACTATGGCCAGCACAGATGCAAGCAGCACATTCGTGGAAAGCCCATCCACTTTGGCTACAAACTTTGGTCTGCATGCACCCCAGCTGGGTACTTGATCCAATTCATTCCTTATCAAGGTTCTAAATTTGCTCAGCTTCCAGAACAGCAATCATTTGGGCTTGGAGCAGCCGTGGTTTTGCAGCTGTTGTTATTTTACCAAACGCAAGTAGTCATACTTACCGCTTATTTTTCGACAATTTCTTCACTGGTCAACCTGTTTTGGGAAGTTGACCAAAAAGGAGTCATTTTGGTTCTGGCACCATCAGATATAATCGTACCAAAAAATGCACATTGGAAAACGAAAAGTCAATAAAAAAAGGGGACGTGGTGCTATTTCAATGCAAGCAATATTAGACGTAGCCATTGTTCGATGGATTGACAACAGTATTGTCACAATGGCATCCAATGCATACGGTGTGCACCCGTCTACCACGGCAAATAGAGTTGCTTCAGTGGACAAGAAGCGAATGAAAGTCTCAGTAACCTGTCCTAAAGTTTTTTCAATGTACAACAAGTACATGTGTGGTGTCGACAGGTTTGATAAAAATGTGGATTGTGAGCGAGTATCATTCAGAGGCAAAAAATGGTGGTTTCCATTGTTTGCTTTTGTGATTGACGCCGCCTTCCAAAACGCATGGAAAATCTACCAAATAGCCAAGAAAGAGAAAATTACGTACGTATTGCACATTTTGCCGCAATATTGTCCAAGCTTATTTGGGGATTTACAAAACCCCACCACATAAATCAGCAGCATGCGATTCTTCGTCATCATCACAAGTTCATTGATAGGTACGCACCTACAATCAAGTGGAGGAGCACATTAGAGAAAAATGCAACCAAGCAAGATGCGCTGAGTGCCACAACCAAACCAGGATTCAGTGCAAAAAGTGCAAAGTTCCGCTGCACATTAGCTGCTGGTACTCTTTCCACAACAAGTAGACAATATCAAAGGACTACTTTACAGCATGTATAAACGCATCAATTTAATAAACAATTTTAGTCCGCATTTCGTGAACCTTTTTTTTTCTGCAGTGTGCTATACTGCTTGGTGACATTTTGCATTTGCAGCTCATTTGACAAGATGAGTGCATATACTATTTCGTGTGTCCAGAGTCACCTACAGATGACACCTGTATTAGCAAATTAGTAGAACTGATTAGCATCAATAACCAGCCCATAATGCTCAAAATGATAGCTTTTTGCCCTGTTCAACTACGGCTTTCACCGGTTAAACATAATCTCTGAAAATTTTATCAAATTTACCTAAGTTTTTCCTGCACAAACGTGGGGCAAACACTTTTCTAACATTGACAACTTTAATTGAAAAGAATGTCAAGGCCACATGTGCTATTTGAAACATGCAACCCTATACAAACATTACTAATTTATTTCAGCACGATTGTGTGATATTTTATACACCTGGTTTAATAGAGTTGGGTAGAACTTTGATCTCATAATGACGTCATGATACGATAATGTCACATTGCGAAAACAAACAAAATTTAAATGCATTTTTGAGGTAAAAGATGCCACAATGCTTAAATGTATCCAGACTATCTAAATCTTTAAAAATATATAATTCAAACGGCAAAAAATATTGCCTTCATACTGTAAACACAAAATCTTCAAAAAATGATTATACTGAAAGTGTAATTTATGAATAAGCTAATTACAACGTTAGACAGTTTTCAAAAATTCAAAAGTGATATAAATTGAAAAGTTATATTACGCTGACCGTGAATGCAAATCTCATAGCAACAACATCAACTTTGCTAAGCTCTCAGAAGCCTCTGACGGCTTGACGCTCCGATTCAGACCCCCGTCTGTTAGAAGCCAACAAAATTTAGCTTTGGGTTTAAGTCCCCCTCCACAGCAAAATTCTAGTTATGAGCCTGCTTGCTTTACAAATGCCAACCGCAATTCAACAACTTTTAATTTTCTTTATTTTATAACAACCTTTGATGATGTTTTAATTTTTTTTATCAAATATAGGATTGCAGAAACTAAGAGCAACTTTTTTCTACAACAGTTATGTTTGCAAAAACGCCGCTTTATTTTACGCAGTTAATAATCAAGATGAAAAAAATTGCAAATTTGTCGTCAAGTTCAACAGAAGAACCAATTCCAAACACGACAGTAATAATATCGAGTTTTGTAATTGTAATTACATTTTTATTCGCCTACTATCTTGATCAGGAGATAGCGAAAGGACCTTTCGGTCTTCACGTCAAGCTGCCATTTGCCCACTTGTATACCACACACGGTGGAAGACAGATGTGAACCACTGGTAGCGCGCTCGACCGACTGGCCGTTACATGCTTTTGAGAATTAATTATTTTGAGTTGGCGTATAACAGCACTTTTTGAAGTTTATGGCGTTGATCGAAGTTTTATAGCTTTTGATGTTGGTGAATTGGTGCAAAAAATATTTTGCAACTACCGGTAATAATACTTTGGAAGAGATTATTATGTCAAAAATTTTGGCTACTGATATTTTTTTATTGATTCTGGCCCAAACCTATTACTTTAAAAATAATTTAAAACGTAACTCAGACCCAATTCCTACTCAAGCCATAATCTTAACCCTGAGGAAGTAAATAAAAAAAATGCGGATAAAACTTTCTCGTTTCCGTTTTATTCTCTTTTGCTTAAAAGTTTTGGGTGAAATAGTAACTTTCTTTTAGAATTTTTGAAAATTGCAAATACTGTAATAAGCTCATTCATATTAAACGTTCTGCCTAATCGTTTTTCACAAAGCAATTTTTCGGCTAGCAAGTTAGCTACTAATATTATTGACTCTGTCTTTGTCTATAAAGGTGCAATAGTGTTTAACAAAACGTCAGGTATTAAATGTATTTTTGCATTTTAGCTGTACTTTTTATACTTAAAGTAGAATTATTTAAAGTTTTAGTGATCATGAAAGCAAGATTCTTTGCAGTTTGAATTATACATTTTTAAAACGATTTATTCAGCTTGGATACCTTTAAATTTTGTGACATCTTTTACCTCAAAAATGCATTTAAATTTTATTTGTTTTTGCGATACAATAATAATAATAATAATAATAACATGGTATTTGTAAACCCCTAAGATAATACTGGAAGTCATCAGCATATCTGCCAAAGGGGCATGGTAAAAAAAGCAAAACAGCACGGTAAAAAAGCAAAAGTACAAGAAATCAATGCAAAAAAGCACTAAGTGCTGAGTGAAGAGCAGCGACAAACAAGAATAGCCTAGGCAAGCAAAACATGATATACAACACTAATGAAATGCGTTGCCTGGAGACACTGTGACCAAGTAGTCTGCAGTGGTAACATGAAGTAGTACAAGCAAAAACACTAACATGAAACAAAACAAGCAAAAAAAAATCGTTTTTCACAAAGCAATGACTTCATCGTATGATTTTTAATATGACAACATGACATATCGTGTGTTTTTGCAATATGACATCATCGTTCGTCATCGTATGATGACGTCATTATAATACCAAAGTTCTATCCAACTGTATTAAACCAAATGTTAAAACAAAAATCAAAAAGGGAACACCATTTAAAAGGTACATTACGAAAGCAGTCAAACAAACATCAAAATTCACAAAAGACAACGCTAAAAGCAGAGAAAATTTCATTTGGTTAAGATTTCAGTGAGTTTAGCATTTTGAGACCCAGAGTTTTGTTCGGTAACGATTTCAGTTAAAAAGAATTATTAATGTAGCATAATTTGTTGGGTAAATATTGATAGGGGACGAAATTTTATCTGCAAATTATTAATCATTTTCTTCGTGAATTTTTTTTCTGAAGTTTTATCTCTGTAATATTTGTTATTTTGGCCTTGCAAAGCCTAACTGATGAGCCTTAAATTTAAGCAAAACAACTGTCTTGAGCATGCAACGGGTAAATTTTTGTTCTCTGCTACAGTTCATTAACAGTCCATGCGCTAAAACAGTCCATAAGTTTAATTCAGTATGTTAGGGTTTAAACACTCCATTCCCCAAATCGATTTGGGGCTCTCCTAATTCTAGTCAAGCGTCTTAGATAGTTGGTTCTTCACGAAACAAGTTGTCTTCAACAGAAACAGTTTTATCAAGAGATTTCTCGGGTTGGTCTTGTTCGGTTTCGGAGGCCAAAGGTAAATCGATCTCACTGCTTTCACCATCGCCATTATTTGCTTTATCAACATCAACACTAGGGGATACTTGAGGATAAGGAACCAGATCGAAAGTGGACACGGTGGTTTCTTTCACATCCTTCCGCCTAATGCGAGCGTATGTGGGATTGGCCATTAATAATTTAACCACATCGCAAAGTGGTTTACTTTTATCTCTTACAAACCTACGTAAGAGCACTTCGGATTCTTCTTCCAGCAACCAAGATGGCAGTCCCGTCCCTGCCCTTGCCCGCCTAGAAAACAAAAATGGTCTTTCGTCTGGTCGATAGTTCTGCAGATCCGAGATCGAATAGCGTGGAGTGCTTCGGGCAGAACTTTCTCCCATTCTTGTTTTTGCAAATTTGATGACCAAAGCAGGAGTTTTATTGTCCTCCAGATAATTTGGTTTGCTTTCTCGCATTGTCCATTACGTTGAGGATGCGAAGGTAAACTTTAGCAGGTGGCAATGTCTCGGTCACTAAAAAAACGTTTCAATTCTTTTCTTACAAAAGATCCTCCTCAATCGCTATAGATGAACTCAGGGAATCCAAAAGTACACAAGCGCGAAGATAAACATTCAATTACAGTGCTAGACCTTAAGTTTTTGCAGGGGTACACAAAAGGATAGCAGCTGTATTCATCGATTATTACCAATAAATACTGTACGACCTAGGCCCTTTTAGTGGTCTTTTGAAGTCCATCGCAAGTCGTTCCCATTGTTTGGTAGCTTTTACCAATGTCTCTCTTTTGGTTTGATAAAATTGTGGCTTGACTTCCGCACAAACGGTGCAAATTTTTGCATACATGTTTGGTCTCTTCACTTGTATATAGCAGGTTTCTGGCCTGTGTGAAGTTGTAAAGCCTGGCATATTCAGGGTGACCCAGCAATTCGTGTAACTGAAAAAGTGCGTCTTTTGGTTCAACAGCCGAGCACGCGAGAAAAAGCATCTGGAGCAGCATGATCTTTTCCGGGTTTGTGCTTTATTTCGCAATAGTATTGGCTTAACTCTAATCGCCACAGCATTATTTTGGTATTCTTATTTTTTCCGTGATTGCATTCGTCAAACACATGCAAAATCAATCGCTGATCAGTGACGAGCGTGAACGAGCGGCATTTCAGAAGTGAGACCATTTACGCACCGCTTCGATTACCGCTGTTGCTCCTTTCTCAATCGCTGGATACTTTGCTTCGCAGTTGTTGAGTGTTTTCGACATATACACCGCTGGTTTTCCATACTGAGATAAAATAGCTGCGATTGCATAATCCAAAGAATCGCTTTCAATCATGAATGGGACGTCATGGCGTACACATTGAAAACTTGCTTCAGCCATGTCTTCTTTTAGTATTTGAAAAGACCTCAGTACATTTTCTTCCTGGAAAATTTTTTAGCTTTCCAAAAGGGGACTGCTTTCCTTGAAAAATTTTCTATCCAACTGGCATAGTATGCGAAGATACCGCAGATTTTCTAGTGTTCTTTTGGAGTTGAGGGAGGAGGCATTTCCATTAATGGCTTTAGACGCATCGGGTTTGTCTTAATTTTTCCGTAAGTGATCTCATAGCCGAGAAGATTAATCACTGGTTGACGAAAGTTTGACCTTTTTTCGTTAAAGGTAAATCCGTCTCGTGCTGCAGCTTTCAGCAAAGTTTCAAAATTTCGGTCACGCTCTTCCAAGCTTGATCCAGTTACGGTAAGATTGTCCAAGTACACATACACTTTTTTTAAGTTATGCCGCTTAATGAATTGATTCATCACGCTCTGCAATGCCGAAGCTTCATTTGTAACACCAAAAGGAATCCTATTACATTGATATAGTTGACCCAGGGCTTCGAACGCAGTATATAGTCTTTCATCTGGTTGCCAGGTCTGCTGGTGATAGGCAGACTGCAAATAAAGCGACCTATAGAAGCGATCCCTCCTGACTTTGTTGCTTATTTCTATTTTGGAGAGTGGATAGGCGTCAAGAAAAGTGTCGCGGTTAATGGTCTTGGAGTAGTCCACGACTAAGCGGCACTTTTGTTGTTTTCTTACCACTAAGACTTGTACTCGCCAACCTGAGTGAGAAGGCTCTATAATGTCTTCTGACTTTATATAGTTCGTTTGAATGCAAAGTAATCTTTGTGCTTCGCTAGAAATAAATCGTTGGTTGTCGATGCTGCAATCTCTGCTACGAGTTGCTTTCAGCTTGCAGTTAGCAGCCAAATGCTCAAATACTTTTGGAGATTTCACCCCGGCAGCTGGCAAAGAAGCATAAGCACGAGTTCCAGCAGGGATTGCCAAGATTTCTTCTTTACCATCAAATTCAAAATTTACGCTTTGGTGTCTTCCCAGAAACTTTTGGCCCAAAATGATGTCACAACACGCATTGGTCATTACATCCATTAATATGTTCTTGTATGTTTTTCCGAAGAGCGTAAGAGTCAAGGAGCTTCTTCCGGAAGTGGTGAGTTGAAGTTCTTTAGAAGCCATCGTTACATTCGAGGTAAATTTATCTTATTTTATCCCCAAACGTTCAATGAAAAACTCATTAATAAAATTTTCCGAGGCTTCAGTGTTCAGTAATGCCTTTACGGGGTGATTTTCAACCAGAACATCCACAACTGTTCGTTGAAGGCATCCATGAGCCCCATCCGATATCGACACTAAGTAATGATCTACGCTGGTCTTGCATACGACAGATGATATTTCTGGAGATGTTTTCGCGATACTGCGACACACCCTGGAAAAATGTCCAATTTTTCCACAGCGACAGCATGTTTGTTTTCGAGCGGAACAAAAATTTCGTCCATGAATCGAATCTCCACAGCAACAAAAAAAGACTTCTTAATTTTTCTGACGTCATGTTCAGCCTTTTGAGATACCGCAATAGCGCTTTTATTCATGCCGGTTCTAGCGGGTTCAGTAGATTTAACGTCCTCAGCGACAGGAGCGGCCGCAATCACGGCAGGAGCCGAACTGCTTCCCATAGTATTTGCCTAAATGTGGGCGCGTTCTAACCTTTCAGCCATTTTGTGTGCTTGTTGAAGCGTTATTTCATATCTTTCCAGAAGTCGCTGTCGAGTCACTCGTTGAAAAGAACAGTCTTTTGCTAATGTCTTCAGCGCTTGTAAATACTCGGTGCCTTTTTCTGTAACTCCTTGTTTTCTGCTCACCAGCAAATTTCTTGCGTAAATATTGTTTTTTCGTTTCACATAGATTTGACGCAATGCAGCTACAATAGCCTCGTAATTGTCAAGTTCTTCTACTCATGCAAATATTTCGGGAGACAGTAAGCTTCTTATGATTCTAGCGTTATTTATCTCAGGATCTTTTTCTCTACGAAAATCGGCAAAGGTAGCTAAATAGTCTTGAACCGTCTTAATCCAGTATTTGAATACTCTTGGACCATCTGCAGCAGTTGGGTCAGCAGTTAAATTTTTCGGTCGAGGCACGTGTTTATCCGTTTTTGTTGAATAAATTGTCGATAACCCTATCAAAAATTTAAATTGGAAACTGGAATTATGGCTTTATTTAACAAAAATTTAGACTAACATCTGCCAAAAAAATAACATAAAATGATCAAGAAAACTAAAAAATCTCAATATCACATAACAGCTTAGCACTCAACACAAGCACTCTACACTACATCTGTAGTCAGTAGCTGAGACTATTAAAAAAACAAAGAATGCAAAGACTTTAAACGCTTTGACATGCAGTCGGACGATAGAAGTAAATTAACTAATGCCAATAAGAGATACGATTAGAGATGTAAAAAAACACTTTTTTTGCGATTGTTTTTTTTTTTGGCCGTATTTTTTTGTGTGTGTTTTTTTTTTTTTTAGTCTTTTGATGAAACAAAGTTGATAATCGGTGTCTTTTTAATTGAAAAAAACACAATTCCTGCGTTTTGGAATGTATTTCCACTGCACAATTCTCAGTCGATAGTGACGTCAATCGATATTTTGTTGTCATTTCAAAGCATCATTATGAATACAGAGTAAATAATTATTTTTAAATTTGATTAATTTCGGTTGTTGGTGTAAGAAAGTACAGATATAAGGTTTGTTTGAATGCAATGTAATGCTTGTCGAATGAATTTATTCTAGCAGCAAATTCTTTTTTCTGTTTTGCAATAGTTTTGCAAAGTAGCATCTTTCTTTTTCAATGCATAGCTTCTTATACGTCCTCCATTTCCTGTTTTCTGAATTTAATTTGAAGTGCACTTCTTTTGCCCAAAATAGACAGCTGCAATTTTAATGTAATGCAGAGAGCTAGCGTGCTGAATGGCCTACAGCAATTTTAACAGTAAAATGGCAGAAAAATTGTAGATCAGAAGTGCACAACCTGCGGCCTTTCGACAGCATGTGGCCGTAGACGGATTTTTATGGCCGTGAAATTGTACTTCAAAATGCACGTTGTGGCGGTCGTGCTTAGATCAAAATGTTTTGCGACGTAACTGTAAAGAAATAACTGTTAGGAACAGTTACGATTTGCTAACTGTACAATTAATTAAGACCATAATATGCTAGCGCTGTTTATTTACCAATGCGTAACTATTTGCCGCTTCACTTCGCTTAGCCGAGTCCTTTCCAAAAAGTTCCTATTCGATAGTTGCGTAACTTTTCAACGTCACAATTATTTCAACTAGTTTATTCTCGAAACTTCATCTTTGTTACTCCGCAATTACGCTAGTTTGATGCCGTGTACAAATTTTCGACTGTGTCGTCACAATGGTGTGATTCTTACAAACGAGTTAGTTTTTCTTAGATTTTTCGGGATTGTTCCTTTTGCCTATAAATATTGTGAATATTCTTGACTTGGAGAATAAAAGTGAGAATAAGAAGTTTTTTTCGGAAGCATTTACGGTAGGTAAATTGTAATGCTTAAAATGTAAACTTGTAAAATTTGTAAAAAATGACCTTAACTAGTGGCGGCTGTTAGTGCATTTGTGAGATGCTTTGCGGCTAGCAGTAAAGAAAGTTTGTGTACCCCTGAGTTTGATCGACAAGAATAAACCAATCCATCAATGCATAGTTTCGTTTTCGTCGGTTGCGGTCTAAGGTCGTTGATTAATTATCAATAAAAATGTTGCCAATCAATTACAAATTATAATAGAAGCAGGTTCTTCAATTTAACGTAAGAAGTAATATATAAGCAAGGGCGCTTGCCAAATTTTTGATCAACCGTAATAAAATATCCACAGCAGTATTTTAATAGCCATTTGCGTCACAAAAATTAACGGTTGAAATTAACAGTTAAACTGCATCACTAATGGCTTAGCATGATTACATTACATACATGCAAAAAACAAAAACAAAACAGACAGTTAAAACCCCTTTTTGAAAAATTCTTACTGTAAATGAAAAAAAACCTATGTGCTGCTGTTCCAGCACAGCTGTTTTAAAGTATGGGCATAATGTTATTTACCTTTAAGAAAACCGAACCTTAGACTTTGGACGTTGGTGCTTAAAATTGCCGCGTTTAATTGCTTGACTGATTTTTACCAAACTCGCGTGTAATCGTCAAATCACACTGTTTTCCTTGCACTTAATTGCACGCTATTTTGCAACACGTTGGAACCGGTAATAATTTAATTTGGAAGTTTGTAAATTGCCTCCAAAATCTGAACTTAGTGTAGTGTTCAGCTTGTTGTAGACGTGGAGGCGTCAAATTGTCATTGGAATGGTTAGTAGCAGGACGTTGATTTCTTTTAAAGCTACTAGTCATAATTTTAAGTTATTTTAGTTAAAAGAGTGAACCTTGGTAAGTTTTTGCCTCGTCAGTTTCATTTACGCTGAGGAAAATCTTATCTCCAACAATTGGTTGTGAATTTTGACTGAAGAAATGAAGGTCCTTGCGCTCCGTGGGACACTTAGTGTTGGAAACCAACTGCGGTTTTCCAACAACTGCCAGCTTAATCAATAAATGTTAGTGACTATGCTGACAGCACATAGAGGGGTTTTAACTACCAATTTGTTTTTGTTTTTTGCGTGTATGTAAAAAAGCCAGTAGATCCGTCAAACCTCACGATCAACCTCAAGCATAACAACACGACTGTTTCCAGAAAAGAAAAATTGGCCAACGCCTCCCAAATAGAAAGATTTTTACATTTATTCAAAAGACACTTTTACATCTACTCCCTTACAAAGTTAAACCAAACTTGCCATCAAAGCAAAATTTTATCAGAGGTTTTTACAAAACTTTACAAAACTTATGACTCAGAAACATTTATCGAGCTAACAATGAAAACTTATATCTTATCAAAATAATCAGCTGTAAAGCAAAAAACTATTTTACAAGCAAAGCTATATTTTCACAACATAACCAACAGGAAAATATTGAACGGAAAATGTTACAGTGTCGTTTCGAAAAATAACTTTAAATACAGTTCAAAGTTCAAGTTATTTATTTTGTCACAATCATAATAATTAACGTAAAATATTAAATTGAGGAAAAAAATCAGTGTGCAATTGCTGCGACAGAATGGCTGCGAAGGGACCGTAAGGTCTTCAAGTCAGCAGCCACTCTATTGTCACGTTAGTGACATAAGCATTTCAATAGCAACTGAACGTGCGGTCTCAATACATTAACTGCAAACAAAATAACAAAACAAATAAACAGAAAACGGAGCAATTAGCACAGGGCACATCAAAGCAAGGCAGATTAGAAACACTTTCCCTTGAATATCTACATAGAGCTGTAGGAGAGAGACAACAAAAAATTTTCAATCCGCACTGTACAGTAAAAAGATTTTGTACTCAATTTTAAACTTTGGAAAGTAATAGTTTTTCAAATACTCAAGTATGGAGTTCCACAACTTAGCTCCAATATATTTTATTGATCTTTGAGTTCTTTGAGTTTTAAAAAGTGGAATAAATAATAATTGATTGTTAGAAGAGAATCTTGTATTGCGTGAGTGTACTCGTTTAGTTAGAGTGAAGTAGTTATCAATTTGCAGAGGAAGACGCAATCTGTTATGGTGATACTCAAATTTAGCAGTTAAAAAATTTAATAATAATGGCAATAGCAGGATTTTTAAATCTTTAAAAAGAGGAGTAGCAGTTTCGTTCCAAGACTTCACTAACAATTTTAATGGCTTTGTTTTGCAACCTATGTAGTTTAGAACCATAAGTTGGGAATGTATTGCTCCACACAGTATGCTCATAAATGAAGTATGAATGCACTAAAGAATGGTAAAGCTGCTACAGAGCATCTTTTGGAAAAATATATTTTAGCTTATATAAAATTCCAATTGAGCGTGCAACCTTAGTTTCAACTATTTTAGTATGATCCAAAAAATTTAGTTTGTAGTCAAGATATATACCTAGGTATTTCGCTTTGTTGACAGATTTGATAGATCCAGCAGGGCAGGTTATGTTCATATTAACAGGAGGAGAGTTTAGTTTGAGGTTAATTATAAGCAAATTTGATTTCTTAGCGTTTCAAGTCAACTTATTGGCTAATTTCCATTCAATAACATTACGTAGTTTGATAGATAATCAGCTTTCTAAATGGTCTATCGAAGATGAATTAACAAGTAAACAAGTATCATCTGCAAACAAGCGAGGTACAGTATTAACACTATTAGAAAAATAATTAATGTATAATAAGAAAAGCAGCGGACCAAGGGTTGAGCCCTGAGGAACCCCAATGCTAACGTCGCGTAAAGTAGAACAAAATTTAATAATGCACACAAATTGCTTTCTGTTTTCTAACAAGATTGGTAAAATTGTAGAACTATCCCTCTAATTCCATAATGCTCAAGTTTCTGAAGTGAAATATGATGATCCACGGTGTCAGTAAGGTATAGCAGGTTGGATGCAGTAGCTATAGCAAGTTGGATAAGTCAGACCCCCAGAACTCAGATCTTGGAAATTGATAAGTGGATCAATTTTCCAACCCGCCTATTTCCTCGACAGTAAAACAAACAGTCAACTAAAAGAATTTCGCAAGACGGGCAAAGGCGGAGTAGACAGGGTAGACGGGGCAGACGGTTTTTTTAAATAAATGTGTTGCCAGCGTTAGCAAATGCACCAACAAGTTAAACGTATATCTCAAAAAGTTCTCTGCGTGAATAAAAACAAAGCAAATTGTGATTTTTAAAGCACGCACAGTAAAAAGATATATCTTTTGTTATCTTATTAAAGCTGAAAACTGGCCACACCCAAATGACATTACAGCGACAATAATTTCAGACATCAATTTCCTAAGCAGCATGGTGTGGCAGAAAAACTGAATAATTTGTTGCATAGGCTTATTGCAAATCGAAAATCAAATCTTTCATTATACTCGCTGTAATATGCCGAAGCGTGTAACGATTTGGCGGGGCCCATCTCCGCGTCATTGCGCCCGGGCAACACAGCTCTATTCGAAGAAATGTCGCAACGGTGGCGAGCCGTTGGCAATACTGTGTCCTATTTGACCGGCCCGAGATTTGAACCTCAGACCTCTCGCTCCACAGACGAACGCGTTACCGCTCGACCAACAGGCTTATTGCATGCTGTGCAAATTTTCTTTATGACTACGTGGGTCGTAAGTTCATGCCCTGGGTTGTCTTTGGGGTCCCTGAGAGGTGACCTTTATGAGTAAGCGCGGCAATGACTATTCAACTTTTGAAATGGTAACTTGATACGCGTTAGGTAATACGGTTTTGAAAACATGTGTATATAAGACGAACTTTTGACCTTATATGCTGGCGACAGCAGGAAATTCTCCACAAGTCACAACTTTTTGCAGTACAGGTTGGTTAGTTTGGTACAGTACTGAATAGTAAGTTTTTATAGTGTACGATACAGGTACTAAGCCTATCTAGCAGCCCGAAATAGCCTAGCCAAGCGATACAATCTAGCATGACAATACTTTATACAAAGCTGTTCATTTTATGTTCACTGGTGAGCTAATCAACCCGAGCCCAAGCACTGATGCAGCAAACATAAACCAAAAGTGAAGCCTGTATTTTTACTGCAAATAGCTATAAAAGCTGAAAGCTTGTCAAGTTGCTTGGAACAGTAACCAACAAAACTGGGTGCATTTAATCCAAAAGTGAACAGGTATAAGTTAGCAATTCCTACTATAAGCCATCGCTATGAAATATCAAATTTGCAGTTTTTTATTGGGGTGAATTTTCTACTTGACTTGTGGAAAAATTTCTAAAACGTTATTGGCTAGCCCAGACAACATTATGCCTATTCTCAATATTACCATGTTTACGTGAACCCTCTCAATTCGAATCCAAGAGCCGCAAAGTTTTCATTACCCTTGTTTATTTTTTATCATGCACATAATTTTACTTAAATTAAAAACTAGTCAGTAGTTTGGAAATTAAAATGCTTGGTCGAAAGAAACTTGCTGTAAGCAAATTATTTGAAGATGAGTGAACTTCAGATTCCAAAGTTCCAAGAGTACATTGTAAGTTTTGTCAAAGCAGTGTAGTTAAAAATGGTTCAATAATGAAAGCTCATGTTGAGAAATGCATCTCTTGTCCTAAATTGGTCAAAGACAAATATCTAGCTAAATTACATGTTTCAATCATCGCACAACAGAAAGCGATAGTGATGAAGCAAGTGAAATTGAAAATTGGCTGTTTGATTTCTCCACAAGTTCTGCAAAACCAATTCCTAAGAAACCATAACAAATAGATGCACTTTCGGCACTGGTACACTTTGTTGACAAAATGTCCACCAGCGAACATGAAAAACTAAATGCATTGCTGGCGCGTGCTACGTATGCTAATTGCACACCATTTTGGATGGTTGAAAATTCACATTGGCAAGCTTTCTTTAAAGCTATCAGACCAGCTTACATAGTGCCAAGCAGAAATAAAGTGTCAAAGCCCTTAAGGGTTTCAGAGTACAAAAAAAACTCGAAAAAAATGTTGATAAAAGTTGCTGAAAGTGATGCAGTAGCAATAATGTGCGACGGATGGAACAACATTCGACGATTATCAACTTCTTGCTATGTGTGCCTCAGTCTGTTTTTTGGAAATCGATTCAAACTGAGATGCAAACCCATACTGGAGAATATATAGCAGAGGCAGTTTAAGGTGTCATTGACGAAGTCAAACAAGAATGCGGCAAAATGCCTATAGTTTTGATAACAGATAATGCAAGCAACATGAAAAAATCTTGGAAACTGTTGGGGGAAGAGTATTTGGAACTAACTTATTGTGGCTGTGCTGCTCATAGCATGAATTTAATTTTTGGTGATCTAATGAAATTGGAAACATAAAAGAAAGTTAAACATCGGGCCAAACAAATTGTTAGAGAATTTAAAAGCAAGCACATGCTGGTGGATTTACCGAAAAGCATGCAAAATATTGAAAAAAGTCAATGTTACTCTGAAACTGCCGGTCAAGACAAAATGGAAATCTGTGGTCACTTGTTTGGACAGCCTACAAAAAAGTAAGGTTACCTTACAAAAGCTTGCTGTATTGGAAATATTAGAAAAAAGCACCTTGAAGAAAGAAGTGAAAAAGACGAATTTAGATGATGATTTTTGGAACGTCAACGAAGTAGCAGTGAATTTACTGAAACCATTGTCTACAGCAATCACACAATTGGAAGCAGACATTCCAAATTTGGCTGAAATGTACAAACTACACTTGAACGTCGATTTGACATTAGGGACAACCTTCAGTCAGTTCCTCCCTTTGCAAGAGCAAGAAAAGATTGCAACCATTCTTGCTGAAAAAGAAGAATTTTGCATCAAAATCATGCATAAGACAGCCTATTTTTTGGATCCTCGTGGTCATGGAATGTTACTCTGCCATGAGGAAAAAGTTACAGCGATCGAATTTATATGCGGCCTAGCTGAAACTTTTTCCTATTGTGAGTTACTGGCTGTAGATTTATCATCAAGATTGCGTTCTGTATTCAGTAAAGAATGGATTCTATGCTATGCCTTTTTTGTGGAAAAACATTGCAGACATTTTTCCAGTTTCTTGGTGGAACGGTTATTGTCCAACCAAGAATTGAGTAAGATTGCTAGTGGACTTTTAAAATTACCATCGACTACTGCAGCTGTAGAGCAATCTTTTAGCTGCTACAGCAACATTCACACAGCCAAACGCAACCGACTGACAAATGACTTAGCATTAAAACTTGTGTTTGCTTTTCAAAACATACAGCGCACTGCTGGTCAGCAATCTAAACATTTAAGTCAAGCCGCCCAGACATCGATGACCAGCAACTTGGAGAAAAGTGTTCATGTTCCAATTGCTGCAGATGCAATCGAAATAGAAAGCAGCAGTGACAATAGTCTGCCGTCGGTGTTTTGAAAGCCAATGAACTCATTAATTCAAACTGTTTGGACAGTATCGATAGTAAAAGTTAAATCTCAAGCGTATGGTAAAACTTTCAAGTGTATGTTTTTCAAAATTTTTAAACGACATTTGCTGTAAAACTATTTGAACTTTTAATTCACCAACTTGCAAAAGAAAGCTCGGTTTTTATTTAGTGGCTTGTTGAAGCACGTTTCACGTGCAGCTCGAAATACCAAAAATATTACGACAATGGTGAAATAATTGCAAAAAATGTTAAGATGCAGATGTCACTGAGTTGCTTATACTGACGATTGCTTTCCACGAACGCTTAGCTGCACCAATGTAATTGAATGACTTAGACTTAGGATTGCTTTCCGGTTTCCACCAATGCTTTGCTGCATCAATGTAACTTGGGGACATTTTTATTAGTGAAAGTTAGTCTGACTGGCAATGGCTTAATGAATACCAGAGACAAAAAGATAATGTTGAGGATAGACCAGAAACATTCTTATCTAAATAATACAAAATATGCATATTTGTTTCAAGAAAGCTGAGGTTGTAGGAGTAACGCTTTAAATTTTAAACATTTTTGAGCGTCTGAAGGTTTTCCAATTATATCAACGCTTGCATTTCTATGAAATATTTGTTCTTTATTTACATAGTACACTGCTCATAAATTGGTACTATTATGCTATGCGTTCTCTTTTTAATACTGTACTCAGCATTGGAAACTGTTGATGCAGTAAGGCTAACTGATGTTGATTGTTGCGATGTTTGCAAATGTTAAGCTGTTTTTTTTATCGCACTGGCAAGAAAGGTTTGTTTTCAATTGTTCTATTAAATTTGTTAAAGAGATGTGTTGTTTAAGGGTATCACGGTGCCTAAAGCTTCACGACCAAGCGAAAGCGGAATAACTATTATTGCTTTAGAATTTCTCAAGTAAAACACGTTACTCGTGCTGCTACAATATAGAAAGAAAAATTCACGCAGCATGCATAATAATATAACATGATAAACTTCACACTTCCATAGAGCTCGTGCAAGAAGCAATAATTTAGAAAGCTATGATTGGCGTTTCAACATGTTTTAGGTGGTGCAGAATTCTTGATTTTCGGTAAAGACAACGTCATATTCTCTCGTTAACAATTTTTTTGGCTGAGCTCTTCAGCTACGAATTACAATACTGCTCAAGTCTCAATGCATTTCAAATTAGACACGAAATCGTTGCCGAGGAAGTCTGTATCACTCTGGGCCGACATGACAGAACATGCTAGCGAGCTCGTAAAGGCTATTCTCTGTTATTTGTAAAGATTTGAATGAGGTTCGGTCAAGGTTTTCATGCTGCAAAAAACCTTAAAGAAGGTTTTTTGACCAAAAAAGGTTCTTTCAAGTTAAAAGTACCTTAATTTTTTAAAAACGAACCTTTATTTGAGGTTTTTTTAACAAAAAAAAGTTCTTTCAGTATTAAATAAAAAGTACCTTAGCAAGCTAAAAGTACCTTAATTGCTGAAAAACAAACCTCTAGTTAAAGGCCACCTAATGTCTGCAAAGCAATGCCCTTAAAATGAAATAGAAAATTATTACTATTCGAATGCTGTAAACCCGGTTTAGATACACGTTCTCAGTTTCAAGAAAATGAGTAGCCATTATTACCTTTCGCGTTTTAAAAAAATGACATGACGTCATCAGACCCAGGAGTTTGGTGCCTTTGACTTGTTTATCATTGCAGAGGATAGGCGATTTTGCAAAGGCATGTGATAGCAGCTCACTAGTCTAAAAGTGTTGCACAAAAAAGGCGCAATTAGCTCAAAGTAGTTACATTGCGAAGTTCAGAAGTGAATTACCCGTAGCAATCAGCTTTCACTACAAGTATTGAACAGCAGTTTTACTACCAGTAATGACTCTATCACTCTAAAAATTCCAACAGTACAAAAGTTTTGTATTCTAAGGTGTCTGGCATATCCGTATTCAATATGAGTACCGATAGGCTAACAAAGCGTAAAAAAAAGAAACAATTGAAAGCTTATACTGTAATTATGTAAAAATATTTTACCTTTCTAATACCAGTAGACTACTGTAGTTTACTGCGTAGGATTGGGAATATACCGGTAACGATATGTACAGCAGAAATGGTACCAGTACCAGATCAGTACTTGTTTGGTTTGTGTTTTAGTAAATATTTTACTCCTGGCAATATATTAGGCTGGACTAATCTGCTAGGGTATCATAGTTTAGCGATATCGGACTAGGCTACCGGTATCAGATCAGTGTACTGGTATCTCAGATCTGTACAACCAGACAACTACCAGTGAGTGCAGGTAACTTTTTTACGAGTTCCAATACTGTGAATATGACATTGTAGTACAAAAATGCTGCCTGTAATAGTAACATTTTTGCCTATCGTACCAATGTAACATACCGGTACAGGCGATACTTACTTCCTTGCCATAATTAGCCCAACGTACCAATACTCCTACCTACTACCTATCTACCAGTAATTTGCTACCCAAGCTTTCAACAATCTGACTAGGTCATTGTTTTTTCTGCTGTTCTACAAGATCAATCACTGAAACACAAACCAAATCAGGCTACTGATCTGATACTGGTACCTGTATCATTTGCATTGTACGGTACCGGTATAATACCAAATCAGTATAATACTGGTACAATACAGGTACCGGTATAATACTGGTACCGTACGATACAAATGATACAGGTACCAGTATCAGATCAGTAGCCTGATTTGGTTTGTGTTTCAGTGATTGATCTTGTAGAACAGCAGAAAAAACAATGACTTAGTCAGATTGTTGAAAGCTTGGGTAGCAAATTACTGGTAGATAGGTAGTAGGTAGGAGTATTGGTACGTTGGGCTAATTATGGCAAGGAAGTAAGTATCGCCTGTACCGGTATGTTACATTGGTACGATAGGCAAAAATGTTACTATTACAGGCAGCATTTTTGTACTACAATGTCATATTCACAGTATTGGAACTCGTAAAAAAGTTACCTGCACTCACTGGTAGTTGTCTGGTTGTACAGATCTGAGATACCAGTACACTGATCTGATACCGGTAGCCTAGTCCGATATCGCTAAACTATGATACCCTAGCAGATTAGTCCAGCCTAATATATTGCCAGGAGTAAAATATTTACTAAAACACAAACCAAACAAGTACTGATCTGGTACTGGTACCATTTCTGCTGTACATATCGTTACCGGTATATTCCCAATCCTACGCAGTAAACTACAGTAGTCTACTGGTATTAGAAAGGTAAAATATTTTTACATAATTACAGTATAAGCTTTCAATTGTTTCTTTTTTTTACGCTTTGTTAGCCTATCGGTACTCATATTGAATACGGATATGCCAGACACCTTAGAATACAAAACTTTTGTACTGTTGGAATTTTTAGAGTGATAGAGTCATTACTGGTAGTAAAACTGCTGTTCAATACTTGTAGTGAAAGCTGATTGCTACGGGTAATTCACTTCTGAACTTCGCAATGTAACTACTTTGAGCTAATTGCGCCTTTTTTGTGCAACACTTTTAGACTAGTGAGCTGCTATCACATGCCTTTGCAAAATCGCCTATCCTCTGCAATGATAAACAAGTCAAAGGCACCAAACTCCTGGGTCTGATGACGTCATGTCATTTTTTTAAAACGCGAAAGGTAATAATGGCTACTCATTTTCTTGAAACTGAGAACGTGTATCTAAACCGGGTTTACAGCATTCGAATAGTAATAATTTTCTATTTCATTTTAAGGGCATTGCTTTGCAGACATTAGGTGTCCTTTAAGGTAATATTGGCAAATAAAGTTGAAGTACCTTATCAAGGTAAAAGTACCTTAGTTGCTCAAAAACAAAGATTTGGTTAAGGTTTTTTGAACAAAAAAAAGATTCTTTTAGTTTTGAATTAAAAGTACCTTAACAAGCTAAAAGTAACTTGATTGCTAAAGAACAAACTTTCAGTTAAGATGCTTTTGTCAAATAAAGTTAAAGTATCTTAGCAAGGCCAAAGTACCATAATTGATCAAAAACAGACCTTTGGTTGAGGGTTTTTTTTTGACGAAAAAAGGCTGTTTCAGTTTTAATTTAAAAGTACCTTAGCTAACTAAAAGTACTTTATAATTATTAAAAAACAAAGTTTAAAAACTTTTGTTGAGATATTTTTACAAATAACGTAAAATATCTGAGTAACGAAAAGAGCATTTTTGCACTTCATAATGTTGAATGTTAATCAAGAGCAAAGTCTTCCCATGCTTTGTTTCAAATTGGGGCAAAAAATTTCTTTTCCCTGCAACCATTATCTACTTGTCAACCAAATGACGTCATTACGAAAAATCTAATTTGACAATTTTAAATGATGTCAGTTCATGGCGCCCTTAACAACAGGCCATGACATCGTGCAAGCGGCTGCTGTTTGTGGAGGCTGACTGCGAAAATTCTCTATTGTTACAAAATTGTTGATTTAATGATTTTTGAAGTTATATTCAATGGTTTAGCACTCCTCTTTCACAAAGTACACTTAAAACCATCAAATTGTATCAAAAATGATTGATATTAAAAAACTTCACAAACAGTTCACTAATAAATCGCAGCAATACTTAACTTAGCTAATAGGAGTTGTCAAAACGTACACTGTAAATTCTAAAGATGGAATGGCGTGGTTAAAAACACGTTTAGGGTGAAGGTGGTTGGTAAATTCCACCCCTGTTAAACTTCTCCATCTATTCAGATGGAACCTGCCTGATTTTGTTCAAATCTTGCTCTAGGGTGGTTTTGTACCATCCTCACAAAACTATTTGAGGTGGTATATGCCACATTTGAAAAAAAGTTTTATCACAGAATTCTCTAGGTGGAATTTCCCACCTATGATAATATTTTCTGGGTGGAATACTCCACATTTTCAAAAAAATTCAATATTAAATTCACTGCATGGAAAATTTCATCAATGATTTTGAGTAAAAGTGGAGTTAAAAGCACGTTTTTATGTAGGTATATACTAAGGATTAGTTGGCCTAATGGCAATATACACGTAATTTTTATGCTTGCATTGGGGTCGGCAAACCAGATAGAGTGCTCGATGACGAATCAGAGAGTAATATTAACTAGTTACAGTTAATTTGTGATGGTCTAGGCATGCTAAATTGTGGTGGTCTGTAACTAGTTAATACACCTAATTTTAGATATCGCCAGGCATATGTAATTTTACTGGTACTTTTCAATTCAATTTACCACGTCAACCAAAGTGTAGATGATTATGCAGCTGTGGGTTATGGCTAATTCATCCATCATAATAATCGGTGGTTTTTGCCTTATAGGAGTAACCAATTTTTAAAAACACAACTCAACCAATCCCTTTGGGGATAAAAAATGCACTAAAGTTTGATTCAAACAGAAAAAGGTTTGTATGGCGGTCAAGCAACTCAAGTTTTTTGGCTATTGTTCTATCTTGTTTTGTTTTCTTTCTACAATAAATTCAAAAACCTTGAGATATTTAAGTAAACTTTTAGTTAACGGGTTAATTTTTTTACTGTGTCTAATCCAAATAAATAATCATTTTAGTAGGTTATATGACATACCTTATTTTTATGAAAGTTTTTCCGGTCAGCAGCCAATAAAAATAAATCCAATTTCAATCTTGGCAATTAAAAGTTAAAACCAGGGAAACAAAAAAGAATTCTCGCATCAGGCTATTAATTAGCATAGAGCTTTCCCTAACCTGCATTTTATTCGCGGTTTTGAACGCTCATTTTCTGCATTTTATGCAAACTGCTCATTTTAACAGGGTGGAATGGAACAGCCTGCTGCTAGGGGACGCTCATTTTCTGCATGGGATGCAGGCTGTTTTAATCAATAGGGTGGCTTGCATATGACTAAATTTTTTTCCAACCTTTTAATTTTTTTTTCACTTTTAACGCTATATGGTTGTTGCAATAATCACGCCTACTGTTTCCGGTGCTGCAGCCATGTCCGTAAATTGTGACGCATAGGTTAAAGCGACGTTTTCACGACGACCATGACCGCAAAGTTGTAGCTCAACTCCCATCCAAGTGTAGCGATAGCACTCATTGCCGCTTCCTTGCACCATTGTTTTAAAGCCACAGCGCACCAATCAAATTTGCCCATTATTTTTGTCACTGTGACGCTGTTGACGTAATAATGACATACAATGGCGGTTGGTATATAAACCTGGAGCGAGCCGAGGTGGACCCGAACAGTCAGAGACGAAGTACGTACGTTAGGGTTTAGTACGATTAAATAAGCGGTGTAAACGAATCAGTGGGTTGTTCATCCTTCGCTAAAGAAGTAGAGCCGCTAAATATTGAGCTAGCCAAATAACAACTGATATTTACAGTAGTGAAGTGGAGCCGCTAAATAGGCTATTGAGCTAGCCAAATAACAACTGATATTCGCAGTAGTGAAGTGTAGCCGCTAAACAAGCTTTGTTGTTGCTTGAGTGCTTATAAGATGTTTCACGATAATTAAGCAGCGAATAAAAGAAGCAAATTAAGTTTAGCTGGTAAATTTGGAAACCAAGGCAACTCCTAAGTGAGTCTAGGCTAATCTTCTATGCGCAGCGTCTCCATCACTTTCAGGTGACAGGAAGATAAAGAAATCGATCAATCAATAAATCGACTCTTTTCTCTATCTTCACGTATCATTCTATTCTTGCATGCTATTCCTTTTAGTGTGACCGTCTATAGCTAATTATTACATTATTGTGTTTAGTTATGTTGATTGCGCATAAATAAACGACACTGCTAACACCATTACTTGCACTACTAGGCCTACTGCTGCTGCTACTACTAAATGTAATTTTATTTTGTTTACGAAGTCAAAATCCTAGATCTACCATTAAACGCTAGCATTAAAATTCAGCAGGGTGTGAAAACGTGTTTACTTGACCAAAGGACAGCATAGGCCTACTAATATGAGGTTAACAATTTGTATTTTTGTCACTTTTTACAAAAAAAAAATATGCAAAAATGGAAACACTGATTTCATCGCTTTGAAATTGCTGGCTGCCACGTGTTCCGCATGGTTCTACTTCTTAGTAGTCGATTGGCTTTGCTAAGTTAGCTTGATAAGGCACAAGAAAATCAGAAACAGACTTGGTTCGTTTTCAGTCTCATTAAAATAAAAATAAAGTGTGCAGTTGCTTAAGAAATAGCAGTTTATTTATGAAAACTACAGTAGGCCTATACCTACAATACAATGGCCCTGCAAACTCAAGAATAAAGACTTGTCCAGACAAGAAAAATTAGGGATTTTGCCAAAAATTTAAAATATTGCGTAAAGCTCATGAAATTATAAGATTTAAACATCTCAGGAAAAATTCTGGGATTTTTTCTAAAAGACTTAAAACACTGATTAACTGTTTCTTTGACTGGTTAGGCTTAGGCCTATGGTACCCTAATTTTGTTTTGACTTATTGGCATCTTACTTTAACTGATCACTGGTCGAGTGGAAAGAGCGTCTGCTACTGAAATGGAAGACCCCGGTTCGATTCCCGGTCGAGTCAAACTAAAAGACTATAAAACCTGGTATTTACAGCTTCCCTGCTTGACGTTCAGCATTAAAAGGAACAGTGTGAAGCCTCCATGGTGTGTTGTAGACAGGTGGGCAGGTCTGAGGTGGCAGCTTGACTCAAAGACCAAAAAGTCCCTATGCTGGCTCCTGGCCAAGGCAACTTGGTGAATAAAATGTAATGACAATTACAATAATTACAATTACTCGGTTGTGCTACCATATTTTATGATAGTGTGTAGGTTGACATTGCATACTTTAGTAACTTTAAATCAGAGAAAAACATGATGTCAATTAAGAAACAGGAAATAGTTTACATACTGTATATATATAACCGGTATAAGTTTAAAGCCGAATAATGGTTTGTGAAGCTTGAAACTGCAAATACGTTAGACTATGCGGTAACCAAACTAGGCCTACTGTAAGTTTACTTGGATTGGCTGAATTGCTCAAGAAAACCTTGGGCAATGTTAAATTAGGAACCCCCTGGAAATTCTAAAAAAAGTCTCTTGTTTTTTTGTTTATTGTTTAATATGCTCTTCCATTAAACTCATTATTTTATATTATGCATACCTGTGGGTTTGTCAAGTACTACTTTACAGCATTAGAGAATACTGAAACCAAAGTCTAAGTGACATTTATGGAATAATTAGCCTATTCCTTCTTAACAGTATATTGCTGCCTGTGAAGTCAAAAAAACAAGAAAATATGACATTTTTGCAATTATTACGAAACATGAAGGGTTTAGACATATAGTTCCTCTTGAAGTTGAATATAAACTTTGCTCTTCCAAGCATTTTGACACTAGTTTTAGCTCAATACAGCAATTTTAGCCTGAATTAGACCAAATTTGTGAATTTTGGTTATGTTGCCATGGACACACAAAACAGGCCGTGTGGCTGGCTAAAACATTAAAGTTTCGGTTTTTCAAAAAATTTTTTACCATTCTTCAAGTTATCCCATTTGGCATCCGAAAATTACTAACCAAAGAGAACTTTTTTCGAAGCGTTTCACTCTAATGTATATGCATGTTTTAATTTAAGCATTTAGAACATGTATACCGTCGACTGGGGTGTCTTTGCACAGATAGGTGACTTTACACAAAAACTTAAAAAAATTTTTCCAGCTATAAAAAAATAGAAAAGTATGCAAAACTTATTTTATCTTTGATTGTCAATGCTTTATGTTAGTAACAATTGAATTTGTATTGCAGATTACCTATCTAATGCTAACATTATTAATAGTGTGGCTTGAAAGCAACTGTAAAAAAGTGCCAAAAAATACATGGTGCTGAAATTGCCTATTTCAAACTGATGTTCACATGTATCGAGTTTTTGTGCATTCTCTATGTCTGAGGTTATTGCTTTAACTCTGTTTATGTTTGCATTGCAATTGGATCAGAGTAAAGCCTTACCAGATAAAATAACTTTTTTATGCTGGTTATATAGTTTTTGATTTTGTGGGGTGACTTTACACATTAAAAGTAACTAGGGTGACTTTGCACATACAACCAAACAGTGAGATATAAGAGTGAAAAAGATGTTATTGATTGTAGATGTTTAGTATGATCTACTTTACTCCAGCAGCAGCATAGCTCAGTCAGTAGGGTACCAGTCTGCCGGTATGTTGACTGAGAAGTTGCTCACTAGTTCAAAGCTTGCACTGGGCATATTGTCATTTTGCTTTTGGAGAAGACACTTAACACTAATTTCCTGATTTGGTCAAGCAGCCTACCCTTCGAGGTTGCCCAGTCTGACTGAAGACTTGCAAGCAGAACCCTACAACGCAGAAAGAGTGATCTGCGTCTGGCTCGTTGAATGGCACAGGTCACCTGGTTCATACAAAAACCAACCAATCTACTGTACCAATACTATGATAGTTTGTTTTTTCTCCGGTTGCCTATTCAGTTACTTTAGGTTAAGCGTTTATTACTTTTAAGCATTCTTATAGCAATAGTAGCTGTAGAATATGCCACGAAAATACAAAAGAAACCCTTTATCGAGACGATATGGAAGTTTTAATAAAGATGATTGAGTTATACATTGGTATTGTGTTATACATTGGATATTGTGTTAATTGTGTGCATTAGTTGATTGTGTACATAAAGATTGTGTTATGCATTGGTTTTGAATGTTGTAAATATGATTTTCTTATTATCAGCTTTGCTTATGTACCTTGTAAAGTTAATGCAAAAATGTTGTGTAAACTCACCCCAAGCTGGGGTGACTTTGCACAGAGCAAACTTTTTTTAAAAATGGTCGGTATATGAAGAACAATAAAAATCAATGTTGTATGCATAGGTAGCCTTTACATGTTGCACCATAATGCAGCAATTGCCAAATCTTTATCATAACTAAGTAACTAGTATGAGATACAGTTGTGTTAATATTGTGAAAGTCACCCCGGTCGACGGTACTGTAAATTCCGATCTGATCACATACATCTAGTCGTTGCCTGTACGTATTTTCAGTCAAAGATCAGAAGCTGAACCAATAAGTCAAGTTTTTGTTCAAAATCAAGGATTAAGATACCGGTAATCTTTTGTTATCGTATACCGGTAATTCTTTAACTGTAACAGTAGCCATGCGCCGTTAAGAAATAAACATAATGAAATAAACTTTAAGCTTTTATTGTAATACGTATTAAATACTCATGGTTATTCTGCAGTCTTGAAACCTAGTATATTTGATATCAGGTATTGGGTTTGCAGCTCTATGCTAGAAAAAACACTGGTTTGGTCTGCTAGGCATTAACTTCGTATAAATGATGTGGCCTGTACTATGCAGTATGTTTATGGTGTTCAGCTGTTAACGATATAAATATAATAATCCCTATTATTAATGGAAATTGATGAAAAAATTATACCCTGCCCTGTAGAAGATTGCACCATTAAACATGGTAAGCAGGTTCTGTTACATCACCTTAAATTTGAGCATGCTAGAAGTGAAAGATATTTTCGATGCAAGTTAAATGACTGTGGCCGTTTATATTCAAGTATTGGAAGTTTTGAAAAGCACTTAAGTAGATGGCATGTCAGACTACTTGATCTACCCGCTACAAGGGTTAATGATTCTACTATTGAAAATCAAGTTTCTGATACCATAGATGTTCAAGGTTCTTCTGAATTAATTCAATGCAATGACCAAACATCTCAAAAAAGAGATATTTTTGTTAAAAACTTTGTTCACTTCTGTCTTAAATAAAAAGAAAAGTATGTTCTTCCTATTGCTGCATATAAAAATATCATGAACGACTTGATCACTTTATTTGCTGCATTTCATAGTGATGTTATTCAAAAAGTTCCAGTATCTTTTAA
Organism: Trididemnum nubilum; assembly: GCA_963965965.1. Taxonomy (NCBI): domain Eukaryota; kingdom Metazoa; phylum Chordata; class Ascidiacea; order Aplousobranchia; family Didemnidae; genus Trididemnum; species Trididemnum nubilum. The sequence continues at coordinate 3,669,371 of OZ014480.1, forward strand.
TGAGAATGATGATGAATAATATTTAACTGATGAAAATTTTCTGCCTGACTTATGGAATAAGTTGCAAAATCAAACTCTGTTTTTAAACTATTGTAAGTCACTTGGGCTTGTTCAGCCAACCACAATTTCTTTGAGTGATGGTAGTACATTTCAGTATGTGAGTGTTTTGGACACTTTAGTTCAATACTTACAACAGCCTGAAGTTCTGAACACTGTATGTTCTGGTGATACCAAGAGCAATGCAGATTGTGACATCCTGGAAACTTTTATTGATGGAAACTTTTTCTTAAACCATTCTTACTTCAAGGGTAATAAATGTTTACTTAGACTTCATTTATATTGTGACGAACTTGAATTGTGCAACCCTCTTGGATCTTCTCGAACAAAGCATAAAGTTACTGCTTTTTATTTCTATGTTGGAAATATTGGCTTCAGACATACTTCTTCTTTACAAAATATACTTTTAGCCCTTATTGTTGAGAGTAGAGTATTAAAAATTCATGGTTATTCTGTGGTCCTTAAACCTATGATTGATGATATTAAAACCCTAGAATTAAATGGCGTTCTTATTCAGCCAAAAGGTAGCAGCATTGGTGCAGTGAGATCATATGGAAGTTTGGCCACCATCTCAACAGATAATCTTGGTGCACATGATGTTGCTGGTTTTCGAAAATCATTTAGTAGTGGGCGAATTTGTCGATTTTGCATGTGCTTGCATTCCGAATTGTTGTTGAAATACAGCGAGAATGACTTCACTATGAGAACACCAGATATTCACAAATTACACGTTGTAGCTGTTGAAAATGATTCATCATTAACGCCTGTCTATGGAGTGGCAAAAGATTGCGCTTTTGCCGTGGTCGCTGGTTTTTCTGCGGTTGAATCATTGCCCCCGGACATCATGCACGACTGCATGGAGGGTGTGATACTGTATTTTATGCAGTATTTGTTTGTTTGTGTTGCTACAACTGAAGCCTGCTCGATCAATTCCATGAATAACAGAATTAGGTCATTATCTTATGGCTTTTCAGATTTGAAAAATAAGCCACGATGTTTGCCTGGGGATGTGATCAATTCCAGTGGAAAAGTGTCATTATCAGCCAGTGAATCTTGGTGTTTATTTCGCTTGCTACCAGTTATATTGAGTGATATGGTTGAGCTTTTTGAAGATATATGGGAGCTTTATCTGTTGTTGTCAGAGATATTGGAATTAGTGTTTGCACCTAGAATTGAAAGATTTATGCTAAGTCATCTAAATTCTCTGATTGAAAAATTTTACTCGTTGTTTGCTTCTAGAGCTCCGGAATATATCAAACCTAAATTCCACTATCTGTTACATTACCCAAGGCTTATTCTACAATATGGACCTCTACAAAACTTGTGGTGTATGAGATTCGAAAGTTTTCACCGAAAGCTGAAAAAAAGTTGCAAAACAATGCCCAAACTTCAAAAACGTTGCTTTGACTGTTGCATCAAGAGTGCAATTGGGCAAATGTTACGAGTTTAGTGAGGGTTCTTGTCTAAGTGAAACTGAGACCTTTGGTGAAAAAAAATTATTAACCCATCCTGCTTACGTGATGACGTAATCAATTGTTTAGAAACTGAACTAAGTTTTGATCCTAATCAACAGATATATTCTGTGTCGTTTGTTTGTGCAAATGGTGTACATTATCGTAGTAACTTAATATTTGTGATAGACGTTGTAGATGGTTTACCAGTTTTTGCTTGCATTGAAAATATTTTGGTCTTATACAGCAGAATTGTTATTGTGTGCAAATATGCAAAGCCTATGGATTATGTTATTTCGTTAAGAATGTTCGAAGTAGAGCTCACTGATGAAATTATGTTTTTGCAACCTGGATATGAATTGTATGCAAACAGTTTAGATTTGTATGAAATCAATGGCAAAAAATTTGTGCGACCTAGTAACTATTTTTGTGAAAGTAGCAAGCATTATGGGTAGGTACCTATTGCATATACCAAAGTTTAACAACATTATACTGTAGTTTATTAACTGATTAGCTTGCCTACATTGAGTATGGTAATTGCCTACATTGAATATGGTAATTTGCTTGATATATACCAGTAAGCATTTAAACGTATCGATTTTGCTTAAACGCTAAGCTGATACTGAATGATATCATGTAAGGTCGAAAACTGTTTTAGTATGTGATTTTACTAAATTCGTTATTTTGACAAACACTTTTTCAAAATTTTTGACGTTTTTAAAATTTCTAAATTAGTGGTTATTAGTTATTACTGGTGCATAGCCCAACTATATTTATTACTTTGGCGAATCTGTAACAAAGTTAGCTGAATATTACGCGCACATAGCCTACTGTTCTATTTCAGCTTGTTTTTAATTGGATAAGCTATCAGGATCTCCAGGTAAATGTCGGCACTGAAAAAAGCAGTTTTTTTCATTAAGGGTATTTTCAAGAACCGGTACCAATAGTGGTTTTTTTCTAGAACTGGCATTTTCCATACCAGTACCAGCTTTTCAGTACCAGCATTTTCCAGTGACCTGGCTACCAGTGTTGGTAGACATCAACTACTGTGTTTATCATTGGCCTAAAAAAGCACAATCTGTATACATAGGTTTGGTCCGCGACATCCTGACGCGACCGACCTGATGCGAGACAACTCACCCCGGGAATCCTGACGTCAGGGACATCCTTAGGCTAGGGACATCCTGACGCCAAAAGCTCTAAACTTTTTCGCTCCGTTTTTTTTTTTTTTTTTTCTTCTCATTTTTTCTTTTCTCTTTTCCGCACTACGCTTTTTTTCTCATGCAAAACGATTAACGTTCGGTTATTGCGACAAAAGTATAATATTTTCCGTTAATTGCAAACTTCATAGGAATATCTATTTTGCAGAAACAACTCAAAAGCGAGTTGCATTTTCGCGAAAATAAGCTTGATAAAATCCAAAGCCACCTGAGTGAATCTGTAGAAATGCTGGCGATAAGTTTCAAACGATGACCGAATGCCACGATTGAAAGTAATATATTTTGCTATTATTAAACGACCACGTGGATATTTCATGCGCAATAATCTGTGTGGTTAACTTATAGCGAAAAATGCTCTAAAACGAATTGTATGTTAAAAAAAAATACTAAAAATAGAATTCGGAGTGAAGTACCACAATTAATTTATACAGCAATTAAAATTTATTATTTTTGCCTATTATTGTTGGAAAACCACCTCACAATTTTTCATTTTTGTACATTTTTGTAATTTTTCTCTTTAATAAACTAAAAGTTTTGGAGCTTATTGAATTTAGCACTTTGTTAGTGGTCGAATTTTTCGATTAGCAACTTGTTATTGTTCAAATGCTTTGATTTTGCGAGTGGAGAAATTACGATAGTTTGGCATGCTGAAGCGAAATGTGTGGACGAAGCGTTGTTTTATCTTTTGAGTGCGATTGCAAAAACTAACAGCTTCATTAATTGAGGTTAGCGTTAAATAAACCACTCATTGGGAAATTCATTAATTGGATAATTACAAACTATTGTAGTTTTAATCTAATTTCCATCTTGGCCGTAATTTCAACTTGTCTATCGACAAACTATTGCTAACATAACACGAACAAATTTCTTATTGAAATGCTTTTTAAATTGTGAGGTGGTTTTCTAACAATAATAGGCAAAAATAATAAATTTTAATTGCTGTATAAATTAATTGTGGTACTTCACTCTGAATTATATTTTTAGTATTTTTTTTTAACATACAATTTGTTTTAGAGCATTTTTCGCTATAAGTTAACCACACAGATTATTGCGCATGAAATATCCACGTGGTCGTTTAATAATAGCAAAATATATTACTTCAGGGTTGCCACATCCTGGAAAAGTCCTGGAAAGTCCTGGATTTTTTTTGCTGTCCTGGAAAGTCCTTGAAAGTCCTTGAATTTTGTTTGTAAGTCCTGGAAAGTCCTGGAAAATGTTTATAGAGTTTTCCCGCGATTTTCCAGGACAGAATGTGAAGTTGTTTTTTTTTACAATAACTGGTACCTTGTAATTGTACAAAGCTATTGTTGAAATAATTTGCATTTTGAAGTTGGTTTAAAAAGCTTTATTGTATTGTAAAAAGACATAGCTTATTGTATGCTGGCGCACAAACAAAAAATCGCTATCCTAGCCCTGACTCAACTCTAAATCTAACTCAAACTGCAACCCTACCTCTAACCTAACATTAATATGAGCCCCCATTTCTCAGCTTTTTGTTTTCTTGTTCTTTTTAAGCAGTTCTTACTAGTATGCTGGAGTGCAAATAAGCGCTTCCTCGAATTAGCCAAAATTTACACTTTGCTCTACAGTATGTATAAATTATTGAATATTATTAGGAAAAGTGAATTTATGGACATTAATTTATTGTAATGCAATACTGTAGTAGCAGTAGCATAGTGGGCTATTGCTCTTCATTGGCCCATAGACCAAAATGCGCAATAAGAAAAATAAGACGTTTATCTCACTATAATTCTGTGGCAGTTTTTTGCAATAATATGGATAGTAAAGTAATTTAAAGTCACTTTTGGACCATGAGTTTGGGAAGTGCTAGTATTGGTCAACAATAAACCAGTCACAACTACTGTAACTAACTAAAAATGGCTAAAAATAAATAATTAATTCGATTGCTTGATGCAAAATGCTTAACGTAGGCTTTGTAAGACAATTATAAAGGGTTTATTAGGTATTTAATTCTGTTAATTACCAATCAACTCTTTCAAATTTCGTTTCATTAGCCCCTCCTCCCAAATTATATCTTTATCTAGCGTTATAAAATACAGTTAATTAGTACTTGGGAGTTTTTTATTTGGATTAATTAGTACTTGGGAGTTTTTTTCAAAGGAGATGCCTATATTGCCTATTTGCACTCTAGCATGCAAAATGAGCTCTGCTTATAAAGAATAAGAGAGCAAAAGTTGGTGCTTTTTTGCTCAAATACTCTTTTATTTTGTAAATTATTAACGTTAGTGGTTAGTTGGAGTTTATATTTTGAGTTTGGGTTAGGATTAACTTTAGGGTTAGAGCTAGGGTTACAGTTTGGGTTTAGTTTATGGTTGGGGTTAGGGCTTGAGTAGAATTTTTTGTTTGCACCCTGGCGTTTAAATAAGCTCTGTTTTTGCAAACAATAAAATTTTATAGTTCACTGTGTGGAAATAAAGCTAGGACTGAATTTTTACTATTACCAGTCACTAGAGCTCGAATGATATATCTATCGCTCAGCTGATATATTTTGGCCGATATCAGTGGCAAGCCTGTATATTGTATCAGCTATCTCCTGCTGATAAAATATCGGTTTAGCGCAATTACCTTAAACTATTTATTTTTTTAGAGCAAGCACAAGTGTTCCTGCATTCGATTTGCTTAGTATGACTTGTGTTTGCAATAATCTTTCTTTGGAGGAGGATTAGTGAAGCTTTTCATGTCAAGTCAAGTGAAAAATATAGGCAAAATTTGGTAGTTTATGAGTTATATATCAGTATCGGCCTGAAAAAGTCATATTGATCTAGCTCTATTTTTTATCCACATACTGTAGCCCATGTATGCAACCAGTTTAATCATGTTTTTGCAGTGCTAATTTCTATGCCACGTTTTAAAAGCAATAAGTTTTGCAAAACTAGGTCTAAAATCAAGTTATTATTGCAAAATCTTCAAATGCTGGGGGCTTTGCCCCCAGACCCCCAATGGCTTCCGGCGGCTGGGGGTTGCCCCCATACCAAAAAACACCTCTCTCGTTGCAAATTTTTGGCTTTGCACCTGGCTAGTGGTCAGCACTAGAAATGCAAATGAGTTACATCAAAATTTTTCGTCAATCACAAGTGCAAAAGAGTAGGTGCATGAGAGTAATAGTCAAAATTAAATTTTAAGTTCTGTAAAAAAATCTTAAACAGTCCTGGAAAAGTCCTGGAAAATGACCTAAAAAAGTCCTGGAAAGTCCTGGAATTTGATTTTGCACTTTTTGTGGCAACCCTGTTACTTTCAATCGTGGCATTCGGTCATCGTTTGAAACTTATCGCCAGCATTTCTACAGATTCACTCAGGTGGCTTTGGATTTTATCAAGCTTATTTTCGCGAAAATGCAACTCGCTTTTGAGTTGTTTCTGCAAAATAGATATTCCTATGAAGTTTGCAATTAACGGAAAATATTATACTTTTGTCGCAATAACCGAACGTTAATCGTTTTGCATGAGAAAAAAAGCGTAGTGCGGAAAAGAGAAAAGAAAAAATGAGAAGAAAAAAAAAAAAAAAAAACGGAGCGAAAAAGTTTAGAGCTTTTGGCGTCAGGATGTCCCTGACGTCAGGATTCCCGGGGTGAGTTGTCTCTCGTCAGGTCGGTCGCATCTGGATGTCCTGCTTCGACATTGGTTAGCATAGTTTAAACATTATACGGAACCTATTTGGCAGTGGTACGCTGTTATATATGTATTCTCAATCGCTGTAGAGCCTGCCATATGTATAGATACCGTAGTGTAAGTTTATACTTATATCGTTGATGTGTAATCAAAGTAGCTTTCTAATGCAATTTACTGTGACATTAGCTACTTCAGTTCCACCCGACGATATAGCCAACTGGTATTCTTTTTTGTTTATATCTTACAGTTATTATAGGTTATTATGTAGTGGTAAGTGTTTTCAAAATTGTTTTTCGTACGATTTCAGATATTGTGGTTCAATAAGCTAGTTGATATCAGTAGTATGGAAGGTCAATATCTGATCAAGTTTCAGAGCAAAAAAAAAGTGGTAAAGTGCTGCAAGGAATTTTTGACGGACGAAGTTAAAAAAGTGTTTAACATATCTGGAAATGTATATTTGAAATATTTCAATAATGACTTTAAAGAATGGGTTGATGTTGATAATGAGAATGAATTGCTGGAGAGAGCGAAATTAAGCGTTGCACTTTCATTAAATGGTTAGTAAGTTGTCAATGTTAATAGATGATATTGTGTTACACAATATATTTGAATTAGCTAATGTTAAACTTACAAACAAATCGCATTGACAAATGACAAACTAGTACCAACAATCACGTACAGTGCAAGGCTAGGCCTAAGCCTACCGGTTGGCCTGGTGTTGCTTGTGCTTTTTTTTTCAATCAAAAACTCATTTAAGTTCAAACAAGGTAAACTCCTTAACTTATGTAAAAGTATCTCTCACTTTTGATTTTTTTTCCAAGAAAAAAGAAATGGCTTATTTGCCCTACTCTTAAAAAGATTGACCTTGAAACAAATAAATAAGTAATGAAGTATTTTCACAGCAGTTGGAAAATTTGTTAGTGTAGAGTAAGTATACCTAGGCCTGGTCATGAATAGAATATTCTAATAGATCTCAACTTTTTTGTTATTTTTCACATCCTGCTACTAACAAAACATTTTGCTGCATCCACGGTCAACAACCTCAGAGCTGAGATGTTTTTTTTCATTTCCATCTTTCTGTCTCAATCATGCATCAACGTTTGTGACCTCAAACACTGTACCAGTGTTGTAATGAAATAAATGTTTAGAGTTCAAAATTACTCAATAGCAACTAACTGAGATGACCTGATTATGATAGGTTCTGTATGGATTATGATTCGAGTCAAATCAAAGCTCAAAAAGTGGTAGCTTAATTTTCGCTAAGCGCTCAGTTTTGAAGGGTTGTGTGTGGAACTTGCTGGAAATTTCTCTGTTTTTATATACCGTACTGTAGCAAAGGCACTTAATTAGTTTTGCCTGTGGTTAAGTGGTATAGGCAAATGATAGGTGGCAGCAGCTTCACGCAAGGACCGTGAGGTTTCTTTGCTCCGTTTGCTTTCTCCTGGCCGATGCAACGTGATAAAATAAAAAATATGTAGGCTAAAGTAATTTCTATTCTCAAGATTATTTATAGTTCAAATAATATTCAAATAGCTTGTAGCACCCTAGCAGAATGATAATAAGTATTGTGCCTCTTTCAAATTTTGAAACCAAGTTTTAAACTGTAATATTGCAGCATTTGTGCTTGCTTTTCTTGCTGATGAAAGTAGTGAGGATGTAACAACAGTACCAGCTTTGTCTGGCTCGCAGACTTTCAGCCAACACACGGAAGCAGAAAAACCATGGATTTTACAGTACCAACTTCCTGCGCTGCCCATTCATATTCTGAACATGATAGAAGAAGATGATGTGACACGGTCAGCACGTTGTTTAATTATGCAAATTCTATTCAACTCCGTGACTGCCCATACATTGTAAGTATTTTTTGTTTTTGCATCAATGCATTTGAGGTAGCCTGTTTTAAATATATTTATTTTTTGGTTTTGTTAAGACAGGTTTATGTTGTTGAGAAATTTATTCAGCCGTCAGAGAGTATTTTGTAGCGAACAATGGCATCCGGTGGCATAGTTGAGCTTCATCTTACTAAGCAATGACTATAAGCGAAGCTGAATGGATGAATTTCTGCAAGCCTATACAGTATATACATTATACAGTACTTGATAATCATTAAGCCCGAGCCAAATCAACAGACCGCGACAAGCTGACCGCGAACAAACTGACCGCAAACCAACAGTTTTGTCAAAATGATTTTGTCACCAAGTGAGGGTTTGGGCAAGATGGCTCTGGCGATAGTAAAATATTTTGTATGATTGCTCCTCTCAGCCAATCGACGTCATTTGGTTCGCGGTCAGTTGTAGTGGTCCCTCTGTATCCAACAAATGTAAAGCCAGTTCTTTTTGCTGAAGTTATGCTTTTGACGTTTCATGTTACTACTTTTGATATATTATGCCAAAATTTTGTGATTAGTTACTTCTTTGTCATTGATGACACATAAAGTTAACCAGATCTGCTCATATTACATGTATTTAGATATCCGTCATCGCTAGAGTATAGAAGTGTGTGCATGCAGTTATTAAAGAAATATCCATGTTTGGCTGACAAACATGCAGCAGATCCCGCAGTGAGTGACATTTTTTGAATAGTGGTTTTAAAATCTTCCCGTCTTTGAATGTGATATTTTGCCTAATACACAATAATGTCTTCACTATTTATTCAACACTTTGTTATTGCAGTAATTGCATGCTAATCTCTACCCTCGGTGCAAGTTTCACGCTTAACGGTTTCAGTGCTCAGGCCTTCGTGCCTATTTAGTCATGCATATGACAGTTCTGTGTTGCAACCTCACACACCTTCTGATCACATTTCAATAAGCATCCAATCTGATAGGCTGGCTGTATGTGTGACGTTTCATGTTCACTATAATTTTCGTATTTGACGTGGGTGATTTCAGACTGTTTTTTTGTTTATAGGGAACTTGGATGCAAAGCTTGCGTCAGAAGTTTAGGGACGCAAGAAGGCCAATGGTAAATAATGAACAAGTTATAAAAATGAAAAAAAATACGGACTTTCCAAAGCAAGAGAATTGGACTCAGCCACCTGTAGTACAGATCCGATTCCCGCTAAGCGAGCATTTACAGAGGTAAGTATTTATCAAAGTTCAACTGTAATCTGGAAATAATAATCGACGTCTTGTTTTTGCATATTTGTTCGTTGAAATTAACTATGTGTAAATATAATGACAAAGTGGCCAATCGGTCATTTAAGTAACACTGCCATCTAATGAAGAGGCACAACTATTCATGGCAGGAACAATGATCATGTGTTCAATTATTAAATGTGTTATCTCAATATTAGTTTCAGAATGATACCGGTACAGATGGAGAAGATTCGACCACCATTGACTTACATATTCAATGCATGAACACAGAAATGAAAAAAAAGAAGCCAAATCTTTCCATTGTTGAAAATCGGATGTCAAGAACTTTTCAGACACGGCGAAAAGAGGTTGTCAGCCTATCGTCATTGCAGTTAATAGCAAAATATCCTGCACTAAATCTGTCAGATTGTGTAAGTATGGGTTTTTGTGACATTTGCATCACTATAAAAAAAAATGTGGTGTTAGATCAATGCTATACTCCCTTATCAAACGATGTTGAATATTTATTTTTTACGTATTGATAATTACCTTCGAAACCTTTGGTAAATTGATGGTGATGTTTTTGTTCTTGATGCCCACTTTGTGAGCTTTATTTGGGAATTTTCAAAAATTGAAATAAATTGTTTTCTACTAAATTGTAATGTTTAGTTCCAAAAAATTTGGCCAAGTTTTCAAATTTTATGTCAAATCTTTTTTTAAATCTAAATATTCAAATTTAAATATAGGCAACATTTAAATCCCTAATGTAGCATTAAATGCGTTTAACAAGCGTTGTATATACTGAAGCGATACACTTGCTTCAGATGCTAAACGAAGGGAAACGGTTGTTGGAAAACAACCTCTTGGAACAACTAAATCATATCACTGCAGAAATGTGGCAGAAGCTAGCTGGAATGATGAAAGATGAAACCTCAATTACCAATGACGGTAAGAGATGCTGTTGAAGTGATAAATTTTTTAGTAAACTACATAATATAAAATAGCGGGATTTTATGGGAGCTTTTTTAGCATTGACTATGGGACATTAATGTTAGAGACACAATCACCTGTCTGGTGTGTATTTAGCTTTTCAGGTGCAAGTAACTTCTTAAAAAATGCTAAATAGAAGTAGAATTTTGTTTGTTTATCAGCTTTTGGTTTACTTTGTCTTTGTACTAACATCGACTTTTATTATCTTAAACAGAAATGTTTTATAGACTGTGATCGAGTTTTGATGGACCTTCCACGATTATTCAAGGAAAAACGAACAGAATACATATATGAAAATGTGAGTTGATTTGAGCTCTTTTAGTAACGTCTTAAATTTCTGATTACTTCTCTAGAGTAGATTTTCGAAGGTCTGATGTTACAAACTTGATTATGGTGGTTGCTAATCTGAATATCATTATTTTTTAACACCCCAGGCTGCCAAATGGATAGAGCGTCTGTTTCTTGAAACGTAGTATCGGGTTCTACTCTTGAGTCGCTTCAAATCAATAATCAGAAACTGGTATTCCTAGTTTGCTTGCTTTACACTGAGCATCGAATGGGCAGTGTGGAGAACAAGCCCGCATGTTCATTTGTTTCATCTTGAGAAAGGTACTTTGCGAGATTTGCCAGTCTTGATGTGGCGGTGGTGGTGGCCAAGCAGTAGCTCACAGCTTGACTTGAAAACTTTGAACGCTCCTTTGCTGCCCTCGGCCAAAATAAAAGATGATAAACCCTACCTAATAATCGTTGCAGTATCTACCGTGTAGTTCGGGAGACTTGAAATAATTTGATTTCCATTACAATTATGCTTAGCAACTGCATGATTGGGTTTTAGAAGAAGTGCAGAGAAATTTGATATCCTCTTGTTTTAGTGTAGTGGGTACTGTAAAATCAGTAAATTGTGTGAAGGGCAAAGAAGACCACATTACACTCTACAATCTGCAAAGAATTTAATAGCAGTAGTGTCCCCAGCACCACCGTCAACAATTGAATAAAGAACGTAGATAATCTATGTTTAGGAAACCGGTGTACAATCTGGAACTACTTATCCATGTTTAGTGCTGAAGACAGAAAAGAATTTTGATGTTTATGTCCAACGGCAGAAAATATGCTGTTCAAAGTCTTTAAAGGAAGCGGTCGCGCTAATGTTGAGTGCGTATTGGGTGTTTGACCTGCGCTTTAACCCTTCCTTGAAAAACTCTTTGGTGTTTATTTGCTATTTGTGTGAAGTGCCACAACCAAAACGAAGCATACCACTTCAAAGAATTATAAACAGATTGTGAAGCTTAATACTCTAGTTGTTAAAAAACTTTGGTGTGAAAAAAGAGGACCCCTCTAATGCTTGAAGGCACTGTGTAAAATATTGTTTCAAATCAGTTGTTTAAGAATTGTCGCGTTGAATTTATTTTGTAATCTTTGAGGTGTATCGGGGGGTGTCAAAGCACAAAACAAAAACACTATAACTTTTAACTAAACAATCGAGAACCTTATATTCTTATGACCCTTAAAAAATGCAGAATATAGTAGTGAGTTTTCATCTCAGGCTGTCACAATCGCTTTGCTTATTATTTCTGAAACACTTTAGAAAAATTTAGTATTAAAAAAAATGGTTATCTTGCTTATTTATTGTTTTCCCATGCTCAAAGAAATTCCGACATCGAAATGTGCTTTCTAAACTAGTAGCGTATATGGTTGTACAATGTAATACTGCAAGATAACTGCTCTTTCAAGAATTACTTTATTTTTAAATGCTTCAATAAAAAGCAGAGCTACTGTGACAGTCTGCGATTAATAACCACTCCCATTCTACAAATTATATGGTCGTATAGAGTTGTCAAGTGTCTAGGTAAAAAGTTATGTATGTTTTTGTGTTGGCACCCCAGCATACCCCCCAAAATTAAAAAAATGGATTCAACTGCTGGTTCGTAGACGGTTGGGCTAAATAAAATTAACACTGTTTTTTGAAGCAATGGAACAATTCTAGGGACTACCCGGTCCCCTCGTGTTTTCACAATATAGTGTATTTTTGAACCGCCCTACTGAACGAGCAGTGACAGACGTCAAACAGTGATGAGAACACTTGAGCATTAAACTTTTCTTGGTTCTTTTTTCGTTCTTTTCTTTAAGACACAAAGTCGCATTTATTGCTGTGTTGTACCGAGTGCCCGAGAAACCACCGTAGCCCTTAAGAAAATAAGATAGTGATTATTATTAAAGCTAGGAGAAGCCTGTGATTTAATTGCTCTCTTTGATAAGATTTAATTGTACGTTGCGATGAGTCATAGCTGGTTGCCTAGGTAACCACATAGAACTTTTTACATGTTCGAGGGGTTCGGTGGCTTTTCGGACACTCTATGTATTAGCAGGTTATTCTGTTATTTGCATTTACCATCATATTGTGCGTTTTGAATAAGTCACTAAGTCGCACACATCGCTGTGTTTTACTTCAGCAAGTTTTGCTATTGATCACATCGATCGTCATTTATCGTGCATTTGCAATTAGATGAAAAGTAGCACTCATCGCTGTGTTGTATATATCAGCTTATTGTGTTAAATTGCATTGGCCATCATATTGTGCGTTGCCTATGATATTGTTCGTTTTCAACAAGACACCAAGTTGCAATCACCGCTGTCTTGTATATCAGCAAATTCTACTGATAGTTGTAATGATCATGTACCAGAATTATATATCTCTACCAGAATACCATTGTACCACAGATGTATTTAGACTTGCTTATGTCAAAATGCTTATACCACCTTGCTATTAACTGCAATCACGAGCTTTTTTGATATATATGAAACGTAACTGTTTGATTAGACACTCTCCCTAATTGGATGCCTCTACCTAGGCATTGCTGTGGCTACGCTGCTGCAGGGTATCATACAGGCATCTAATTGGGAAAGTGTCAAACAATTATGTTTCATATATTAAAAGAGTGGGTGAGTGTGGTAAATGGCAGAGTGGTACTTTCCAAATTCCACTGCATTAGAGAGGTGGAAACTTCCACCAGACTTGATGTTAAAGGGTGGATTTCCAGGACCACCTATAAACATGGAGCAACACACTTTATTAGGTTGTACACAACCACCTTAAATGTTGGTATATTCCATTCATAATGGTGGTTTTTGTTTAGGTGGAGGTAACCACTTTAGCTAATAGGGTGGATTTTTCCATGCAGCTTGTGGATGGAAATAACCACCTTTCTAATAAGATGGTTTCCTCCACATAGTGCGTGGAAAAGTGAGACCACCTTTCTGGGTGGCATTTACTATACTTTTGGGTTTACAGTGTATCCTATAGTCATAAGCACAGCACAGCAACAAGTACGCTTGGCAAAGCATAGCAAAATTAACCTACAGTTATTATCACAGCATAGTAAAAATACGCTACAGTCATTGACACAGCATAGCAATATGTAACCTACAGTTTTTACCACAGCATAGCAAAAAGTACACTACAGTCATTGATGCAACATAGCAGAAGTAATCTACAGTTATTACCTCAGCATAGTAAAAAGTATGCTACCAGATGCTACAGTCATTGACACAGCATAACAAAAAGTAATTTCACAGTTATTATCACAGTAGCCTATAGTAACAATTAGTACGCTACAGTCATTGACACAGCATAGCAAAAAAGTAATCTACAGTTATTACGACAGCATAGTAAAAAGTATGCTACAGTCATTAGCACATCATAGCAAAAAGTATCTGAATTAAATCCAAAACACTGCGCATGGAGTCACGAAATGCCTTCACATTAGCAAGTTTGGTTACATATCGTCCAGCAAAGCAGATTCATTATCCAATGCAACTGCAAAAATTGATTGGGGGAGCTTTTTGAGCTATCTTTCAACAAAAACAAAATTAATTTGTCATCTTTTGACTTTCTAACGGCACTTGATGTTCGCTTTGTTGAGCGTTCCGGTGCTGAAGGAGTAGGAATCTGGGAGGATGGTACTCCAGGCCAAACAGAAGGAGGATTTTTTGGTGTAAGCTCTCCACCCCGTACTTTAATAGTTTAAAATTTTTCGGCCAATGGAGTTCACATAAAAGAGTGCAGCTATTTGCAGTGAGATTAGCATTTAGCACTGCTTATATCTATTTTCTTCTTTCTTCAGTATCAGTAGGCAGGCGAAACGCAGATAGTTTTTTACCAGGGTCTTCAGTGTCATTTTTTTCACTATCATAGTTAGCGCGACATGCGTAAGCACAACATTTTCTTGGCATTAGGATATCTGATATACTTGATCTAATAAAGCTGCAACAACAATCATCTGTATAGTAAGAGGTAGCAATTTTAACAAGACTGTATATACAATAATTCTCATTTATTTTTAAAGAACAGTAAAAATAAGGTATGCCAGCAACAGACAAAACGTAAACTAAAGACTAGTATAAAGATATGGTTTTAAATCGCCTAGTGGGTACCTACTATCTAGACGGCTATCTGCAGCTTGTGCATGATGCCCTAATGCAGTCAACGTTCTTCGTTAGATTCCAACTAACAGACCTGTATGCTACTGGCACTCAAGATGTGGTTTAAAATATACAGTAGCCTAGCCTTGGCTATTGCTTTTTGCATCATGTTTTTAGCTAACAGAGGCCTGCATACCGGCATTATTACAAACTTTTCTTCGATGCAATTGGTCAAGTTTAATCTGAACCAGATCAGTAGACTATCACTGTAAGCAAAACTCTATTTTGTAATTTAATGTGTTTTCTACTAACTGAGTCATCAACTATTACAACTTTACCACAAAATCTAGCTCTTAATTGCTGTAGCGAACCAATCTACCAGTTTACAAAACCATTTTGGTGACTGCGAGTCTACTATAGTGAGTATGTACAGCGTGACAAAGTAGAGCAAAACCACGTGCCGTGTGCAGCATGCAAATCGTGTGCGAAATTAGAGTCAGCCTCCACAAACAGCTGCCGTTTGCACGATGTCATGGCCTGTTGTTGAGGTCGCCATGTGTCAGTTAAAATCATAAAAATTAATCTGCCCTGTACTCACCAGTCACCACGTTACTAAAGACCCAATTTTAATCTAATCATTGTGCATTTTTGCTTGATTAATCATTGGTTTTCGCAATCCTGTGACTTATATCGAAAAAAATTGTTTTTCATTGTTTAAACAGCGTTTAAGTCAAAATTACTGGATAATTCGTAGTTAAAAAACAAAGATGTTAATTAACGCATCTACTATAGGACCGCCTTTTAAGAATCGCTAACCTTTGTGCTAGAAGGTTTTCTTCATTATTTGTTTTTCAAAACGAATTAAGGTTGCCAGCAGGCAACTTTTGTTTTTTTAATTTCCGACTCTAGGGTGTTAGAAGACAATGTACCACGTGCTATTGCTGCTTTGTGACTATTGTTGGCCTAATTTTCTTAACTTCAGCCAGTTTCATTTAGCAGATTATTTCTCCGGCAAGTGGCGGACCGAAAAATCCGCGATCTCAGGCTATAACAGTTTAACTTTACCTAAAACTTTTGTTTCTGAGAAGAGGCTGGAATTTAAATCTCAATTCTTCTAAGACTTTATAGTTGTGGAAATGCTAAACGGCATGTATTCGGTTTTACGTTATTTTTCTGTACGATATGTTTGCGATAATGATGTCAGTGCTGCAAATAACGCTCTAATCATGAGTTTTACTAAATATTGGACTTTTTATGATTGCATTAAAAATAAGCTTTGTACAATTCTTGGCATGAAACTTAAACGTATTTCTCGCTGTTAAAATTACTAAATGAACTTGAAAAAAAAAATTTAGATCTGCCTTTTTAGCAGCTGAAGTTACGAGGTGAAAACTATAGCCTATACCGATAGCTAGGTTATTCAAATTTACCGGTTGAGTTAGCCTAGTTCTGGGATCAAAATTGGTTATTCAAATTTACCGGTTGAGTTAGCCTAATTCAGGGATCAAAATTCTTTGCATTGTGTCGACTCCTCTTCACACTGATGATGAAGTCAGTTGACTTCGAAACACGGGAATACTGCGATAGGGGTTCCGCCTCACCTGCGTCACTAGGGGTTGAAATGATTACCCATTTCGACGCGGAGACAGCATTAAGGTGTTGTCAAATGAAGTAGGATTGAAAGACGTGATGTCTCTGTGAACTATTAAATTAGTTCTGCCTATTTCACTTCAGGAATAATTTAACTTGAAAATAATTTTGAATTTAGATAATGTCATGATTGCTTTCTCATTCATTGGTCAAACGATTGGAATTAGACAGCAAGAGCTAAATCCCTTTATATCCTGAAAAACCGCTAATCAAACAATTATTGTTTACTCGACTTTGCGATGGTTTTCTTATTTATGTTAAACCGTGGGAACCTAGATTGTAACTTAAGGTTGAATCGCGTGCTTAATTACCGCTTATTCAACAATGACTAGTGATCATCTCAAGTTGCTGTTTGCAAGAGGTAATTATTTTTTTGCTCTACACAAATTTAATTTGATACCCTGAAACAATCCACAAAACTGCAGTACTATACTGTAAAATTACACTACCACTAGCTAAATTCTTGAGAAGTATACAGTAAGGAGATATTAGGTTTTATAATGAATTTTTTAGAAGTAAGTAGTCTAAAGGTGTTTACAGTAAAAAGTTGTACAACTAGCGTTTTGTAGATAAACAAAATTTTTACAACAGAAATAGCAGACAAAAAATACAGATGAAGTAGTTCGCTTTTAACAAATGTGGAAACGGTATAAATTGGTAGTTTCAATTCATTAGGAAAGGAAATTGCGAGCGAAAGAGAAATCATTGAAATATTGTTTTTAGCCATTTCAGACTGAAGCAAAATTTGTTAGGATTCCCGTAGGAAGCCGTGTCCAGTATTTTGTTCTCTCGCAGCCCTTTAAATGTCTTACGTCCAATTAATTTTTTTATTCCAAATGATTAAAAAACTTGTAAAAGACGAACTGTAAAAAGAGAGAGAGGAATTTTGGAAAGCACTGCCAGCTTAGCTTCAGCACAAGTGAGAGAAGGAAGCAAGATCCGGCGTTAAGAAAAAAGCAACAGCGATTATTGAGATTGGAAGGTACGGTATGTTATGGTTAAAGTAACCCGAATTTATTAATATCTAATAACGTCATTTAGCTCACTTTTGAAAAAAAAACTTCAAACAAACCGTTCATTAGTTGAGAATATTTTTGATCATCTAATGTTTTAGTAAGTTAGATACCGGTACCGTAATTACATTTTTATTTAGTAATTCTGCACACAACTTTTAATGGAGTTGGTTTATCATTTTAATAGATTTTGTTTTAATCCGTTGGCTATCACTATCATTGACAATTCCGGACCTCACGATCACGTAATCATATTGATTTTGATGAAAATTTTGAATTTATTTTCCCAAAAGGTTTTAGGACTGGCCTTCAACATATTTGTGACTTGGTTGGGGTCATCATTTAATTCCCTTAACTGAAAATGAAGATTTTCATTAAAATGTACGTAGTCAATCGCTCGAGTTGTCTGGGATAGTCAACGTGACTGGAATTGTTATTATTTTTTATTAGCACAATGTAGGAAGTATAATCTCAAGAAAATTTAATTACACATGCAAAATTGAAAATAATCTAAAAAATTGTAATGCAAAATTTAACAAAACGTGTTTGCAGAATTTTTTTAAAAACTTAAAGTTTGGCTATGACATCCAAAAGTAATAAACCGCCTATAAAGGGTTTGGTGATATTCCACAGTGTAGTATAACTGCTGAATGTTCAATGTCAGTAAGTCATTGTTTTTAAACAGGCCTAACGTTAATGCGCTTTTATTGTGCTGCCCTTTGACATGCAATGCCAGTTTTTTCATCAGGAGTCGTTTACTTCAACATGCACGTAAAGATCATTCCTTCAGAGATTTTCAAAATAGTTTCAAATGCAAGCAGTGTGATTTTGGTCGATCAATCGTTAAAAGATGCATCATTGCCCCACGAGGGGATAGTTTACGCATGGACTTCTAAATAGTAGCATCTGGACTGGAAACGAAATTGGCGCAGAGTACATTAGTAGGATGAAGAAAAAAAGTCGCATTTTTGACATGAAAAAGCCGCTGATTCGGTTCTTGTCTATTTTGCACCTGAAGTTGCTCAAATCAACTAGCCAACTGCTTTAGAATAAAATTAATCAAAGAACTAAGTTCGAAACTCTACTGAACCACAAAAATTACGCTTATTATTGAAAATTCTATGTTGCTTAAAACCATTGTTTAATAAATCCTGAACATCAGAGAATCGTAAATCAAAATTAACATTAATGCATCAAACTGAGTATTACTACCGGCATGCATTTTAACGAATGTGATATAACCAAAACAAAGCTATCGGCAGTGGCACAGCCTGGGAGAGCCAAGGAAGCTGAAGCCCCCTAAGCCAAGTCACTTAAGAAAATTTTATCCATATTTGCTAGCTTTTAAACAAGTTTTGGACTTGACCAGTAAGATTGGAGCTAATGTCGCCGTCTCTTTGCAATTTAATTCTTTCCAATGGTTCTTAAAAGTGCAAAAACTTTTTCAAATGTCGTGCATTAGCAATTTTTTTCCAAAAATTAAAAATTAGAAATATTGCCTAGCGACAGTGGGTTCCACCCCCCAACTGTGCCTGGATGCCGGTGCTTTGGAAGTGAACAGTGTGAGATCAACATATTGGTGTAAATTTAGTTTGCTGGATCAAATACAGTACTGCATAAAAGTAATGCACGAATATAGTACCAAAGTGGTTTTTAGTACATTATTTGCTTTATCACACATCAAGTTGAAAGTGAAATCGTACAGTGCAGGACTAAAGGTAAGAAGATAAATTAATTGGTTGTCATAGCAAAATTTCTACAATTTTAGGAAATTATACTGATTTTGCAAATTCAATTTGAAGCATTTTTGCGAGTGAGTTTACAAACTTTTCGAGCTGTGCTTGCAGTTTCAACATCGTTAAGTTGATGCAATAAATTTTTACACATAGTATTGAAAAAAAGGAACGGAAATCCCTTCTAAAATGTTGGGTCCGTTTTCTCACATTACAGCAAATGACCATGGAGGTACGATTTCACCTTCATAAAAGAAAAGTACTGCTATCTCTTTGAACACATTTCGTTGATTAGTAACTTTTAAAAAATTTTCACTCAAGCTTTCCCGAGAAAGTTCAGCAAATACTCGCCAACAAAGGTAGCCAACATCAAAAAGTTTGCGGATGGGTTTCCACAATCTTCCACAATTTATGTCACTGACAAATTCATGAACAGTCTCTGAAATCATATCTTCAGCGTCATTGTTGACATCAGATATGTGCTCTTTTTGCATTTATCGCACTTGTTGCATCGTACCTATGACCTACAGCAGTAGCCAGTAACGTAATATATAATCCCGAGATCGTTTTCAGTTGGTAAGATATTGAACTGAATATCCTTATAAAGTGTTTCCGCAATTGCAATCGAGTCATGGTCGGCTGAGTGACTTGCTCTGGCCGCCTGGTCTATGTCTCGCACAGAGATGTAAGAATACTTCACCAGAGAGAGGGTTCGCAACTTACGGTCACTTTCCAGCAATTGCCGCTTAGAAATGAAATAATTTGCTCCACTTAGCTGCCGAATACGTCCAAAGCGACTTTCGATAGTGTGGGATTGCATTTTTCCCAGTAGAACATACTTGAAGCCACAAAAATTTATGAGATGCTTAGTCAGTTCAGTTTGGGATTGGCAGGTTTGCCTCAGAGCTAAGAAAGCTTCTTTCGTCAATCCAGGCAACCGCAAAAAAAAGTTATGTTAACTACATTTATTTGAAATTCTTATCTTTCAAACTTTGTTCAAAAGTTTTTAAGAAATTCAAAAGAAGAAGTGTTTTTGAAATTAAGAATTTCATCACCAAAAGTTTCAACTATGCAAAATACTATGTCACCAACAACACTGTAAAAACAAAAAGAAATAATGTAAAAAGTGTACAACAAACCGGATATTTTAATTTTTTTACAACTGTGTAGTAGTACTACTGCAGCATAATTGACAAGCAAAATAAAGTAATATAAAAACGGATCAACTTACCTTCGAGTTTTCCCGAACTTGGACGTATTTTTCAAAATTCAAGAGAAAGTCTAATTTCCAATCATTAGCAGATTTTACAACATCTCTAATGATATAACGCTTGTGCTTGCCAGTAGTGGGTGACTTAACGTTCACAATAAACCAAAATTTTGAAAATAGTTCCAAAGCAGCAGCAGTTTTGCAAAATCCATAATGCTTTAAACCTGATATTGTGGATTCATGCTAAATGGACATTGCAGGCTTCACGTTTCCTTTTTGAATAGTCTTAGGGTCAAGTACAGTCTCTCACAATCTATGTGCAATTCGCAAGGGTTTCTGGCACTCCTCATCATAAACAGCAGCAATATCTGAAAATATTGCTATTAGAGCTTTGGGTACAATTGGAGGAAGTTCAGGTAGTTTGAACATTTTTCTATTGAGTAAGTCGTTATAAATATTCTTTATAACATATGTCGGATCAAAAATCAAAAAAATCTTGCCACCAGAAAATGGATGTTCAATTAATGTCCTCCACTTTCCGTCACAAAAAAAATCTTTGTAAAATTTTCGTTTGCAGCGGCATTATCTACCGACTTGCCAACCACATTAAATCCAACTTCAAGTAGCAAAAGCGTTACTTTGACAAAATATTTAGGTTTTTTACTGGCACAATACCAACCATGTCCTGATATCCACTGGATAATGATTTCATCACGAAGTATAAAGCTGTAGTGGCAATTTGGCAGTTTTCAGTAAGTCCAAATAATTGTCCTCCTGAAGCTTCAACGTGTTTTGAGAGATAAATTTCATCCATCATGATTATGAGTTATGACATTTTGGTCAAAAGCATTTAGTTGGGAAAATCGCAGCCGCAAATATTGCTCGTCATCCAAACCTGTTTTAGAGTTTATATTTAAAGTAATATTTTCCAAAGTTTTAGTGGAAGGTAATATGATAACTTGTTCTTCTATCAACCTTTCACTTGCTCTTGGGCTTGCAGCGTGAACAATGTATGCCATCATTAGCAACTCTGATGAGTATCTTCTACGGTGTTTATTGATAAACACCAACCAAACTGATTTGTTCTGCAATAAATTTAGGAAATGAAATTTGTTGCTGATTTTCAGTATTGAAAAGAAAATCACAAATAAAATCATTTATCTTTAATTGAAATTGCTTTTCCACAATGTGCTTCTTCTGATCCATGTTCTTTCCAAATGCTATTAAATTTAAAAACTTGAGATAGAAGCGTTAATTTGTTGGAGGATATTAAATGTTTGTAAGCTGAAAAAGGCATTGCTAGTTGCTTTTGATAAATTGCCACTTCTAAATCAGAATTGATGAAAATTGTGGCCAAAATGGAAGGTGGTGTTTCCTCTGATAAAAGAATAAAGTATGCTCCACTATTAATAACAGCTCATGTGTACACCATCATTAATATTGATACATAAAATAGATAAACTTATATAGTATAAAACTGCACAGAATAATAAATTTTTAAATACCTTTTTGCGTCAGCATAACCAAAAATATACCTAAATGATAGCATTTAAAAATAGAATTCATAAGCTATGATTTTGGTCAAAAAAGTTTATTGCAGCAAAATTACTTACCAATCTCACATTACTAATACTAATGATGATTACATTTTAATAGGCTACTAGCAGGGCCTGTGAGAGGGGGGTTCAGGGAATACATCGTACCTGGTCCTTGGGGGGACCGGAATCAAGGGGCTTGGAAGAGTTCAGGTTACTGTGTTAAGTTTTGTTATCGCACCCAGGGGCGTAGTAATGGGGGGGCCATTGGGCCATGGCTAACAATTTTTTGCTCTTGACGTAATTTTGGGAAAAATTCGGATTATAATATTTCAGTGAAGACCTTTTTTTTTGCTTTTCACCTAATTTTGGGAAAAATTTGGACTAAATTTCAGTGAAGACCTTTTTTTCTGCTCTTTACCTAATTTTGGGCAAAAAATCAGAAAAAAAATTTTTGTACAAGTTTGATGCTCAAGGAGATTTGGGGGCCCGGTATCGACCTTCGAACCCCGTGGAAAAATTTCTCTCTGAGGCCCTGGCTACTAGTAATAATTTTGTAATACATTTTCTAGTACAGAGGTAAAATATGTTTATAACTTACGCCACCCAGTCAAAGACGTCCACTAAGATGACACGGTATTGATGCCCTATTCATTTAGTTCTTATTCAGTAGAGTAAAACACTAAAACAATCTCATTCTCTTGCTATAGCCAACACAATATGAATGGATTAGCTACAGTACGCTATATGTTTAATTTTGACTTGATAGTTAGGCGAGGTCCTATGAAGTTTTGCAGTAAGGTAGTTTATGTTTGACCAGTACAGTATAACATAATAGTAATACCTAATGCTACTAAGCCAGCAATTCTAAATTGCTGCTACTCACGCTATGTCAGATATACTGCAACATAGCTCACTCTACTCTGAAATACACTGCTGCGCTGCTGTGGTACTCCTACTCCGATAAAATATTACAGAAGTTTTTGCTTGCTGTTCGGTTTACATCTACATAACGCTTTAGTTTTGAGCTTGTAGAAAACGCACGTGGTTGAAACAAAGCAGTTAGCAGTTATCGCGTTGCTTTGTTTACGTAGACAGACAGATCTTTGTAGCGCGATTTCTTCAGCCTACTGTTGTACAGCGACGTTTGTTAGCGCTCACTCGTTTCCAGTCCAGATTCTACAATTTAGAAGTCCATGGTTTACGTAAGCAGCTGACTACCAATACCGTTTTACGAAACTTTAATTTTTGTAACAGCACGGCCTACTACAACATACAGGTTTAGATGTTGCATTTTGGCCGAAAACTGGGTCACAAATAAGCGTGTGTGTCTGTTGCGCAATGTGTTGACGCGGTGACACGCAATCTTTGTTTGAAATCACAGTGCACAACTGCGTATCACGGTTGGTCATCTTGGTAAAACAGAAGCATCCCATTTAACACTGCAAAAAGAGAAAGCAAGTAAGCCTGAGTTTTTGGAAGTTTTCAGAAGTTGTAAAATAGTATAATAGTATTTATAAAAACTGTTCGCTGGTGAAGACACTGTACCGGTACAATTTTTACGTTGGAACATACACCATAGTTTTAAAATGACAAAAATTAATTTGTACGAAAATAATTTTACTATATTTTAATCATTATAGTCGTTAGTCAGCGATCTCTTTTTTGATGAGCATCTTGTAAGGTCGATTTTGCACTAAAGTATAAAGTGGAGTTCACATCATAGCTCATTAATGTGGTAAATGAATCTGCTGTGTTTTGATGCAATTTTAGATCTAACTTGCAAAGAAAATGCGCCATCATTTCGATTTTCTTTAGACAAGCCAGATTTACCGCAAAACGGATAAAGCTTGTCAAACAGAAAGATTAATGGATCCCACAAAATACGCCGCTATTCAAGCGCTTAAGCAGAAATCTGCTATCTGTTTCTGAGATCTGAAAGCGGAGACCCAAGCGCTCGAAGATTTTGCATATATAGATTAATTTTGAACACATTTTGGCAAAAATCAACACTTTTAAAACGTGACAAAAAGATTAAGCTTGCAAAGACATGATTAAACTGGCTGCGTAAATGGTCTGTCTTTAAGGACGGTGGCTAGAGGTAAAATTTCAGCCTTTTTGTCTATAGTATTCTTGGAAAAAAAGGATGAGGCAAAAACTTAAAAGAGTTCGTCCTTCACTTTCTGAAAACATTCAAAGAAAAAAAAAAGTGGTTGAGAAACATGGCAAAACTCATTTGAAACGACAACAAGAAGGCTTCACACATTTTGAAATTATGCTGTGTAAAAACGCACGAATTAGCGAAGATGTACAGATAATACTTCGCGTGTTTTGCTAATCACTTTTTGTGATGAATGCTGATGTGCCCGAACTAAATATTCCTAAATAGAACTGGTGGGATTAGTGTGCCAATACATTATCTGTAGAATGTAGAAAATGTTGCTATGATTCTGAGCTCTAAAAAAGGTATTATTAAATATCAACTTTTTCCAAATAGTACACGATACCAAGAGTATTGCATCCTCCTTACTTAGGGTTAGTGCTTTTGAAGCAAGCAAAAGACATTGGTAAACAGGATAGAGTAGTTAAGATATTGAACAATTGGTTATTTGCTTCGTATCTATTCTAGCAGTATGACTTTAGATTTGAAATAGCAGGTTGGATTTAAAAGGTTTAAAATTGTTTTCGGTGATTACGTTCTGTCGTAAATTGACTAATACAATGCACGACATATATTGTTGTATATCAACCTCTGTACCAGCCAAATGGAATGTATGTAATATGCAGTGGTTACAGTTACTAACTTTAGATTTTTCATTTTTAACTTTCGATTTGCTGCTTTTATTGAGGTCGACGAAAAAATGGAGAACGCTTTTAGCATGGAAAAACATCTCAGGTTCTTGCAGAGGGAAATATCAAAGCAAATTCGTAGTCGGTCTGCAGAAATAATCCCGAGACCGCATGAGCCGAACGTGGTTTTAGCGATTGGAAGAGATCAAAGCACAGCAGACATCTGTGTCCGACTTCCAATAAAAGTATCTACCATTAAAAAGTGGATTTCGGGTATGTATTCATTTTCTTAATACTAGCATTGTAGGCATGCAAAGACGCCGTGCAGCGTTGTGATAATTTCCCTACATTAGTACCATATAAAACTAAAATGTTGCAAGGCATTGATTTATAAAATAATGATCAAGCACGTGTTTGACCTTAAAAATTTACTATCATCATAGCCAGATTCACATTTTAAACGTATACAATTAAAATATAAAAATTTGACGTTAAATTTTAAAATGATAACTTTCTAACTTTCAAATTTCGTTCCTCGTGGTCTCCTTCAAAAGAATCTTAATACTCGAGATACATGCTCCAAGAAGAAAGTTTTATGTATTTTGAGACCAAAATCCGTATTACTTTCGGGTGAAAACAAGAAAGGGTTACTGCTTTTTGCTCTCTTACGGGTGTAGATCCAAAAACCAAAAAGTCTTCAGTGCTTTTTATACCAGATTCCGAGCTGCAAGTGCAAGGTTCTTTCATGCTACCTAGCGAAGACCCTTACTCTGGCCTCCAGAAAACCGCTCCGCAACCTCCTTGAACAACCATGCTACAGAAAATGAATTGTATTCGATACATTGATTTGCTTGTTCAACATTTATTTTTTTGCTTTCAGGTAGACAATGAGTTTGATGCAATATGCAATGTCGATTCTTGTGAACTGTTTCAAAAGTCATCGTGTGCGAGTTTGTTTTTGAGTGTAAACGAAAAGAAGTTGCCTCCAGCAATTTTGAAGTTATTAGGTATGATTAGAGCGTAAATAAAAGTGTTTACTGCCCTGGTCTTTTGCTATGTAAGTTTAAAATGTGGTTTTTAAATGTGATTGCATGCCGTTAATAATCCCAAATGTAATGTTTGCAAATAACGAAGATTTTATCGCCTGGCTGATTACGGTTACGATTCATTGTAATGAGCGTTTTGAGGAATTTATTATTTTTGACAAGATACAGTAAAGTTTGTTGCTGATCGAACTGTGCGTTAAATCTATGCTATTGAATTATTATCGCAAGCTTTTGCTCTTTTAGTCGAACTTGCTGTAAAGAACGCAAAAGCCATAATAATTACTGTATTTGAGTACCGCTTTGTGAGCAGTATTAAAGATAAATTTCCGGCTGTCAAATCGAATTCAATGTTACTAATCGCTAGTCATCAGTGTGATATTTTTTCTCAAGAAGTTGTGCTGAAATGCTTAATGCAGTAATATGTTGGGAATTGGTTGATGAATACTGATATAAATTGCATTGTTTTTGAAAAGGCATAACAATAATTAGATTATTTTTTCTCAATTTGGCAATTATAGCGGCAAACTAGTTGCATAAACTTTTAAAATTTTGCGTTGCCTAGGAACCGAAATCGGACTATCCGGTAATCAACATTGACGAAAACAACAGTTACACTGTGCACTTGGATGGCTGCATTATTTCCTAGATAGATGGCTTTATTGAGGCAGTATGTGCTTTGTTGGGAGCATACTAAGTATTTGATATCCAGTTTGCCGAATCATTAAAAAATACTCTATCCTTTTTAGCGGTTTATTGTTTGAATCTGAAAATATAAATTCCACTTAAAGTGATCCGGTTTACTAACGACCTTAAGTAATTCCACTTTTTTGTGCTTTCAAAAACTGCATGGCATTAACGCAAAAAGCGTTTTGAACATTCTTTATGTTCATCTTCACTTTTCCTAGTTCAATGTTATTCACCTTTAAATAACTGCCGATAAACAGAGCATTATTTAAAATATAAAAATATGAATTTCTGCATTAAAACATTATTTATCGTTTTTGCTGTGTTTTTAACTGTAAGCACTCGTTTCGTGCTTTGCATATGTTTAAGATTTAAAGTGCTTGAAAAATGATGTTTTAATTGTGTGATAGCTGCTGAACTTTCCTGTAATAAGCTTATTTCGTTTTTAAGCAATTTCCTCATTCTATTTTCAATGCAGTCTAAACATTTTGTAGTGAAATAATTTTATCATTAAGCCTCGAATGTACTAAAAAATACTGTAACTGGTTGTCGTTAGATTGCAGCATTACCAATTTTTTTAATGTAACTTTTTGGGTTGTTTAAACCTCTCGCTTTTCACTGTGCAAATATTGAATTGTCACCTCTAAGCTTTAAAGCGCTAGATAAAAATTGTATCAACTGGATTTACCAGAAATTTATTCTACTTTTTTGCGAACTTTTACTCTTTCCTTTTTTGCTGTGTAAATTGTAAATTGATTTGTTAGGTTTAAAGTGTCAGGAAATCATAGTTTTTGATAGACTAGCTTGACTTGCCATTTTGGTTTATGGAGTGACTATTTCACCGAAAATTTTTAAGTAGTAGAGATGAAAACAAATGTTCATCCGGACATCTTTTAATTACTTTTTTAGGAGTTAAGATCAGGTTTGGGTTATTAGTTTTAGAATAAGGTTTTAAGTTAGATTTAAGTCAGAATTGATAAACAAGTGAATAAATTTTTCGGTACAATTATCTCTTTCTTTACTTATGTGTAACTTTGATGGTGTGTACGTAAATGTTTTTGTAGCAAAATGGTTTTGCTGTTTTTAATCTTCCAGGTTTTGCTTGAGAAAAGCTGTATTTGCTAGATTGCTCTGCATAATTGTGTTTGTGTTTTATCCATTTGTTTTTATTGCTTGTGTGCTGTATTGATATTCCAGCTCATGCAATATGATTAAAATGCTGATTATGGTGAGAAATTTTGTGTTCTAGGAATACGAGTATAGTATTCAAAAGCATGCACAATTATCACACAAAAAAAAACAAGAACTATGAAATCAAACCTAAGGATATTTCAGAACGCCTCAATCAAACCTTTAGGGAGACTAAATTGAACCTTGAAGGGTATATTTTAGTGGCTTCAAAAAAGAATTCAGAGACACAAAATCGGATCTTGTAAGGTGTTTGTGAGATTTTTAAAAGAACCTTTGAAAGACGATATCGAGCAATAAAAAAGGTTCTTAAAACAGCCTTTAGTTGGGCAAAATTAAACCTTGAAGGCATTTTAAAGGTTTTTGAAAAAACCTTTTGATAAGCAAAAGCGAACCTTAATAGATATTTTTGGGGTTCTCAAAAGAACCTTGACGGTGACTAAATCAAACCTTAAAAGGTTTGTTTAGTGTTGCTTAGTAAAGGTTTTTTTCAAATATCGAACCTTAAAAGGTTTTTTTGATTCAAAAAGAACCTTTCGTAAAAGAACCTTAAAAGGTTTTTTCACAGCAAAAAAACTCACTTTTGGTAGCTCCTTTAAAGGTTTTTTTTAGTAGCTTTACAAATAACAGTGTTCTCGCTCGCTAAAAAGCGCTAACGAACAAAAAATCTTCGTGGACAAACTGCCATTTTTGAGCCGTCTCGCCCAACACGCGTTAAAACTGCCTGCTCGTATTTCATTGCGAGATGTTTGTAACTTGTGTTAGTACGTCATAAATATCTCATTGTGACGTCAGATGCATTTCTACTTCAAAATAATGCGTTCAAACGTACTGTACGTAGTGTACCGCATTATAATGGAAAAAGATACTATAAGCTATGCGTTATTAATGTAAGCAAGCATATTCCTCAACTGATAATAATTAGTAAATGAACGACAGAATTTAATTATAGTTTTGGATCAATCTGAAACAAGAACAACTTTTTCCATACTATAATTTTTTTAAATGAAGTAAAGCGCCCTTGAGGTTGTTGGTGGGTAAAATCATATGTTAACAGTAACTTTAGGTTTCAAAAATTTTCAAAAGTGAGCAAGTCGAGGTGCACTCTTCCTCTTTAGAACCGGTAAATCTTGAGTTGAGACTGGCTGTTTTTAATTTTTTGCCGATATTCAGTCTCATTTGTTTTGATTTTGTAAAAATTTTGAGAGCATCGATGTCAATTTTAGCGGCCATGTTTGAAACACTGTTTAATTCCTATTGCTCTGTCTGCTTAAGTGAAGGCTTTTATTCTTGCTTTTGCAGCACCGTGAAATTGCAAAAGCGAAAAAGCAAGCTTTTTTCAAGTTGAACGACTGCCAAAAAAATGTCTCAATTTCTTGCGCAGAGCAACAGAGCTTTATAATCTCGAATAGCTGCAATTTTGTTGCAAACACAAGAAAATCACTGAAATTTTATCGTTTTGAATCAGCTCAAATTTTAGTTTCTTTGATTAGGTTGAATTTTTTTGTTTTTGGTTTATTTTGCTGCCGGGGCTGGCATTGCTTTTAATTTGTTCTTAAATTTTGAGCAAAAATGAGCCTCGTGTTTTTAAAAAATTGTTCTTATAAAAGGAGTGTATTGCTATTTTTGTCATCGGGCACTACTCAACATTTCTTTATCAGTCGAACCAGCAAATGGTTCTCAATACAATTGGCTTTCTTCTTCGCAGTTTAATACAAAACATGGCGACGATTTTAATAAATTTTCAGCAAAAATTCGCTTTAGTTAAAAGTTTTTAACATTTCGCCATTAAATTTCTGAACCAAAAAGGTTTCTCGCACGCTTAAAGAGTGCTTCAAGATCCTCTTTAAGTTGGCGAGGAAAATGTGACGTTTTTTTACTCGAACTGCTTTCCGCAATCGCTCGAAGCAACTTAACGAGAAAGAATGACCTAACGGATTTCGCAAGGATTTATATACACGTGCAAAAATGACCCCTTACGTTTAGCGAGTATTTCGTTCGGTAGCGCCGCTTAAAAAAAACTTGTTAATTAACGTGAACGACGATATTTCTGTCATATGGACCCTGAAAAGCTTCTGACGAGAGGGAAATATGATTGGTGGGGTAAAATACATGGAAAAAAACTAATACTTACTGTCTAGGATTGGTTAGCTTACAATTAAAACAGTGGAGTGCCTTCCATGAAATCGATGGAACCTTGATCACTTAGTTAATAATCTTGAAGCTTGACGATTTATCATAGCTATGTGCACATAATAACGCATTGTAGAACACAACGCTTTGGTCATCTTTTGACCTTTGTCTCCTAGTGCGGTGGTAAAACTGCACTGCAATAGCTACACATGCAGCAGAACCTTGATTTAGCAAAAAACATGTTTTTTGGGGGGCTTGTTTTTTTGAAAAAAAAACATTTTTTTAAAAATTTTATTATACTCTTTGGTTTACAAAAATAAAAAAAAAACATGCTTTTTTAAATGCTGTATTTTTTCAATAAAAAACAAAATTAAAAAAAACATTTACATCTCTAGATACAATTCACAGGTTCCTTGTATCAGGGTTCAAATCTATGCAACGTAATTGCATACACAACAGAACTGAACAATTTTTTTACCACAGCCGGTAGGTATTTGAATTAGATAATGTGAGTCAAAATTAGTTTTTGATATGGTACTGTTCGCACTATTTAGGCTTAATGGAAGGGCTATAAAACTGAGTGCAAGATGTGAAATCCATTTCAACAGAGAGTTACCGCTAGTTGGTTCAGTTAGTACTAAGTAGGCCTAGGCTAGTTGTTGAGTTTGCAAGAAAGTTTTTAAGACTTTCAATAAATTACCGGTAGATTGTTTAGCTGTTTTGTTTGTTTTTTACTAGTTGTTAAATAAACTAAACAAGGCCAGACCTAACCATATTTGCATTGAACCAGCCTATGCCTACCAGCCTGCTTAAAATTGCATACCAGTAGCATCGCAAATAGTTTCCAGGCGAATGTAGGTTATAATGACATGAAAAAACAAGTCTATGTAAGTAGGCTGTGTATTCGCTACTCAGCGAGTTGGCCCAGCTTCTACAATTAATGTTTTTACCTCAATGTTATTAGGCTTACTTTACAGTTAGAGTTAGCCTAGTACTGATGTATTACTGGGTACTGGCACATACAAACTGCTAGATCTGTCACAATTTGTGTTACAGCCATAGGTGGGCATTTGGGCAAGTTAACGTTAACTTCGTTAACCACTTGTCCGTTAACAAACTTCATCCTTCCGTTAACGTTAATCCGTTATTTTCTGCTTTAATTGACGGAAGTTAATGAAGTGTGTTAATTCGTTAATAATGTAGGTGTAATTTACATTTCTTTTTATTCACTCACTTCTAGAACACGGATCGACGTTGTCGTGCTGATTGTAAAGAAATGTTGATTGCTATGGTGGTCTTTTTGTGTTTTGGTAGTTACATTTTACACTCTTATCTAATTTCAAGATGAAAATAATTTCAAATGCACTAACCAAGCTGCGATCGAAAAAATTTTGGAAACTGCAAACAGCGATAATTAACAGACCTATGAGGCTGCAGCTGATAATTTGCTTCAAAAAGGAGCTCCTTTCGTAGCTTTCTCTTATACAACAAGTGTTACCAGTGCAAACTGGTTTGTACCGGTACGATGAATGAATGGTGCAAAATATTAACGATAAAAACCATAACGGAAGTTAACACAACTTAACGGAAGTTAATTTAGTCCGTTAACATGAAAATACTTTTCAACGGATTAATGAGTTAATGAAAAAATTAGCTTTGTTATTAACGGATTAACAATTAACGGACGTGTGCCAACCTACGAGTACAGCAACACAAAAAAGACTTGTACACGCCAATGTGTACTGAGGATGGGAGACCTAGTTGCAATACTAGACATTTGGCAGTGTAAGATGCTTTTTTATTTTACTACCTGATAACTAATGAGGTCATCAAAACCGATGACGTCATTATAATTGCATGCCTTATCTGACATGTGACGCTACGCCACTGACTTCGGCCACAGAATATAGCTGCATGAAAATCTGTAAATTTCGAGCTCTGCTTTTTTTAAAAACTCACCAGTCTCACTGCAAGCGCAGGTGCGGTCTCTACGTAACGTCGCTCCTCCCCAGTAAATTTGAGGCGTTCCATCACGTGACAACCACGTTGCGAATGTAGTATCGGCAAGTTGAAACATAATCGAACCGGTGCATCGATACTGAAAGTAAAAATGATTAGTGAAGTAAACCAAGTTCATAGGGGAAAACCAGGTTTGCAAAAATTAACAAGGTTTGTTTAAATCACGATGGTGTGAAAGCTTTCAAGATTTGCCTCGTGCAGTTACGTAGGTCAATTACGTGACTTAAATATAAGTCAGGTCAAAAAACATTCTCAACTTCGAAATTCCAGAGCAGATTGCAAATTTTTTCGCTGCAATATGGGTTGCCTGAAACGTCCAAACATGCAATGGCAACTGGTGAGACTTATTTAAGTAAGTTGAGACGCTGCACAAAACTATCTTCGCAAAATTGAAGAACTGATTAAAAACTGCGTAAAACTTTTGTTCTTGCAAGAATTTTTGTCGAGATTTTGACATTGATGATTTGTTTGCGTAAATTAATTTGATAATATTTAGCAACCAATGAAAAGATAAGGAGAGCATTTTATCTAATGCAAGTCGTAGTATGTTTTGTCACTCCGAAAGTTTCCGAAGAAGTTTGCAGCTCTGTATCTGACTATACTGTATTTTGCATATCACTCCCGGGCCAAGAACAGGAATGCTCAAGGTCAAGGACAGAGGCGCAAGTGTTCTCCACCAAAAAAAGTCTTCCACCATTTTTTTCAAGTGTTCTCCAAACCAAAAAGGTCTAAAAAATTTTTTTTCAGGCTATCCACAAAAGTTTAACGATTCAAAAAATAGTGCTGTCGTCTAACCGAGAACAGGGAAATTTTTGAGGACTTGAGGTTTTGAGGCTAAGGCCAAGAACCTGACCTTCGGGGCCAAGAACTTCAAAATGAATCCTCGAGGACGTCCTCAAGGCTAAGGACGTCCTCAAGAACTCCACTTCTGATATTGAACATCGCAGTTAAATTATGCAGTTTACACTTTCTAACTGGGTCAAGAAGAACCAAATTTGATCATGATTGCAAAATAGGGTTACAGCTGAAACAAAATTGTAATGTTTTAGATTACAATAACTCGAAAAGAAATTGCATAAAAATCAAAAACTAATAATTAATTTCGTGCTTAATAGTTGAAGATTAGGTGGGTCAAACTTTGATCTGATAGAGGCAAATAACTTGCTACAATTTGCCTCAAATTTTTAGATTAACCTTAAACTTAGATCGGTTATACATAGAGAGGCTGAAAAGCATCTAGATATTGTTAAAATCTTAAAACTTTACAGCGACCCTGATTGCGTGATCTGGGTTCAACCCCGTACCCTGGCCATGTTATTATGTCACTGGATACGACATTTTCCGCAGATTATTATTTTCTGCTTGGTGGCTTCGAACCAGCAGTAAATTTAGTGGCCAAGAATTCAAACAAATTTACAAAAACATTGGATTACTGAAAAAATCTTTCAGCAGATGCGGATTTCTCCAAAAACGAAGTTAGTATCGCAAAGAAAAGTGTGCAATCCTCGAACAGTGGGCGTCTGACGCTGACCGATGACATGAGGATAAGTATGAGCTACACTGGTATAGCAACAACATGCAACGTCTTTATTGTTTCAATTGCTAAAGGTCACCAAACCCTTCAATTCATACTGATTTTTCCATTTCAGAAAAAGCTACTCCAAAAGGTAATTGAACGATTGAAAAAATTAAAAAATCTTACTCTCCCCATTTCAATATAATGCAATCCGAAACCACTTTATGTTTCCGTAGCTGCCAATACTATTTACCGCAAAGGTAATTTAAGATTAACTTGCTAAACCGATCATTTCGAAAGCTAAATTGTACGCAATCATCAATTTGTTTACAATTTTTTTGCAATAAACATATCACTTTGTAGTCTCCTGTTTAAATTAGTTTGTGGTTGTGTTATATTTGATTAAAATCGACAAATAGATTATTTTTTTCTGTTTGTCTGTTTATTTTCCTAGCCCTGCTTAAGGCTTATAGAGCTAAGTTCATCAACAATCAATCGGCATTGATTTTGGTTTAGAAAAATCACGGACTTCTTAATAATAGCATCTGGACTGGAAACGAAAATCGCGGCGCGGACAAGTTGAGGCCTAAGTCAACAAACCAATTTTGCCGATAAATCGTTGCTTTATTTTTGCGTAGAAGTAGTTTCACAGGCAACTGGACAACATGATATAAATACAAATTTGGAACTTTAAAGCATTTTTATTCACTAGTGGCAAACGCAAAATTAAAAATATCGCTCGTTGATATACAAATGAAAACTTTGACGAATCGTAACGTAGCACTCGGTACCACAATTTTAACTAGCAAACGCAATGACCTAGAAATTGATATTCAACGCGAATAGCAATTCACAAATCAACTCAACCTTGTAATCATTTAATAACTTTTACCGAGTCATGTCAAGGGCCCACAGGAATAAAATGCTTCGAAGTACAATAACCGTTCATAAACATGATGTAACTTATACTCAGAATAAAAAAGTAACAACTATGTATTCGCAAAAGTAGCTTTTCAAGCACATTAATCAGCATAAAAACATAAAAAATAAATACTGTACCACAAAAAATTTAACAGCGATTGCTATATCACTATATTGACAGTAATACCAGCAAATCTTTATTTAGTCTTTTAGTGACATAGAAAAATTGAATATCGACATTGTATAGCGTTTCAGCAGTAAACAAGTCGCAATTCAGTGAGCGACAAATCAGTAGTAAGTATATCAGTAATATTGGGATCTTTTGTTTCACCAGAATAACCAGACCTACAGTTGAGAGCTGAACAATTATTGACCACAATTAACAAAACTGGTTTCAACTAGAACATAAACTTTAAAATCATGTTAGATTTAGACTCTAGATTTCTGTAACATAAAAAAGCTTGCTAATCAGGCACGTAGCCAGACTGAAAGTTTCAGAGGGGCAAGCGCAGAACTGGGGGGGGGGCTATATTTTTTCCTCAATCTTTGCAATTGTGTGGTTTTGAAACCAACCATTTTTGTTTGCTCATGTGTTTGCAGAAGCTTCATATTTGTTTGTTATCGCAATGAAAACTTTCCATCGGAGTGCATTTGGTCACACATCGGCTAAATAATTACATGTTGCATGAAATATATTTGTATCTTTTTTAGTTTTGTATTTTATTCCACAACCGCCAAAACACAAAGCAACCACACAAAAACTAGTAAAAGATCGAGGAAAAGGCAGAAGCAACAAAAACGATATACGTTATAACGTGCTCACTAACAATACGGTTACCATATTTTCATCACCAACAAGGAAGACACCTTTTTAATGAAATTTATTTACAGCTAATTGTTCTGCATCGCCTAAACGGCGAAAGACAAACGAAAGCAACAAGTATTTTAGCTATAGGTCAAAGTATTATTACCATTAGCGTACGCAGGATTTTCGAAGGGGAATGGGGCAGAAAATTTGAGAATAATGAAGACCAAAAGAAAAACGTCTTCACTCAGATTTAGTCCGTTTTTCTGCCCAAATTGATGTCATAAACACCCCCGACTGTCTTAAAGGAACCTGCTAAGATGTAAGCTATAGTGCGTGCGCGATATATAGGCCTACTTAAATTATCTAACTAATGATATATTTATACACTAAAAGGCTGCGTGAATGGACATGTTTAATCTGTTCAAAATGCCGAAAAGGAGGACATTTGGGCATTTTTTGACGTCCTCGGAGGACAAGGTATTTTTCATGGAAAAGGAGGACATGTCCTCCAAAAAGAGGACGTATGGTAACCCTAACTAACAATAAAATACAATCCAGCAAACAGAATTGTAGCATGGTTGCTTCACCTGTATAGGCACTACACCAACTATTTACAAGATTTTTACGAACTATTTACACATTGTAACAAACAAACAACAGCACAAACAAGGAACAGTAACACGTGTACTACTACAATCGTTTTTGCAGAATATCAAAAACACACAACAAGATAATAACAGCACATCAAGTTTTGTAAATGATCTATGCTTTTTGAGCGTATGTTGTAACAGTAAGCTAAGGCTAACCTAGGAAGTAGCCGAATCATGAATTAATATGCCTGCTACAATTTAGCCATCAACCATTGATTAGCCAGCCCCTGTATGATTATTAAACAAATGTTCTACAATATAACAAAACGATTGTAGCCGAAATCATGTACAAGATTTCCCCTTAAGGAGGTCCATCATTTATCTGGATTGAATCCTAACAACATCCGACGAGAATCAAAATCGTATATGATGTATAATGAAATGATTACACACGTAGAAATATAAAAGATGTAGCCTATATCAATGAAGAAATGTCATTAATTGGAGAAGCTTCACAACGTCTTAGGTGTATAATTTACTAGGCTGGAACGCTACATTATGCTAATTTATGTTCCCGTTGACTTAGTAAATTTGAATTTTTTTTTATAAATTATTTTACAGTTTGGGAATTTTTGCGTAATATAGATGTTAGAAATGACGATGCAACATGGAAACTTTTAGATGACGCACACTTTGTTGGTTTTCACAACTATTGTAGCTTAAATAACATACTGTGCAAAGCCAATAATACATTTTTAGCCACGCTCAGGGCTGCAAACTCTTCAACTAGAACTCGATCGTTTGACGAGCTTAAAACTCAAAAAAATTTCAGAACTCTAACTTCTCAGACGAGCAACAATGGGCTGATGTAACCCATGCAAACCAGACACACAAAACTAGAAGTGCTTTCTTAGCTTGTTTCCCTAGCCAATACCGAGTTTTGACCAAACGCTTGACTACCTTCACCCAGTGATGGCCTTCTGTAACCTCTCAAATCAAATCTTTCATTGTACTCTCTCTACTACGCCGAAGCGTGTAGCGAGTTAGCTGGGTCCATGTCTGCGTCATTACTCCCTGGGAACACAGCTCCTCTCAAAGAAATATTGCAGCGGTGGCAAGCCATTGGCAGCTTGTGTCCGATTTGAACCTCAGACCTCCAGCTTCATAGACGAACGTGTCACCGCTCGATCAACTGGCCGGTTATTGTAATGTCTAATCAGAAAATTGCACATTTATTTTTCAGTTATTTACTACAGTGTAGCACTGGGAAAAATGATTTAATCTAGGATACATTTTTTAATCCAATAACCTACATTATACAATCTTTCTTCTATTGCTTCTACTGCATTATCATAAGTTTTGCTAAATATTACGCTAGTGCCGGTAGTGTAATGCTAGCTTGTATTGGTGTAATTTCACCAAAACTTTAACGAATTAATGTTATTGTCTTTCATTTTAAACAATATGCTTCTTCATCCATTAGCCGAAACAGTTCTAGTGTACAAACTTATTTGATTGATACTATACCTAAAATTTAAAAATTACAGTTTTTACTTCAGCCAACCAATAGCAAATTGTCTTGTCTTACCAGCTAACCAAAACTAATGATTTCTGATGTAGACTATTGCACTGTTAATAACAAAACTACCTAGTAACAGATTACCCAAATAAAGCATAACTAACATTGCACTCTTATTGCCTCTATTATGCAGTACTACGCTTATGTCTGCAGTACAAAAGAATTAAGAATTCTAAAGTGGAAAGTCGCTGCTTGTTTACATGCGATAGTAGCTCAGATGCGCAGACGCACTACTGCGCAGGCCTCAACTTGTCCGCCGACGCGCTGCTTTTTTCTTTCGTTTCCAGTCCAGATGCTAATATATTTTGAAGTCCGTGAGAAAAATACTCTGCAAAATAAATATACTGGGACAATCAGTAAAATGAAGCAACTGTTCTGATGAGAGAATGCGAAAAAACCATCAACCATTTCCTGGAAATAGCTCAGACACCTTTCCAAGGAAAGGCGCGGTTGTCGAGTCCGCAATCTCGCACCATCAATGAAAAATATTCACAGCACACCAACTTGATTTATTCAGTACAAAGAAAATTGCCTAGAAAACAAGTGTTGCCACAAAAACAAACAGCAGGACATAAATATTTGGATTGCTGGATTAACATTTACTGTAGAGTACTGAAATGCTTTGCATCAGGGGTAGGTAATTAGTGAAAGAACATTAAATTTTAAAGAAAACTGTAGACGACGCGAAATCTCTTCTGTCTGCCGTGTCTGACGCCTCTACACGCGTTAACTTATCTTCTTATATTGTCAACGGTTTCTGTAGAAAGTACGCCAATTAGCAATTTCGGAATAAAAAACGAACGTAAATATTACTGCGCAGCACCAAATAACTCCCACAATTTGAACACATACAGTACGCCAAATATCCGAACAGAAAGTAACAACTACGGTATAATTACGATTTAAGAATCAGACTGAGAATACTGATTAGAATAATTGCAATAAAAACCCAAACTCACCGATGGTTTCGTCTTCAGGCAGACAGTAAGCTTTAACTCCAATGAAGTCTTCAAAGAATGCAATCTCTGAAGTGGGCCCCCGGGAAACGGTACGGAAACACTTGATAGAGAGGACAATAGTCCAGTAAAATAATTCTTCTCAAACTTGAGCAACAGCTCAGGGGACAAAAGGTCCAAATATAAATAAGATGGGACCCACCCAGGACAAGTTTAAGACCTCGAGGAAGGACTGCAATTCTGAAACTCCAAAGCTTGCTAAATTTCTGAAACAATCTGATACTTAATAATTTCAAATTTAAAGATTCTTGGTAATTCTGAGTGTAAAAATTTAACGTCCTTCCTCGACTACAACCAAATTTGACTGACCCAGAACAAAGGAGTTATAGCGCGAAAATTCAAGAAAACGGTTTCAAAAAGTTGCGCAATAGATAATTTGCATACAGTAGAAAAGGCGCGGTAAAACGCTTAATCGCTGACATCACGTGCGTTGTGTAGCATCACATCATTGGAAATCCTTAGCAGCCAAATATACACGAAAGCTAAATGCAGTAGAGCGAGTGTTCGAAACCAGGTATAAACAAGAAAACATAAGCGACGTTACACTCCCCCTAAAAATGGGTACTCTAGACATTTTTATAACACTAAGTCGCGAAAGTCACATTCAAAAAACACACAAAGACAAAATTTAAACAGAGCAAATCTAACGTATAACATGTAGCACACCAATAAGTAGGTTATTCAAAATCAGTCGTGTGTAACAACAGGGCATAACTTAGCTATAGGCCGTTTAACAACACTTGTTTGAGTCTTGACCAGAACAGTCCTAACTAAGCCATGTTTATCAGGATAAGTTTCAAGGATTCTACCCAAAACCCATTTGGAACGCCGCTGAGTATCTTCCACAAGAAGTACAACATCATTGACTTGAAAATTCCGTTTCACTTCAAACCATTTTTGTCGTTGTAACAAATTAGGAACGAACTCATCCATCCAACGTTTCCAAAATTGATTGGCAAGATACTGTATTTGTGCCCATCTTCTTTTGACATAACAATCGTTTTTTGAAAATAGACCAGGAGGTATAGAAATATACCACAGAACAGCAAGATTGAAATCAGATGGAGTGAGATAGACAGAAAATATAAAGGGAGTAGTAAAGCCCGCAGAACTCACGTCAAGGTCTGGACTAATCAAAAATCCCGAAATTGAACGTTCTAAAACTGAAGCAACTTGTGAGATGAATTGCACATGAATGGAGGCATGAACAGAATTCAAAAAGACCCAGAACGTCAAAAATTAATCACTGGAAATCCAAGAATTGGATCAGCATGGGTAATGAACTCACTAAACTCAGGGATATGGAGTGATTCCAGAAAAAACAGCATCACAGTAGGTGCAGTACTTGTGACCAAACACGTACGAGAGACGTACTCAGTATACACTAACACATTGACTGAACGCCAAAGGGTCAAAGACTTAGCAGTAAGAGAAGCAGGTATCCAATCACACAGAGCAAAGTAACCCAGAAACGTAAGGTAATAGACCAAACTCAGGAATAGCAGAAACACAGAAGCTGAGGAATTAGAATCAGTATCGGCAAGAGACCGAGTAGTAGGGGGACCAGGACCGAGGTCAGCCAGGACAAAGGACCCAGTGACCGGGGGACCAGGACCAAAATCAGCTAAGGCAAGGGACCCAGGGACTGGAGGACCAGGACCAAGATCAGCTAAGGCAAGGGGACTAGCGGCTGGGAGTTCAGGACCTACATCAGCTAGATCATGAGACCCAGTAGCTAGGCAACCAGACACAAGATCAGTCAGACCAAGGGATTCAACAGCCGGGGGACCAGGACAGAGATCAACTAGGGCAATCCTGTTCTTTCGAAAACCAATCAGAACTCCAATTAAATTGTTCATAAAGGTTGGGCCCTTCATCAACGTATCATTCGAAGACAATCCGTTGTATTTAGCTGCGCAGTCAAATACAACTCTCACCTTTTCTGGCTGGTGAACATTAGTTACCGGATGATGAGGTAGATACCAAATCGGGTCATTTGATTCAGTCAGGTAAGCTTGCTGCACCTCACGAGCGTAGCCTTTAGAAAGATAAGACTCGACAACTTCGGCATACTTCACTCTCAAATTATCATCACGTTGAAGTCGTCTTTTCAAGCTAGTGAGTCTACGTTGAGCTAAGGGTAGATTATTGGGAAGCTGATTCTTATAAGGTTTCTTCCACAGCAGAGGGAGTTTAGTGGTCATCAATAGTACAGATTTCTGATTGCATCAAGGTGTGTGCTAAAGGATCTTCTTTAGAAAAGGAATCGTCAAATATCGAAGTTCCTGGTTCAAATTCAGTTTCCCACATTCTTGCTACCATCTCTGTTGCGTCTTTCTTGACGATAAAATTTACAGTGCAATTACTTCCTTGGGAAGGCGATAAAGTTGGCCCTAGAAGCGACCATCCAAGTGGAGTCTCAATTGCACAAGGCGTGCCTCGAGGTCCTCTCCTAGCGCTGTAAATGCAAAAGAGCTCTGGGACATCAGCTCCAATTAAGAGATTGACAGAAGCGTGAGGGAGTGACTTCAAATTTATATCCTGTAAGTGCGGTAACTTACATACTTCCGCATCAACCGAAACGTTGTTAGGCTGGACAGGTATGTTTTCGACGGAATGTACATTGGATAATGAAAAAGAACTGTCGCTATCCAAGTCAGATACAACCAGATTGCAAGAAACAGAATCCATGTCATTAGTAGTTCCAGTAATAGTTTTGAGTTGTAACCTTTCCCGAGTGCCAGAAGCCTTTAACTCTTGCAATAAAGATCGTTTGCATAATAAGTGAGTTGATCCCTGATCCAAAAAGGCGTAGGTAGAAACAACATTTTCACCGAAGGACACTCTAACAGGAACGATACAAAGGTAAACGTGGGAATTGTCCGAAATACTGCAAGACTCCGACTCGGTAAATCCGCAAGTCACTGGCACAACCGCCTTATCCTCTGAAGACGTCTTTGGAGGGTGCTCCTTTGTCGTAGCAAATTTATGCAACAGAGTGTGATGATATAACCCTTTGCATCCAGTCACTGAGCAAAGCTTACTCCTCTTGCACTCTCGTGTTTTGTGCTTCGAGCTTAAACACTTATGACACAACTTGGATTCCTTGACAAAGGAGATACGATCCTCAACAGGTATTTGCTTAAAGTCCTTGCAGTCAAAGAGTATGTGGGAAGTGTTCTTACAATACCAACAAGAACCACGCTGAGTAACATATCTGGAACCAGAGATAGAAGACTTGGAGTTGACATTTGCAGATGTCTTGGACATGACCGATCCGAAAGAAGAAGCCTTTGTTTTCATGGATGTAGTCTTAGGATGGAGAGAGCGAAGACCAAAGAGAGAGTTTACTTCGTCTGATTCCTTGCGAACAAAATCCACAAAATGTAAGAAATTGGCAAGATGTCCAAGGTAGTTCTGGATTTGAACAGACTTGCTGACCCAACGCTTTTTAAGATCGTAAGGCAATTTGTTCACCAATTCTGTCAGCATATCTAAAGAGTCTAGACTGGTATATTGTCGTATGTCCTTTACAATTACGCCAGTTTTTTCGAGAAGCTCTGCAAAACGTCTTAATTGCTTTCCATCGCCAGATCTTACTGAAGGAAATTTTTTCAATCGCTGCTCGCACGCATCAGATATAACCCATGGTGAACCATATTCTTTGTTTAGTCTTTGCTTAGCCACAGTATAAGGTTGAACTTCGCTAGTAGCAAAGTGTTCTATGCGATCCTTAACATCCTTTGAGCAATGTTGCAAGAGCAGGCAAATCAAAGTCTTCTCGTCGCGCACTCTCGGTTCAATGTGCGTTTCAAAATTGTTCATAAAGGCTTTGTATTCCAGAGGATCGCCAGAAAACTTTGGAAACTCCGGACGAGGAAGAAACAAGCTGTCGTAATTCACGGAGTTTTGATTGTACACACCAGGATAAAGTAGTGGTGAAACGTGGCTATAGATTGGTAAATCTGCACTACTGGGCGGCGGACCCAAAGGGTTAGAAGCAGGAAGTTTGTTGAAGTTATAAGAGTGAGCAACTGAAGGAGCCACTTGCATATGAGATGATCCAGCGGAAATATCAGGATGTGCAGGCAGGGGACCGTGAACATATGAGGAGCTC
The DNA here is from genome assembly GCA_963965965.1 of Trididemnum nubilum. NCBI lineage: Eukaryota > Metazoa > Chordata > Ascidiacea > Aplousobranchia > Didemnidae > Trididemnum > Trididemnum nubilum. The sequence continues at coordinate 3,711,761 of OZ014480.1, forward strand.
CAGACTTGACAGGTGGAAGAGGATGATTGGATGGGTGGAAGACCCAGGACTGGACCAGTACACATAGAAGACTGGATGAGTGGAAGACCCAGGACCGGACCAGTGGACATGGAAGACTGGATGGGTGGAAGACCCAGGACCGGACCAGCAGACATAGAAGACTGGATGGGTGGGACACCCAGGACTGGACCAGTAGACATTGAAGACTGGACAGGCGGAAGACCCAGGACCAGACCAGTACACATGGAAGACTGGACAGGCAAAAGATCCAGGACCGGACCAGTAGACATGGAAGACTGGACAGGCGGAAGACCCAGGACCGGACCAGTGGACATAGAAGACTGGATGGGTGGGACACCCAGGACTGGACCAGTAGACATGGAAGAGTGGACGGGCGGAAGACCCAGGACCGGACCAGTGGACATAGAAGACTGGATGGGTGGGACACCCAGGACTGGACCAGTAGACATGGAAGACTGGACGGGCGGAAGACCCAGGACCGGACCAGTGGACATAGAAGACTGGATGGGTGGGACACCCAGGACTGGACCAGTAGACATGGAAGACTGGACGGGCGGGACACCCAGGACCGGACCAGTGGACATAGAAGACTGGATAGGCAAAAGATCCAGGACTGGACCAGTAGACATGGTAGACTGGACAAGCGGAAGACCAAGGACTGGACCAGTAGACATGGTAGACTTGGCTGGCGGAAGACCCCCCAAAGACAAGGTGTTACTTCCAGAAAGATTGTTAGAAAGGAGCGAAGATGATCGAGCAAAGGTTAGTTCAGAACAGGTTTTTGGAACGACAGTTTCAACAGTGTTTTCGTTGTCACTATTCAAGATTGTGGTGACGTCATCACTCAGTCGCGTGGTTTCAGCAGCAAATTCATTGTAGATCTCATACTCCGCCCTTGCCAAGGCAATTTCACGATCAGCCTCTCTTTGCTCAATTTCCTTTTTAAGACGAAGCCGTTGCGCTTCTTCATTAGCTCGCTCTTCAATATGCACAAGCTTCAACTGAGCAATCTTTAACTTAGCTGTCGCCTCTAAGTGTTTAGCACTTATTCGTGAAGAGAAGCTACTAGACAACTTAGAAGAACTCCTGGAAGAAGAATGCCGGGAAGAGCTGGGAGACACAAAACTTGACGGCCTGGGAGCAATGGTAAATGGTTCGGGAACAGCAGCAGTGGAAGATGATGGGTTATCCAAAATTGAAAACCATTCTTTCTTTCGTAGATTAAATTCGTGTTGATTTTGCGCTACTGCTACAATGGCCTCAGTATCTTTACGTGCGGATGCCATAGCCCCAACTAATTCGTCATAAGATTTGTCAATTTTAGCCAAAATAGCCTTAAGTTCGCTAGTATTAGGGGTACGTAATGCCATAATTTTTTCAGCAGCTAAATAATTTTCATTCAGAACGCCTTGCAATTGATTAATGGCACGCTCTACATCCGTAAGATTGGTTTCGGATGCCATAATAAACGTAAAGAAACACTACACTAACACACGCTCTAATGTAAAGTATATAAGCACAAAATAGCACAAGATAGTATAATCCAGGAATGGATTCAACAAACTCCGTACTTATTGTTGCAATTAGCAGTCGAAGCCTATCGGTTCAAATTTGGATATGGTAACCACGAATAACCGGCAGTTAAATACGATCAGCGGGTCGATTGCAACAGCGCTGTTTGGAATAATATTAGTACAATTTAATAAACCGAAATACCGTATATGTTGTTGGAAATGTTCATGTGATGAATTTGAAGATGTGAACGAAGAAATCTCTTGAAAGACTGTTGTCGAAGTTGAAATTAGTATCATCAAACTTTGTAGCCAACAAGAGAAGAGACATCGAAACTTTGTAGACGACGCGAAATCTCTTCTGTCTGCCGTGTCTGACGCCTCTACACGCGTTAACTTATCTTCTTATATTGTCAACGGTTTCTGTAGAAAGTACGCCAATTAGCAATTTCGGAATAAAAAACGAACGTAAATATTACTGCGCAGCACCAAATAACTCCCACAATTTGAACACATACAGTACGCCAAATATCCGAACAGAAAGTAACAACTACGGTATAATTACGATTTAAGAATCAGACTGAGAATACTGATTAGAATAATTGCAATAAAAAACCAAACTCACCGATGGTTTCGTCTTCAGGCAGACAGTAAGCTTTAATTCCAATGAAGTCTTCAAAGAATGCAATCTCTGAAGTGGGCCCCCGGGAAACGGTACGGAAACACTTGATAGAGAGGACAATAGTCCAGTAAAATAATTCTTCTCAAACTTGAGCAACAGCTCAGGGGACAAAAGGTCCAAATATAAATAAGATGGGACCCACCCAGGACAAGTTTAAGACCTCGAGGAAGGACTGCAATTCTGAAACTCCAAAGCTTGCTAAATTTCTGAAACAATCTGATACTTAATAATTTCAAATTTAAAGATTCTTGGTAATTCTGAGTGTAAAAATTTAACGTCCTTCCTCGACTACAACCAAATTTGACTGACCCAGAACAAAGGAGTTATAGCGCGAAAATTCAAGAAAACGGTTTCAAAAAGTTGCGCAATAGATAATTTGCATACAGTAGAAAAGGCGCGGTAAAACGCTTAATCGCTGACATCACGTGCGTTGTGTAGCATCACATCATTGGAAATCCTTAGCAGCCAAATATACACGAAAGCTAAATGCAGTAGAGCGAGTGTTCGAAACCAGGTATAAACAAGAAAACATAAGCGACGTTACAAAAACATTACCCTTAAAATATTCTCTTCGTTTTCGACTTGTTACGTAATTCTATAAGTTAAACGAGTTTTTTTTTGTAAATAGACAAAAGACGTTTTTGCGATTTGATAAATAGCTTTCATGACTTGTGACGTTATTCTCTAGATGGGTTTGTCGGTCAAGTAATGTTTCTGCATATTTTAGTTGAGGTCAAGCTATGTTTTTGCGAACTTCGCTTTTGTCGGTCAAGTAACGCTCACTCCTCAAACATTTCCATAACATAATTGAATATACTGAAAATATTCGGATTTCAAATTCAATTTTATATTAAAACTTAGTTTACCACAAAACCTAAGCTTGCAATTTTATAAAAAATAATTTTTTGCAATATTCGAAAATACCTTTATAAATTGACGGCATTCAGCCGAACGGTCAATCATTTCGATTATCTCATCCAAGCTGAAGTCGTAAATAACGTCGTGTTTGGCGCATCGTGCAAGCTCACAATCTCCAGCTAAAGTTTCTTCACGAAAGTTATGATGGATAATCGTTTCTGTTGGGAATATACGTATAATCATTTTTGAATTATGTTGAACCGAGTGTGCCGTGAAAGTACAGTGAAATGCAGTCGGCTCACGCTCAGGTTTCCGAATTGCGACAAGTTAATTTCAGTTTAAAACTTCTTTTTTTTTTCATTTTGAAAAGACAAATGTCCAAACATTATTTAAAATAGGGAGGTTTTGAATGTCTTAACCCCATTTTACACGGGGCATTTATCGGTTTAATGGTGATAAAACTCTTTAGACAAACAACTTTTTCTTCAAATCAACTTAACTTAGAGTCAAATTTATTCACAAATAATATTTGAAAATTTGAATTTGCTATGGCTAGGAGATTTTGCCCAATTTTGAGTGTTGCCGAAGTCACTTTCCAAATTTTGAAAATGTTTTTAATATTTATTTTTGATGATGTCATAAGCGGTTTTGTGACATAACTGCTTTGACTTAGACATTTTATGATTCAGGATCAAAACAAAAACCTATGTACAAAGTCTGAACCGCTTACGACGTTATTCATTTTTCGACATTATGGCCAAGACGTCACTATAAAAACCTCATTGACCCATACCTATTTTCTAAAAAATTTTGTGAACACCAACCGGCATGCTAAATTTGATGTTCCCGTGGCTTTTGGTTTAGGAGTTTTGCCACCCTTAATGTAAAATAGGGTTAAAATAGAAAGTGAGAATGCAAGTACGGAGAATGCTTGCGAGATAAATTAATAAAAAAATGGGATACTGGATGATGGGATTTTCTATCCTAAAATTGAGAAATTCCACTTTGCTAAAAATTTTAGTGTGTTAACTGTTAATATATTGAGAATAGGAAGAAATGATGAGTCAAGTCAAATGTTAGTAAGGGATACCAAACATCTATGGTCATAGTGATCTGTCCGATTAAAGGCGGTAAAGCATTCAGCTAGGATTATGCGCAAAAGATTAAGAATAATCTGAAACATATCTTTACCAAATTTCACCAGCTTGCGACTTAGTGTTTTTGAGATTTTTATTTCAAAGCAAGGAGATCTTTCAACGGTGTTGCCAGTTGAAATTTAATTTTTTCTAAAACGATGTTTACTGCAATGTTTCACAATGGTTTGAAAGCTACTGAATGCAAGGCTTAAACACGTAGATGGGCAAGTTAATGCAAAACGTTAGCTTCGTTTACCACTAGTCCGTTGGCTAACTTCAGACCTCCGTTAAAGTTAATTCGTTATTTTCAGCTGAAATTAACGGAAGTTAATGAAGTCCGTTAATCCGTTAACGTTTTGAGAATAATTTACATTTCTTTTTATTCATTCACTTTTAGAACACGCGTAATCACCTGTTGAGCTGATTGTAAGGAAAAATTTATTGCTATGGTGGTCTTTTGTGTTTTGGATGTTACATTTTACAGTCTAATCTACGTTCAAGATAATAATTAGTACACATGCAGTAACAAAGCAGTGATCGGAAAATATTTTGAGGTTGCGAACAGCGATAATTAATAGACTTATGAGGCTGCAGCTTTTTATTTGCCACAAAAAGCAATAGATATGTCGTTAATTGTTTGTAGGGGCGCCGAGAGCCAAACGTAGGCCCGGGGTCAGCTCAAATATTGGGCATCTCCAGCTTTGTGAACTTCGAAAAAGAAGAGGAAAATGCCACAATTTTCTTCGGATTTTGATGTGATCTCGAAAAAAAAAAGTCCTCGATATTCCACAAACTGATTTGTCAGTGTCATTTCCATACGTCCCTTGAAGTCCAAGGGCCCCTTAAAGCCCATGGGTCCCCTGATGGGCCTCCTAAACTCCATGGGCACCGGGATCATTGTCTCACCTCGCTTCCCTCCTCTCGGTGGCCCTGCCTAATGGCTACCAGCGCAGAAGCCCAGGAAGAGCCATTTTTTTGGATTGCTTCCCAGCAAACATGCAAGATCGGGCCAATGTTGGCCATCAGTTGGCAGGGTTGGCAAAACGTCGGCAAATTTGCCAACGCTTTGCCAATGTTGCCAATGTTTTGCCAACATCTCTGCAAACGCCGTAATTATTGTAGTAGTAAGTTTCCTCGAATTTTTTCACGATTATGTAATGATTCTGGGCCATTATCTTTTACTTATAGCTTTCCAATTAGCCAAAAATACTTTTTTTGTATTACGATTCAGCCAACGTTGGTAAAATATTGGCTCAACATCGGTTGCCAACATCGGCATTATGCATTTCAGCCAATACAGGGCCAACGTTGGATGCCAGCCCCAGGCCAACATTGGTGGATTAAATTTTTCTTAACTACCGACAATTTTTTGTAATTAATTTAGGTTGTTCATTCCAAAAGTGCTGAACAGGGATCAGAATTAGCTGAATTATAAACAAGGCCTAGACGTTTTTATGTCAAAAATCCATGTTTATTTTTGTGATTTTTCAGGAGCAAGCACTTGAAAAAACTTTGTTATGGTGAGGCCAAACCTTACTTAATACTTAATTTTTACTTTTTTGCAAAGTAATCTGCAACACCAATCAGTAATTTTTTTTTTATTTTAGTCTAATTTCTTTGTAAAACAAAAGATGCTTGAGCTAAACCCTTCACAAATTTCAAAAACGAAAAAACAAAATTACTGAAGCGGAACAGTATCACAAAATCTAGTTTTTCAAGTATTTACAGTATACACTATACAGTATATAGCATTAATGCTTGGGTGGATAGTTTCAACTTTCAGGCAAAAATTTACAGGTTTAAGCAATTGTTAAGAGTTACCGGTGGTTTAAGTTTAGGATTGGAGGTAATGGTTCTAACAGTTTGTGTTGCAGTGCTGGGGTTAGTTTTACCATGCCATGATTCAGTGATGTAGCATTGTCTTGTAAAAATGGCTTCTAGACTAGGCTACTGGACTAAGTTACAGAAGGCTATCCGCTATTTACTACCGGTTACTATATTTAAAAGGTTTTATTTCTCCGGAAATTTTTATTTAGCCTACTTTTTTATTATTTCTGATTCAAATCTAACCCAAACACTAATGCCTAATCTAAAACTATCCCCAAATTGATCCCAACCAATAAGCTGATAAGGGTAATTTCGGACATGAAACAAAGCAAAATTGCAGTTATTACTGGTAGGCTACAGCCCACCTATTTAATTGTTGATTATTGTTTCGATAATTAGCACTATTTCATTAGGCATATTTAAACTAGGAGGAACTTTTTCCCAGACCTATCTTGGGGTAAATTGTGCCCCAGAAGTTTGTGCAACTGTATTATGAAATACAGTAGGCCTACATATGTCACGCACCGTAGAAAAAGGCTGTGTCTAGAGCACCGGTCCAGTTTTCAACATGAAATTGCTGCTGCACCGATCGTTTGTGTTTGCACTTCAAGTTACTATCTCTCAAGCTGGCATTGCTGCCCAAACCGGGAACCCTACTTGTAACTCTAAGTCTAATGCAAAATTTTGAAGAAAAAGAAATAAAAATAACACAGCATGATTGTGCTCAATCGCGAGACGAGCCTAGCGCGTTCAGCACAAATGGAACTCAAACGTTGAGTTTAACCAGCGAGTGCCTTACCACTACCAGGGTTGCCACATCCTGGAAAAGTCCTGGAAAGTCCTGGATTTTTTTTGCTGTCCTGGAAAGTCCTTGAAAGTCCTTGAATTTTGTATTTAAGTCCTGGAAAGTCCTGGAAAATGTTTATAAAGTTTTCCCGTGATTTACTAGGACAAAATGTGAAGTTGTTTTTTATAATAACTGGTACCTTGTAGACTGGTAATTGTACAAAGCCAATTTTGAAATAATTTGCAATGTGAAGTTCGTTCAAAAAGCTTTATTGTATTGTTATAAGACAGAGTTTATTTGTATGTTGGCGCAGAAACAAAAAAATCGCTATTTTAGCCCTAACCCAACCCTAAATCTAACCCTAGCTCTAACTCTAACGTTAATATGAGCACCCATTCTTCTGCTCTTTGCTCTCTTATTCTTTTTAAGCAGTTTTTGCTAGTGCGCTAGAGTGCGAATGAGAACTTCTTTCTTAAATTAAATCTTTCATTATTCTTGCTATAATACGCTGAAACGTGTAACGAGTCGGTGGGGCCCATCTCCACGTCATTGCACCCAGGCAACATAGCTCCTTTCGAAGGAATGTCGCAGCGGTGGTGAGTCGTTGGCAACACTGTGTCCGATTTGACCGGCCCAAGATTTGAACCTCAAACCTCCAGCTCCAAAGACGAAAGCGTTGCCACTCGACCAACAAAATGCCAAAATTTGCAGTGCAGTATGCATGAATTTTTGAATATTATTAAGAAGGGTAAATTCGTGGATTTAGTAGCAGTAATGTAGCGAGTTGTAGGCCCCCCATTGCCCCGTTGACCAAAATGCACTATAAAAAAAATGCAATTTTTTTCGCACTATACTGTACTTCTGTGGCAGTTTTTTGCAGTAATACGGACACTAAAGTAATTTAAAGCCACTTTTGGAACAGATTTTGGAAAGGGCTAATATTGGTCAGAAATAAAACCAGTAGCAACTAACTAAAAATAGCTCAAAATTAAGAATCAGTTCGAACGCTTGATGCAAAATGCTTAACGTAGGCTTTGTAAAAAAGTTGTGAGGAGTCTGTTCAGTATTTAATTCTGTCAATTGCCAATCGATTCTCTTAAATTCTGTTTCATTAGCTCCTCCTCCCAAATTATATCTTTATCTTGCGTTATAAAATACAGACAATTTGGATTAATACTAGTGAGTTTTTTTGAAGGAAGTGCCTATTTACACTTTAGCGTGCAAATGAGCTCTGCTTAGAGAGAATAAGAGAGCAAGAGTGGGTGCTCATTTCCTCAAATACTCTTATTTTTTAAATTATTATCGTTAGTGGTTAGTTGGGGTTTAGATTTTAGGTTTAGGTTTGGATTAACGTTAGGATTAATCAGAGCTAGGGTTACAGTTTGGGTTAAGTTTAAGGTTGGGGTTAGGACTAGAATGGCGTTTTTTTTTGTTTGCACGATGGCATGCAAATAAGCTGTGTATTTTTCAAATGATATGGTTTTATGGTTTACCTCTGGAAATAAAGCTAGGACTGAAGTTTTATCATTACCCATTACAAGAGCGCAATGGATATATTGGCCGATATCAGGGCCAAGCCGGTTTATCGTATTGGCTCTGTACTGTTGATAAAATATCGGCTTAGCGCAATTACCTTAAACTGTTTATTTTTTAGAGCAAGCACGAGTGATTTTGGGCTCTATTTGCTGAGTATGAATTATGTTTGCAATAGTCTTTCTTTAGAGGAGGATTACTGAAGCTTTTAGTGTCAAGTTGAGTGAAAAATAGCGACAAAATTTGGTAGTTAGTAAGTTAATATATGGGTATAGGCCTGATAAAGTCATATCAGACGAGCTCTAGCCATCACCCACATACTGTAGCTCGTTTGTGCTACCAGTTTAATCATGTTTTTGCAGTGCTAATTTGAATTCCACATTTTATAAGAAATAATTTTTACCAAGCTAGGCCTAATATTGAGTTATTATTGCAAAAAAATTGCAAAATCTTCGAGGGCTGGGGGCTTCGCCCCCAGACCCCCAATGGTTTCCGGCCGCCAGAGACTCTGCCCTCAACCCAAAAGCACAGCCTTTTCATTTCAAATTTCAGGCTCTGTATCTGGCTAGTAGTCAGTACTGGAAATGCAAATGCGTTACAACAAAATTTTTGTCAATCTCAAGTACAAAAAAGTACATACATGAAAGACGTAGCAAAGTAGTCAAAATTGAATTTAAAGACCTGTAAAAAAAAATCGTAAACAGTCCTTGAAAAGTCCTGGAAAATGACCTAAAAAAGTCCTGGAAAGTCCTGGAATTTGATTTTGAAGTTTCTGTGGCAACCCTGCACTACACCACCGGGGGCCGGGGCTACCAGTACAGAGTACGCAGTTCAGAGTTGATGCGTCAAAGTGCTGTATTAAAGTTAATTAATGAGAAAAAAGCAATATAACTGACTGCTGGTGCAGCAGCATTTTTGTATCAAGAACTGGACCAGTGCAGCAGACACTACCATAGAAAAAATTTGAACTTGTACGTTAACTTGTACTTATATCAAATTTCAGTGGCGGTAGCTATTTTGTCTCAAGAGGCAAAATACCGATAGTATTTTCCTTTCTTTTGGTTAGGATTAAGAGTTGGGGTTAGCGTTAGGGCTAGGTTAAGGTCTGAGGCAGTGAGGTTAGGGTTACAGCTCAGGGTTAGGGCTACAGGGCTATGTAGGAGCTGGAGGCAAAATAGCTATAGGACTATTTTGTCTCCAAATGTCGAAATAACGCCAATGTTAATCATAGTCTTTTCCCATGAATGTATGATTTGGTATCATGATAGGTGGCCAAGTCAAAGAAAATTATGGCTTAGCGTACTGGTACCTTAAAAGAAACAAAAATTTCTGCCGCAAGCAAAAACAAAAGAACTGGATTTGTGCAAATTGTTTAGGCATGACTGAATTTCAATCATCATGCAAAATTGGCAAAAAGATTAGGTCTAAAGACATAAAGGAACAACTCAGAGTAGGCTTACGTTACATAACAAGACCTGACCTGCGGAATAGTATCCTTGGTAAAAAAAGGGCTGCTTATTTATTTGTATATGCAGCATCATACAGTTCTACAGTGTACTACTAAAATATTTTTTGAATTTTCAGTATTTTTTTTTGAACAATTAAATGAAAAGTTTTCAAGTTATGTAAATATTTTTATTTCATTGAACTTCAAAAAACCAGTCAAAATTAAGAAGGGACCTTCCTACAGTAAATAAATAGATTTTTCCCAGCAATGATCTGTAGTTGGTAATTTTCTGGAAATAATTAGTTTCGTTTATCACGTGTTCAAACTTCAATTTTGGAAATCATCGCACATAATATTTCAAAACTCATCATTCTACGAAAAGCATCACATTGGTTGTGCAGTATAAGCCAGATCGCTAATGGTAATTTTTTTTTGCTTTAGTAATATTGTAATTATAATGCAGGTTTATTTGCCAAGTTGCCATTGACCAGGAGACTGTGAAGTAACCTTGCGGTCTTCCAGTTAGTAAATATAGGTGGAGGCTGCTATTACGTTATGTAAGAAATAAGAATAAGAAAATTGCTATTCTAGCTCTAAACTCAACCCAAACTCTAACCCGAACATTGGTCTTAATCTAAACTCAAAATCTAACCCAAACCATATCGATAATTTAAAAAACAAAAAAGAGTAAATGAGCGCTCACTTTTTGCTCTCGTATTTTCTTCATGGGCATTATGTTACATAACACCAGCCACTTCCATCAATGTAAAGGTAACAAAAAGCCACCATTTATCTCAAAACAGTTTGCACAAAATATGAGCTCAATTGAATAAGTCAAAAATTTCCCTAGCTGTTAAAGTTTAGAAAAAAAGTGAGAACATTTTTTAATTTTTCAACAAAGGGTTAAACACTTGGCATGTCAATAATACACAGTAAAATGCTTTTTAGTAAAAAGAATTGCTAAGGAACACGAGATTTATATTTTTGCTTTAGGTTTAAGAATAATTTGAGAATAATGCCAGCTTCAGCATGAAAAAAATAATGTTAGTAACACGTGCTAGTACAACGCATTTGGACTTAATCAGCAGAGTTTGCTGGGCCTCTTTGGTATTGCCATTTTTGATTTGTTTAACAGCAATCATGATTAAAGTTTGTTTAATTTACTGGTTTTTATAAAAAACAAAAAGTGTATAGCTTAAACCATGTGTTTTTGTTTAAAATTCTTCTTTGTTCAATACTGTACTATACAAAACGATTTTGGACAACTTTTAAATTCCTGCAACCCAGTTATAGGTATCGCATTTTTTTGCAAACTTAAAGTAAAAAATTGAGTGGTTTGGATTTTGAAATATCAGATGCATGCATTTCATCTGACACGCTAAATTTATAGTCAGAATCCCAAGATAACAATTAGAAATGATTTTTATGTTTGTATAGACAATGTTTTATCATTCCAAATTATCTTAACAAACATATTGTAGTTTACAACTACTGCACTGATCATTAGTCGAGTGGATAGAGCATTTGCTACTGAAACTGTAGACTTGGGTTTAATTCTTCGTCATAACAAAACAAAGACTGTAAAAATTCAATATTTACAGCGTTCTTGTTTGAAGTTCAGTTAAAAAAAGATCAGTGTGAAGCCTGTACTTTGTTTAGACAGATGGGCGAGTGGCAGCTTGACTCGAAGATCAAAATGTCCCTTTGCTGTCTCTTAGCTAAAGCAACTTGGTAACTAAAAATGTAATTACAGTTACGGTACTTTATTGTTTCCAGATCAACTAGGTAAAAATCCCGAAGCTGGAATCCCTCAAAACTTTAAAAAAGTTGTTTTTTTTTGCAAAAACTCGTAATAATCGGATGCAGAAAAACTCTATCTCTAAAAGTTTTAAAAGTATAATCATGAATAAAATAAAAAAAGGTCTGTATCTACTCTAAAGTCAAATTATCCTAAAAAATCTTTGTTTTTCTTTAAAAAAAAACAACAAATGCTTCGCATGGGCTTCATTAATATTCTGGTTTCCAAATAATTTTAAAGACACTAAATTTGAGTTAACGTGAAGAATAAGATTTTACAGTAGTTACATACAGCAAAGATTTGGGATTTGGAGTATAATACTTCAAGTTTAATTCAATTAAAATTGTCTTAAACTTGATTTAGCTCACTGGTACATTGCTGATCAGCTTAACCAATTGCAGACTGAGTTTTTTGAACTCTGAGTACAAATTGTCAATAATTGAAAAATTCTTTCAGATGCTGTTCAGTCGGGTACCGGTAGCCACTTAGCAGACATTCTGAAAATGAAATGCTTAGAGCTAATGTAGTCTTAATCCACCAAAGAAAAAAAATTGAGATAAGATACTTCATCTACAAATATGAATATTATTTGTTTGGAGTATAATGGAAGATAATGTGCTGTTTCGGTTAGCCCACTGGTATGGCTTTTTAAAATATAAAGACTGTAATTTTTTCACAAAATTTTTTTAACCATAGCTTTAAATAAAACCGGGTTCATCTTTTATTGATTAGGTAGCCTTGAAAAAGGCTGTTTTAAGGTTTAAATGCTTTCGTCTAGCTCTATTCAGAAACCCATCGCTAGAAAAAGATAAAATGAAAATAAAAATTCTATCTTTTTCTAGCGATGGTTTCTGAAGAGAGCTAGACGAAAGCGTTTAAACCTTAAAACAGCCTTTTTCAAGGCTACCTAATCAATAAAAGATGAACCCGGTTTTATTTAAAGCTATGGTTAAATTCTGTACCACCAATCAATTATTTACAAAATTTTTTTATCCCAAAAAGGTCTAACCCACAGTCCTGTTGTTACGTCATAGCATTAGCCTAGTATTGTCATTGAGCAATATTGGAAGTGGTTAGTGTTATGTTATGGTTGTTATGTAAGTCCCATAAAGAGAATAAAAGAGCACAGAGTGAGCGCTCATTCATCCTTATTTAAAGTTATGGAGGATTTGGGTTAGATTTTGAGTGTAGGTTAGGATTAGCATTAGGGTTGGGATTAGGGCTAGAATAGCAATTTTCTTATTCAGTATTTTGCGTAGCATAACACTAAAAGCCTCTGCCAACAATATTAGATTTGAATGTATCAATCAAAAATTACAAACAGCTCAAAACACCACAATTAATTTATTATAAACAAAAATTACCAGTTTTCTACATCCATATGTGTACCGTAAAGTCCTACATCCTTGGTATGGGGGTAACTTTGATAAAAAATCAGAAAAGTATTTTGATCACTGATATATGTTGGCTCAAGTTGCATATTAGATGGTAGGTATGTACAATATTCTTCATGTACTCAAGGGACTTGGGCATTTCTTTATATACCGTAGGTAAATAAGCATTTTTTATAGGGGGTAAAAAGGCACATTTAAGAAAGTTGCCTGCTAAGCCTCAGTGTTCCAAAAATGAGCTGCAGTAAAAGTGCCAAAATAACTTGTAAACAATATGTATGTGTATCAACTAAGTTGTTATCGGAATAAAATTGAAAAACATTTTTTTGGGGTTAAAGTATGGTAAATTTTTTATTGAGGGGTCAAGTGTTCAACTAAAAGAAAAAATTTTGGTACTCATAAAGTCACCTTTCAGAGATGTCAGGGAAATTATTTAGCTTCTATATAGTAAGTATTTTAGCTATGAAACCAGTAGTAAGTTGGAGATTGTGCTTCTTATGGCTTCTCAAAATTTTGTTGCCTATTCTGAAAGTCTGCTTAATGCAGCTTTTTTGCAACTATTTGCCAAAACGCATTTTTATTGTATATAATTTTATTGTATATAACGCATTTTTATATTAAATAATTATAATATAACTGTATTGCTTTTTTTTATAAGCACAACTAACTTTTTCATTACCAAATGAATGCTTACAAATTTTTACTGTTCTGTTAAAGTCGCCTTGAAGCTTTAAAGCCTGTGAAATAATCATAACTTGCCATTGTTTTTTGTTTCCAGTACCTAGTTTTCTTATTTCTTGAAAACTGTGTCCAATATTAAACTGTTCAATCTTTAGAGTTTGCTGCAGTGTTTTTGTATGTAGTTCACAGCCACCTTGATTCGATAATATGAAGTGGCGGCATAGAAATGAATCACTATAGCTGGCCCCTATGTTTTGAATGTATTTTGCCAGTTACTATTTATCAATTTTTTTTCTTTTTTTGGAAACACTTCTGTAAGTACCAAAGTTAAGTATTAGTAACCTTATCTTCATACCAGTGGCCTGCAATAGACCTTTTAAGCAGAAAATCTAGTGTGTACCAAAGTAAAGCATTTTTTGCAAAAACTTTGGTTCAGGAAAAAGTGTTTTAAAAAATTAGACCTTATGACCTGGCACTGTTTTTTGAACTGGGACGCTATGCCATCTGTACTGGATCTCAGTCTAGTCCAAAACATCAACCGAAAATCAAAGTTTTAAAACTTTACCAATAAAGGGTTTTATGACAGATGTTTAAACAAATAAAAATCAAATCTTTCATTATACTCAGTGTGTTACGCTAAAGCGCGTAACAAGTTGGCAAGGCCTTCTCCACATCAAGTCGCAGAGCAAAGAGAATGCAGAAATTATTCTGGCAAATTGTATTTGTGTAAATTGGCACAGTGCAAAAATTATATGGATTTAAGGATGGCGCGAAAATTTGCGCTTTGTAATTAAACTTTCCAACCTGTCGTAAAATGATTAATTTTTGGTATGTTTGCAAAGTGGCTACCCAACTGTACCATCTTTTTTACAACAAGCTAATAAAAAAGTAATGCAACTAATGGTGACACGATGTTCTGTGAGTATGGCGCTGTGGAAAAGACTTATGAAACCAAATCTAAATGCACTTTATTTTCAAGAAGTGAATTTACATGTATAGTGTATGTATAAGCTAAAAAAACAGTCCTTTGCAAGAAAGAAGAGATTTTCCAGAATCTTTTGATGAAAAATCGATATGGTTAAAGGCAGCTAATCATCGTAAAAAGTGGCGATTTATAAACAAAAATAATTTGGCTTAGTGTAAAGGTTAGATTTTTGTCTTCTGCAAACTGCAAAGTGACTACCTGGCTGTAGTTTTTTTCTATGTTATTGCTGTTAAATACATTTACTGTGCTTGCAATATGCCATGTGGGTTGCGCCAGAGAAGTCTAATGCACAAAATTAAAATTTTTCACCAATTTGGCATAGACAATGCAAAAATATTTTTGGCACAGCACAAAACCTCCTCTACAACTTAAAAAGAGAATCACTTTAGGCCAAAATGTTGGATAAGCCTCTAACGCATTGTCACCAAATTTGAACTTTCTATTATGCCTTCTCGTTTTCAAAATAATGCGGTTCAAAATTAGCAATTTTCCCCTTAGTTCAGTGTTGCCATTTTGTCAGTATTGTGAGAGAAAATGAACTTTTGGAAAACTGGCTTACAGTTATTGAAAAGCAGCTCATTTTTCAACTATGGCGCAAAACATTTATTGAGAATCAGGAACATGCGGTAACTTTTGAATTTTTTTTTCTAATCAGCAACTATAACAAAATTTCAAAGGGAAAAAGCCTTTTTAAAGAGGAATCAAATTTGTTATATCTCAGGAATAGAAGGTTGTAAAAATCTTAAATTGAATAAAGTTAGTCTTCAGATTTGTCAAAATTTGCTGGGAGAAAATCAAGCAAAAAAATTTCCGATTTCATTGCCCTTTTAAATTAGTGCACGGATGGTGGGAAACTTTCTAATTTGCTTACGCATTTTCTAGAAATGAAGACCTCTAACTGAAGAAATAAAAATCTCCAGATATTTACCTTTTCTTAGTAACTGTCTTAACGTAATGTACATTAATGATATAGTCTTTTAGTAGCTGTTGTAATCTATTGATGGTCAGTCACCATTAGTGATAATATGCTCCTACTTCATCTGATCTGAACAATGAAGAAACCGGATGTAATGAACTTGAAGATAAATTTTGTTGTTGCCGAAGCTCTCTGTTCAGTGTTCAAGTTCTAAGGTATAGTTGAACGTGTTTATTTTTGATGAAGTTTTCATTTAAATCTGATCAATTAATTGTTTAATTTAAAACACATGTAAACATTTGATTAAAAGTAAAACTGTAGCAGCTAACAAGTTGAAATGCATGGCTATGGAAAGATCTTAGAAAAAGCATATTTTATTTCGGATCGTGACGATTATGCGTCGCCAGGACTTTTAGGCCCCAGAAATTTTACGTGCAAGACCAAAAACATTTTTTCGAATTCAAAATAAAATTAAAAAATTTTTTTTCTGATGTTTTTAAATAAGATTTGAAGTCCAGGAACCTAATAGTCCCGGCGCATAATCGTCCTGCGTCTAAACACCCTGCACTTGAAATTCGTTGACCGATTTTAAGAGTATCAACAATAGAGTACTTTTTTATTTGTGGCAAATCGACATCAGAAATCAGGTAATCAAATTATACAAATATGCATCTGGCCTTTGAACTGACTCAGAAAATTGTGCTTTATACTTTTGTCATTGTTTTTCTTGCGTATCGTAAAAGTAAAAATCAGCAAGAAATGCTGGCCATATGCTAAGAAATCAAACTGATATGCAGTAAAAGGTCATTTAGATTGAAAAAAAATTTCTTGGTTTTCTCTCAAAAAACTTTTACAGATCTGAAAACCAACTTCACCAAATTTAAGTTACTACTACCTTCCGATTCCAAGATATGATAATTTAGATTTTCACTGAAAAGGCTTTTTCCCTTTAGAAATTTTTCAAATAAATGTAGGGCAACTTTTCAAAAGTTAATCTTCTGCCACAATAATGGCAAAACGGCAGCACTAAAAAAAGAAGAAAACTGTTGACTTTAAACTGCAATATGTTGAAAATGGCAAGATGTTAAAAGTTCAATTTTGCTTTAAATGTATATTTTAGGCTTTTTCCAATATTTTGGTCAACAATGAAAAACTTGACTTGGATGCCCCAAGTTGGGAGAAACTGCGGTTATGTGGTAGATGTAAAACAGTAATCAATCAATTTTTGCCCTGGCAGCTGAGGATTTTTTTTTAACACTGTACCTTATTTTGATTAATTTTACAAAAGTCATACGCTATAATTCTTTTTACCCAAATGATAAAAAATTACCTGGTAACTTTTATTTCAGATGAGTGAGAAAAGATTACAAACACAGCACTTTGCAAATTGGCTAAAGAAACTGGAAGGACCGCCATGGTGGTCGTAAGCATCGTGCAGATATGAAACGGATGGCTTTGCAAACTCAATAAAGGTAATAAGCAAACGAAGTATCTTGGCATCGTTAGTTTAAAATTCTATTAGGGTTAACTTATCCTATCTTTCTCAGATATTTTCAAAGTTCAAAAATTAAAAAAAAAATTTCTGAAATAATTCAGCTGCTACACAGCTGACGTCAATTACTTTGTCTCGGCATTTCGGCTTCTATTACAATTCAGACTGAAAAAGTTAACTTGGTAAACAATAAAAACTGGTGTTTAGTAGCTTTGTTATTTACTGCGACAAATGCTGCCTTTAATAGTGCTTAAGTTTTTGTAGATCCTAAATTTTTTTTGGTTGTAGAAGTGCACTATTTCTGGAACAGACTGGAACAAAAAAGATGGTGTCACAACTAAATGAAATAACACTAATTTTAAAAATATCATTTCAGTTAGTCTTATTGTTCTCCATTTAATTTGACTTAAACTAACTAAGGCTAAGTTAATATGTATTGCGTGTTGGTTATGAGCACAGTTACAAGCGATTTGACAAAACAGTTTTGGAAGAACCATAGTCTTTTTTAAGCTTTAAATCAATTGGTTTCACTTATTAATTCAAGCAATTTTTAGACCTGGGACTATCCACTGCCACATTTCATAATAGTTTAAAATAACTTTTTTCCAACTTCTTGAAAATTAAATCCTATGTCAAAAACCATGCCTGCAACTAGCTCCGTTTATGCTGTCGATTTCCAAAGCCAAAAGGTAGTTTTAAGTCAGTTTTCTGTGATAAACACAGCTTCAGTGTAATTGTGCTCCGAATTGATAATTTTTCCATCAATGTGATTTATTCTGTGTACAAAAATCGGAAGCAAATGCCTTAAGCACGGTCTACACTGCGTAAAATCGTGAGCAAACAAGCGTATTTATTTTAAACAGAAATCTTTACGTCCGTCGTATCATCTTACCAACGTTCAAGGTGCCAGTTGGTTAAAATAAAGTAGCAAAAAGCTCATACACTCCTGATTTTTTCGGACAGTGTAGACCGGGACTAAAGCTTGTTTAAAATTTACGCTCTTTAGACAATACCTTTTAGTGGAATCAGTTAAGAAATTCTTAAACGAAGCTTTTTGAACTATTTAGTTACATTTTCGAACCTAGTGTGAATTTGATTATATTTAGGTTCGACTTCATTACAAAGACGACCTGTCAGGGCAAAGAATTCAGTAATCAGCGATCGTGACCTGATAGAATGAACCCTCTGCTCAGTCTACAGGTAGTTTCATCTTTTCTCAATAATCCAGTGTCGGCACAATGTAGTTACTGTGTCGCCCGATCTTAATTTCGCTTGAAATTAGTCCATAGTTGTAAGCATTGATCCAAGATATCTAGCTTTGATTAAGTGAAGTCTGCATAGGTTTATTAAAATGCAAACACTAGCGACTTCCGGACGTCAAAAACACAAAACTTACGCGCAAAGTTATTTTTCTTGCTCATTGCTATCTTATCGGTTTAGTTCCTTCATATTAACCAGACACTCTGCGTCTGTCTAACCATAACTGAACTATTGCAGAGCCTTATTTTGGGTTTCTTTTTTCTAGTCTTTTGTTAGACTGGGCCACTGTGAAGTGTCTTTCCCAAGGACACAACGACGCATTGCCAGTGTGGGAATCGAACACCAGTTGAGGAGCGCTTCATGTTGTCTTATAAAGCAAGGGTTGGCAACCTACGGCCCGCGGGCCAGACCAGCCTGCCAAGCAATTTCATTCGGCCCGCGATCTTTTTCTTATGATTGAAATTCATCTGCAACCCCGCCGAAGTGCTGTTTTCTTTGGTCACTGCCATTGAATCGGGTGCAAAATGCCTAATTTTCAGTCGAAGACCTTTTTTTTCTTTGGTCATCGCCATTAAATCGGCTGTAAAATGCCTAATGTCCAGGCGAAGACTTTTGTTTCGGTCCGCTGAAACCTTGCTGGGTCTGGATGTGGCCCATGGGACGAAAAGGTTGCCTACCCCTGTTATATAGTCTCATTGCTCTTATTCAAATTCACTTACGCTTTGTCGTTTTACTCTATATGGCGTTAACTACAAGCTTGTTAGTAAACTGTCAAATGTATAAAACGTTAAATTTTTCGCGCGGGATGTCGGAAACCAAAAACACTCTTGGAGAGGCGTTTCACCAGTTTTTCCAGAGACTGTTTATATACACCATTTTCATGAGAATTACATGCTCATTATAGAAAGACTAGAGAACATTTATTCACAGTTACGTAAGTTATGTCATTCGCTTTAACTGAATTATTTTTTGTTGTTGCAGTTTCTATAACTTCCTAATCCGTCCTATCTTCAACAAACCCACGGTCTGAATCTTGAACGGCAGTCACGACCAACATTTCCAAAGGAACCTGTGTTTTTTATTTTCAGTTTGCGAAATTTTACGTCTTTAGCTTTTTCTTGCGTTATTTACCATCTTCAGTTTTTTTGCCTTGCAATAAAACTTTATTTATACGACGCAAGATGGATGAAGTTAGACAATCGCACCAATGCCATTGTAACAATATGTGCCAGTACTGGATTCTTGCAGGCATTACCAGCTAGTGGGATGAAGTTCCACAACATATAGGGCCACGCAGCTTCCAATGTTGGCTAGCTGCAGTTTCACGACTATGGGCCATCGTTGGCAACATTTTTCCGCCACAGTTGGCGCGACGCAGGTTCCAATGTAGGCTAGCTGCAGTTTGACGACTTTGCCAACGTTGGCAACAGTGTTCCGCCAGCAGTTTGACGACTTTTCCAACGTTGGCAACATTATTCCGCCATTGTTGGCGCTACGCAGGATCCGATGTTGTTCGCTGCAGTTTGCAGTCCGATATTGGCTAGCTGCAGTTCCGATGTTGGTTAGCTGCAGTTTGCCAACTCCGGGCCGACGTTGGAAACATTATTCCACCATTGTTGGCTGACGCAGGTTCCGATGTCGGCCCGCTGCAGAATGCCAATGTTGGCTGAACGCTGGACTTTGGTGCAAAACCGCATCGCCCCAACATTGGCTGCCGCGGTGGGGCCGAGGTTAACAAATGTTGGCAACTGCATCTAGCCAACATCGGCCCGACAATGCAATGTTTGCTGGGTTGTTTTTAAGTAGTTGCCCTTTTGGTGGCTCTTTCCTGGGCATCCGCGCTGGTAGCCTTTAGGCCAGATGGTACGTAAACGATTAGACATCATGGAAACTGTTAGATAGAGACGGTTGCTTACTCCGTGCCTAGATGCTATAACTCTAAGTCTCTTTGCTTCCATGCTACAACAGCATCTAAAATTAACTATTTCAGCTATGGCTTGCAAAACAATTTCTAGACAGTGTCGAGATCCAACCTAACCCAAAGCTTAATCTTGACTCTTAAAAAAGTAACTAAAAACATTGCGAATGAATATTCGTCATTCATTCTCGTTTTAGTTCTATCACCAACCACTGTCCAGTGTAGGCCTACGTAGATTTGACGTTTTGAAACCATCCGCGATCCGTGGATGCAAACACTTCCAAGTTTTTGGATGACATTAACACTTAGCTCAAAATAAACACTGTTTTTACAGCTATGTTTTAGTACTGGTACCTACATTCAGGACCGTGTCAAGGTAGCCCCAAACCCCCCGGTCGGGGGGGGGGGCAGCCAACATGGGGGCCCCACTTTTTACTTTACTACTACTACTTTAAAAGTTGGTATTGTTGATCAGTGCTAGTATGTTTCGCAATGGTATTTAAAACAAAATTATAGCGTATTGTCAATTTGAAATTGCTTAAGATACTGAAATTATGCTCGTTGTACCTGTATGTCTCTGCTGCTGCGTTATAATTTCATCTATGGTGTAATAGAATCACAATCGCTTTGTCTTAGCTAGTTAATCGATTCAGATGCTCAGCTTACCAGTCGATTGTACTACAGCCAGTTCAGAGTCAGTCTTGTTATGGTTACGGTTAGATTGCCTTCAGATGTCAGCAGTAGCGTAGCCAGGGGGGGCGGGGGGGGGGGGCTCTATCCTTCCTATTGGCCTGTCAACCAAAATGCAGAATAATGAAAATGCCACGTTTTTAGCTCTTCTGAGACTGTTTTTTGCGCTGGAATGGACTAAAAAGCGATTTAAAGCGTCTTTTGAAACATACATTCAGGGGGTGATAATTTTAAAAAAATTAAAGTCACAAATCAATTATACTTTGAAAAATGCCCAATAATAAACAATCAAATTTCATCGCTAGTGTAAAAACGCCAAACATAGGCTTTATCAAAAAATATATTATAAACTCAGACATAAGTAGAGGGGGGGGATATTCAGTGTTAGTTAATTACCAATCACTTTTTTCAAATATCTTTTCATTAGCCCTCCCCCCAATCATTTTTTATATAAAATATAGACTAAATAGATTACTCCAAACGAGTTTTATTGAATAATAGGATTTTATGATTTACCAGGATACAAACAAGAGAACTACAATGTTATCATAAGTCACCTCCCACATAGCCCATTAATGCAATCAGTTAAATCATGTTGCGCAGCAAATTTTTTATGCCACGTTTTAAAAGCATTATTTTTTAACAAAATAGTCCTAAAATTAAGTTATTTTTTCAAAAAAATGCAGAATTTTTGAGCGCTGGGGTCTCGGCCCCCAGACCCCCAGAATAGCTCCCCTCATTGCAAATTTCTGGCTACGCGCTTGGATGTCAGCAAACAAGTTAAATTTTTTTTTATTAAATTCTAAGTTCCTAGAGTTGAGTACAGATCTTTTTAAAATCATTGATGTCACTACAGCCGCTTACAAGGATCGCATCTTTATCTCATAATTACAGCTCCAGTACCCAAATTATTTTTCACGAAGCATTGTAACAATCTATAGTATTAATGGTCTTTGGGATTCAATAAAACTCACTCTCAAACGATAATTTTATTAATTGTACTGGTTTGTTTTATATTTTGGATATCATTAATGTAAATTTAACTGTAAATTTTCGTGCTGTTCTACAATCCTGGTTTTGGAAAAGTAGTGCGTCTTAGATATGTGAAAGTTAAGTGACAAATTAGCCCGATTGTAAAAATATGCAAATTTAAGTGTTTCGGAGGGGGCCCCTTCTTGAGTTTTCGGGGGGGGGGGGGGCCCGTACCAACTAAGCACGGCCCTGCCTACATTCTGTTCTTTCAATGGTCTTTGGTTTGATTATATCGATTCCGCCGATTACGATTACAAATACGCACCCATGCAATCGATTTTCCATTGCGATTATTTCACCTTTAATCATTGCTATTACGATTTCATTGCTTCGCCAAAATTTAAAAATAATTTTTGTAACAGCCCTTACGAAGTCGGAATCTATCCTGCATTTTTGCTGCATTATCATTATTAAATTTAAATCATAAGTTATTAAAATTGCAATCATGCATGTCTTGCACTTGCATTCTGTTCTGTAGTTGGTCCACGGTACCCCTCCCATGATAGAGTTTATACACTTATACCATCATTCACGCTTTTGCTTGCTGCTGGAAGCCTAGCCTATAGCAGTAGCTAGCCATGGCTCGATTATTTGCAATTCGTAGATTACGATCCTTTGTAATTGATTTCTGAGTACGATAATTTGAAAATTGTGTAATCGATTACAAATTAGTGATTGTAGACTACAATAATAATCGAGATCATTTCTGCTATGGGTTAGACTAACTAACTATCCACGTCCACTTTCCTTGCTAACGCTGCCATGCTAAAGTCACCTTCATCTTACCTCCAATGACAAATTATTCATGGGTGCATCATGGGTCTATTGCAGTATCGCAGTTCAACTCATCTAAGATCTGACCTACTTAATACTTGCATGATTAAAACTATGCTTGCAGCATTTGTTATTGCGCCTGCTCATTTGATCCCGCGCTGGCTTGTTTATCTCGCAGCTCCTTCGCTTTTTCTTCTATAAAACTCGCGCTAATTACGCAACAAGTGTTAACAGCGCAAATTGGTTTGTACGGTACGATGAATGGGTGGTACAAGATATCAACGATGAAAACCTTATGTTAACCCTTTATTACTCAACGGTAGGGCTTCTAAAGCCCACACTCGTTACGAACAGTAATTACTTAAATTTGGTTCGCAATAAAAACTTGAATTTTCCTGACTTTTCTTGTTTGTTTTTTCCAATTATGATGAAACTGTTTTCGTTTATTCAACATAAGGGGTTCAAGCATAAAATGGGGGTTTTTGACAAATTTTTAAAAATTTTGCCAATTTCTAGCTTTCGGTGTAAAATTTTAATTTCACGCATAATATTTCTGGTAAAGATTAAGAGGATTAGAGTAAATTGGTGTCCCAGATTAGATGGATTACAATAATTAGTGTGACTACGTTGCGAACGAAAAGCTACTACGCCCGAGGCAATAAACGAAAATTAGGTTCCTTTGTCTTTGTTTTTACACTAATTTCGATTGAATAGAGTTACAATTGGCTTGCAATGCAATGACTCCTGGCAAACTACAATCGAACAAAACAATATATTACAGAAGAAAATGAATCATGATTCAATGCTGTTACTGGTTGTGTTAGATATACGCCAATACAAAAAATCAAAACCAATTTCTCATTGGGCAATACTAGCAACATAATGTCGAAACGCGTGACAAGATTTGCGGTGCCCAGCTCCGAGTCATAGCCACTGGACAGCGCAGTTCTTTTTGAATAAATGTAGCAGTGGTTGCGAGTCGTAACCAAATTGTGTCAGATTTGACCTGCCCGGAAATTGACTTTTAACTTCCCGTTCCATTAGCAATTGCGTAACTGTTCAACCAACTGGCCGATGCAAAATATAAACTAATGCCCAATATAGTCTAGCTTTATTTTTAATGCACTACATCCGATTCACAAAATTGAAAATGAAAAGCTTTGTTTTTAATTTTATCTACACATAAAGCCGTCGACTAGTTTAATCACACGCCCCTAAGTTGATGTTTTTTTTTCATTATTTATTGATTTTTACAAATACAATGTTTCTGTAACTAGTTTTAGGTGACAAATAGTTCAAATTAAATCAATTAAATCTTCATTAAACTTGCTGTATTACGTCGTAGGGTGTAACGAGTTTGTGGGACCCATCTTGTCGTCATTCTGCCCGGGCATCACAGTTCCTTCCAAAGAAATGTCGCAGCAGTGGCGAGCCGTTCACAAAACTATGCCCAATTTGACCGACTAGAGATTTGAACCTCAGACCTCCCTCTCTAGAGACCAAAACGTTATTGCTACTTGATAATAATAATAATCAAAGAATATTGCTATTCAAGCGTGAATAATCATCAGAGAAGTTTTCAGTTTCTAACGTTTTGCATTTCGCATTGCAGTAATACCTATAAACCTTCTAAAGTGCTTCGAAACTTGCTTTTATTAGGCCTTGACAGGTGACCAGATCCAGAGGTGAAGTCGAGGACACGAGGCTCGAGGCCAAGGCCAAGGACACAATAAAAATCTGAGGCCAAGGACAGCCTTTCCGAGGACAGATTCTCTCAAGGCCAAGGACAGGAATGCTCGAGGCCAAGGCCAAGGACCAAGGACACAAGCGCTTGTGCTCTCCAAAAAAAAAGGTCCTCACAAAAATTTTTCAAGCGATCTCCACAAAAAAACGTTTTCCAAAAAATTTTTCAAGCGCTCCACAAAATTTTAACAATTCAAAAAATACTGCTGTCCTCGAGCCGAGGACAGGCCAATTTTCGAGGACTTGAGGCCTCGAGGTCAAGGCCAAGGACTTGACCTTCGAGGCCAAGGCCAAGACCAAAGCCTTCAAAATGTGTCCTCGAGGCCAAGGACGTCCTCGAGGACTCCACCTCTGACCAGATCCTCAGAGAGAAATTTTATCAGAACACAAAAATTGATATTGAGCTCTTTTGCCAAGACCACGGCGGGAAATAGGGGGAAGAACAACAGCTTTTTATTTGGGTAAAGACAAAAAAAAGCTTGTCATCGCAAACTTGGCCAGCTTTTGTTAAAAATTGCGTGAAAACCAAAAAAAAGATCTTTACCGGAAATTCAGCCGGCTTTTACATGCATGCTCACCAAACTACTATTAACTGAGTGCGCGTGAACTTATAGATCTTCCCGAGATTCCTAAACGCAGGCCTGGGTACGATGCACCCTCTATCCACCTCTCGCAGACCCTGCTGGGTGCCCCCCTTACCTTAGGATATTTGAAGACTAAGCCCCAAGAACGATCAAAAGTTTTTTTTCGGTTTTGGCGTATTTTTACATTGTACAGAAAGTGTTTCACATGATTAGAAAAGCATAAAAAATAATAGGAATGCCGATAATTTTGTAACGCATTCTACTTTTTATTGAACAAACACCCAGTTTTTTTTTGCAAGCTATAACAAATACTGTTATTACGTAATTATTGTTATATTACAATTTTGTAAGACAAATTAGAAATCGTTAACAAGACAATATTATTCATTAGTGTAATGCGTTATGCGTTATACAGATAGAAAAGCAAACCTGGAAAATAACTCACATGAGTGTAAAAACCAACGCCTAATTGCTTTTCCGTATTGTTTATTTAGCGCTCATTCTAATTATTGTTCTTGTCTGCGATTTGACTTTAATTAGTATCTCTATTGTTAAAATCATTATCAGAGAACTTTGTCAACGATTACTACTTGTTTCGCATGAAAATGATTTTATTTGTTTGATTACGTTTGAGAGTAATTTCGTGGTTGATTCCAAAAACGGAGATCACAATATTTTCGATTTTAGAATCCAAAACAATCATTCTTTTATATACGGTAATATGAGCAATTCCGCAGCATTTAATTGGAATGAATGATAGAATAAATCATTTATAAGTATAGTTTGTTTTAGCAAATTTTAAAAAATTAAGTAAAAAACTTGATTTTTCCAACTTGTAGTAAAAAAAAGTTTTACCGTATTAACTGTATTAATTTTTTTACTGAGTAAAAGCACAGTAAAATACTGTAAATAAAACCACAAGAGCACCGTTATTATCCAAATAATTTGTTGGTTTGTTGTTGCAAACACTTTGCTTCAAAAGTTTCAAATTTTAACAAATCGCGTTCATTTCTGGAACGGGAGGACTGAAGTTTAAATCTGGGCCGGTCAAATTGGACACAATGTTGCCAACGGCTCACCACCGTTGCGGCATTTCTTCGAATGAAGCTGTTTTGTCTGGGCGCAATGACGCGAAGATTGGCCCTGTCTACTCGTAATACGCTTCGGCGTAATGCAGCAAGTATGATGAGAGATTTGATTTGAACTAAATCAATATGGCAACACTCCAAAATTGAAGTAAACGAGGTCAGCTTGCAGCTTATCGCTGTATTTCATGAAAAAGTAGTGCATTTGGTTTTGCAACAAATCTTTGTAGGTACGTCAAAGTTGTAAACGGGCCGACTAATTCAGGCCCGAACCCGAAAATATAAGCCCGAACCCGAAAATATAAGCCCGAACCCAAAAATATAAGCCCGAACTCAAAAACTACGTTGAAGTTCAAATCATGCCCGAAAAAACCGAAAGTTTAGTTAGGTCAGAAAAATTTAGCAATGTTCCCAATTATTTTGATTATATTTTGGTACACCGAAAAAAAACAGTACGCTTTAGGCCGGACTTAAGCCCAAAATTTTTGTCAACTTAAGGTCCCAAACCTGGCTCAAAAAGCCCGGCCCGATTTACAACTCTGACGTACGTTGTCTTCAAGTTTACGGGGCTATCATTGTATGTACGGTACTGTAGTTTAACCAAAAAGTAATTCAATTAATTTATTATTATTTAATTAATCAATTCAATTAATTTATTATATTATACTGTGGGGTTTTAATTTACGGTACAGTTTTGTCTACACTCATGAAGAATTTAATGTAATTTTGCAATGTATATCAACTCGTACAACGCATGAATAGAGCTTATCATATGTCATCTAACTATGTCACATCATCAGATCAGTCCAAATAATTAAAATTGTCCGAAATTTTTGTGATGCTTGAACAATTTCGGCGACTTTCAATAAGCGTATTGTGTACGTCTTTATCTTAATTAATAACGTTTCCGCTTCAATTATAATCTCATTTCACGCTCAACTATAATTGCGCACAACCATTATAATCCCTTTTAACGCTTATTAAGTAAGCGCTTAAAATCAGAAACTTGACGACCTTAAATAAAATGCATATTTCATCAACTTTCGGGAATAAATTCCAAAGTTGTTTTTGCTATATTGAAAGATGAATAAATGCTCTACCATGCAGTGAAATTTTGAAATTTCTAGCTTGGGTAGTTTTCAAGTTATTATCGAAAAACCATGGTGGGCTTCAGAAGCCCTGCCGTTGAGGAGTCAATGCCCTGAAAAAGGTTGAGGAACATAGGGTTAACGCAACTTAACGTAAGTTAATGAACCATTGTCGTTAAGTTAACGGGCATTTTAACGGAAGTTAATTAAGTCCGTTAACATCAAAAAACTTTTTAACGGATTAACGAGTTGATGAAAAATTAGCTTCGTTATTAACGGATTAACGATTAACGGACTTGTGCCCACCTATGCTTAAACATGAATTTGTGTTACAACAGAAATACTTTTATAATTTGAATAGTTCATCCCAATTCTTAGAAAATTAGATCTTAAACTGGAACACTGTTGGAGAGATCTGCCAAATTTGAAATAAAATATTTCAGAAACGACAGATTGCAGAAAGCTAAACTTAAGTGAAGAAATGTTTTGGATGTTTTTTTAATTTTTGCACATAATTCCAGCTGGATACTTTAGCTCCTTTAAGGGGATTAAGCTCTAGGTCTCCCATACGTAATCAATCAAACAACAACAAGTCACAAAAATCTAGCTCGTCTACACCACACAGCACAACCAGCAATCCCCAACTGCCAAATTACTCTAAAGAAACAAAATGCTGGCAAAGCAAGGTTAAATTCTATTTTACACGGAGGGTATTTTTGCCCCCACTCGGCTTTTTTTGTGATAAATTTTGTCAACAAATGATTCCTAATTCGAATTTACTTGACTTTCAGTCAAATTTTGTCTCAAAAACCTTCTAAAAATTTCATGTTTCTAATTTAACAAAAACGTTCCCAATTTTCAGGTTTGCCGAAGTCACTTTCCAAAATCTGAACATTTTTTGGCCAACGTATAGCTTAAATAACGTACTTAATAAGACATTTTTGCGTCGTAACTATAGTATAGTTTGACTTAATTGTTTTATGATTTTGTATAAACAACTGATTATGCTTCTGTATACATGTTCAAAATTTGAACCACTTGTTACGTAAAAAATGACGTCATTTTTTGAAAATATGATCGTGACGTCACAACAATGATAACATCAACTCAAAAATAGTTGTTCTAAAAACTTTTTGTCATTATCAACTCGCTTGCCAAATTTGATGTAGGCCTACTCATGGCTTTGGGTTAAAGAGTTAGTTCGGGAAAATTGGGTGTTTTTGCACCCCCATCTAAATGCGTTGGTCAAGTCGCCCGCGTTAAATAGCAGAGGTGGAGTCCTTGAGGATGTTCTTGGCCTCGAGGACGTTCTGGAGGACACATTTTGAAGTTGTTGGCCTTGGCCTCGAAGCCTCAAGTCCTCAAAAATGGCTCTGTCCTCGGCTCGAGGACAGCACTATTTTTTGAATGGTAAAAATTTTGTAGATCGGCTGAAGAAAAATTTTGAAGACCTTCTTTTGTTGGAAATCGTGTGAAAAAAATTTTGAAGACCTTTTTTTTCGGAGAACTCTTGCGTTTGTGTTCTTGGTCCTTGGCCTTAGCCTCGAGCCTTGTGTTCTTGACTCCACTTCTGTTAAATCGGGTTAAAAAATCTGGTTTCCAATGATAGGAGGATAAAGGAGCATTTGCATCTTTTGTTTCGGTGCAACGATTTCTGGAAAGAAGCAAACGACAAAGGCAAAATACAGTCTTCGAATAAATTCTGCAAATTGTCCGAGATGGCCAATAATCATGTCGAAGTTCATGCTCCTAGTATGTGCCTTTTGCAACTATTCGATTGCTCACTGAAATGCAGGTTTAACTGTGTGAAACTTAGTTTAAATTAGAAAATTTTACCTTGCGGTTGAAAAGGAGTTTCATCGTCATCTTTGGTGCAGTTTGCGGTGGTGTTGTTGTTGCAATCTTCACAATTGGACTGATTAGTTTGGCTGAATGTTTCACCATCTTGGCTGAATCGTTCACCGTCATTGATTGACAGATTAACGTCATTATCAATGTCATTTTCTCCTTTAATGTCATTCAATTCGATATTGACGGAAATACCGCCAGTTGCCGGTTTACTCAACACCATGCTTTGTTCGTTCACAAACAAACAAAGGTAAATAGCAGCCCGGAGTAACTTGATATTTAATGCCATTGTTCTAAGTTTGTCAGAAGTGTTTATTTAGCATCTACGACAATCAATTAACCTACCGACAAAGCAGGGTTGACAAAAATCATGATTTAAAAACTACGTAATTTTTTTTTAATCAGAGTTTTTTAATTTAAAAATTCTTCAGCTTTTTGGGGGGAAAAGAGGAACACCAGTATGGTAAATATTTTGCTTTTTGAGTGATATTTCAAATCAATTTTAAACATAGTGGTTAAATAAAATATAAATCAAATAAAATTTAAGTTTATACTGGTTTAATATAAAATACGTCACTACCATTAATACCAGTAAGCATTTTTTTCTAAAATGGTTTGGCATTTAATTTTGTCTAAAGACTAATAAAAGTTAATTTAAAACAAAAATTGAAAAGGGAACACTATTTAAAAGGCACATTATGAAAGCAATCGAATAAACGTCAAAATTCACAGAAGACATTGCTAAAAGCAAACAAAAAAAAAAAAAAAAGACTACCACTTGCATACCTAAAACACCTGTTTCGCCTAAGTTTGGTGTAGCAGGGCCAAAATGACAAATATGACAGTCATAAAACTTCCAAAAAAACTTTAATAAGAAAATGATTAATTACGAGTATTTGCAGATAAAATTCTGTCCCATAACAATATTTACCCAACAAATTATGCTAAATACTTAATTCTTTTTTACTGAGATCGTTATTGAACGAAACTTTAGGTTATAGGAAGCAAAACTCACTGAAGTCTTTACCGATTGAAACTAGGTGTCAGGCTATTAATCTTACTGAAATCCTTACCAAATAAAGCTAGGTTATAGACTACAATTTTTCTGATATCTTTACGGAATACTCCTAAGCTGCAGGCTACTAACTACATAAACTGCAAAGTTAAGCAACTGAAACGAGGCTACGAGTTAAAGCTTAATATTATTTTACGGCACCAAAACTAAGTTGCATCTTACCTAATTGACAGAACTAATTGGTATATAAATTAAGGCTACTAATAAATAATCAAATTCTACTTGATTTTGTAATGTACCTTTTAAATAGTGTTATCTTTTGAATTTTTATTTTGATACGTAGTAACAGCACCCCACTCAGCTTGGATGGATTTCCTAATGCTACAACTTTGTCGTCCCTTTCTTTTGAAATATTAATTTTGGAAAAATATTGTCTGTTACAGAATGAAAAAAATTGTTTTGCAACTAAAAGGTATTGAAAGTTCATAAATTTTTAACGTTAAAATTTCTTTAATTTTGAGCAATATATTCTTTATCAGTTGATTTAAATCGTGTTTTTAAATCATGGTTTAAATCAAACAACTTTGCTTAAGTACATTGTAGATGAAGCCTGTTTTGCGTAATTGCATGTGTTCTCAAAATAATAAGATGCAATGTTAAATGCCATAAATGGGCACGTTCATGCAAAACGTTAGCTTTGTTAACCACTAGTCCGTTAACCAGCTTCACACCTCCGAAGTTACCTTGGCCAGTAGACAGCAAAGGGACCTATCGGTTTTCGAGTCAAGCTGCCATCTGTCTACCACACATGGTGGAGGCTTTACACTGTCCTCTTTTAATGTCGAACATCAAGCAGGAAGCTGTGAATACCAATTTTTACTGGTTTTGGTTTGACTCGAATGGGAATCGAACCCCAGGGTCCACCGTTTCTGTGGCAGAGTTTTTATCCACTGGACCATTTATCAGTTAAAATTGAAAGCGAGATCTGAAAAAACCGGGTTAGCTAGGTGGGTTTGGAAATTAATGTTGCTTTCTTCTCAGTGATTTTGAACAGTTCAAATTTAAAACGCAGGAATAATTCAATACTGTTTGTATTCAAAGATGTACGGTTTTTATGTAGTGCGATAAATAGCGGTTTGTTTGTGGCAGACAATTATACTATACGCCGAATCAAGTTTTTAACTGCTGTAATAATTTTGAAAAGTTTTGAAAAACCGTGTATCAAATATAGGATCCATTAAAAGACTTTGTTGTACGTACTATTAAATTTTTGTGAAAATAAAAAATATTGTTGGCGAAGCCATTGCTATAAAATGAACCATACTTTAACCCTATTTTACTCGGGGCATTTGGCCAACGCATATTTTACACGGAGGGGATCTAACCCCCAAGCCAAAATTCATGGGTAGTAAACACGATATTCGACATGAGGGTTGGTGTGTTTCTTCATTGCCCGCTTTTCCATTAGGATTGCAGGGGCAGCAGCTCGAGATTAAGCTGCCACACTTCACGGTCTTCCATCATCTCCATTTTGGGTAAAGTTCCAAGTGATTCCATCCAAGATCCCTAATATAATTCGTCCATCTAGCTCTAGGTCGTCCAACTGATCTTAAGCGGTTTGGTGTGCTTCAAATTGTTTTAGAAAAATTAGTTTTGAGCTGATGACGTCACCATGATGACGTTATTTTTGCGATGCAATATTTTTGAAAAAAGAAGTTATTTTTGCGATGCATTTTTGTACGGAGTTGTTTTGGTACGGAGTCATAAAATGCCCAAATCAAGTTGGTTACGTTACAAAGTGGTTGTATGACTCCATGTAAGCTAAATATTGGTTAAAAAATGCTTAGACTTCGGAAAATAACGTCGGAAAATCCCAAACTTGGGAAACTTTCAGTTTTCTGAGCAACTTCAAAGTTTCAGGAGTTAATTGAGTAGTGACTTTGTTCTGTACTGAACCAGTGTCGCTTTTGTTAAGCGCACGTTTTTAGCAACACAGTGCCATGCATTTCCATTGTTTTCAAGTAACCTATTGCTTGCGCTTAGGTCTTACACTTTGTCGAAACTAACCTTTATTTCGAAAATAAAATAGAAAGCGTTGTTGTAGCGCATATTTATCCTCCTGTCACCGTAAAGCGTCAGACGCTAACTTGTTGGACGATCCACACACTTTTCATTACCATGACCACTTCGTGATTGGACGAATCCGCACCTGCTTAGGAGTCTTCGATGATCCATTGTTCCTGTGGATTTCTACGAAGTCTTGTCCACTGAATTTGCTGCTTGTTCGAAGCCACCAAGCAGAGATCATTATCGTAAAGCGTCTTATCCAAAGACGCAACAGCGTGACTAGGGTGCGGGTTGAACCCAGGTCATTCGATCAGGGTCATCGTAAAAACGACGCCTTTACCCATTCGGCCACGCTGCCGACTAAGGTTTCAATAGTATTCTGAAGTTTGCTTAGTGGTATATACCAGCTGCTCAACAGACTTGATACTAAGTGCTACGACTCTGACTAACATTATATTGCGTAGAACCAGGAATAACGATGGCTTTATTGAGATCGCATCTATCGAAGAAACGGTTTGACAGTGCGCAGGAAAAATTAAAGCATCCGCTAATTGTATAAAAGCTCTAGATTGTAATAAACAAGCTAGTTTACAATATCGATTCTTCTAACGACGTAGCGGTATTTTTTTGGCAAAAACGGCTTATTTTTAGGCCTATTTTGATAAAAATTGATGTTATTGAAACGCGGCAGAGAAAGTTAGCAGTGCGAAAACATAATTATACTAGTTGCATAAATGGGCTTTGTTGAAAGTAACTACTGCCTGAATTTTAGTTTTCTTATTTACAAGTTGGTAAATCTTAAAATCCTATACCGGCAGTTCAATAAAACTCTCAAGGAGTAATCTATTTTGTCTATATTTTATACAGAAAGATATAATTAGGGGGGCTAACGGAAGAAAGTTTGGGAGAAGTGATTGGTAATTAACTAATACTAAATAGCCCCCTCCTATTTCTAAGCTAACAAATAATATTTTTGACAAAACCTATGTTAAACATTTTTCATATGGGCAATCAAATTTGATCACTAATTTTTGGCCATTTTCAAAGCTTTTTTCTGATTTATGAGTTTCATTTTTGACAAATTAGCCCCCCAAATAAACGTTTCAAAATATGCTTAAAATCATTTCTTGAGTATTCCAGAGCAAAAGACAGTCTCAGAAATGCTAAAAACGTGTTTTTTTCTTTATTCTGCATTTTGGTCGGCAGGTCAATGGGGGGGAGAGACTATAGCCTCCCTCCCCCCCCTCTGGCTACGCTATTTAGTGTATGTGATGCTTTTCTCTTATCTAATGCCTATCAATGAATGAGAGCGAATGTTTTGGCCGCCAAAAGACACTTTGATAAATTTAAAATAAGGTATTTAATTTCGAGAAAAAAATGAGTATCCCAACAAAGTCGTATAAAAAGGAATGCATTGGAGACATTTGTCCCGAGCCCTCCTTCAAAGGGTCCACAATTGTAGAAACGAAAAAACAATAATCTTTTTTTTTTAAATGCCCATAGTTTTTGTTGGAGCTTCGCCTCTTTATCTTAATGACGGTGTGAAAAAATTTATTAAGTATTCTAGGCATTCGAACAAACTTTACACTTAATTTATTAAATAATTCTTCGTTCAGCTTTTTTGTGATCCAATGGTTTGGTATTTGAGATTTCTAGCGGCGATTTTCAAAACACAATATGTTGTTCAGTGGATGTGGTTTTTCCCCCTAGACTGCTTGCTAGTGATTGGAGTGTTTCGTTCTTATCTCAAAACAAATTCTTCGCGCTTGCGTATCTTCAGAACAAGTTGGCGTTTTCGAGATACGTAACACGTTAAATGTAGTGTAGTATAATATCAATATGCTTTGCCTGGTAATACTGTTTTACATTTCCTTATCAAACACATACTTTCTTTTTAATTCACACGCAGAACAGGCTCGGCCACGTTTTTGCAATAGCAACCAAAATTGTTTGCGTTTGGACCCCCCGATTTATTGTTATGTTTCTGGACGGTTTTGTGCTTAGCAGCTTTGCAGTACTTTTGCCCGCATCGAAAGTATTAGTAGAAATAAAAACAACAATTTTTTACAGTGCTTTTTGTCCCCTCATTCTCCGATCAGAGCTTTCACACAATGCTATTTAAAGGAAGTTTAGTATGACTTGGCTTAGTTGAATATCACATTGTATTATTTTTCAAATGAAGAGGGGAAACAAAGAATTGACAGACTAGCAGTTTGTTGCCTTTGGTTCGGTTATTTTCCTTTTAAACCAATCAAAAAATAAAGCTGTCTTCGAGCCAAGGACAGGACGTTTTCGAGGACTTGTAGGCTTCGTGGCAAAAGCCAAGGGCTTGAGCTTCGAGGCCAAAGCCAAGAACTTCAAAATGTGTCCTCGAAGACGTCCTTGAGGCCAAGGACGTCCTCAAGGACTGCACCTCTGCTGTGATTTGCAAAATTATTCAACAATTATATGTCACATTCGAGTAATTCGGGCAAATCATCACACAATCAAAGGTGATGGTGTGAGAACAGATCCACTTCCCGTTTGGCTAACCAAGCTGATCAGAGCACATTATGGTCAAATAGGCGGCTATGCTAAGTTTTGAAATTAGTTTTCCATTGAGCTTTACAATCGAAATAAAACTTTCTAAAGTTAAATCCGGTATGAAGCTGCGTAACATACAGAGCAATCAAAACATTCACTTAGTGGTGAAAATGTTAAATTACTTGTTTTCCCGGTATTGATGTAATGATAAATTGTAGGCGACTATAGTTCTAAACGCAAAAGGTATCATGACCTGGCCACAGGTAGTTACAGCAGAAAGCGTTAAAGCTCACAACGTTCAAAAAATTCTAAATAATACATACTGTAGGTAAAACCTTTGCAATACAACAGTAATAAAATGAGCGGCACAAGTTAACTGAAAGTCAATTGAATGTCATGCTAGGCTGCAGAAGTTTAGAACAGCAAAAGAATGAAGTATGAAAGAAAATTCTGATAAAAAGCGACCAATAAGGAAAATTTAAAGGGTTTGGACGCTTTTTGGTTGGGATTGCACAAAGTCGGTATACTAAACCAAGAAAGATGAAGAATATTTTTGCATTACATTTTGTTGAATCTTCTTAATTATTTATCGATTTCAAAGTATTACAGTTCAAAATTAGTAATGAGTTCTGGCACTTTTGCAAGTTATAGCCTATACTTTAAACAATTTAAATTAATTTTTATAAATATTTTAATCGTAGCAATGACACATCTAAGAAATGGGTAAGGTTAGCTTGAATAATATTAACCGTTCCAGTCACATCACGAGACAAACCCGATTTTGGTAAAATCACTCTTTTTTGTTCAAATGGCGGGTTTGGGAGGATAACATAAAATTGAAAGAGACTAAATAGACTTTATTTTATTCTTCCAACCCCAGTTTAGACAAAAAGGGGAGGTTCTACAAGATTGGATTGGTCGCGTGATGTTGCCGGAACGGATGATAGTATTTTTCTAACTTTTCCTTAAGAAACCTGGCATTGGCGTTGCCAACAAAAAATCTATGAAAGTTGGAAACGTTTTTTAAATGATGAAATTACTGTAAACTGGATGTTGACGACAATGTTGAAATATTGTATAAATCCTTAGTACTCGATAATGAGTTTTTTCTAATACTTGTGTGATTCAGTTACTGTATCTCTGCTTACAAAAAATGTGGTCGTTGTAGATGTCTAGCTTTATGAACTTACCGAGCAATATCTTGGAAATGATTAGTAGCAAAAAGTTAAAATTTGGCTAAATTTGTAATCAATGATAATGCGAAAGAAGCCAGTGACAGCGAGGCAAATAAAAAAGTTATATAATATAAAGGCAGTATACTGTCGGCACTTTTTTTGTCTGCAAAAACAAGTTGATTCTGTTGGCAAAGGACTATATAGAACAACTTTTTATTTTGGTCACTGTATATCATATGAGCAAGGAAGTGATGCCAGAGAGAGAACTTCAACAAGCATCAAATATTTAGAAAAAAAAAAACATCAGGTTACATCAATTCATAAAACTGGGCTTCTTCAGTAAGATTTTAACAGAAACATCCAGAAAGACCTTTTTTTTCGATTACCACTTTTCAGGGCTGTTAGTAGTAAACGACTAGTCCGAGACTGTGACCAAAAATTTTTCCGAGACCAAGATCGAGATCGGTCTCGGTCTCGACTTTGCCTTCGAGATCGAGACTGGCAAACTTCGATACCAAGAACTGAGACCGGAAAAAATGACGTTATCATTAATTTTTTCAATTTTGTGAAAAAATATTTGAGGCTCAAATTTGCTCATAAGTTGGTTTTATGATTATATAAAATGAGCTAGACGATAAATTGCTTTATTCGAGGTGATAACGCCATCAAAGCGTCTTGACGACGACATTCAATGTAGATTTTCAGTCAATAATTTTTTAAGAGTTCCTTTAACTAAACTTAATGCTTTTACTCGAAAATTGAAGCATGATCACCTTTATTTTCTTCAGAAATTACTTGTCAATAAAACTTACTAAAACTTAAACCTATTCATACCGGGCTATTTTTACACCCTATTTGTACCGGGGGGGGAGGGGGAAAATTTGCCCCCTACCTAAAACACAATTGGTAAGTAATAGAAGTAAGATTTTTTGCAGGTTGAAGCTAATTTTTGTTAAATTTTAAAAGTAAAAACTTTGAGGTTGTGACGTCACGCAAAACCAGTAAATATGACGTCATCAAAACCAGTAAATCCTTATAACAGCATGCAAATTTGTCTAAATGTTGCGAAATATCATTTTCAGCTGGGACTTTTCTTATTTCAAAGACATTTCTGATAAATCCACCGCAGATGATGACGTCACATGCAAGATGACGTCATCATGCATGATGATGTCATCTTTAATATATTTTGTTTATTATTATTTGTAATTTTTTGCTACTGAAATGTTGCATAATTCACAAAATTTTAAAGTACTGCTGTATTAAGTTCATTATATCATTCAACAGCTGATGAAAATGAATATTTTTTTTAATGCAAATGAAGCACGTTTTGGCAAAAGTTGATAAGTCGCATTTCGCCGTTTTTAGAAAATCGCGTTTAACGTTTTAAACTTTCATTTACCTCCTTTGTCAAAAGCAAAATAATAAGCTATTTATTACCAAAAAATGATTGAAAATAAACATAAGTTTTTACTCAAGTAAGACATTTTTAGTAAATAACTTGAAAAATACAAAAAACTCATTTTTTGAAAAATGTCATTTATCAACTTCTGCCAAAACATGCATCAAATGCAAATTATTTCGAGAAACAGCAGAAAAAGCAATATTTTTGAATTATGCCGTCATCAATGACGCAATGATGTTGCAATGCATGTATCAGTAAATAAAATATTTTATTCCAGCTAAAGATTAGCATCAATGATGAATACGCAGTACAATGAATAGAATACGCCCACTGATAAGCATGCATTGTGCTCAAAATTGCATAACACTCATTGGGTGCCTCTAACAAAGGCAAACATGACGTCACTTCTGGTCGTCTCGCTGACCCCAAGCTTTCTGAAAATGTGCGTTATTAAATTTGATTAAGTCAGGGTGCATCAAAGCAAAACTTATGTTTAGTTTAGAAGCTATATTAATATAACTAAGAGGGGGGCAAATTTGCCCCCCCCCCCCGGTACAAATAGGGTTAAACAAATTAAATTATAAAGAAAAGTAAGTTATAAAAAGCTCATTGTATATTTGAAGCACCGTATATACGTAGCAACAAAAACGCACCCACGATTTTCAATTGGGGGAGGGTAGAATTTTCAGGCGCGCAACTGCGATTATGCTAAGAAGAAGCTTTAAACAAATCAGCATTTAAACTATAAAATATTGCATAGGAAAACAATCCCGCAGCCTTGACCAGACGTTATCGGAGTGCGGCAGCATTTTGATGAAAAGTTTGCCCTCATTTCAGGAAGAGTTCAAGGTTTTCTGCGTTTAGTGCGGATTTTGCCCCTAAGCTCGAGCGAAGACCAAAAAAAAAGAAGAAAGGAAGGAAAAAAGTTTTCGTCAAAATTTGGTAGCATCCTCGGCTGGAATTTTGAAGTTTTTGGAATTATCAGCCACTTTTTAGCAAGCATGGCAGTACGGTACAATGTGTTTACGTAAAAACGGTACGGATCGCGACAATTTTTGCAAAAAAGACGGTACGCTTGTACGTTACTCGCTTTTTATGAAGGTTGCTGACCCTGGTTCGATCCTTGCACTAGCAATGCGTCGTTATGTTCTTGGAAAAGATATTTTACCGTATTTCCTGTTGAGACCTAGCAGTCTAACCGTTGTAGTGGCCAAGACTGACGAAACACTTGCCAACAGAACCCAAAAAAGGTACTCTGCGTTAGTGTGGTTGGACTGACGCAGAGTGCCTTGTTCTCACTGCATACGAATAAACGATCATGAAACGGTTATGTCTTCACTCTCTAGTAAGGCAAAGACGGCTCAAAATTAAAACCAGTTAGTCGCAATTGCATGGTTGTACAGTTACTCAGCAATGACAATTAATTAAAGACAATGTATACTGAGAAACATAGGCTATATGAGTTTCTAAACTTTTATAGATGCGAGACGCAATGCACTTTTTCTGAGCTTTACCGGGTCACACAATTCTCCTAAAATGCTTGAATAATTTTACCTCGAATACTGCTCAATGCTCATACAAGTCACGGAGTAGACTTTTAATAAAATTTAGCTTCGTTTGATCCAATCAAATCTTTTATTATACTCGCTGTATTACGCCGAAGCGTGTAACGAGTTTGGGGTGCCCAACTCCTCGTCATTGCGCCAACGCAACACATTTCTTTAGGAATAACTGTTGCTGCGGCGGCTAGCCGTTGGCAAGACTGTGTCCCCTATCCGGGACAAATAGGGCTAAATAACAATATGACTATTGACTTGGGCAAGTTTTTTGAACTTTTGCAACTTTTTTTTACAGCTTTCTAAATGCTAAAGTTTTTGTAATACAATGTTTTAAGCTGTTTTTAGAAATTTTAGATTACAACTTTTTTTCTTTTTTACATGCAATTTTTTACTGCAATTTTTATTAAGTATGGCGCAAAATTTTAATTTGATTTAAAAAAACATGCCATAAAACTATTTCACTACAGTTCCATTGTCTTTAATTTGAATAACAAAGAGCTATGTGACCAATCACTCATCGTCTCAATGTTATCTAGGGCATAACACTAGGCTTGCAACTTGGTGCACAGTGAAGCGAAGTTTTAGCAAACAAGGTAAAGCGTTGGCAAAAGGTCGCCATTTCATTTACTGTATAAGCAGCCGTAAACGTTTTTCAGTCCTAATTTAACCTTTGAGCTTTTTGTTCCTGGTTCATGCTTCAAACCAGTTTTTGGGTTTAAACCGTGTTCAGGCATATTTTTTCGGGTTTAGGTCTGAACTAGTCGGTCAGTTTACAATAATTTCTGTTGTAGTAATCACCGCCAAATTTTGCAGGTAGTAAAACTAATTGAGAACTCAGGTAAAATCACCGCCAAACTTTTAATGTTGGGCTCCTGCTGAGAGCAAAACCCCAAGTAACGAAAGATTGCTTATGCAAGAAAATTTCCATTTTTTTTAAACGTATTACATTGTGACGTCATAAGAACGTGACGTCCATTTTATAGCTACTAGTCAAAGCCCAAGCTTTGACGGTTCCATCGAGACTAATTCTGATCCCAAGCGAACACTACAAAAGGAGCTAGAACGCGATATATCTAGAGTAATGCAGAGGGGGAAATGCTGCCCTCTAACGTGTAGGGGCGCAAAAAAGGATGAAGACGGTAACGTAGTCAAGCCGAGGAAACGCACGTAAAATTTCAAAACAATTCCTATTTTCGGCGTTATCCTCATCCGTTCACCATGTCACTATTATGACGTCAAAAAAAAAAACAGCTCTGCTTTTACCTCTCAAAACGGGCGGAAACTCGTCACAATTGATTGAATTTACTGTGTGAGATTTATATTGTGCTTTCGATCGCCAATTTGCTGACGCTATATCAGCTTCGCTATCACCACATTGAACTCTGATTCGAACGGAGTAACTAACGGAGTTTTTTTATCAAATTAAATTTGATGACCTAAAGTTTGTACATTCAAACCTACGTGGTTTAATGGGTTGATGCATCCTTTTTTTTTTTTCTTTCGGAGGAATTCGAATTCGTTTAGGAGTTGACCATTTCACAAGTTTTCACGTTGACGTTTGACTTCTTTCCATAAAAATCTGTTGCTTGTTCGAACCATTATGCAAAAATAATCACCATAAAACTTTTTATCCAAGTCCGTAATAATGTGACCAGGGTGCAGCTTAAACCCAGACCGTGATCAGATTCATCACAAAAACGACGGTTTTTCTCTATCGGCCACGCTGCCAACTTTGAGAGTTGAAACCAATGATATCTGGATACTTCTGGTAATGAGTCTAGTTGAAACTCATTTTTGACTTAATGCTATTTCTGTTTTATTGTTGCTAAAATTATGTTGAATGAGAATTTTAAAAAATTAACACCTGCACATCTTTTTGACCCAGCTGCAGAAAATCAATAAGCTTCAGCAAAGCGAACAAACATCAAATAATCTTTTTTGTATATTAGATAAGCCTTTCTCGTTTCCTTTCCCAACTTGTGCCCACGCTAGTAGCCACAATCCTAATCTCTCTTCTGGGTTTTATTTCGTTGCAATACAAGGTTTTATGACGCAAGTCTACTGCAACTTCAGCAGTAACCAGACAGGTAAGTGCTGAACTTGCGGTTGGATTGAAAACATATACTGTGCAATTTTGTTGCTTTATATTGGTTTGGAAGTTAAGCGGAGATCGTTGTCCCTACTGTCTCCCAGAAACAACAAATGGTGATTTGTGCAGTTCAGTTATGAACGTATACCAGTGTAACGACTGACGAATCACAGGATAAATGAGAAACCTGGGACAAAATAAGCAGTTATATCCAAGCAAATAACGTCTAATGAAGCCAAATTTTCAAGCACACACTAAAATTCTTGTTCTGGCTTACCGCTTGTTAAGCATATGAATGTTGGTTTGGTTGATCCTACTTTATTACTTTAAACTCTTTCTATCTCCCGTGAAAGTTATCTTTTTTGGCGTTCATAAATAGTTTTGATTAGTTTGACAAATAACGAAAATTTATTCCTCTACAATCCAAACAGCTTTGCTACATAGGATACAAAAATATATAATTATCCGCGGTGTATCAGCACCAAAACAAAATTATAAAAATAAAGAAATGTACATGTAAGTAACAAAAGGCTGAACTTGAGGGGTAAAGTTGATTAAACTTAGAAATAGACCAGGAATATTGGCGATTGCTAGTTCAAAGCTTTCTGGTACTTTTGCTGTATTTGTGTTCAAAAAAGTAATAGTTTACTTCTATTTAGATTAATTCTAAATGTTTTGAAAAAATATGAAAATCTAAAGAGACACTCGCCATTGTCGCTGCAAAAAGGTATTGGATTCCGATACCCAAAGATTGTCTAATTCGCTCAATTGTTGCAAATTCCGCAAATGCATGAAAAATTGTTAATTTGTTCTATAAAACTGTGCCGGTGTTGAAGTTTGGCTAGTCCTGATTTTTTATCGTCTCGATTTACGTTTCAATGTTTTTTTTGATGAGCAAAATAAGCAAAATTACATGGTAATGATGATAAGATTAAATGATCTATCGAAGCTACTACAATGCCAGTAAAGAGAAATTCTGTGCTCGAAACCTTTTCAAGCCGAGCAAATAGCTATCTTCAGATAGGAAATACTATGCATGTTGCATAGTTCAAAACAACATTTCCGAAATATTCATTGCATGGCAAATTCCTCAGTTTGAATTTTTTGTTTGCTATTTAATGAAAGATCAAAAATTCTTGTATGTTTATGTTTAAGCAGTCTTTTTTTTCTATCAAAAATTTTACAGTTATTTCTCAATGCGTGACTTTAGAATCAAAAGATAAGCTTTTAAACATGATATAATATCATTCATTAGTTGGACTTAAACAAAGAGAAACAATTTTTTGCTGAATTTGATTCAAAATCGGTATGTTGCAAAATTTTAATGAAATTAAAGGTATTGCAAAGACACTGGAAAGGGATGATGAAAGTTAGTTGCAATGATTCTAATCTGGAACAAAAATAAAACATAATAAAACATCAACACAACCAAAACTTACGTTGAAAATAGTTTAGCTTGAGATCATCAAATTATAAGCATTGCTTTGTCAGCTTGTTGATGTGACTCTTTGTATCCTTTGTAGATATCACATCATTGATTATAAGTGACGCAAAGACATTCTCGGTTTTAATCAAAAAGCCCTAAGCAATATCACCTTGCCCGCGTTTAGGAATATAATGGAAAAGCCCGTAGTAATAAATAACTCACGCGTGCGGCAGTGTGATAATGCTAAGGGCGTTTCAATTGAAATCAAGGGATGTCTTTGCGTCACTTAT
The DNA here is from genome assembly GCA_963965965.1 of Trididemnum nubilum. NCBI lineage: Eukaryota > Metazoa > Chordata > Ascidiacea > Aplousobranchia > Didemnidae > Trididemnum > Trididemnum nubilum. Next base: position 3,754,397 of record OZ014480.1, read on the forward strand.
GATCTACGATTGATGCAAAGAGTTAAAACGAGAAGCTGATATTTTCTTCAAAAATCAAATCAAATCTTTCATTATACTCGCTGTAATACGCCGAAGCGTGTAATGAGTTTGCGGGGCCCATCTCCGCGTCATTGCGCCCGGGCAACACAGCTCCTTTCGAAGAAATGTCGCAGCGGTGGCGAGCCGTTGGCAACACTGTGTCCGATTTGACCGGCCCGAGATTTGAACCTCGGACCTCCCGCTCCAGAGACGAACGCGTTACCGCTCGACTAATATTCATAATTATGTTGAAAGATTTTGGACATACATAATCAAAGCATTTAATCGGCTGTGACATGTTTCAAAACTTTTCAGATACCAGTTATCAAAATCTCCAAACTTTATCTACATTTTTACCAACAGAAACAGTCATTCACCACAACTTTCCTAGCGAAGTTGATGCCGGAGATTGTGATCCTCAAAGATGTGCTACACACAATGTGACATATGACGTCACCGGGCCGCAGATAATCGCACTGATTGAACAATCATCTGAATGTCGTCAATTTATCACGGTAATCGGCGCAAATTAACTTTCAATCAAAATAAATTATGCAATCATCGTATCTTGATGGTGATTGCTGATTTCTCAAATCGTTTCGAATAAATGATTTTTTGAACATTTTCTAAATACCAGATACTATTTATAACAAGTTGTAAGTTTTAATGCTGGTATCAAAAGTATATAATATCATGCAATTTTTTTTATGAAATTAAACAACTATTCAATGCTTCGTGTTTCTGAAAACTTGATTAGGAATCTATCAAAATGCAGATTTACCGCTTTCGGTTCGAAATTTATGCTTCGACACGATTCTTATTTGTTCCTTTCTGTTCATTTCGGAGTCAGACCTTTGCATATAGTCAGGTCTGACAATCGAATCAATCACAATGACATCAAACATTCTCATGACTGCTCTTAATATTATTCAAGTAGCTGAACCAAAACACCATCAATGCTGAAACATCATCGTGAACAATATGAAACCTAGTTTATTTTCAGTACCGATGCGTCAGTTCAGTGATATTTCAAGACGGCAACCCCACATTCGCAGCATGGTTGTCACGTGATGGAATGCCTCAAATCTATTGGGGAGGAGCTACGTCACGCATGGATCGCTACTGTGCTTGTGGAGAAACAAGTGAGTTTCTTCCACAAAAAATAAAGCATTGAATTTATTGCCATAAAAGAGACCACGTTTCAGCTTCTAGATAAAATTAACCAGCTGTAATTTTAAAGCGTTTTCAAACAGGACAAAATGTGAAGTTAGAATTTTTGTCTCTGATTTTGCTGATAAAAATTTTGGATCAACCCGATTTTCCGAAACTACGCGGCACTTCTTTTATTTACTTGTTTTTACTTTTTCATTCTACGAGATATGAAATAAGTTGTTTTGAATCTTTTAAATCTTCATCAAAATATCGGTAGGTTACTGAACAATAATATGCAAAACATTACCGATATAACAATACAAAGTTTCAATATCGTCAATTAAAATTTAGGTTTGATTTTACCTATCATTTGTGAAATACAATTAGTGGCGTATACAGGGGTAGCATTGTCTATGTCCCTCCCTCTTTTGAGTCATTACACAATGCAAAAAGAAATGTTTAATTCAGCGTAATTAGCTCAAAATGAAGTATACACATGGAATAGTATTTTAGCATTATTTTAATCAGCATGAAAGTAGAGGTAATACAGATTTCAGATTTTTATTCTAGCGCGTCCCAATATTTTGTTGCATTAAAATCTTTTTTAGCTCGAGATCACCACACTCCATACTGTAAGAAAAAAAACATCACTCAGTCTTGTAACCAATAACATTGTAAGCAGTGGAAGAGAGATCTGTTGCATACTTATTTTTATCGGGCCCTACACCAAAAAGGTCTGGAAAAGTTCCATACCGGTGGCAAAAAAAGTTTTAGAAGGCAATATACGTTATTTTAGCTGTCTCATCTTGATCCTGGCCTATTCAAAGACGGCTTGTTATGCAGAGCATTAAAAGAAGTTGGTATGGGCACGTTATGTTTCAAATCTTTTCCTGCCAATGCCTATAACAGTTCTGAGTTCGTTGTTTTCTGTTTGGCATGTTGCAAATAATCTGTTACCAATAGCTACAAAACCCTTTCTTCCTTTCTTGGCCTTAAGTACAGTTCTACAAAAAGATGGCAATTAGAATAGCTTGAAGTTTGTGCCCTGCGGTTGTTATATGCTTTTTGTGTTATTTTGCGCTGCTAAAAACATGACTTTCCAACCAAAATTTAATCAAAAATGGTCTTACAGTTGAATTATTTTGCAAAACAAAAAATCAAAAAACGTCAAAACGCTACTAGCTCCCGGAGGTCAGGTATCCTAGATTGTGATGCACCTTTTTACTTGGCAGAATGAGTAAAGACACCGTGGCCAAATTGGTAAAGGCGTCGGTTTAACGACGACCCTAATCGCATGATCTGGGTTCAATCCCCACCCTGGTCACGTGGTCGTGTCCTTGAATAAGACGCTTTACGATAATTATTTCTGCTTGGTGGCTTCGAACAAGCAGCAAATTCAGTGCACAAGCATTCGAAGAAATCCACAGGAACATTAGATCACTGGAAACTCCTAAGCAGATGCGGATTCGTCCAACCACGAAGTAGTCAATGCATTGAAAAATGAACAGATCGTCCAACAGTTAGCGTCTGACGCTGTCCGGTGAACAGGAGGATAGATATGCACAACAACAACAACAAATTTTAGCCCGTCCCCCTCCCTTTTTTTGAGATTCCTGCCTAAGCAAACGAATCCAAATTGCAAGCCAAGTCCACAAAATAAACTTGATTTATACCACGTAAGTCGTTGTTACATTATTTGGAGGGATTCTACATAGTCGTGAATACACAAAATCATAATATTCAAAGCAACAAAATAACCCGTAAAATCTTTTAGTGCTGTACGTGTTTTAACAGGTAAGCCTATCGGTATTGCATATTAGATTAATGAAGTCTCAAATATCTTCCAATGAATAGCTGCTGTAGCTTTTATTCAGCGATCAGTGGTTTTCTTTTTTTTTTATGCTGGTAAAATTTTACATTATATGCTGCATACCTTGATTCCAAGAACTTTACGTCAATTTTAATTTCATGTTAAGCTTCTCGGTTTGCGCTCTGTACAGTATACGACAAAAGTTTCCAGACTCAAAACTTTTCTGATAGGGGGCCACATTTGATCCAACAAGATAGTGTGCTTGCTAATCAAGTCCACGAAAACGGAAATAAGAAAAGAACAACATTTAATTAGTCAAAACTTGAAATTTTGCTGTGGGATAAGAACGAAAAGAAAAAAAAAAGGTCTTCAATTGCTTTTGGTAAGAATAATGCCGTAAGGGTCATTTTTGCCCACCAATATTTTTTTTAAACGATGGTGTGTGTGTGTTTTCCTTTTTTCCCCATTCTTTTTTTTTACCAACCATTTTTTTGGGGGGTTATCAAAATCAAAACAAAACTTTTCTTTTAGCGTCGAAATCTTACAGCCGAACTTTGTTCTACATAAATTTCTAAGAGGAAGAGCAGACTTGGCAGACTCGACCGTGTCTCTTGATTAAGGACGTTCTTATTTTGGTCTTTCGCTTTTTCTCATCATGCTAAGTCGTGTCTTTTAACGTTTGCTGAATTTGCAATTTATGTATTTGTTTTTTGCTCGGCAATAAAATAATACTACTACTACGATGATGATTTTTTTGGCTGGCCTAAATAGCATTTTCGAAGCGGCGTGAATGAATTTCTTTTCGATTCGCAAATGGTCCGCTGGTTTGACTTTGAACATGCTTGATATGCGTGGATTTGCGCGATGCTTTATCACTCATGCTTATTGATTAACGTAAAACAAAAAGTCAAACATGGTCAGCAGCATGGCCGAGCGGAACTGAGCGTCGATTATTGCGTAAGCAATACCGCGACCCAAGTTCAATTTTTTGATTTCGAGTCTCCAGCCGCCCGCGTATGTGTCGAAGCAGGCGGCCTGCCTGCTTCGACACATACGCTGGTGGTTGGAGACTCGAAGAGCGCGAGCTCACTTCCCAGTCACCCTCATCTTTCCGTTCTTATTCCGTTTGTTGAGTTGTAAATCCTCCACAAAAAAATCAAAAATTATTACTGGTTATGCATGGATTTACTTTCCGATGGTTTGCAATGTAAATGGGTACCAAACCCAGTTACGCCTATACAGTACATTGACATGATCGCAAATTTTAACAAACAATACTTTATATGATAATAATCATCAGTCAATGCAACAATGCGATGTTAGTTTAGCATAAACTTCAAACTTTATTTTGCAGACAGTTGCGTGGACAACCAGCGGAAATGCAATTGCGATAAAAATTTTGGGCCCGAAATGGCAGACGAAGGATTCCTGACCGACAAAGACAAACTACCAGTAATTGGACTGCAAGTCGGTGATTTGGGGCACAGCAGCGAGCTCTGCTGGTTCACATTCGGACCTCTCGTCTGTTCTGGTCGAGCTGATTAACCAAGCATTGCCAAGCATTTTATGTACTTGTATAATTGCCTTGTAAAGTCAGCAATTTTAAGCGTTTTCGTGATGCGAAGCATTGTTTTTGATTGTTTTATTTTGACGTCATCATACAGCGATTGAAAGCGAAAGCTGCAACGTGTTGTTTTGCTTCAAAAACGTTTAATCATGGAACATAACTTAAATCGGAGCAATTTTTTGATGGTGTTGGATCACTATTACATATAGGCTGGGTCTGGGCGAGTTATCGGAGGCCACGAAGTCTCACCCAAAATAACTTACTTTCTTCTAAACAATTTGATTTACAGCAAAATTTTTCTACAAAGCATGCCGTAAGTGTAATGTATGATAAACTTTTAAAATCTGCTGATAAGAGGTTATACAGTTGCTGCTTACTTTTGAATTTAACTAAAGCTTTCGATACTGTGGAATTTAAAAAAATGAAGCAATTTTATGGCATTAGAAGCATATTTTTAGAATTATTTAAAAATTATTTATCATGTCGCAAACTGTACACTCGTATAAACGATAATCGATCAATAAAATCAAAACTTGCATGTGAGGTGCCTTAACGTTCAAACCTAGGTTCTTTGCTTTCAAACCTAAATTATTTAAAGTGGCATTCAATTCAAGTTTTTCATTGTTGAACAAAATTTTCCACTAATGTTTATAAGCTGTTAATATCTCGGGAACAAAATTCGTAAGAGACCCACCCAACTTGCTGAAGTTAGTCTTCAGACCCAATATAGAAACAACTTAGTAATCAACAGAGGTGGAGTCCTTGAGGACATTTTGAAGTCTTTGGTCTTGGCCTCGAAGCTCAACTCTTAGAACTTGGGGCCTCGAAACCTATAAGTCCTCGAAAATATTCTGTTCTCGGCCGAGGACAGTATTATTTTTTGAATGGTTGAAAAGGAAAATACCCAAACCAACGACAACATAAACTTCTGGTCTTTTAATCGTTTTGCGTGCTTCTGGCCTAAAGGCTACCAGCTCGGAAGCCTAGGGAAGAGCCACCAGAACGGCGACTACTTAAAAGAAGTAATGCGAAAAATTGTCTTCCCACTGGAATCGAACCTGCAGCCTTTGGATTACCGGTCCACTGCTCTACCACTTGAGCTAGAGAAGACGCCTCCTCGCTTGCTTACTTTTGGCTATTTAAACCCAGCAACTTGCTTGTTGTATGATTGTAATAATAAGTCAATTAAGATGTTTTTTGACGTTTTCAGGCCAGAGTTTTAGTATTTTAATCGTTTTGCGTGCTTCTGGCCTAAAGGCTACCAGCTCGGAAGCCTAGGGAAGAGCCACCAGAACGGCGACTACTTAAACTCTGGCCTGCAAACGTCAAAAAACATCTTAATTGACTTATTATTACAATCATACAACAAGCAAGTTGCTGGGTTTAAATAGCCAAAAGTAAGCATGCGAGGAGGCGTCTTCTCTAGCTCAAGTGGTAGAGCAGTGGACCGGTAATCCAAAGGCTGCAGGTTTGATTCCAGTGGGAAGACAATTTTTCGCATTGCTTCTTTTAAGTAGTCGCCGTTCTGGTGGCTCTTCCCTAGGCTTCCGAGCTGGTAGCCTTTAGGCCAGAAGCACGCAAAACGATTAAAATATTAAAACTCTGGCCTGAAAACGTCAAAAAACATCTTAATTGACTTATTATTACAAACTTCTGGTCTGTCAATTCGTTTCCTTTCCTTATATGAAAAATAATACAATGCGATAGCTAAGTAAGCCAAGTCATTCTGAAATCTCTTTTAAATAGCATTGCATGAAAGTTCTAATCGGAGAATGATGATCAAAAAGCTTTGTAGGAAAAGGTGTAGTTGTTTTTACTTCTGCTAATACTTTTGGTGCAGGCGGTACAAACTGCCAAGCACTAAAGTTTTGCAGAGCCACAACAAGAAATCCGGGGGTCCGGACACAAACAACTTTGAGCTGTTAACCCAGCAAACATTGACACGTGAATCCACGTGGTTTTCTGGTGGAAAAGTCGTGAAACTTGTGTTTCGTTCTTAAACACAAGTTTTCCACAAGTCTAACACGAGTTTTGAATAAAGAATTTTTATGCAACACGAACAATAAAATTTTAATTTGCACATGATAACATTATGCTATATTAAAAAAAAGTCACTAATTTAGCTTGTTGTGGCATACTGGTGGAAAACTCGTGAAACTCGTTCTTGTTTTTATGCCACAAGTTTTCCACAAGTTTTGAACGTGCTCTCGAAAAAATTTTTTTCCAATAGCTAATACTTATTTTGTACTTATTAGTCGTTTGTTAGTCATCACATGATGTACTTTCAAAGAAAAAACTGATTATTGAGATGTGTCGTGGTAAACTGGTTGATAACTCGTGAAACTTGTTTCTCGTGTTTTGTCACGAGTTTTTCATGAGTTTTTCACGTGTTCTTTAAAATTGTTTTACAGAGGTTTTTATGACACTTTTTGTACCTGTATATTGGTTTGCAAGCTATCGCATTGTATCGACTATTAAAAGCCTGAGCATTGCTGGTGAAAAAATTTATATGGAACTTTATGACTAAGTCCAAGAATCATTATTTTTTTACCTGTCTTACAAACCATGCAATTAATGCAGAAAAATAAATGTGCTAACTATGAAATTGAAATTTATGTAGTAAATAATACGTTTTATCAGCTTTTAGAACAGTTGTAGTTAGTAGATTGAAATTTTTCTACAATTTTTGCCCAAACATTTTGAAGAATATTGTGGCGTGTCAAAACGAAGCGCGCTCCTATTGCGGTTAACCGGCTCGGTTGTACAACCTATGAGCTGCTATGATCTGTTGAATTATAAAGCTATCGGTTCCAATTATCTTTCATTTGTGGTTACTTCCATGCTGGTTTTCCACATCGCCACTGGATGAAGCAGGAATTGCGACACACTTCCCCCTTTCTGAAAGCAGTGGTAGGAAGGGGCCTGCTAACGTCGTCTCGAGCGCCGACCATCCAATCACGTCGGGGTCACCAGTGTGGCGTGTCAAAAGGAAGCGCGCTCCGATTGCGGTTAACCGGCTCGGTTGTACAACCTCTGAGATGCTATGATCTGTTGAGTTATAAAGCTATCGGTTCCAATTATCTTTCATTTGTGGTTACTTCCATGCTGGTTTTCCACATCGCCACTGGATGAAGCAGGAACTGCGACAATATGATAACATCTATTTTAAGAATGTATGATTTTTTTTATGGAATATCCATACATCAAAAATATTTATACATTGTAACAATAAAATTTTTAAAATTAACCTTAAACTTATTTCTGAATTAAACCAATACAATTTGTTGTTTTTGCAAGGTTAAAAATTAGTACAGGCCTTTTTGTAATGATTTCCCTTTTAATTTTTAAAAAATTATTATCTCCACTTGGTGGAGTAATTGGAACGACCGACGCTCGCGTCGCGTGTTCCTTTGTTTTTACTCGGCCATTTTCTAACTAATGAGTGCGAGATTTCAGACTTTTGCTTATAACTCGAGAACCGTTTGGTCTAACTACATGAAATTTTGACAGCAGTTTGAGATTAATGAGTTTTATGTTTGTACCAAATTTCGAGGCAATCGGTCACGTGACTTCGGGTTTATGACCCGAAAACCGCCCCGAAAGTTTGGCGTAAAAAGCGGTCTAAGTCAAAAACGGCTTAAGTACGGCAAAAAATATTTCTCATGGTTATATGTCTTAAGATATCCTTTCATCCCTACCAACCCACTTTCGGCCACGATGAGGTTTTTTTCTTATTTTTTTCCTTTTTTTTTTCCTTTTTTTTTCCTTTTTTTTCCTTTTTTTTTCCTTTTTTTTTCCTTTTTTTTCCTTTTTTTTCCTTTTTTTTCTTCCTAAATCTTGTACGCTCGAGTTCTCCTAAACCACAAAACATAGAAATGTAATTTTTGTGTGAAGTTGTTGAGGTACATACGCAATTGTGTCTCCTGAAATTTTTTTGGGGCAACTCCCCCGGGAACCCCCCCAAAATGGGGCCCCAAAAAATCAAATTTTTGAACGGCTCAAGCTAGGGTGCCAGTTTTTTTGGATATCAGTAGATATTTGAGAGACAAATATTTTGACATAATTTGGGGGTACCACCCCCCCGGGGACCCCCCCAAATGGACCCCCCAAAAACAAATTTTTTTAACCATATAACCTAGGGTGCCATTTTTCTTTGATATCAGTAGACATTTAAGAGAGAAATATTTAGACATGGTTTGGGGGTACCACCCCCCCGGGAACCCCCCCAAAATGGGGCCCCAAAAAATCAAATTTTTGAACGGCTCAAGCTAGGGTGCCAGTTTTTTTTGATATCAGTAGATATTTGAGAGACAAATATTTTGACATAATTTGGGGGTACCACCCCTTCGGGGACCCCCCCAAATGGACCCCCAAAAACAACTTTTTTTAACCATATAACCTAGGGTGCCATTTTTCTTTGATATCAGTAGATATTTAAGAGAGAAATATTTAGACATGATTTGGGGGTACCACCCCCTCGGGAACCCCCCCAAATAATCAAATTTTTGAACGGCTCAACCTAGGGTGCCAGTTTTTTTTGTTATCAGTAGATATTTGAGAGACAAATATTTTGACATAATTTGGGGGTACCACCCCTTCGGGGACCCCCCCAAATGGACCCCCCCAAAAGCAAGTTTTTTAACCATTTAACCTAGGGTGCCAGTTTTTTTTGATATCAGTAGATATTTAAGAGAAAAATATTTTGACATGATTTGGGGGTACCACCCCCCCGGGGACCCCCCAAAATGGGGCCCCAAAAAATCAAATTTTTGAACGGCTCAAGCTAGGGTGCCAGTTTTTTCTGTTATCAGTATATATTTAAGAGACAAATATTTTACCGTAATTTGGGGGTACCACCCCTTCGGGGACCCCCCAAAAATAAATTTTTTTAACGATTTAACCTAGGGTGCCAGTTTTTTTTTGATATCAGTAGATATTTAAGAGATAAATATTTTGACATATTTGGGGTACCACCCCTTCGGGAACCCCCCAAAATGGGGCCCCAAAAATCAATTGTTTGAACGGCTCAACTTAGAGTGCCAGCTAGTGTTTTATGATATCAGTAGATATTTAACAGACAAATATTTTGACATAGTTTGGAGGTGCCACCCCCCCGAGGACCCCCCAAATGGACCCCCCAAAAATCAATTTTTTGAACGGCTCAACTTAGAGTGCCAGTGTTTTATGATATTAGCAGATATTCAACAGACAAATATTTTGACATAGTTTGGGGGTGCCACCCCCCTGGGGACCCCCCAAATGGACCCCCAAAAATGAATTGTTTGAAAAGCTTAACTTGGGTGCCAGTCTGTTATGATATCAGCAGATATTCAACAGACAAATATTTTGATATAGTTTGGGGGTGCCACCCCCCCCAGGGACCCCCAAATGGACCCCCAAAAATCAATTTTTGAACGGCTCAAGCTAGGGTGACAGTGTTTTATGATTTCAGGAGATATTTAACTGACAAATCTTTTGATTCAACTTTTCTGGAGGTTCCATAATCAGATATTTTTGAATAATTGCTGATTTTACGATAGACAAAAAGTACTTTTGAGCGTCACAGCATTAGCTGTGCGTCGGTCGTTCACTGGGTTTGCTGGCAAAGTCCCATCTAGTATTTACTATATTTTTGCTTGGATTGGAAGCAAACAAAAAAGGAAATTGGTTGTAGGCTATCTCGTTGTTGCTTTTGATAGGCTACTGTTGCAGATTTACTGGTATGATTGTCTTTAGTCTGTTAAAATAGGCAGGTATAGTAGCGGAAAGTGCAACATTCGAAGCGTTTATTTAGATGAAGTTTGGCAGTAGAAGTGTTAATAACCAACTGGGCTGCTCACACCTATTCTATACTGGTACCGGTAAATAATACCGGTAGCCCATAGATGTAATTAACTTAATTTGGCTTCTTGTAATTGTGAATACTGGTCTGCCGGTAGACTAACAGCTGTTATGTTTAAAGATTGGTAGCAAATGGTACCAGTAACAGTAAGGCTTAGCCTGTTTAGGTACGGTTAGTTCGTCAGGCAGTCATGGGTAGCAGTAGGCCTACCTTACCTACGGTACCGGTACTGTTTTGGTACTGCGCTGGAATGGTGGCTTAGTAGTTAGCGAGTTCGTGTTGCAGATCTTGGTTCGAATATGTTGTTAAATCATACTAAAAGATTTAAAAAATGGTATTCACAGCTTCCATTGCAGGCGCTCAACCAAGAAAATAATGGTACCGGTATTTAGGGGGAAAATACCAGAAGCCCAGAGCTTGTTGGTACCAGTTTGAAAAAATTGATATCAGTCTGTCTCTGTTAGGTCTAAAAACATGCGTTGTAAAAGGTAGGCTACTTGCATGATAATAACATTGATGTCTCAGGTGGAATAGTCAAGCATTGCTGGGAAGTGTAGGGTGAGATCAGGTAATTCCAGACAAAAATCTGCTATTTTTGTTCTGTCTGCTTTTTTCTTCAATCAACTCCAAATCTATTGCTTTCATTTGTGCATTTCAATAATGAACTATAGTACCTAGTTTCACACTGGTTCAAAAAAAATATTTTAGAAATGGATGAAAAAATTGGTCTAAACACTGGTTCAAAAAAAAATAGTATAAAGTATAAAGGCAAAAGTGCAAATTTCATACTCTTCGATAGCATATTTATAAATCTTATAAACTGGAATAATATGTTAAGAAGCATAATTAAGTAGGCCTACTTTTTTGAAAATTTTAATGCACTCTGCAGGCCATTTGCACCAGCCTAGTGCCAATTTAGTCATTGTGCCATGTCGTTTAAAATGGATAAATATAAGCCATGTTGATCAAAATTTCCCTGTTAACACCTTCATTGCGGATAAACTTCAAATAAAGATCTTTATTGTGCAAAATGTGCTCGAATTAGCAGCTGTTTTCAGTTAACAACCATTCCGAATTTATTGTAGAGTCGGGGATTCGGTTTATTTTACGCCACACCAACGCCAGATTAATGAATTTATCTTTGATTTTCTGTGGCAAATTGCGGATTTATTGAATGCAGCTTGTCACTTTTTAATGCATAGGCCTTTTTGTAAGTACAGCAATTTTGGCTTTTTTATTTTTCACCTCCAAGCTCTCTTCTAAATCGTTTTTTTCTTTTACAATTATTTCGACTCGCAAACTCCTATTCCTAAGGATTTTTCTAAGTTAGATTTGGATACGGACTAGGAATGGATTTCACTTATTACGGAAAAATTGGAGTTATGAATGAATAAACCTACCAGGATTCTGGTTTGGTTGGAAAACAGGATGTGAGAGCATATTTGGGTACTTTATAGGACAAATTAATTCGTAATTTAATCTGCAAATGAAAGCAGAGAGCAACTACGCAGAATAGTTTTATTGCGCATAAAATGAGCTGCCAATTATTTAATTACCGAAATGAATATTTACATCGATATAGGTAATACAAAAACGCACTAATTGCAATTTTACTTTCATGTCCAGAATTGCCCATGGCTGTCCGGAATTACCCGATCTTACCCTACCTTAATTGCCTGGCAGTACAAATCGTTCTGTACAAAAAGATTGCAGTAGGCCTAGTATAAAATGGGGTATGGTAATTTTCTGTTCTGGATGTGGGGTAATTTCAGACATATGGTTAAACCTGAAACAGCCTAACTGCCTGCCTATGATGATGCAAAACCTAGTAGTCAGCAAGTCACTAGAACTGAGAAAAAAGTGGTAACCAGCTGATTTTTAGTTTTTAATTTGTTCCTCAACTTTGTACTGGCTTTTTTCCTCTGGTTTCGTAGTTTGTTTATCAGTGTTCCCTGTAAGCGCAAAAATGTGCAATAAGTGTGACATTATTTCCGGCATTTTCGCACCAAATTTTTGATAAGTCTGGTGTTTTTTCTCGCGCCAAAAATCAGCATTTTTATTTTATGCCAAAAACTGTAGACACAGCTGCAGTTCACTACTTGACGCTCTTAGTTACTGGACGAAGCCCGTAGATCACTAGAATACTTGCGGATCTCTGAGACTGATAACCTTTTTTTATCTGGAGAACAACATAAAAAGGGAGAATAGGATGCCTCCGCCAGCGCAAAGCTTTTTTTGGGGGGGAGAGTGGGAGAAGCCAAAATTCGAACGGAAAATTGTTGCCACATATCGAGAATGCCTCAAAAGCTGCGGCATTTTCGCATTGAGTTCTAAACGTTCCCACTATTTCCGGCATTTACGCACGAGATGAAAAGTTAAAGGGAACACTGCTGTCTATCACCAGTAAAGCTAAAAGGTTAAGTAGTCGAATTATTGGCTAATAAGGCCAAAGAGTAAAATTAGGAGTTCAAACCAATTAAAGAGGAAATTTGAGTTAGAAATGGACATTTCCATTTGGCAGTGGCTATTTTGCCTCTAGAGGCAAAATAGCCCCATGTTATTTTGCCATTTGGAGGCAAAATAGTCCTAATGGCTATTTTGTCGCAAGTGCCATACTAGCCCTAAGCCTAATCCTAACCCAAACTCTAACCCTAATCCTAACCCTAATCCCAACCCTAGCCCTAACCTTAACCCAAACGGAGGAAAAACACTATTTTGCCTCTAGAGGCAAAATAGCCACTTCCTTTCCATTTCTATTAGGAAGCAAGTACGCCTTTTCGGAGAGAAGATGCACTGGCAGTTAGAATTGAACAAATTTGAGTCTAACTCAGAAGGTCCTGTTTGATTATTTATCATATATCCAAAATTACCCAAAGCCTGGGATAATGCCAGACAATGAAATGGATAAAATAAAGGCAGCGTCTATTGTGCCCACTATGGTTTTCTTAGTTTAGACCAGGTGAAGTCGATATGGTGTATGGCATATATTGTGTACAGTTATAGGTTTCCTATTACCTTAGCTCACCTTGCTCTGTCTTGTTATGGGCAAATTAATGTCAAACTAATGCCTTGACTGAAGACAACCATGAATCTTCAATCTCAATCAAAAAAAACTCTATGCTTAGAATTAAACCCACCATCTCATGCTTATGAGACAGCAGCATCACCACTATACCACAAAGCCTCAATCATAACAGAAACCATTCAAAACCACCATTAATACCAAACCAGCATCAATAAGCTGTTCCAGTTTTTAGTGACTTTCTTCAATTTCTTAGGAACTCTCCCAAAAGTTGTGGTTCAACTACCAATTCAATTTACCATCAAAATTATTTGATTAAAGTTTTATGCTCCTCAAAATGCCTTTCCATGGCATCATGACAAAAATTTAAAAAATGGCCCAATTTCTGCAATCGCTCATGCTAGATGCAAAAATTTTTTGTCTAAAAATGCAGAATATCCAAGTTCCTATTTGCTCTCAATACGGTACATTATTTCAGTCTAACTGCTCAATTTTTCAAATAAAATCAAGAAATCATCTTTTTCACTGTTTTTGTTGAATTTTTTTTAAGACATTTCTCATTGTGTAGAATATGGAATCTGTGTAGTAATATATGCTAACTTTCGATTAGCTATACTGTCATTATAAAGTGATTGTTGTACTAGAACATGTTAATTGCTTCTTACAGTCTTCAATGATGAGATAGCTAGTACTATATTATATATGTTGAAAAGCGTAAAATCATTATGACAGAATTTAATCTATCAACATAATTATAATCACTAATACATGTTAGATGTACTATGCATGTTAGATGCAATGAGATATATTAGAAACAATATTTTACTACTCTATAAAAGAACATGTAATAAGATACATGTTTTTTTGTAGAGTAATGAAATATTGTTTGGATTTATCAGTTCAATTAACTTATCAGGATTGCTTTAAATGCTTTGGTGAAGGACTTAGGGCCCACCCTATATTTGTCTACAGTAATCTTGAGTTCCGATTTAGTTGTGTTTCTGAAGAACAATTCAGTGCATGGTATGCACCAGGTAAAGCCAATTTTTTTTGATTACACCCTGATATAGTTTAAGCCAAAATCATAGTTTGAACACCAATCCTTCGCTTTATAAGCTGTCTTTTCAGCGCACCTCTTGCTTTTCAAGTTTTTGTTTCTTAAATTCAAGTTTAGCATGTTAACTATTAAAATTCATGAACACTTCCTTAACTGCCAAGGAATTTGTACTGAGAAATGCAGTTCTATCAGAGTCATTTTCTTTTGTGGGCAGAGAGCAGCCAATTTTTATTGACATTTCAACATTTTTCAAAGCCCACGGAAATAAGATGTGAAAATAACAGAATACTGCAGTGATTAGAAATATGTTCAACATTACATTTCTGTGATGATTTTAGTGCTTTTCAAGACTTACAGTACTAGCTATCCTATCAGTGAACACTTTTAAGAAGCAATTAACATTTGTTCTAATACAATGATTGCTTTAATGACAGTATGGCCAATAGAAAGTTACAATGTATTACTAGAAAACTTTCATAAAATCTCCATGTTTGTTTTTTATTATGTTCATTGTTTAATATTTGCTAAAACATGATATTTTTATTTGAAAAATCTCCAAATTTACAAATGTAATTGGCATCAAAAGTATTTATTAAAATATTAACCTTTAGTTGGGTGGCAGCTGACACTGATGACCGTATGGTCTTTTCGTTGTCTCCCATTTTTTTTGTATTTATCTGTGAAGTGCTTAAATTTAGTATGAATAAATACTGTCAACCAATCAACCAGCAATGAGATATATCATAAAAATTTCAATAAAAACAGTAAAAAAATATGTTTTCTTGATTTTACTTGAAAAATTGAGCAGCTAGGCTTATAAAATATATTGAGAGCATATAAGAAATTGGGTATTCTGCATGATTTTAAAAAAATTGCATCTAGCTTGAGCAGTTGCTGAGTTAGAGCCATTTTTTTGATTTTTGTCACGTTGCCACAGAAACACGTTTTGAGGAGGCGTAAAATGTGTTGAGGTGGTAAATTGAATTGGTAGTTGAACCACAACGTTTGTGAGAGTTCCTAAGAAATTAAAGAAAGTCATCAAAACTTGGTACGGCCTAAGCATCATGCTTTGTCACACATGAGTGACGCAAAGTTCGTCTTTTCAGCATAGCAGCATCCAATTCCACTATGCCATAAATTATGGCTCAGTAGACACTGCCTAAAATAAAACTGTGCTTAAATCCTCATGCTAATTTTTAGAATTTGTGCATTTGGCATCTGATACGCTCAAGTCCATTTTTATAAAGCATCAGTTAAGAAGAAGTGATCGCCAACTAGGTGACAGAAATAAGTTAATATATGGAAAACTGTTCGAAATTACCTCATTCAACTCTATAAGGTATCTGAGAAGAAAACAGGTATACTATAGTGAAAGCATTTTTTACTGGTATGAATACTGGTTAGGGTGCATCAAACCCCCTTCCCCCCCCCCGACCACAAAACTTTGTCATGGCTATATGGCAAAAATGTTTCTTTTCCTTCAAAAACACATTGTGCAAAATACTAAAAAAATTAAATAAATTCTACTGGGGCCACATCAGTGATGAAAGTTTGGCCAAATTGCACAAAGCAATGATGCAAACGGTACCGGTAGTTTTTGCCACTTTTGGGCTATTTAGCACAATTTTAACCTGATTTTTTTCCAAAACCATTGCCAATGCAATAATCACAATGAGTGTTGTGATCAATCACCTCTGCCTGGTGCTGATATAGTAGCACACAGTCAGCATTGTTGCTTACGAAGCGTAGCATTAGCTATTTGTAATTAGCCAATGTAGTAGATCTATTACTGCTGAGAGCGAACGCAGAGAAGGCAGGAGTTGCTTTTATTTGCTGTAGTTTGTTTGGTTGTTATACTGGCACAATTGAAAGAGCTGAAGAGGAATTTAAGAGTACATTGGCAATCATTAGTCAGCAATCTGCCTTTTCCAACAGATGCTGGATCTTTACTAACTGCTAATTACCAGTACGTGTTGCATCAAGTCAAAAATAAAAGCCTAGTCAAGAGCTGCAAATTTAAGACTTACCATGTTAGTGAATTATCACAGCTGCTAAAGTAGCAATAAGTTGCAGAGCATTCTTTTGTTTCCAGATTTCATATACACACTTACTTTCATATAGGCTTCCAGTAATGGAATGAGATCGTTAGTTGTACTCTTCTAAAGCTTACACAGTACAACATACTCAACTGTATTGAATGTGCATCGATAGCAGCAAACAAAATGGCGAAGGCAACCAAAAAGTCAAGAATTACTCATGAAGCAGCAGCTATATTTGGCCTTGGTGGCAGCAGAACAAAAGAAGATGCAGAAATTACAGGCAGTTGGTTACCAACTAACAAGCAGGTCATAGGACGTTATATGTTTCACAGACAAGAAGGAACTTTCTACAGAACAAAAAGAGACTATGTCAGAATTGTTCTAGAAAAAGTCATTCCATTTTATCTCAAAGGAAACATTTCCGGTATCAACAAAAAGAGGTTGTAAGAAAATCATTGAAATCTTGAGAAGAATGCCAAACTTGGAGAAATATCAGTTGTTACAGACGCCCTCTGTAACTGCATGTTGTAATTTCTATGTTGCTCCATTCGATTTGAAACTGGAGCCTTCACCGTCCATGCTGTTCCAAATCGTTGGAGTAACATAGGAATTGCATACCACAGTAAACCACTACAGTATTAAGACATTAAACATTAAAAATTAAAAACCTATAATCCAACAGTCTGTTTCACCCATAAATGGGATCATCAGGGGTAAAGCTTAATCGAATAGAGATGAAGCTTTACCCCTGATGATCCCATTTATGGGTGAAACAGACTGTTGGGTTATAGGTTTTTAATTTTTAATGTCTTAATATTGTAGTGGTTTACTGTGATATTGGCTCTAACACTCCGTTATCGAGCACTTTCGAAACCCTGATATCAACCACTGTCTAGGAATTGCATATAATAGTTACCAAGGGCGTCTGTAACAACTGATATTTCTCCAAGTTTGGCATTCTTCTCAAGATTTCAATGATTTTCTTACAACCTCTTTTTGTTGATACCGGAAATGTTTCCTTTGAGATAAAATGGAATGACTTTTTCTAGAACAATTCTGACATAGTCTCTTTTTGTTCTGTAGAAAGTTCCTTCTTGTCTGTGAAACATATAACGTCCTATGACCTGCTTGTTAGTTGGTAACCAACTGCCTGTAATTTCTGCATCTTCTTTTGTTCTGCTGCCACCAAGGCCAAATATGGCTGCTGCTTCACGAGTAATTCTTGACTTTTTGGTTGCCTTTGCCATTTTGTTTGCTGCTATTGATGCACATTCAATACAGTTGAGTATGTTGCACTGTATAAGCTTTAGAAGAGTACAACTAACGATCTCATTCCATTACTGGAAGCCTATATGAAAGTAAGTGTGTATATGAAATCTGGAAACAAAAGAATGCTCTGCAACTTATTGCT
The DNA here is from genome assembly GCA_963965965.1 of Trididemnum nubilum. NCBI lineage: Eukaryota > Metazoa > Chordata > Ascidiacea > Aplousobranchia > Didemnidae > Trididemnum > Trididemnum nubilum. Next base: position 3,772,336 of record OZ014480.1, read on the forward strand.
ACTTTAGCAGCTGTGATAATTCACTAACATGGTAAGTCTTAAATTTGCAGCTCTTGACTAGGCTTTTATTTTTGACTTGATGCAACACGTACTGGTAATTAGCAGTTAGTAAAGATCCAGCATCTGTTGGAAAAGGCAGATTGCTGACTAATGATTGCCAATGTACTCTTAAATCCCTCTTCAGCTCTTTCAATTGTGCCAGTATAACAACCAAACAAACTACAGCAAATAAAAGCAACTCCTGCCTTCTCTGCGTTCGCTCTCAGCAGTAATAGATCTACTACATTGGCTAATTACAAATAGCTAATGCTACGCTTCGTAAGCAACAATGCTGACTGTGTGCTACTATATCAGCACCAGGCAGAGGTGATTGATCACAACACTCATTGTGATTATTGCATTGGCAATGGTTTTGGAAAAAAATCAGGTTAAAATTGTGCTAAATAGCCCAAAAGTGGCAAAAACTACCGGTACCGTTTGCATCATTGCTTTGTGCAATTTGGCCAAACTTTCATCACTGATGTGGCCCCAGTAGAATTTATTTAATTTTTTTAGTATTTTGCACAATGTGTTTTTGAAGGAAAAGAAACATTTTTGCCATATAGCCATGACAAAGTTTTGTGGTCGGGGGGGTTTGATGCACCGTATTGCTGGTATAATTATTTTTTGCTAGGATATTATTTTGAATCTTGCAGACTCGTGTACCATAGGCCTACAATATTTTTGTTTGCAAAATTTTGCGACATGGATGGTTTATCTTGGTGGAATATGCACCGCAAAGTAGTTGCTCAAGTAAAGAAAAGAAATGGAGAAGGAAACTTTTGTAAACACTCATTTTGCCTATATTTGCAGTAGAAATGATATCACAGTACCGGTATTGTTATCATGTGAACCAGATGCCACTTTGCCATTAGGAAGTGGTGGTAGTGTTCATGCTTGTTGTGTTACTGTACAAGCTACAGCAAATGCCAGTACAGATGGATTTGACATGCTTTCTTGCAGTCCTGAAGATGCTTCTGAATTGTTTCAGTTGGAAAAGTCATACAATTCATGTTCAAAATCTATTGAAAGTGAAGATGCTGAATCACGTTATGACTTCTACAGCACCTACTGCGACTTTGACCATCAAAATGTTTTCAATTCTAGCAGTGATAAGAAAGAACCTCAGAACTTGCATAGTCGTTTATCAAAGTGGACACTGGACAGTCACCTCTTTATGTTACAAATTCGCCTTTATGAAAATTACTTAAAGTGTTGCGTATTGAACACCCAGACCTTCCTAAAGATCCTCAAAGTATTCGTGATATCCACAAAAATGTAGAATTAATTTCAGTTGCTGGTGAGCAATCATTTATATCAGTCAAGCATCATCATAAAAGTCGTTTTTGGTAAGTACTTGCATTCATTGTTTTTTGTTAGAACGTACCAGTCAGTGAAGGTAGTAGGTGACTCCGGTGGTTCAAAGATTTGGCAATTAATGGAGACATGCAAAAGAGTCATTTCATTATAATTATGAAAACTAAAAAAATATAATTGTGCAAACTGAAAAAATATGACCATTGAAGAATTTGTTTGAATTTGCAGCATTTGTTGATGATGTTATAGCAATAAAAAGCAATAAACAGCAAGACAACTATCAGTTTCTTTAGGCTGATAAACACTTTCGTGGCTACTACACTCACAGCCTTCAAATAAAATTTCTCCAATGCAGCAAGCCATATGTTTGAGAACTTTCTAAATTAGCATTCCAAAATATTAAAAATCGAAATGCTTGATAACTTGCATTCAAACCAACTAACAAATTTTGATGTTTAGTTTCCTCATGTATTTTAAAGAATGGAGGGAACAGAATGTTGGAGTTTCGCTGAAACTGCATATTTTACAAAAATATCTGGTTGTTGTACACAGACTAGTTGGCTTTCCTGGACATTTTAATGAGCTGATATCATGTTTATGTAATAGGAGGTTAAGTTTATAAGTAGACTTATTTGAAGCATTTTTGGACATAGTACAAAACTTTTACAATGAAAACCCAAACTGGAGATAAACTGAGCTTTTTCTTACAGTCTTGCTAAAAATAATATCAGTCTTAGCATTCTCTATATACCTTATTGAACAAACTCAAGCTTGACTAGCATATAGCACCACTGTTAATAGATGCAAAACTAACAATTTGATTTGGAACATGCTGTTAATTTTTCTTGACAAGGTCTTTCAAAAATTTAAAAATAGTTTATCTGTAATGTTTAGGTAACCTAACCTTTTTGTAGATTTAACTATGTTGCACTTTAATATCCACTATATATATTTTTTTGTGTAGCAAGTTCTTAGTCAACAATGTAATTCCAGTTAAAAAAATTGGCGATATGTTTCGGAGTTATAGTGCATTAATTGCGAAATACATGTTTTTTGCATTATCTTATTATTTTAACCTGAAAAGCATATGAAAGACAAATGTTATGAATAAAGCAAACTTCACTGATTCTAAAAAACTTAAGATTCAGACTTCTATGTTAAGAAGTAAAAAAGTTATTAAGAAAAATGTCAAAAAATTTACGTCATCATGTGGTCAAAATGTTGCAAATTTCAATTACGCGTAACTAAACCATACGTAAATTAAATTTTTTTGTTTTTTTTTTATTATGTTATGGACACAAATCTTCAACTTCAGAGAATTTGAGCAAAATTTGAGGTTATGATTTTCACCTTTTTTTTTAGTTCACATATTTATAATGAAATGACTCAAAAAATGGTATTCCCTACTTTGGCATGGTCAACATACCGGTATGCAAAAAAGTCTAGTTTAAACGAAGAAACCGATGGGTTAAAACGCAATACTTTGGTTAAATTTGTCGAAGAGTGCCGGTACGGTAGTTGTTTGGTTTGCATAATGGTACTATAAATGCTATGTTGGGTGTAAAAAGTTATGCTTACGGTGCCTATCTGCCATATTTGTAGTATATTCCCTGTGGTACAATGTTGTTGTGATAAGCTTATCACAGTTACACGAAGACAAAGCCTCCGCCGTTGAAAAATTTTGCTTAATTTTAAGATAAAATAACATTTTAAAGCAAATTAGCGTGTTTTTATGCATAATGTTGCTCTATGAAACTTATCATTCGTTGTCCAAAATAAATCACGTTATGAGGCAGATGTGAGAGAAATATTATTTGAAAAAGTAGGAATTATGTCATAGGTTTGTCGATTTCAGAAGGTCTTTCTTCCCAAAAAATGTTATGCTGTATGACCAGGCAGGGCCTGAGATAGAAACTTTTGCAGGGGGTATGAAGATCGATGCCGGGCCCCCAAAATTTAGTGAAATTAAATCAAGAAAGGTCCTCACTCTAATTTGGTCCTGATTTTTGTCCAAAATTAGGTGAAGACCAAAAAAAAAAAGGTCTTCACTCAAATTTGGTCGTGTTGGTCCAAAACTTGACGGCCCCCAAGACCCGGGCCCGGGTACGATGTACCCCCTGAACCCCCCTCTCGCAGGCCCTGTGACCAGGTGGGGAGAGGGCATGACGCAGCACTTTGTCCCCCAATATACGCTATAGTGATTACTGAAGTCAACTTGGCAAATAAGAAACTAAAAATTTAACGAACAATTTTCAGGTGGAGTGCGGAAGAATCGCAAGCATGCAACTCGGCTTGAAGCCAAGAAAAAGGAGGATTTTCAAGATGGTGCTATTGCTAGCAATTGGAATTAGTTTATTCTTGTGCAGTGCTGTCACCGCTAGCAGTTTTTCACTAGATCCAATGTAGTTTGGTCTGCTCTAGTGAATTCTTACTGCAGTACAATCTAGTGACTTTTTGCAGTCTAAATTCTTCCTAAAATAATTAGTTGTCTTGTTTTTCATCTTGAAAATGTTTTCTAAAAAAAAAACTACCCGAAGTAATCCTTGAAGTCATAAAAAAACTGTTCCTGAAGTAGAGTCGATGTTAGAAAAATTATTTTAGTTGCAATGGTGAGGAGTGAAGGGTTCGGAACTCCTTCACTCCTAACACTTTTTTGCTGTTTGATGCTGGCAGTTTTCTGGTGCTTGCCAGATTTTTGTGGTGTGAAGAGGCGTAAATTGTTCTTAGGAGAACCGAAGTTTTAAATCTGGTAATATTTTTCCGATCGAGTAATGAACTCTTGTAATTTTCTATTCAAATTTGAAAACTAGCTTGTGGTGCATTGTTTTTGTGATTGCAGTTTGTTTTTGTTCTATTGGCTGTTTATTTTTGTGGCTTTTTCACAATAAATAAAAAAAGATATTTCCACCATTTGAAGAATAGTTTGCCACAAAATCCTTGAATTAGCAGTAGTAGAGGCATCTCAACAGCCAACACGTGAGCTTATGCACTTGCTAATAATCGAACTCGTGGAGGGTACGTGGTAAACCCGTGAAATCACGTGGTCGTAACTTGACTCGTTGGTCATACGTGGTAAACCCGTAAAATCATGTGCTCGTGACTTAACTCGTTGATCATACGTGGTAAACCCGTGAAATCACGTGGTCGTAGCTTAACTCGTTGATCACACGTGGTAAACCCGTGAAGTCACGTGCTCGTAACTTAACTCGTTGATCATACGTGGTAAACTCGTGAAATCACGTGTTCATTGTCGGCAAATGATCAGTGCTATTAGCTATTTCGAAGCCAGCAGTTGACGAAGAGCATGTACCATTGCAGCAAACTGGTGGATAACACATGGTATACCACAAGTTAAACATGTGATTCGTTCACGTGAATAACACGTGGGACCTATGTGCAAGATCACAAGAATATCACGTGTTTATACCATGTGTTTAACACGAGTAACTCGTGAAAATTTCACGGGATTTCCACGTGAAATTCACATGTTATTGCTTGTGGGGAATGCAAAAACATGATTGAGCCTATTTTGCTAGTGAATTTAGAAGAAAGTATGTGTGTGATAATGAAATGACATAATACAGTATTAAAGAGATTGCATATTGATATTACACTGTAATACAATAAATACGTTAGTATAGCTCGATTTAACAAACAAAACTTATCTTGAGAACGACTACTTGTTTTGAAAATACGCGAGCGCGAAGAATTTATTTTGAGATAAAAAAAGAACAACTCTATTATCAGTAGCGTAGCCAGGGGGGGGGCGGGGGGGCTCGAGCCCCCCCATTGACTTGTGAAGTATGCAAAATCGCATGTTTTTTGTGCTTATGAGGCCGATTTTATGTGAAAAATGGAAAATAGCCCCCCCCCCATTCGAAAACAGCCCCCCCTCAAACGTCTGAATTTGCGAAATTGGACGAAATATCAGTCTCAATTTTGGCGAAGACCTTTTTTTTTTTTTTTTTTTTTTTGGAGATCACCTGATTTTGGGCGGAAAAAGCTTTGAATCTCGGATTTCGGCCGAAAAATCACTCTGAATTTTGGCGAAGACCTTTTTTTTTTTTTTTTTTGGAGATCACCCAACTTTGGGCGGAAAAAAGCTTTGAAATTCCGAGCTTTCCGAGACATTTCGTCTCAAGTTTTGGACAAACCGTCTGAAACTGATTCAAAATCAAGGAAAATTCGAGTCAAGGTCGTTTGCACACTTCTTACTCTTTCAAAATAGCCCCCCCCCCCCTTTTCCAAATCCTGGCTACGCGCCTATCTATTATCACTGGCAAGCGGTCTAAGCGGCAAAACTAAAAACGCTGAACAGTTTGTGAGTTGGAAATCGTCGCTAGGAATCCCAAATAACAAACTATTGCATCACAAAAAATGCTGCATGAAAAGTTATTAAGAAATTAAGGGTGATGTTAAATATAACTGCAGTATCATAATTGTTCGAATGCCTGCAGAGATGCGCGCTGCACGTAACAAATTTTTTTACACCACATCATTATAAGATGAAGAGGTGAAGCACCCGCAAAAAATTGGATATTTTTTGAAAAATATCGACGGTTTATTATTTTTTTTGGGCAAAATATTTCCCCCTTTGGAACTTGGGTAAAAGGTTTGAACACACAAACGGTAGGCGAAGACCTTTGTTTTTGGCCTGCACCCAAATTTGGGTAAAAAGCCGGACTAAATTTGAGTGAAGACCTTTTTTGTTTTGATCTTCATCAGGTTTTGGACAGGAAAGCCGGACCGATTCTAGGTGGAAAAATTTTCATTCTGATTTTTGTTATTTTCAAGTTTTCTGAATTTTCAGCCCCCCTTTCCAAAACTGCGTACACTACCGGCCGAACATGTATCCCTATAACTGGCAAGTTTCATGACAAAACAAAAATCTCTAAGGAAAACCTTAGAGTGGATTACTGTATTATTTCCTTCTAAAATGTTGCAAGAGACAAGACACCTTACTTTCCCCTACCTGGACCAAATCACTTACAATTAAAATTTAACTCCAAAATGCAACATGTTAAACGTGTTTTGGACTTAAATTGTAAGTAAAAGGAGGATTAAACAATATCGTTTTTTCAAATGGCTTTCAATAATGTCAAAAATCTAGTGCTTTCAAATGACTCTGAACACTTGCGAATTGTGATTCAATGGCATTAAAATAGCTTTTTTTTCCAAAAAGTTACAAAAAAACTCCCGTCTGTGATACGTTTGGGTTACGTTAGCTTTCTCAATACGTTTCCGAAGTTGGATAGTAGTACTTTTCAACTATTAGTTTAAGCCCTCTCCCTTTACAAAATTCGGGTAAGTGCCAACAGGCAACGATTTCAGATCTTCCATCCTAAGATATATTTGTCCCACAAAAACTTCCTCTTTTGAAAAATTTTGATGACGTCGTAGCATGTGATTTGTGGTTTAGGCCTCCCCCAATCAAAAATTCTGGCTACGCCTGTGAATTGGAGATCGCCTGAAAAACTTTTTTGAAAACCTTTTTTTTTTGGAGAACACTACTAGCGCCTGTGTCCTTGGTCCTTGGCCTCGGCCTCGAGCATTCCTTGTTTTTAGTAGTCGCCGTTCTGGTGGATTTTCCTTAGGCTTCCGCGCTGGTAACCTTTAGGCCAGATAGCACATAGCAAATCAAACATTAAAACTCTGGCCTCGCAAACGTCAGAACATCACAGATAAATTATCATAAACAAAGAGCGAGTGCAATTCCTCAACCTGCTTCAACGGGCCTTGAACCACTCTGTTTGCACGTTTTTGGCAACTCTTGCCGTGAAATAACCTTTGCAGTCCGCTTTGAAATTTGGATGGTGGGAATGTTTTTTCAATAACCTTACATTTATTTAAATCGCATAACCAGCATTTAAACTGTAAAATTTTAAATGAGAGACGCTTTCGCAACCACAACAGAAGAAATTTTGGAAACAATACGTTTTATGGCGGAAAAACAGAAATATTTACGCTCATAATAAGGTGATGAACGATGACCAAAAATAGTCTTCACGGCGTAATCAATCATTTTTGCCCAAACTCTAAGAGGAGCCAGCCACTTTCTTTCTGGGAATGGGAATGGGACGCGTTGGCATCAATGATGAAACATTGTGAACAATATTTTCTTGGCACATGGGCTTATACAAGGGGGACAGGTCCCCCCCAACTGCAATGCTAAAAATGATAAAAGTAATGACAAAAAATCCTGTTGTTTCTTCAGTTTCAGTTCTTTTAGCATCTTCGCGTAGAACATTAATTAACAATAATATTAATATCGACGACCAGGGAGCCGTGGTCTCCTCAGTGCAAATTTTTGCCAACCAATTTAAATGTAAAAACCCAAAAAAATTTAGTATTTTTGTACTAAAAGTTGTAACCTCAGGCCCTTATCTCATCTTTATGACCAGTAACCATTTGTTGTACCTACTTCAATTACCAATCTACCTTGCTAGTTTCTACGCGACAAAAAAGTTTTGGAAAAAATAGGTAAGAGAAATGCTTATTGAACAAATTATTAAATTTGAATTGAGGGACCTGGGCTTTCAGGTTGTTCATGTAATAGTACAGTTTACTCTTAAAACTGGTTATTTTCATGACAAAATAAAAAATTTTCAAGGCAAATCTTCAAGTGAGTTATTATTTGCTGCTAAAATAATGCAGTAGGCAACGTATCTACCTTCCCCCCGAACTGGACCAAGTCACTCACTAAATTTAACCCAAAAATGCATCATTTTAAACGTGTTTTAAACTTAACCTGTAGGTAAAGGCAAAACTAAACTTTTAATGTTTTCAATTGGCTTTTAAATCTTAAAAAACTAGTTTTTTAAATGCCTCTGAAAAGGTGAAAATGTAATCCAAATGGTAATTAAATACTAGATCTTTTTTCCAAAATATTGCCAGTGACTGGAAGCGAAGTCTCAGACCCCGTCTGTGATACGTTCAAGTTACACTAGTTTGTTAACTTTTAGCAACACTCTAAATACGTGTCAAACCGGTCTCAGCTTTTGATCTTCTATTCTGCGGTATCTCCCATAGAAAGTCCTTCTTTTTGAAAATTTCGGATGACGTCATTGTATTTCAGTAGCACGACTAATTCGAAATAAAAATTGTCTAAACTTTTTATGAGAATGTGCGGCCCTTTAAAGCTTAGAAAAGTGTAATGCGTCCCGTCCCTAAAAAGTTTGGGTACTACTGTTTCAGGGCGCACTCGAAATTTTATTAGGCCGCTGTCAGTTGCGCAAGCAGTGGGAAAGGGGCCAAGGAGGCTTCGATCCCCTAAGCCAAGTCACATACATTATTCAACTCAAAAATACAAGCGTTTTAAAATGTTTTGGACTTGATCTTAAGTAAGAGGGGAGAAGTAAAGGGTTCAAAAAATTTAAAGAAGGGGCTAGCACTTTAAGTCTTTCAAATGACTTTTGAATTTTAGCAATTTCTTTATTCATGTGGCTTCAAAACTATGGAAAGCATGATTAAAATGGCGTTAAAATTGCTCTTTTTTGCCGCAAAATTACGAAAATTGCCCAGCGGCTGGGAGCTCTAGCCCCCAAGGCCTCCGTTTGAAGCACGCTTGAGTCGCATCAGTTAGCTCAGCATGGGTCTAAATAAAACAACTTTCGTGTAAAAAAATTTTGCTTTCGAATTAAGCCCCCTCTCGTAGCAAAATGCTGCTGGTTGCGCATCTGTTCCATTAACTGCTGTAAATAGATTTTTCAAACGATTATAGGTCGCAGACGAAACGAGCTAAGAAACCATGCCTGCTTTATGATACGTCTTTTTTAGACTAAAACAAAAATAGAAACATCTCACAATTTGTAGTTTTGAAATACCAGTTTTATGTTCAAAAGTTTAGTCTATTTTAGTGCCCGCCACTTTCGGCTAGTATCCCCTCACTGAGTTTGCTTTGGCAAAGGCACTGATTGCACAACTCCTCAAATCATAAATCATTCACTTACTGAAAACCGAAACAAGAACAACAAGCGAACTGTATTAATATCCGGCTCATAACACGGATGCGCGTCAATACAAAACAAAAAATGATAACTCAAAAAAGTTTGCAAATTCTTCATCTTTTGCTTTGTATTGAATCAAAGTTTTTGGTATTTTTATTTTGACGTCATTACAGGTATTATTGAACTCGACCAGAGCAGATGAGCGGTCCGAGTGTGAACCAACTGGGTTGGGGGTTGTTTGCTAGATCGCCAAATTGCAGCCCAGTAACAGGTAGTTTGTCTTTATCGGTTAGGTATCCTTCGTCTGATGTTTCAATGTTAAAATTAGCATCACAATTGCAATTCCATTCGCCCACGCAAGTGTCTGCAAAGCAATTGTAAATTTAAACGATCAAGATAATCAAACCTTCTTAATTATTTTTATCAACAAATAGAAACACACTACCCAAAACAAGCATTGCAAAGCTAAAATCAAGTTTCCATCAAGGCCGAGGCTGCGGTTACATTGAAGCAGTGGCGTATTCTCAGGGTGTTCAAGGAGATCGGTGAACTGTAAACACCTTGACGATCTGACTCACCTGTAGAAATTAGTATTTTCTGCTCGTTTTTATTTATTATTCAACCATTTTTCAGCACATCGACAAAACTATTTTTTCTAACTTGTTTTAATATTTTGCAATTTTTTTGAAGACATTTTTTGTTTGAAAAAGTGAACTTTTATATTTTTTACTTCTCAATAATTCAATCCTTGCAGCTGAGTGCGATTACGATACGTGACGTTCTATACGTGTGAGTAGGCACGTAGCCTGAAATTTTCAATGGGTGGGGCTGTTTTGAGAAATTGTGGATTTTTTTGCAGAAATAATTTAATTTTAGGGCTATTTTGATAAAAAAATAATGCTTTTAAAAAGTGGCATAGATATTGGCAGTTCAAACATGATTTAACTGGTTGCATAAACGGGCTATTTGGGAGGTGGCTAATGGTAAAAATTTAGTTGTCTTATTTAGATGCTGGTAAATTATAAAATCGAATAGTTTAATAAAACTTACATGGGGTAATCTATTTCGTATACAGTTTATAGAGAAAAATACTTGGGGGAGTTGGCTAATGAAAAGAGATTTAAGAAAAATGATTGGTAATTAACTAATACTAAATAGCCCCCTCCCCCCACCCCCCCTTTCCTTAGTTTATGCTATATTTGTTGATGACATCTATGTTTAGCATTTTTACACTTGCGATCAAATTTGATTGCATTTTTTTGACAATTTTTCAAAGTTTTCATTTATTTGTTAGTTTTATTTTTGACAAATTAGCCCCCCTCCTGAATATATGTTTCAAAAGATGTTTTAAATCGCTATTTAATCCACTCTAGGGCATAAAACAGCCTCAAAAGTGCCAAAAACGTAGTATTTTTCTCATTCTGCATTTTCGTTGACATGCCGATGGGGGGCTATAGTCCCCCCACCCCCCTGGCTACGCTACTGCGTGTGAAATGCAATGTTCTGCACCCGATAGCTATGCTGGAGGAAAAACAAATGATGGCATCGACAACGTTCAGCCAATAAGGTATTAACGCACAGTCACGTGTTAACCATTATAAGTGTTCAATTACAACCACTGCACAGTGCACTCGTCTGTTGACGTCATCTAGCTTCGATGTTTTCTATTTCTGCATATTCACGAAGTTTAAGAATCAGAATGACTAAAAAGGGTTATGATCTAAAGTTGAAAAAGTCAGTAGTAGGCTCAGGCTAAATCTGTTGAACAAAGCAGAAAAGCGTAGATAGATAGATACTTTTTGTATAGCCACGATAGTCCCCAACTTGCAGCAGCATGTACAGTCCATGATTGTCATTTTTTCCTGTCCCTATTGCTCTATTTCACTCTTGCACGAGTCACACCCTTGTGTGTCTATGTTTGCAAGTGTTCTGTATGTGTGCATGTAAGTGTTGTGTGTGCGCAAAACATTTGCGAACTTTTCTGATTAATGAGCTGGCAATCGTATGATGAATGATGACGCCAGTCCACAACAATCCTGTCAATCTTCCATGAGCTGGCAACCGTATGATGAATGATGATGCCAGTCACTCGACTATTCCTGCCAATGTTCCATGATGAATGATGGTTCCAAATTCACTGGTATATTTTTATGAGCGTGTACACTAGGGTGGTCCTTATTTCAAAATTTTGGAAAACTATACGGGAACCGGGTTAAATTTGTTCGTTTTTGATAAAAAACTGTACATGCAAAATATCTCCGAAAAAAAATTAAAGTTTACAGGTTGCACATGAACAGTGAAGATTTAAGATTATTCATATGCTACAGTATATACAGTTATACATTACGAGACGAGCACGAACCGATCAGAACGGCTCTAACAGATGTAACCTTTGTTTAGAAGAAAAAGTAGCGATATTACAAGCAAATCCGGTTAACACTCTCAACCAAGGAACCAAACTTGTATCAAAATGTCGACACAAAGCCAAATATAAAGTAAGAAATCATCAGCCTGATGAAACCACATTTAACGCAAAACGGTCGATCACTGTGACGTAAAATGCCGCTTTGTATCTCGCACAGTGTTTAAGTTTTAGCAGAGTTTTTTTTAATTCGTTTGACGCACGCACATCAGCAATGTTTGATTAATATGCTCAGCCTCCACAGTTTATGCTTACAGTGTTTCGTACCAGCCGCGCTCCGCACCATCGACGCTGGTTGAGGTCCCTGGCTGGTTTGTACCACAGTTAACCCTAGTGGGATAGCTTGGGCTCGCAACGGCCACAGGGCTTCCGGTGCGAGGAGGGGGACACGTAGATGGTGTACTCAGGTCTTTTGCCGTTTTTGTTTAGTTTCCATCCAACCCGACAAACCTATTACGGGGAAACAGCCTGTAGTGGAGTTTTTTAATTTTTAACTGAACTTTCTGTACAGCTAACTGGGAGCCCATGTCCATTGAGCACTTTAGAAACTGTAAAGACCGTTAGTTAATTATGCATTATTTTGCATTATTTAACAAGTTAATTATGCATCATGCATTTTTTTATATGTCTTCTCCTGTAGTCGAAAGTTGTTTGCCTCAATAAGTTTGATTGGAATCATATAAGTTGCGGAATACTAATTTCTGGATAAATTCAAACCTCATACACTACAAAACATTATTGTGTTACTCGGATTCTTGGATAGTCATTAAAGTTGTTAAAATACTTAGCGAATCATTAAGGCTACCAAAGTAAAAAAATTAATGTGAAAGATTTTGATGTATTATGATTGCAAGTGTTCAAGATTTTTTGACACTGAGTTTCAAATCTGCTCTGCGAACACTGTTTAGTCAGCTGATACAGACTATTCTTTTAAGGTTACTACGCCAACCTCATGGGTATGGACTCAACAGTGAGCTTTGCTTTGCACCTTCCAAAAGATTTTGGAAGTTGAGATGTTTTACTTGTACAGATCTGCTCCGAGAACACTGTGTGTTCGGCAGATGAGACATTTTAAACTCTTAGTCGTTCGCTGCACCAATCACGCGGCTATTGGTTCAATAAATAAATTTGCCTCTACACTTCAAGTTATGGGAAATTTGGAGGTGGCTGTTAACCCTACATATACCGGGCTATTTTTACACTCTATTTGTACCGGGAAGGAGGGGGCAAATTTGCCCCTCTTTCTAAAAACCAATTGGTAAGAGATAGAATCGAGATTTTTTGCTTGTTAAAGCTAATTTTTGTTAAATTTAAAAAAAAAAATTTTTGACGTTGTGACGTCACGAAAACGATGATGACGTCATCAAAACCAGTAAATCCTTAATACAGCATGCAAATTTGCCTAAATGTTGCAAAATATTAGTTTTAGTTTGGACCCTTGTTATTTCAAAGACAGCTCTGATAAAGTTACAGCAAATGATGACGTCATTATGCATGATGACGTCACATGCATGATGACATTATTGTTAATATATTGTGTTGATTATTTTTTGTAATTTTTTGTGACTGAAATATTGTATATTTTACAAAATTATAGAATACTGCAGTAAAATTTGCATTTTGTCATTCAGCAGCTGATGAAAATGAATATTTTTTTATGCAAACGCAGTTTATTTTGAGAAACAGCTGAAAAAGCAAAATTTTTGAAATGTGACGTCATCAATGACGTAAAGATGATGCAATGCAATTATCAGTATATAAAATATTTTATTCCAGCTGAAGATTAGCATTGACAATGAATACGCAGAACAATGAAAGAATATGCGCACTGATAAGCATGAATTGTGCTCAAAACTGCATAAAACTCCTTGGGTGCCTCTGACAAAAGCAAAAATGACGTCAATTACGGTTGTCCGGCTGACCCCATACTTTCTGAAAATGTGTGTTATTAAATTTGATTCAAAGTCAGGGTGCATCAAAGCAAAACTTTGTTTTCGTTTAGGAGCTATATTAGAATAATTGAGAGGGGGGCAAATTTGCCCACCCCCCGGTACAAATAGAGTTAATATAGCCGCTTTACCCCTTTGGTTTCCTTTTATAGTTTATTTACTTTGCTTCGTATTCTTGCGTAGCGGTACGTCATAATCGGCTGCTTGGTAACGGTAATTGCTCTCTTGCTGCATTTCTTCTCAAAGGTTAACGCAGTCTTCGGTGCAGCAGCGAGCGGGGCCTTAAGTAATAGATATTGTGTAACTTTTAGTTTATGTTATTTTGTAGTTGGCAGGATGAAGGCTTCATTCTTAATTACTTCTGTTTTATTAATTTTTAGAGCGCTAGCCTGCTGTTTTCGTAACGCCAGTCTAGTTGCGAGTCGCCGGTGGCTAAGTTGTTGACCTATGTTAGTTCATGAATATGCTAGGCCTATTTCCTCGATGTAGAAGCCATTTTTATGTTCAGTAAAACTCATCATACTCCAATAAAAGATTGACTAAGTGAAAGTTGCGTGCTTGGGTCAGACATCAAATAGAATCAACCCCCAAAAATTACAAATTTCCAACAGTGTATATGAAATTGATTCAGAAGCTTTTGGAAGCAGCTTTTGCAAGCAGCTTTTGGAAGCCTAAAGTTTAGGCTTGTATCTAGCATTTAGAATAAGTGAACACCATAAGAAGCTTTTAATTGCACACGTATAGAACGTCATTTATTGTAATCGCACGCAGCTGCAAGTAAGAAATTATTGAAAAGTGAAAATATCGATACACTTTTGTAACCGAGAAATGTCTTTAAAAAATTACAAATTTAAATAAAGCTAGAAAAAATGGTTTTGTCAAGGTCCTAAAACAATGGTTGATAAATAACAATATACAAAAAATATTATTTTTATCAAGTAAGCTTTTAGAGTAAATGATAAGCTTTTACAATTAGTGAACACCCAGCAATAAAAAGGTCATCGCACGCCATTGTTTACGCTACAATAAATTAAATAATCGATAATCTTTAGCTTCACCCAACTCAAAACTTCAATCACATTTCAACCCCCACCCTAAATATTAGAAATCAAAACCTAACCCAAACTCTAACGTTGGTTGAAAAAAGAATCTACGTAGAGCCAATCTTTATATAGCCGCCATGTAACTCAACATTAGCCTCTTCTTTTCAAAAACGCTTCTTCAAATTTGATAACAGGCTTTACATAGTCCATTGGATAGGAGGAAAAAACATGATTGTGGGCCTAAGTTTCCGGCAAACGTTTTTATGTATTTTTGGAAAGCACTGATTCACAGAATTCGATTTGGTATGTAAACTGTAGTGCGAATCGGTAGCTTAACCCTGTATTACATAGGGTATCTGACCAACGCATGTTACATGAGGAGGGAAGGCAAAAATGTCCCCCTTTCTAACTTCTAAATCATACGTTATTGGAACAACAAATTGGCATAGATGGGCAAGTTGATGCAAAACGTTAGCTTCGTTAACTACTAGTACGTTAACAAACTTCACACCTCCGTTAACGTTAATCCGTTATTTTTTGCTTTAATTAACGGAAGTTAATAAAGTCCGTTAATCCGTTAACATTTTGCGTGTAATTTACATTTCATTTTATTCATTCGCTTCTAGAACACGTATTGACGCTGTTGAGCTGATTTTAAGGAAATATTTCTTGCTATGGTGGTCTTTTTGAGTTTTGAAAGTTACATCTTACAGTCTAATCTAATTTCAAGATAAAAACAAGTTCAAATGCACAACGAAGCTGCAAGATATTAATGATAAAAATCTTAACGGAAGTTAACAGAACTTAACGGAAGTTACTGTAGTCCGTTAACAGCACTTAACGGAAGTTAATTTAGTCTGTTAACATGAAAAAACTTTTTAACGGATTAACGAGCTAGTGAAAAAGTTAGCTTCGTTATTAACGGATTAACGATTAACGGACTTGTGCCCACCTATGCAAATTGGGCATGCGGATAGGTGTAGACCAACGTCTTTTTGAAAAATGACGCCATTTTTGATGACGCCACAGGCGGTTCCAAATTTCTTACGCAAGTTTATTTTTTGATACTGATTCATAAAACAGTTAAGTCAAGTTAGTTACGCCACAAAAACGTCCTATGACGTCATTTTAGTTAAAGTATTAGCAAAAAATACTCAGATTTCGGAAAGTGATTTTGCAAAACCTCAACAAACGGGAAAATAATTTTCCATTACCTTAGCGACTTCAATTTTTCAGGAGTAATTTGTAATAAATTTTGACTCAGAGTCAACTTGATTCGAAAAAAAAAAATGTTTTCTACAGGAATTTATCATTAAAAAAACGAGAGACCTAGCAAAACTGCCCGCCACCGTGTAAAATAGGGTTAACGTCATTGTGACATCATCAATACGCAGAGCATGCACTTTTCAGCATTTCAGTAGCCATAGTTATTGCGTTCGAATCCGTAGTAAACAAAAAGTATTTACATCAGCAAATTATCCGCAACCGATTAAATGAGATCGGCCCACCATTTGCCGTATTGCCAACGACACAATGCAATGACGTCACAATGAAATAAGAAGCTCAAATTTAAATATGCACTATTCTAGTAATATCAGTAAATATAGCTACTCATTTTTGTTGCAATAGAAATTTTTAATTCGATTTCATAGCAGATTTTTGCCTTAAACATAATCTCTGAAAATTTTATCAAATTGACCTAGTTTTTCCTGCACAAACGTGAGGCAAACACTTTTCTAACATTGACAAGTTTAATCGAAAGGAATATCAAGGACACATTTGCTATTCGAAACATGCAACCCTATACAAATATTACTAATTTGTTTCAGCACGATTGTGTGATAATTTATACCCCTGGTTTAACAGAGCTGGGTAGAACTTTGATCGCATAATGACGTCATCATACGATGATGTCACATTGCGAAAACAAACAAAATTTAAATGCATTTTTGAGGTAAAAGATGCCACAATACTTAAATGTATCCAGACTATCTAAATCTTTAAAAATGTATAATTCAAACTGCAAAAAACATTGCTTTCATACTGTAAACACAAAATCTTCAAAAAATTTTGTTTTGCAAAAAACGATTTCAGTGAAAGTGTAATTTATGAATAAGCTTATTACAGCGTTACACAATTTTCAAAAATTTAAAAGTGATATTAATTGAAAAATTATATTACATTAACCGTGAATACAAATCTCAAAGCAATGACATCAACTTTGCTAAGCTCTCAGAAGCCTTTGACGGATTGATGCTCCGCTTCAGACCCCTGTCTGTTAAAAGCCAACAAAATTTAGCTTTGGTTTCAAGTCCCCCCTCACAGCAAAATTCTGGTTACGAGCCTGCTTGCTTTACAAATGCAGACCGCAATTCAACAACTTTTAATTTTCTTTATTTTATAGCAACCCTTGGTGATGTTTTGATTTTTTTCATTGAATACAGGATTGTTCAAACTAAGAGCAACTTTTTTCTACAACGGTTATGTTTGCAAAAACGCCGCTATATTTTACACAGTTAATAATCAAGATAAAAAAATTGTAAAATTTTTCGTCCAGTTCAACAGAAGAAGCAATTCCAAACACGACAGTAATATTATCGTGTTTTGTAATTGTAATTACATGCCCGACAAAGTCCAACCTCAAACCTCCACGTGGTGTCGGGTGGAAACAGTGGAAACACTGGCTAACTGAGGCAATGGCAACCGGCTGATGAAGATGGGCGAGGCTAAGAAGTGCAGGAATTAGCAACCAGGCAATAGCGCAAGCGAAGGCCTGACACTGTGACGTCCTGCCTTCTAATTTTCTGACCCCTGATTCAAAGGCCAACAGGAGGTTGGGGGCTAATATGGAAACTGGTAGTGATAGGCCAATATTGTGGTGGAATGTCAATGCGAGTATAGGGTACAGCGGATAAAACGCGTTGCCGTGTCGCGGCCACAGGATAGAAAGGATGCTGGTCCTAGTCTAGCCAACATAGGACTTCGTGTCCATCAGCTTGTGAAAATCCCCGTGCACCTGTAGTTCCAGATGGCACCTGGGTAGGGGTCTGCAGCTGTATTGGGGGGGCTCCGCCGAGGCCAGTGCTCCAGAGATAAGTCTGCGTTTGCAGTGTTGGTGTGTCGTTATCGGTAGAAATGGCAGTCCGTAGCCTTCTGTCTGTCTGAATAATCTGGTCTTTGGGACTTTTCCCAGTTTAAAGAAAACCAACTTAATGAATGAATTATGTCAGTAAACAGAAAAAAGAAAGTAACACGGATTACATCCCTAAATTCAGAAGAAGTGGCACTGTCACAACCAAGAATCAATGAGTTCTTGAGTGACAATGCCAACAAAGATAAAACTCGGTCATCTGTGCCTTCTAGCCCAGATGCCGAAAAAACATCAAACATGAGCCCTCAAGTTGAGAAGGTTCCTTTGCTAAAGGAATCGGACTCAACAGCAACAGAGGGTACAGCAAAAGGGGTTTGGTCGGTTGTGAAACCGAACACCTCCTCAACTCCCCCTGTGGAGCCTCAGAATCCAAGTAACTCCTCGGATGTTGCTTGCAGGTCTGAGGTGAAACGGGGAAAAAATTATGAAAAAAAACGAAAAAGAAGAGAAAAGAAGCGAATGTAGGTGGGTCTGGCTGGCATGACACTTGCTGACCATGACCTCGATTCGTCTGCTCACTCCTCCGGTCAAACTAAACGAGGCAGGGAATCTTCGGACTCTTTGTCCTCTTCAACAAACCTCCCGCAGAAGCGTGGGCGGCATGATGTCGCTCACGGTAAGCAAGGAGGCAAAGCTAAAGAAATGACTGCTGGCACGAGCACTCCTACTAGCTATGCTGGGGCGGTGAAGGCCAGCAATCAAAAACTAACAATTACACGAAAAGAGTCTGAAGGAGACGGTGATATGGACAACATGGATCTTCGTGAAGTTCAAAGCGCCATCACCAAAATGATTCTTCGTGCCGATCCGGGTTTTCTTGTCCGTATCGAACGCACTTTTATCTTTGAAGGTAAAGTGCTGATGATATGCAAGGATGAGAAGACCTTGGAGTGGGCAAAACATGTTGTAGAGGCCATTGTACCGTCCTTGGTAGCTCACCAAGGTTACGATGCAAAAGGCCCAAAAGACTTGCCTCCAGCGAAAACCTTCGGAATCTGGCTGCCAGAGGATGAAGGCTTAAGCATTTCAGATACCCTTACGCTGGTTTCCCGATATAATGCGAAAATCTGTCGTAGGGATCTGGAAGCAAAGCATGAAGTGAAGGGAAACGGAGGGGTGCTACATGTAGTGTCCGTCCGGGAACCTTCGCTAACCACGCTGAAGGAATTTCACTTCAACCCATATGCTGGTTATCGTCGGGTGCAGTTCCAGAAGAAGAAAAGTGCCAAGCAGTTTCAGAACCCGGAGACGTCATCACTATCGCCAAAGGACGATGAAACTCGCTAGGCAGTAATGGATACAGCTGAGCCTGGCACTTCGGCAGATACAGAGAAGCCGGCGACCTCTAGTGCATAGAGGTCAGAGCTTTTCTCTGCAGTAATGAAGTAGCCATATCAGCTGTTCTAATAATAAAGCGCTCTGCTTGAGTACATCTATCAAATAGATAAGAATGGCTCAGGATTACAGCGGACAACTCGATAAATCAAATAAAGCCATTACGGCACATAAGTTATGCTCTCATAATTTAGAGTGTTGGAAAATTAACCTACACAGATGTAAAGCAGCAAGCTACAACATGTGTGAAGTAATGAAAAATGTACGTTCCGGGTTAGTGTTAGCTCAAGAACCATGGACGTATGTCACCAAAGTCAGGAGTAAGCTACGGGGATGGAACCTTGTTCAAGGTATTGAAAAGGGTAATCGCCCTCGGGCATGCATTTACGCTACTCCTGATCTCAGCTGTTCTCTAATTCCAATGTTCTCGGACGAGGATATTGTGGCGGTTAGAGTTAACAATGTGTGCCGAAAGGGAGATAGTTTTGTTTTCGTATCGGCATACATGGCAGCCGAACTACCAGCTCCACCCACCTTGTTGAGGGATCTGTTAATATTCACTGAAAATGAACAAATTCCTACTATAGTAGGAACCGACGCAAATGCACATCACACTATTTGGGGATCCTCAGATATAAACCCTCGAGGAGAGGATCTGCTGGCGTTTTGTGTTAGTGCAGACCTAAATTTCTGTAATGTAGGTAATAGACCAACTTACAGAAACAAAATACGTGAAGAGGTTCTGGACTTAACCTTGGTGAACCGGTGCGCGTGGGACCGAGTAGTTGGTTGGCATGTTAGCAACGTGCCATCATTCTCGGATCACATGTATATTAGGTTCCAGGTCAAAAGCAGAATCCAAAAACAAGCCAAAATGTTCCGAAATGTCCGTCGTACGTGCTGGAATAAGTATGTAAACGAACTAGAACAAAAATTAAATGAACGAATATTACCACCAGTACCAGTGCCTTCATCAATAGAAGACATTGACGTGCTGGTAAACAAGGTTCATTCAGTTATTACTAACTCATATGAAGCTGCTTGCCCGATGCGTAAGTCACTTCGTAAGAAAGATAACATCTGGTGGAACTCTGAGCTAGCAAGTCTTCGAAAAGAAGCTCGCCGAGCTTGGAAAAAAGCCATTAAAATAAAACAGGAAAATGATTGGGTGGCTCAAAAGCTTGCCCTATCTAATTTTAAAAAAGCAGTCCGAAGAGCGAAACGCGATTCATGGCGCAGCTTTGTGGAGAGTACGAGTAGTCTAACAGCAACAGCTCGGCTGGTTAAGATTATTCGAAACAATGAAACGGTGCGTGTTAGCAACGTAATTAAACACGACGGAGAATTCACAAAGTCTCCTCTAGAAACAATGAACTATCTGCTAGATATCTTGTCACCGGGTAGCCAGCAGACAGAAAATCATACAACCAGGTCTGATTTAGTGGATAACCCATTCGTGAGACCTGAAGACACTGAAATGATTGCAAGCATATGCTCACTCGAGCGTATGGAAGCAGCTATCAACGATTTCCAACCATTCAAAGCCCCAGGGCCAGACGGGCTCTATCCTGTTCTGTTACAGAAAGGTTGGAACCAACTAAAAGAATATTACCACGTCATTTTTCAAGCATGCCTGAGACACAGTTATGTGCCAATGGCATGGAAAGAAGGCACAGGTATATTTCTCCCCAAACCCGGAAAGGAAAGCTATTTCGAAGCTAAATCTTTCCGTATGATCACCTTAACTTCTTTCCAACTGAAATGGCTGGAAAGACTAATTCTGTATCATATTAATGATGACAAAAACGTGCAGGCAAAGCTTTCTGCATCGCAGTATGGATTTCGTGCAGGTGTTTCTACGGAAATTGCTTTGCATGAATTTGTGCGCCGTGTAGAACAATGCCTTGTTAGAAAAAAGCCGGCTTTGGGTATTTTCCTGGATATTGTCGGCGCCTTCGACAATGTCACCTTCCGTGGCTTTGCCACGGCTCTGCGAAGGATGGGCATGTCCGAGATTCTCACCTCATGGATAGAGAATTTGCTAAGACATCGCACAGTCCAAGTAGAACTATATGGAGACAAAGTTAAAAGGGAAGTCATGAAGGGGAACCCACAAGGTGGTATCCTTTCGCCTTTTCTGTGGAACTGTGTTTTAAACAACCTATTGCTAGAGTTACGTAGCAGGGGCTTTTATGTTCAAGCCTATGCCGATGATCTAGCAATATTGGTCACTGGTGCTGATATGCTTTGGATCAGAGGTATGGCCCAGAAAGCAATAAATATTGCTGCAAACTGGGCTTCGGAACAAGAGCTACAGTTCAGCAGCAAGAAAACCGAAATTGTACTGTTCACTCGCAAACGGAATCCAGATTTGGGTTCCTTGACAATGAACTGTTCAAAGCTCGAACTTTCCAAGGAAGCAAAGCTATTAGGTGTTACTCTGGATAGCAAGCTAACTTGGAAACCACATATAACCCGAATTACCCGCAAAGCAACTACGGCATTAATGCAATGTAGACAAATTGTGGGTAAAACCTGGGGAATAAAACCATTTATTATGAAATGGATATACACAGCTGTGATACGTCCAATCATGTCGTATGCTTGTGTGTCCTGGGCTGGCGGTCTCAAAAAAAAGTACCCAGTGAGGAAACTCACAAAGGTACAGAGACTTGCTTGCTTAATGATTTCATCAGCTTTTCCTGGCACCCCTACCGGTGCTTTGGAAATACTGCTCAACATTACTCCCATCGAGGAATTCTTGTTGGCCGAAGCAATGCGAGGGTCATACAGAATCTCTGTGAGTGGATACTGGCATGCCAAGCCCGTTGACTCCTTTGGGAAAACGAAAAGTCATGCTGATATTTGCAATGAGGCTAGAAGATTTTTACATCTGCTGCAAATGCCAGCTGACCGAATAAAGAAAACAAAGGTATTCGAGAGAAACTTCGAATGTCAAATCATGGATAAACAGAATGCTATCAGATCTGAAAGCATTCTAAATCACAACACTATCAGGGTTTACACTGATGGCTCGAAACTAGATGGGAGAGTGGGGGCGGGTTTTTACGCAGAATACCCAAACAACTCCCCAAAACAAGCATTTTTCCACCTTGGAATACACAGCACCGTGTTCCAGGTAGAAGTCCTAGCTATTTCAGAAGTGGCAAAGAACCTGCATTTGGAAAAAATGCACAATCAAAATATTGTTGTGCTGGTTGATAGTCAGGCGGCTATCAAAGCACTCATAAAGAGCACTGTAACATCAATTACAGTGCTCAACTGCATCAGAAGCCTAAATCAGTTAGGCAAACAAAACCACGTTAGTATTGCCTGGATTCCTGGACATGCAGGGGTACATGGTAACGAAGTGGCAGACTATGTAGCCAAATCAGGATCTAAATCAATAATGTATGGTCCTGAACCTTTTATTACAGTTCCGTATGCCAGTTGTGTTAGCACAGTTACGGACTGGTCCACAGCTAGATGGAAATCTATGTGGAATAAACGGAAAGACTGCTTGAGGATGAAGGAGACTATAGATTGGACGTCTTCACGACTAACAATACGTCTCCTTAACCTTAAGAGGCCTCAATTGAATAGAGTAGTGCAAGTTTTGACTGGGCATTGCAATCTACAGCGGCACAAGAAAACTACAGGTCGTGCTGAGTCTTCCCTATGTCCAAAGTGTAGCCTAGAGGATGAAACACCAAATCATCATGTAGGCAATTGTAAAGTTTACCAAGATATTCGTGTTAAATATTTTGGAACTACCAAAACCACTGTTCACAATGTGGTAACGAAATGTAACATTAACAAACTGGCCACGTACTTAAAGGAAGCTGGAAGGCTTTCTGAGTTCGACCAGTAACCAAACAAAATACAGCAACTTAGCAGCTATAATTGCAATGGGCCCAAATGAGGCCTACGCAATGTGTAGGTGGACTTTACCTAATGGTAGCAGATTCACTTGCACCGCTGCCCTTAATAATAATAATAATAATAATTGTAATTACATTTTGTAATTCCCTGAATGATGGGTAAAGATTTATGTATTGCAAACGTAATCGGTAAAGATTTATTCATTGACTGATAAATTGGTGAAAATGCATGTTTTGAAGATTTTTATCACTGGTGATATTTGCCCTTTTGGCCTTGCTAGCCTTACTGATGAGCCCTGAGATTGGTCGAAACAGCTGTATAAGGCATGCTATTGGAAATTATTTTGATTCAAACTATTAGAATTATCTCTCGTAATATTGTGATTACTTTATATTTTGGGGGAAAAAATTGTGTCATGATCTGGTTAATTTGCGATTGTTTGCTTTTCTACGCTCATGTTCATACCTGTAGTCCTAGCTATGCTGACGAGGAATAAAAGACGAATGTCAATTCCGAAACAGTATGTCTTAGGCTGTTAATCAAAGGTTTGTTAATTTTCTCAGTAGCGTCTATAGCTTATTATTAATTTTCTCAGTATATTGTTCTTAATAATTACATTTTTATTCGCCAACTATCTTGATCAGAAGATAGCGAAAGGACCTTTCGGTCTTCAAGTCAAGCTGCCGTTTGCCCACTTGTATACCACATACGGTGGTAGACAGATGTGAACCGCTAGACCGCTGTAGCGCTTCCACGCTCGACTGACTGGCCGCTAAATATTTTTGAGAATTAATTATTTTGAGCTGGCGTATAACAGCACTTTTTAAAGTTTATGCCGTTGATCGAAGTTTTATAGTTTTTGAAGTGGGTGAAGTGGTGCAAAAATATTTTGCAACTACCGGTAATAATATTTTGGAAGAGACTACTACGTCGAAAATTTTTATCAACCGATGCTTTCTTATTGATTCTGGCCCAAGCCTATTACTTTAAAAATAGTTTCAAACGAAACTCAGACCCAATCTCTACTCAAGCCATAATCTTAACCCTTAAGGAAGTAAGTAAAAAAAAATCTGGATAAAACTGCCTCGTTTCCGTTTTATTCTCTTTTGCTTTAAAGGTTTGGGTGAAATAGTAACTTTCTTTTTGAATTTTTGAAAATTGTAAATGCTGTAATAAGCTCTTTCATATTAAACTTTCGGTCTAATCGTTTTTCACAAAGCAATTTTTTGGCTTGCAAGTTAGCAACTAATATATTTAACAGTGTCTTTGTACAGCTATGAAGGTGCAATAGTGTTTAACGAAACGTCAGGTATTAAATGTATTTTTGCTTTTTAGCTGTACTTTTTATTCTTACTGTAGAATTATTTGAAGTTTTGGTGATCATGAAAGCAAGATTCTTTGCAGTTTGAATTATGCATTTTTTAAAAGATTTAATCAGCTTGGATACATTTAAATTTTGTAACATTTTTTTGTTCAATAATGCATTTAAATCTTATAAATATTTGTTTTCGCAATATGATGACGTCATTCTGAGACCAAATTTCTACCCAACTCTACTGAACCAAGTGTTAAAACAAAAATTAAAAAGGGAACACCATTTAAAAGGTACATTACCAAAGCAATCAAACAAACATCAAAAGTCACAAATGACAATGCTAAAAGCAGAGAAAATTTCATTTGGTTAAGATTTCAGTAAGTTTGACATTATGAGACTCAGAGTTTCGTTCGGTAACGATCTCAGTTAGAAAGAGTCATTAATTTAGCATAATTTGTTGGGTAAATATTGTTATGGGACGGAATTTTATCTGCAAATTATTAATCATTTTCTTGGTGAAGTTTTTTTTTTTTTCTGAAGTTTTATCACTGAAATATTTGTCATTTTGGCCCTGCTAAGCCTAACTGATCAGCCTTAAAATTAAGCTAAACTACTGTCGTAGGCATGCAACCGGTAATTTTTTGTTTTCTGTTTTTAGCATTGCCTTCTGTGAATTGCGATGTTTGTTCGATTGCTTTCGTAATGCACCTTTTAAATGGTGATTGCTTTTCAATTTTTGTTTTAAACAGGTGATTACTGCATCCCATTCAGCCTGGATCGATTTCCTAATGCTACAACTTTGTTGTCCCTTTCTGTCAAACCAGGTGTATAAATTGTCACACAATCGTGCTGAAACAAATTAGTAATATTTGTTTTTATTATTATTTGACAGCAGTGCTAGCGAATCTGCTACCGGTAAGTAAAGACCACCTACACGTTGTGTAGGCCTCATTTGGGCCCATTGCAACTGTAGCTGCTTTCTTATGTTATTGCTTTGTTTGGTTACTGGTCGAACTCAGAAAGCCTTCCAGCTTCCTTTAGGTACGTGGCCAGTTTGTTATTGTTACATTTCGTTACCACATTGTGAACAGTGATGTTGGTGATTCCAAAATATTTAACACGAATATCTTGGTAAAGCTTGCAATTGCCTACATGAAGATTTGGTGTTTCATCCTCTACGCTACGTTTTGGACACAAAAAAGACTCAGCACGACCTGTAGTTTTCATGTGCCGCTGTAGATTGCAGTGCCCAGTTAAAACTTGCACTACTCTATTTAAATGAGGTCTCTTAAGGGTATCACGGTGCGGAAAGCTTCACGACCAAGCGAAAGCAGAACAACTATTAATGCTTTAGAGTTTCTCAAGTGAAACACTTCACTCGCACTCCTACAGTATAGAAAGAAAGATTCACGCAGCATGCATAATAATCTAACATGATGAACTTAACACTTCCATAAAGCTCGAGCAAGAAGCAATAATTTAGAAAGTTATGATTCGCGTTTCAACGTGTTTGAGGTGGTGCAGAATTTTTGATTTTCGGTAAAAACAATTTCACATTCTCTCGTTAAATTTTTTTTTTGCTGAATCTTCTGTTACGAATTACGATACTGCTCAGTGCTCAATGCATTTCAAATCAGACAAAAAATTGTTACCGAGAAGGTCTGTACGAATCTGAAAAGCTTCTGGCGAGAAGGAAATATGATTGGTGTAGTAAAACACTTGGAAAAAAATTAATACTTACTGTCTAGAATTGGTTAGCTTACAATTAAAACAGTGCAGTGCCTTCCATGAAATCGATGAAACATTAATAACTTAGTTAACAATCTTGAAGCTTGACGATTTATCATAGCTATGTGCACAAAATAAGGCATTGCAGAACACAACGTTTTGGTCATCTAGTAAAACTGCGCTCCTATACCTACATATACAGCAGAACCATAATTTAGCAAAAAAACATGCTTTTTTGGGGGGCCGTTTTTTTTTTTGAAAAAAAAACATGTTTTTTTTATAATTTTATTATACTCTTTGTTGACAAAAATAAAAGCATGTTTTTTTTTCTTTTTTCAATAAAAAACAAGATTAAAAAAAACAAAAACAATTACATCTCTAGATGCGATTCACGGGTTCCATGTATCAGGGTTGGAGTCTATGCAACGTAATCGCATACATAATAGAACTGAACAATTTTTTGCCACAGCCGGTAGGTATTTGCAGTAGATAATGAGAGTCAAAATTAGTTTTTGATATGGTACTGTTCGCACTATTTAGGCTTAATGAAGGGCTATAAAAATGAGTGCAAAATGTGAAATCTATTTAAACAGAGAGTTACCGCTAGTTGGTCCAGTTAGAACTAAGTAGGTCTTGGCTAGTTGCTGAGTTGGCAAGAAAGTTTTTAAAACTTTCAATAAATTACCGGTAGATTGTTTAGCTGTTTTGTTTGTCCTTTACTGGTTGTTAAATAAATAACCTAAACAAGGCCTGGCCTAACCATACTTGCATTGAATTAGCCTATGCCTACCAGCCTGCTTAAAATTGCATACCAGTAGCATTGCAAATGGTTTCCAGGCAAATGCATGTTATAATGACATGAAAAAATGAGGCTATGAAAGTAGGCTATGTACCCGCTATTCACCGAGTTGGCTCAGCATAATTCTACAATTAATATTTTTATGTTAGGCCTACGTTACTGTTAGTGTTAGCCTAGTACCGGTGTAGCACTGGCTACTGGCACATATAAACTGCTAGACCAGTAACTATTTGTAGTACAGCCAGAGCCTCAGAGAGAAAATTTTTCAGGAGGTACGAAGGTCGGTACCG
The DNA here is from genome assembly GCA_963965965.1 of Trididemnum nubilum. NCBI lineage: Eukaryota > Metazoa > Chordata > Ascidiacea > Aplousobranchia > Didemnidae > Trididemnum > Trididemnum nubilum. The sequence goes on from OZ014480.1 coordinate 3,799,552, forward strand.
GGCCTCCAAATCTTATTGGACCCCCAAAGCCTTATAGGGGCCATGCCTTCAATCATTTTTTGTCGGATAGGTGTAGATCTTCATTTAAAAGTGAGGGGATAACGATATTTGCATACCGTTAGGACCTATGAAAAACACAACTAGACATAAAATTGGTTTAAATCCAGCTAGGGGGGTTGGGGGAGCGCAGTGAGCTCCCCTAGCGGGGTCCGGGGCGGAGCCCCGAAAGCAAAGCACTTTTTATGTTTCTCGTGGGTAAAATACAGCATTTGATCAACATCCCAGCACCAAACTTGCTTAAATTGACAAGCAGAAAACGTGATATATACATGAAAGAAAGTATGTGAAGAAAGGAATGATGACATTAACACAACATTATACAATATAATGACTTTAATACTGCAAATCCAAATATTTTACTGATAAAAGTTTTAAGAAGTCATCTGCAATCATAGACTTCACGCACCCAAATACCTATTGAACTCATATAGATAGAGTGAGTTACTTTATGATAGTAGTATAGTATGTCAACTTTGACTTCGCTCTCTGAGGTTGAAATGCTTTTGAATTTCTAAAAATGTGGGCCCTCGAATATTGTTAAACCGCAGAATTATGGCTCTCAAGTTAGAGAAATGTAACAAAACGTTAATTTTGGTGCAAGTGCATGGCTTTTGATACATTTTCCCCCTTTTTTAATCAAATTGGTTACTAATGGATGCCGTAAAGGCTGTGTAGCAAAAAAAACGATCAATTACATGCACTAAATGGGCTGACTGATATTTTTGCTGTAAGGAAGTTTGATTACGGTGTTATGGTGCGATACCAAAACTTAATGTAGAAACCTGAACTCTTCCCGGCCCCTTGAGCCCGGGCCCGGGTACGATGTACCCCCTGAACCCCCTCTCGCAGGCCCTGAGTACAGCAACACAAGAAAGACTTGTACACACCAATGTGTACTGAGGAGAGGAAGCCTAATTGCAATACTAAACATATGGCTGTGTAAGATGCTTTTTTATTTTACTACCTGATAACTAATGAGGTCATCAAAACCGATGACGACATTATAATTGCATGCTTTATCTTAAATGTGACGCTACGCCACTGATTTCGGCCCCAGAATTTAGTTGCACAAAAATCTGTAAATTTAGAGTTCTGCTTTTTTTAGAAACTTACCAGTTTCACTGCAAGCGCAGGTGCGGTCTTCCGTCGCTCCTCCCCAGTAGATTTGAGGCGTTCCATCACGTGACAACCACGTTGCGAAAGTTATATCAAGATTTCGAAGCATTACCGAACTAGTGCATCGATACTGAAAGTAAACCAGAATAATGAGGCAAACCAGGTTCGAAGGAGCAAACCAGGTTTATAAAATTTAATTAGGTTTGTTTTAATCACGATGGTGTGGCAGCTTTCAAGGTTTGTCTCGTACAGTTACGTAGGTCAATTACGCGACGGAAATAAAAGCCAGGTCGAAAAGCATTCGAAATTTCAGAGCAGAGTGCAAAGTTTTTTCGCTGCAAAATGAATTGCCGGAAACGTGCAAACATTCAACGGTAACTGGAAAGGCTTGTTGAAGTAAGTTAAGACGCCGCACAAAACTATCTTCGCAAAGTTGAAGAGTTGATTAAGAACTGCGTGAAACTTTTGTTTTTGCAAGAATTTTTATCGAGATTTTGACATTGACGATTTGTTTGCGTAAATGAATTTGATAATATTTTGCAACCAATGAAAAGATAAGGATAGCATTTTATCTAATGCAAGTTGCAGCATGTTTTGTCACTCCGAAAGTTTCCGAAGAAGTTTGCAGCTCTGTATCAGACTTTATTTTGCATATCAGTATGAAATTGCGTGAGGGGCGCTGCGCATTTGCTCTATGCAAAACAAGGTTTAAGTCAGCAAGTTTTACGTTACCTTGTCGTTGTTATTATAGACATATTGAACAGAAGTGGAGTCGAGGAAACAAAGCTCAAAGCCAAGGACACAAAAAAAATCTAAGGCCAAGGACAGACCTTCCAGGACAAACCCTCTCAGGCCACGAACAGGAATACTCGAGGCCAAGTACAGAGGTGCAGGTGTTCTCCACCAACAAAAAGTCTTCAAAGAAGTTTTTCAGGTGTTATCCAAAACAAAAAAGTCTACAAAACATTTTTTCAAAGCGATCTGCGAAAGTTCTACGATTTAAAAAAGTAGTGCTCTCCTCGTGCCGAGGACAGGGAAATTTTTGAGGTCTTGAAGCTTCGAGGCTAAGGCCAAGGACTTGACCTTCGGGGCCAAGGACTTCAATATGCGTCCTCGAGGGCGTCCTCGAGGCTAAGGACGTCCTAAAGGACTCCACTTCTAATATTAAACATCGCCGTAAAATTATACAGTTTTCACTTTTTAACTGGGTCAAGAAGAACCAAATTTGATCATGATTGCAAAATAGGGTTACAGCTGAAACAAAATCGTAACATTTTAGATTACAATAACTCAAAAAAAATTGCATAGAAATCAGAAATTAATCATTAATTTCATGCTTAATAGTTGAAAAGTAGATGGGTCAAACTTTGATCTGATAGAGGCAAACAACTTATCATCTTTTGCCTTAAATTTTTAGATTTTTACCGTAAACTTAGATCGGTTATATATATAGAGAGGCTGAAAAGCTTCTAGATATTGTTAAAATCTTAAAACTTTACAGTGACCCTGATTGCGTGATTTGTGTTCAACCCCGCACCCTGGTCATGTTATTATGTCGTTGGATACGACATTTTCCGCTGATTGTTATTTTCTGCTTGGTGGCTTCGAACAAGCAGTAAATTCAGTGGACAAAAATTCAAACAAATATACAAAAACATTGGATTAGTGGGAAACTCTTTCAGCAGATGCGGATTTCTCCAAAAACGAATTAAGTTGGTATCGCAAAGAAAAGATTGCGATCCTCAACCGGTGACATGAGGATAAGTATGCGTTACACTTCTACAGCAACAACATTCAACGCCTTTATTGTTTCAATTGGTAAAGGTCACCAAACCCTTCAATTCATATTAATTTTTCCATTTCAGAAAAAGCTACTCGAAAAGGTAATTCAACAATTTGAAAAAAATAAAAAATCACTCTCCCCATCTCAATATAATGCAATCCGAAACCATTTTACGTTTACGTAGCTTCCAATACTATTTACCGCAAAGCTAATTTAAGACTAACTTGCTAAACTGATCATTTCGAAAGCTAAATTGTACGCAATCATCAATTTTTTTTTCAATTTTTTTGCAATAAACATATCACTTTGCAGTCTCCTGTTTAAATTAGTTTGTGATTGTGGTATATTTGATTAAAATCGGCAAATAGATTAATTTTTTCTGTTTGTCTATTAATTTTCCTAGCGCTGCTTAAGGCTCATAGAGCTAAGTTCATCAACAATCAATCGGCATTGATTTTGGTTCAGAAAAATATTCTCCAAAATAAATATACCGGGACAATCAGTAAAATGAAGCAACTGTTCTGATGAGAGGATGCGAAAAAACCATCAACCATTTCCTGGAAATAGCTCAGACACCTTTCCAAGAAAAGGCGCGGTTGTCGAGTCCGCAATCTCGCACCATCAATGTAAAATATTCACAGCACACCAACTTGATTTATTCAGTACAAAGAAAATTGCCTAGAAAACAAGTGTTGCCACAATAACAAACAGCAGGACATAAATATTTGGATTGCTGGATTAACATTTACTGTAGAGTACTGAAATGCTTTGCATCAGGGGGTAGTTAATTAGTGAAAGAACATTAATTTTAAAGAAAACATTACCCTTGAAATATTCTTACTTCTCTTCTTTTTCGACTTGTTACGTTATTCTATAAGTTAAACGAGGTTTTTTGTAAATAGGCAAAAGATGTTTTTGCGATTTGATAAATAGCTTCTTTCATGACTTGCGACGTTATTCACTAGATGGGTTTGTCGGTCAAGTAATGTTTCAGAGATATTTTTGTTGAGGTCAAGCTATGTTTTTGCGAACTTCGCTTTTGTCGGTCAAGTAATGCTCACTCCTCAAACATATCCATAACATAATTGAATATACTGAAAATAATCGGATTTCAAATTCAATTTTATACTAAAACTTAGTTTACCACAAAACGTAAGCTCGCAATTTCATAAAAAATAATTTTTTGCAGTTTTCGAAAATACCTTTATAAATTGACGGCATTCAGCCGAACGGTCAATCATTTCGATTATCTCATCCAAACTGAAGTCGTAAATAACGTCGTGTTTGGCGCATCGTGCAGGATCACAATCTCCAGCTAAAGTTTCTTCACGAAAGTTATGATGGATAATCGTTTCTGTTGGGAATATACGTATAGTCATTTTCGAATTATGTTGAACTGAGTGTGCCGTGAAATTACACTGAAATGCAGTCGGCTTACGCTCAGGTTTCCGAATTGCGACAAGTTAATTTCAGTTTAAAACTTCTTTTTTTTTCATTTTGAAAGGGCAAATGTCCAAACATTATTTAAAATAGGGAGGTTTTCAATGCCTTAACCTTATTTTACACGGGGCATTTATCGGTTTAATGGTGATAAAACTCTTTAGACAAACAACTTTTTCTTCAAATCAACTTAATTTTGAGTCAAATTTATTCACAAATAATATTTGAAAATTTGAAATTGCTATGGCTAGGAGATTTTGCCCAATTTTTAGTGTTGCCGAAGTCACTTTCCAAATTTTGAATATGTTTTTAATATTTATTTTTGATGAGATCATAATCGGTTTTGCGACATAACTACTTTTACGTAGACATTTTATGATTCATGATCAAAACCAAAACGTATGTACAAAGTCTGAACCGCTTATGACGTTATTTATTTTTCGGCATTATGGCCATGACGTCACTATGAAAACCTCATTAACCCATACCTATTTTCTAAAAAATTTTGTGAACACCAACTGGCATGCTAAATTTGATGTTCCCGAGGCTTTTGGTTTAGGAGTTAGGTCGGGGGCAGTTTTGCCACCCTTCATGTAAAATAGGGTTAAAGTAGAAAGTGAGGATGCAAGTTCGGAGAATGCTTGCGAGATAAATTAATAAGAAAATGGGATACTGGATGATGGGATTTTCTATCTTAAAATTGAGAAATTCCACTTTGCTAAAAATTTCAGTGTGTTAATATCTTGAGAATAGGAAGAAATGATGAGTCAAGTCAAAGATTAGTAAGGGATACCAAACAATGAACATCTATGGTCATAGTGATCTGTCCGATTAAAGGCGGTAAAGCATTCAGCTAGGATTATGCGCAAAAGATTAATCTGAAACAAATCTTTACCAAATTTCACCAGCTTACGACTTAAGTGTTTTTGAGATTTTTATTTCAAAGCAAGGAGATCTTCCAACGGTGTTGCCAGTTGAAATTTAATTTTTTCGAAAACGATGTTTACTGCAATGTTTCACAATGGTTTGAGAGCTACTGAATGCAAAGCTTAAACATGAATTTGTGTTACAACAGAAATACTTTTATATTTTGAATAGTACATCCCAATTCCAACAAATTAGATCTTAAATGGCAACACTGTTGGAGAGATCTGCCAATTTGAAATAAAATATTTCAGAAACGACAGATTGCAGAAAGCTAAACTTAAGTGAAGAAATGTTTTGGATGTTTTTTTAATTCTTGCACATAATTCCAGCTGGATGCTTTAGCTCCTTTAAGGGGATTAAACTCTAGGTTTTCCCATACATAATCAATCAAACAACAACAAGTCACCAAAATCTAGCTCGTCTACACCACACAGCACAACCAGCAAGCCTCAACTGCCAAATTACTCTAAGGAAACAATTTACTCAAATTACTCAAAGAATGCTGGCAAAGCAAGGTTAAATTCTATTTTACACGAAGGGTATTTTTGCCCCCACTCGGCTTTTTTGTGATAAATTTCGTCAACAAAAGATTCCTAATTCAAATTAACTTGACTTTCAGTCAAATTTTGTCTCAAATACCTTCTAAAAATTTCATGTTTCTAATTTAACAAAAACGTTCCCAATTTTCAGGTTTGCCGAAGTCACTTTCCAAAATCTGAACATTTTTTGGCCAACTTATAGCATAATAACGTGCATAATAAGACATTTTTGCGTCGTAACTATAGTACTTTGACTTAGTTGTTTTATGATTTTGTATAAACAACTGATTATGCTTCTGTATAAATGTTCAAAATTTGAACCCCTTGTTACGTAAAAAATGACGTCATTTTTTGAAAATATGACCGTGACGCCACAACAATGACGACATCAACTCTAAAATAGTTTTTCTAAAAACTTTTTGTCATTATCAACTCGCTTGCCAAATTTGATGTAGGCCTACTCATGGCTTTTGGTTTAAGAGTTAGTTAGGGAAAAAATGGGTGTTTTTGCACCCTCATCTAAATGCGTTGGTCAAATCGCCCGCGTTAAATAGCAGAGGTGGAGTCCTCGAAGATGTCCTTGGCCTCAAGGACGTTCTGGAGGACACATTTTGAAGTCGTTGGCCTTGGCCTCGAAGCCTCAAGTCCTCAAAAATGGCTCTGTCCTCGGCTTGAGGACAGCTCTATTTTTTGAATGGTTAAAATTTTGTAGATCGGCTAAAAAAAAATTTTGAAGACCTTTTTTTTTCGGAGAACTCTTGCGTTTGTGTCCTTGGTCTTTGGCCTTGGCCTCGAGCCTTGTGTTCTCGACTCCACTTCTGTTAAACCGGGTTAAAAATCTGGTTTCCACTGATAGGAGGATAAAGGAGCATTTGCATCTTTTGTTTCCCTTCTCAATTGATTCCACTGGTGCAACGATTTCTGGAAAGAAGCAAACGCCAAGGGCAGAATACAGTCTTCGAATAAATTCTGCAAATTGTCCGAGATGGCTAATAATCGTGTCGAAGTTCATGCTCCTAGTATGTACCTTTTGCAACCATTCGATTGCTCACGGAAATGCAGGTTTAACTGTGTGAAACTTAGTTTAAATTAGAAAATTTTACCTTGCAGTTGAAAAGGAGTTTCATCTTCATCTTTGGTGCAGTTTGCAGTGGTGTTGTTGTTGCAGTCTTCACAATTGGACTGATTAGTTTGGCTGAATGTTTCACCATCTTGGCTGAATCGTTCACCGTCATTGATTGACAGATTAACGTCATTATCAATGTCATTCTCTCCTTTAATGTCATTCAATTTGATATTGACGGAAATACCGCCAGTTGCCGGTTTACTCAACACCTGCTTTGTTCGTTCACAAACAAACAAAGGGAAATAGCAGCCCGCAGTAACTTGATATTTAATGCCATTGTTCAAAGTTTGTCAGAAGTGTTTATTTTGCATCTAAGAGAATCAATTAACCTACCGACAATGCAGGGTTGACAAAAATCATGATTTAAAAACTACGTAATTTTTTTTTAATCAGAGTTTTTTATTCTAAAAATTCTTCAGCTTTTTGGGGGAAAAGAGGAACAGCATTATGGTAAATACTTTGCTTTTTGAGTGATATTTCAAATCAATTTCAAACATAGTGGTTAAATAAAATATAAATCAAATAAAACTTAAGTTTATACTGGTTTAATATAAAATACGTCACTACAATTAATACCCGTAAGCATTTTTTGCTAAAATGGTTAGGCTACAGCGCATTTAATTTTGTCTAAAGACTAACAAAAGTTAATTTAAAACGAAAATTGAAAAGGGAACACTATTTAAAATGCACATTATGAAAGCAATCGAATAAACGTCAAAATTCACATAAGACATTGCTAAAACCAGACAAAAACAAAAAAAAACTACCACTTGCATACCTAAGACAGCTGTTTCGCCTAAGTTAGGTTTAGCAGGGCCAAAATGACAAATATGACTGTGATAAAACTTCCGAAAAAAAACTTTAACAAGAAAATGATTAATTACGAGTATTTGCAGATAAAATTCTGTCCCATAACAACATTTACCCAACAAATTATGCTAAATACTTAATTCTTTTTTACTGAGATCGTTATCGAACGAAACTTTAGGTTATAGGACGCAAAACTCACTGAAATCTTTACCGATTGAAACTAGGTGTCAGGCTATTAATTTTACAGAAATCCTTACCGAATAAAGCTTGGTTATAGACCACGATTTTACTGATATCTTTGCGGAATATTCCTAAGCTACAGGCTACTAACTACATAAACTGCAAAGTTGACCAACTGAAACTAGGCTACGAGTTACAGCTTAATATTATTTTACGGCACCAAAACTAAGTTGCATCTTACCTAACTGACAGAACTAATTGGTATATAAATTAAGGCTACTTATAAATAAGCAAATTCTAATTGATTTTGTAATGTACCTTTTAAATAGTGTTATCTTTTTAATTTTTATTTTGATACGTAGTAACAACACCCCACTCAGCTTGGATGGATTTCCTAATGCTACAACTTTGTCGTCCCTTTCTTTTGAAATATTAATTTTGGAAAAATATTGTCTGTTACAGAATGAAAAAAATTGCTTTGCAACTAAAAGGTATTGAAAGTTCATAATTTTTTAACCTTAATTTTTTTTAAATTTTGAGCAGTATATTCTTTATCAGTTGATTTAAATCGTGTTTTTAAACCATGGTTTAAATCAAACAACTTTGCTTAAGTACATTGTAGATGAAGCCTGTTTTGCGTAATTGCATGTGTTCTCAAAATAATAAGATGCAATGTTAAATGCCAAAAATGGGCACGTTCATGCAAAACGTTAGCTTCGTTAACCACTAGTCCGTTAACCAGCTTCACACCTCCGAAGTTGCCTTGGCCAGTAGACAGCAAAAAGACCTATCGGTTTTCGAGTCAAGCTGCCATCTGTCTACCACACTTGGTGGAGGCTTTACACTGTCCTCTTTTAATGTCAAACATCAAGCAGGAAGCTGTGAATACCAATTTTTACTGGTTTTGGTTTGACTCGAATGGGAATCGAACCCCAGGGTCCACCGTTTCTGTGGCAGAGTTTTTATCCACTGGACCATTTATCAGTTAAAATTGAAAGCGAGATCTCAAAAAACCGGGTTAGCTAGGTGGGTTTGGAAATTAATGTTGCTCTCTTCTCAGTGATTTTGAACATTTCAAATTTAAAACGCAGGTATAATTCAAAACTGTTTGTATTCAAAGATGTACGGTTTTTATGTAGTGCGATAAATAGCGGTTTGTTTGTGGCAGACAATTATACTAATCCGAATGAAGTTTTTAACTGCTGTAATAATTTTGAAAATTTTTGAAAAACCGCGTATCAAATATAGGATCCATTAAAAGACTTTATTGTACGTACCATTAAATTTTTGTGAAAATAAAAAATATTGTTGGCGAAGCAATTGCTATAAAATGAACCATACTTTAACCCTATTTTACACGGAGGGGATCTAACTCCTAAACCAAAATTCATGGGTAGTAAATACGATATTCGACATGAGGGTTGGTGTGTTTCTTCATTGCCCGCTTTTCCATTAGGATTGCAGGAACAGCAGCTCGAGATTAAGCTGCGACATTTCACGGTCTTCCATCATCTCCATTTTGGGTAAAGTTCCAAGTGATTCCATCCAAGATCCCTAATATAATTTGTCCATCTAGCTCTAGGTCGTCCAACTGGTCTTAAGTGGGTTGGTGTGCTCCAAATTTTTTTAGAAAAATTAGTTTTGAGTTGATGACGTCACCATGATGACGTTTTTTTGCGATGCATTTTTGTACGGAGTTGTTTTGGTACGGAGTCATAAAATGCCCAAATCAAGTTGGTTACGTTACAAAGTGGTTGTATGACGCCATGAAAGCTAAATATTGGCCAAAAAATGCTTAGACTTCGGAAAATAACGTCGGAAAATCCCAAACTTGGGAAACTTTCAGTTATCTAAGCAACTTCAAAGTTTCAGGAGTTAATTGAGTAGTGACTTTGTTCTGTACTGAACCAGTGTCGCTTTTGTTAAGCGCACGTTTTTAGCAACACAGTGCAATGCATTTCCATTGTTTTCAAGTAACCTCTTGCTTGCGCTTAGGTCTTACACTTTGTCGAAACTAACCTTTATTTCGAAAATAAAGTAGAAAGCGTTGTTGTAGCGCATATTTATCCTCCTGTCACCGGAAAGCGTCAGACGCTAACTTTGGACGATCCGCACACTTTTCATTACCATGGTCACTTCGTGATTGGAGGAATCCGCACCTGCTTAGGAGTTTCCGATGATCCATTGTTCATGTGGATTTCTACGAAGTCTTGTCCACTGAATTTGCTGCTTGTTCGAAGCTACCAAGCAGAGATAATCATCGTAAAGCGTCTTATCCAAGGACGCAACAACGTGACTAGGGTGCGGGTTGAACCCAGGTCATTCGATCAGGGTCGTCGTAAAAACGACGCCTTTACCCTCTCGGCCACGCTGCCGACTAAGGTTTCAATAGTATTCTGAAGTTTGCTTAGTGGTATATACCAGCTGCTCAACAGACTTGATACTAAGTGCTACGACTAGGGTGCGGGTTGAACCCAGGTCATTCGATCAGGGTCGTCGTAAAAACGACGCCTTTACCCTCTCGGCCACGCTGCCGACTAAGGTTTCAATAGTATTCTGAAGTTTGCTTAGTGGTATATACCAGCTGCTCAACAGACTTGATACTAAGTGCTACGACTCTGACTAACATTGTATTGCGTAGAACCAGGAATAACGATGGCTTTATTGAGATCGCATCTATCGAAGAAACGGTTTGACAGTGCGCAGGAAAAATTAAAGCATCCGCTAATTGTATAAAAGCTCTAGATTGTAATAAACAAGCTAGTTTACAATATCGATTCTTCTAACGATATAGGGGTATTTTTTTGGCAAAAACGGCTTATTTTTAGGCCTATTTTGATAAAAATTAATGTTATTGAAACGCGGCAGAGAAAGTTAGCAGTGCGAAATCATAATTATAATAGTTGCATAAATGGGCTTTGTGGGAAGTAACTACTGCCTGAATTTTAGTTTTCTTATTTACAAGTTGGTAAATCTTAAAATCCTATACCGGCAGTTCAATAAAACTCTCAAGGAGTAATCTATTTTGTCTATATTTTATACAGAAAGATATAATTAGGGGGGCTAACGGAAGAAAGTTTGGGAGAAGTGATTGGTAATTAACTAATACTAAATAGCCCCCTCCTATTTCTAAGCTAACAAATAATATTTTTGACAAAACCTATGTTAAGCATTTTTCATATGGGCAATCAAATTTCATTACCAATTTTTGGCCATTTTCAAAGCTTTTTTCTGATTTATGAGTTTCATTTTTGACAAATTAGCCCCCCAAATAAACGTTTCAAAATATGCTTAAAATCATTTCTTGAGTATTCCAGAGCAAAAGACAGTCTCGGAAATGCTAAAAACGTGTTTTTTCTTATTCTGCATTTTGGTCGGCAGGCAGATGGGGGGGAGACTATAGCGTCCCTCCCCCCCCCCCCCTGGCTATGCTATTTAGTGTATGTGATGCTTTTCTCTTATCTAGTGCCTATCAATGAATGAGAGCGAATGTTTTGGCCGCCAAAAGACACTTTGCTAAATTTAAAATAAGATATTTAATTACGAGAAAAAAATGAGTATCCCAACAAGGTCGTATAAAAAGGAATGCATTGGAGACATTTGTCCCGAGCCCTCCTTCAAAACGTCCACAATTGTAGAAACAAAAAAACAATAAATCTTTTTTTTTTAAATGCCCATAGTTTCTGCAGGAGCTTCGCCTCTTTATCTTAATGACGGTTTGAAAATATTTATTAAGTATTCTAGGCATTCGAACAAACTTTACATTTAATTTTTTAAATAATTTTTCGTTCAGCTTTTTTGTGATCCAATGGTTTGTTATTTGGGATTTCTAGCGGCGATTTTCAAAACACAATATGTTGTTTAGTGGATGTGGTTTTTCCCCCTAGACTGCTTGCTAGTGATTGGAGTGTTTCGTTCTTATCTCAAAACAAATTCTTCGCGCTTGCGTATCTTCAGATCAAGTTGGCGTTCTCGAGATACGTAGCACGTTAACTGTAGTGTAGTATAATATCAATATGCTTTGCCTGGTAATACTGTATTACATTTTCTTATCAAACAAATACTTTCTTTTTAATTCACACGCAGAACAGGCTCGGCCATGTTTTGCAATAGCAACCAAAATTGTTTGCGTTTGGACCCCCCGATTCATTGTTATGTTTCTGAACGGTTTTGTGCTTTGCAGCTTTGCAGTACTTTTGCCCGCATCGAAAGTATTAGTAGAAACAAAAACAACAATTTTTTACAATGCTTTTTGTCCCCTCATTCTCCGATCAGAGCTTTCACACAATGCTATTTAAAGGAAGTTTAGTATAACTTGGCTAGGTTGAATATCACATTGTATTATTTTTCAAATGAAGAGGGGAAACAACGAATTGACAGACTAGCAGTTTGTTGCCTTTGGTTCGGTTATTTTCCTTTTTAACCAATCAAAAAATAAAGCTGTCTTCGAGCCAAGGACAGGACGTTTTCGAGGACTTGTAGGCTTCGTGGCAAAAGCCAAGGGCTTGAGCTTCGAGGCCAAGGCCAAGAACTTCAAAATGTGTCCTCGAAGACGTCCTTGAGGCCAAGGACGTCCTCAAGGACTGCACCTCTGCTGTAATTTGAAAAATTATTCAACAATTACATGTCACATTCGAGTAATTCGGGCAAATCATCACACAATCAAAGGTGATGGTGTGAGAACAGATCCACTTCCCGTTTGGCTAACCAAGCAGATCAGAGCACATTATGGTCAAATAGGCGGCTATGCTAAGTTTTGAAATTAGTTTTCCATTGAGCGCTAAGTTTATAAGCCTGCACTGATAGAATGTGAAACTTAAAATTACAGCTACAATATAGGACGTATATCTAAATGCGGGAGCTTTCAATGAAATTGAAGGGCCCCCCTTACCTGACGTCCCAAATTTTGTCATATTTTCATTTCTTTTTATATTTACTTATCATGAAAATGTCTTGTTTGGATTTTCTAGTCTAGATGGCCTAGTCAGGTGAAAAATTTGAGTTTTCAATGACCAGTTTGAGTATTTGAGAAGGTCCACTTAATCGTGGTACCCCCAAATTTTGCAAAGTTTTATCTTTTCTTTGTTTATAGGGTATCTATCATAAAAATTTCATGTGTCTAGCCTGAGTGGTTAAAACAATTGAATGTAAAAGGACATGGTTGTGGAGGACTCTCGCCATTGCGGTACCCCAAACTTTGTCATGTTTTTATCTTTCCTTTATATTCACATTTTCTAAAAATTTTAGGTGTCTAACTTGAGTGATGGTTAAAAAATTTGAATTTTGAAGGAATATTTTGAAAAGTTGAGCGCTCAAAAAATCTTGCAAGTGTATAGCACCATAAAAAATCCAATTTAACGCCAAAGCTGGTCTATATCGAACCAGATCAAAATTGTTTAGACAAGATCAAAAACTTCCGGAAAGAATTCATAAGGAAGCATCATGTTCAGGTAAAACAAAACAAGCCAAAACAACGAACCACAATTTGATCACCGCTGAATATAAATACAATACATCAAACCAAAGTGTTACGAGTTAACATGTATGTGAATTGTAAATCAGTAAGTATGATTGTTTTGTTTTGTTCAATTTGCCAAAGTTTATCAAAAATAATAATGCAACCAAATAAATAAATGAAAAACACAATCACAGCAGTAGAGACAGCGGTCAAAGTGAATTGAAACTGCGCATGGACTTTTCGGTCATCGACTCGAGCAACTACCGAGTTAGTCAGCCAAGAATGCAGAATTCTCTGCACCGCTTTCTGTGTTTGATTTTCAATTGCGGAAAGATAGTGTTGACTGTGCATGAAATCGACTACACGAATGTGGTTTTGTAACAAGGATAAATTAAATACAGTATTTGTCGGGAGAGTGGCCGAGACGGTAAAGGCACCGTTTTTTTTTTGATTACCCTGTTTGAACGATCTTGGTTCAACCCGCACTCTGGTCACATTGTTGCGTCCTTGGTTAGTACTCTTTACGATGATTATTTCTGCTTGGCGGCTTTGAACAAGCAGCAGAATTCCTGTACGTAGGAGGAAGTCAAACCCCAATCCGAAAGCCTGTAATACGGTCAACTTCTAAGCGGGTGTGGATCGTCCAAAATAATATCAACATCGCTGCTACCTCGTGAGTGGAAGATAGCTATGGATGGCTCAATAAAACAAACAATTTAAATATAGTCTCTGGTAATTAGACATTAAGTGTTCAAATGACAATACTTTTATATCTTGTGGTAAACAATTCTAAATGCTCGCTCTTTAAAATTTAAAGAATCGTTGTAATGTTTTGCAGTATATTTATTCAATACGACACAGCAATGATTAAAAAAGTGCGAGTTTCCTGTTACGAAAATGGCTGCTATCGAAATGCGTCTTTTTTGTAGTTAGTACCAGATTGGCAATTTCGCAAGGACAAACAACGTTGTTCTGGTGCTGTATATGCTATACCAAACTTAACTTATTAAGTATCGAATAGACGCGATCTCTTTTAGAACAATCTCAGTATTATTTTTAAATCAAGCAAGTTGGTAGAATCAGTATTGTGAACTAGCTTGTTTATTACAATCTATAGCCTCTATACTATTAGCGGATGCTTTGATTTTTCCTGCTCACTGTCAAACCGTTTCTTCGATAGATGCGATCTAAGTAAAGCAATCGTTATTCCTGGTCCTACTCAATTTAATGTTAGTCAGTGTAGTAGCACTTAGTATCAAGTCTGTTGAGCAAGTGGTATTTACCATTATGCAAATTTTAGAATACTATTGAAACCTTCCTGTTTAATTTTAGAAATAAAAGTTAGTTTCGACAAAGTGTAAAGCCTAAGCGCAAGCAATAGGTTATTTGAAAGCAAAAAAAATGCATCGAACTGTATCGCTGAAAATGTGCGCCTAATAAAAAGAACACTGGTTTGGTATAGCGCTGAGACACTACACAATTGACTCCTGAAAATATGTAGTTGAAATGTTTACAATACAGAAAATATGAATAGAAATGAAAATATGAAGTTTATAATATAGAAAATATGAAAATATGTTTCCGGAGTCATTTTCCGAAATCTAATCATTTTTGGCCAATATTTTGCTTAAATGATGTCATGCAACCATTTTGTGACATAACCAACTTGACTTGAGCATTTTATGACTCAGTACCAAAAAACTCTGAACAAAATTGCATCGCCACAATGACGTCATTTTTCAAAAATATGGCGATGACGTCACTATGGTGGCGTCAGCAACTCAAAACTAATTTTTCTCAAAAAATTTGGAGCACACCAACCCGCATAAGACCAGTTGGACGGCCTAGATCTAGATGGACCAATTACATTGAGAAGCTTGGATGGAATCACTTGGAACATCGCCCAAGATGGAGATGATGGAAGACCGTCAAGTGTGGCGGCTCAATCCCCGCGCAATCCTAACGGAAAAGCGCGCAATAAAATCATTGAAAAGCGATAAAAAGCGCGCAATAAAATTATTTATTAGATTCTAAATTTGATACACCGCTTGTCAAAAATTTTCAAAAATATTAGTTAAAAACTTGATTCAGAGTAGTATTATCTGCCACTAACAAAACGCTGTTTATCTGACTGCATGAAAATCATACATCTTTGAATAAAGACAGTTTTGAATGATATTTGCGTTTTAAGTTTGAGCTGTTCAAAATCATTGAGAAGAAAGCAACATTAATTTCAAGGCCCAGGTTGTTGCCCCGTTTCTTCCAGATTTCGCTTTCGATTTTAACCGATCAGTGTTCCAGTGAATAAAACGTCTGCCACTGAAACGGTGGACCTGGGGTTTGATTCCCGGTCGAGTCAAACCAAATACTATAAAAATTGGTATTCACAGCTTCCCGCTTAATGGTCAACATTAAAAGGGGACAGTTCAACATTAACAGCCTCCATCTTGTGTGGTAGACAAGTGGCAGTTTGATTCGAACACCGAAAGTTTTCTTCGCTGTCTCCTGGCCAAGGCAACTTGGTGAATAAATCGTAATTACCATAAAATTACAATAGTTTGAAAATTTTATATTATTAAATGTCTTATTTTGTTGTTTTGACCTTTCATTTCTTTCAAACACCGAACTAAGAATTATGCCAGCAAAATGGCTACGAAAAAATGGTAGCAAGTTTGTTCCAAACTCTTTTGGGTTCGATTGGGGTGTTGCAAAAGTTGCAGCTACGCGCTTAAAAAGCGACACCTGGAAAAAATGACCAAAAATGATGGCATGATGCCGAGTTGACTGGCATTTAACATTGCATCTTATATTTAAGTCGGCAGCGTGGCCGAGAGGGTAAAGGCGTCGTTTTTACGACGACCCTAATCAAACGATCTGGGTTCAACCCGCACCCTGGTCCCGTTTCTGCGTCCTTGAATAAGACGCTTTACGATGATTATCTCTGCTTGGTGGCTTCGAACAAGCAGCAAATTCAGTGCGCAAGAATTCGAAATCCACAGGAACGTTGAATCACTGGAAACTCCTAAGCAGGTGCGGATTCGTCCAACCACGAAGTAGTCAATGCAATGAAAAAGTGTTCGGATTGTCCAAATAATTAGCGTCTGACGCTGTCCAGCGACAGAAGGATAAATATGTGCTACAACAACGACAACAAATATTGAGAGCACATGCAATTGCGCATAACAGGCTTTATCCTCAAATGTGTTGTAGCAGAGTTGTTTGATTTAAACCATGATTTAAAAACACGATTTAAATCAACTGATAAGGAATACATAGCTCAAATTTAAAGACACTTTAACGCAAAAAATTATAAAATTTTGAATAGTTTTTGGTTGTAAACAACTTTTTCATTCTGTAACCGATAGTATTTTCCCCAAATTAACTTTTATTAGCCTTTAGACGAAATTAAACGCGCCATAGCCTAACCATTTTAGCAAATATTGCCTCTTGTACTAACTGTAGTGACGTATTTTACATGAAACCAGTATAAACTTAAATTTTATTTAATTTACATTTTATTCAACCATTATGTTTGAAATTAATTTGAAATATCACTCAGATAGCAAAATAATGACCATTAAGGTTTTCCTTTTTTCCCAAAAAAAGCTGAGGAATTTTAAAAATCAAAAAATCTATTTTAAAAAAAAATCACGAATTTTTTCAATCATGATTTTTGTCAACCCTGCATTGTCGGTAAGTTAATTAATTATGTTAATTGCTAAATAAATACTACTGACAAACTTTGAACGATGGCATTGCATACCAATTTACTGCGTACTACTATTTACCTTTGTTTGTTTGTGAACGAACAAAGCACGGTGTTGAGTAAACCGGCAACTGGGGATATTTCGTCAATATCAAATTAAATGACATTGAAGGAGAGAATGACATTGATAACAACCTTAATCTGTCAATCAATGATGGTGAACCACTCAGCCAAGATGGTAAAACTCTCAGCCAAACTAATCAGTCCAATTGTGAAGATTGCAACGGCAACACCACTGCAAACTGCACCAAAGATGACGATGCTCAGCCGCAGGGTAAATATTCTAATTTGAACTAATTTTCACACAGCTGAACCTGCATTTCAGTAAGCAATCGAATAGTTGCAAAGGGTGCATTGTAACCAGGGTTGGAAAAATTGCTTGTTTTTGCTTTAATTACAATTACAACTTAAAGTTTTCAATTACAATTACAATTATTGAAGTTCAAGTAATTGTATTCAATTACAATTTCAACTACAATTACAATGAAAAGATTCTCAAAACATTGCGATTAAATCACTTACACACTAAGCCTCAATTTTTGCTTATGTCAACAATGTGCATTTGTTTTATCTTTCTATACCAAACCTATTAAAGCCCTATTTTCCCTTAGTCTTGTTCTTCCACCAATCTTTGTTTAACTTAAATTTTTGCAGTATATAATTTTGTTTGTTAGCAATTGTCAAGTATGTTATTGAATTCATATCGCTTCTAGCAACATTATGGTTTTAGTTAAACCATAGTATCATTCCGCAATTATTTATGCCAAAGAAAATAAGCTTTAACACAATTAAAAATTGTAAAAAAAGTTAAAATGGTGAATGTTACCACTTCAAGTTACAACTACTATTTAACACTATTTTAACTTTTACCAATAATATTACATACGTAGCATCATCATACAAACTAGAACCATTAGTGTCGCGGTGACATACACACAAGCGCAAACAAGCAAAAAGCATACAAAATCTTAATATCACAAATAGCATTAAAGTTACATTCATAGGCGTAGACAGGGGGGGCAGGGTTCGTGGGCCCCCACCTCCAATCGAAACGCCACCAATGATAAAAATGTCACAAAAATACTATTGTTTCTTCATTTTCAGTTTCTTTTAGCATCTTCTCGTACAACAGTACACGCGTACAGCCAGGCGCGTAGCCAGGATTTGGAAAAGGGGGGGGGGGGGGCTATTTTGAAAGAGTGAGAAGTGTGCAAACGACCTTGACTCGAATTTTCATTGATCTTGAATCAATTTCAGACGGTTTGTCGGAAACTTGAGGCGAAATGTCTCGGAAAGCTCGGAAATTCAAAGCTTTTTACCGCCCAAAATTAGGTGATCTCAAAAAAAAAACAAAAAAAACAAAGGTCTTCGCCAAAATTGAGAGTGGTTTTTTGGCCGAAATCCGAAATTCAAAGCTTTTTTCCGCCCAAAATTACGTGATCTACAAAAAAAAAAGGTCTTCATCAAAATTGAGGCTGCTATTTCGTCCAGTTTCGCAAATTCAGACGTTTGAGGGGGGGCTGTTTTCGAATGGGGGAGGCTATTTTCCATTTTTCACAGAAAATCGGCCTCAAAAGCACAAAAAGCATGCGATTTTGCATACTTCACAAGCCAATGGGGGGGGGCTCGAGCCCCCCCCCCGCCCCCCCTGGCTACGCTACTGCGTACAGCACTAACTACCAATAATATTGACGACCATGAGGTCCGGGCCCCATCAATTCCATTTGGCCAACCAATTGAAATGTATAAATATAATAAAATGTGTAAATAAACCCGGGTGAAATTATCAAGGGTTTTTTCCTGTAAGTTGCTACCTCAGGCCCTCTTTTACCTTTTCATGAACGTAATGTAATAACCAGGGCCGGATTTATCATGTGGCACAGTGCCAGGGCCCCGCGCTCAGAGGGGAAAACTTTTTTGGTCTTCTCCTATGTTTGGCAGGAAGATGTTGCAAAAATACCCAAAGTACCAGGGGCCCCGTGCAATGTAAATCCTGCCCGGGAATAACATGGTTTGTAACCGTAACCATCTAATGTACCATTTTTCAATAACAATTCATCTCCACCTCGCCAGTTTTTACGCACAAAATACTTTTAAAAAAGTTACTAGGAGAAATACTCATTGAACAAAATGTTGAATTTGAATTAAGAGGTCCAAGGCCCCCTGGCTGTACATGTACTTCAGTAACTGGTTAATTTCATGACAAAGCAAAAATGCCTAAGGAAAATCTTCGAGTGAATTATTGTTCACTACAAAAATATTGCAGGAGGCGATGTTTCTTACTTCCCGCTATCTGGGCCAAATAAATCACAATCAAAAGTCAACAACGAATTGCAAGATTTTTAATGTGTTTTGGACTTAAATTGCAAGTAAAAGGAAGATTGAACAATTTAATTTTTTCAATTGGCTTTTAAATGCTAAAAGTCTAGTTCTTTCAAATGGCTCTAAACGCGTGCGAAATGTGATTCAATGGCATCAAAATAGCCTTTCATTTCAAAAAACTACAAAAATCGCCGAGCGTCTGGGGGCCTCGTCCCCAGGCCCCTAAAGTCTCCGCCGGCTGGGGGCTCCGCCCCCAGACCCACGTCTGTGATACGTTGGATTACATTAGCTTACTCAACACGTCTCCCAAGTTAGACAAGGACACCTTTTAACTATTAGTTTACCTCTACCTTTAGCAAAATTCTTATTAATTGCCAAAAACAGGTAAGGCTTTGGATCTTCCATTCTACGATATCTTTGCCTAGCAAAGAGTTCCTTTTTTGAAAATTTCCGATGACGTCAATGCATATAATCTTTGCTTTGGGCCACCCCCGGTCAAAAATCCTGGCTACACTTATGGTTACAAATAGTTAATAACCATCGGTTACATCACATCTGATGTCATAGTCCAATTCTAAGGTTTTTTTTTTTGTTTTAGAGTTAGTGCTAATTATGATTAGAGTAGGTGTTAAGTTTAGGTTTTGAATATGATTAACTCTATCTCAAAACTAACTCTAATTATTCCTAACCTACTTTGATGTTCGGTTTTGTAACGTCAAATGTGATTGCAACCGGTAGAAAATGTCGATATCGAATAGCAACCAGAGAAAAATTGATATTATTCAAACACATTCTGTTATCATCTATCTTATTGAATAATAGAGTAATTGTATTTGAAAATAAGCGGAAAGATTTTCAATTACAATTGTAATTATTGACTTGCGAAAATATTCTATTACAATTATAGCAAAATCGTGTTATTACTTACAATTTTGTAAATTACAATAATTTTATAAGTAACAGCATGAACTTCGACATGATATCATTGGCCATCTAGGACAATTCGCAGTAGTTTGGCCCAAGTCAAAAGCAAGGTCAATGCTTAATCCAATTAAACCGCAACTTGTTGCAAAACGCTTTGTTGCTTTTCAAGAATGTGTTCAAGTAATACTCAGCAAAATCCAATACGACGATCGAAAGTTCATTGTCTTTACAGTAGACTTTAGCCGAAGACTTCATTCTGCTCTTGTCGTTTGCTTCTTTCCAGAAATCGTTGCACCAGTGGGACCAGTTGAGAAGGGAAACAGAATAAGCAAATGCTCCTCTACCCTACTATCAGTGGAGACTAGCTTTTTAACCCTATTTAACACGGGCTATTTGACCAACACATTTACTTGGGGGGGCAAAAATGCCAAATTTCCCCCCAACTACCTCCTAAACCAAAAGTCACGAGTACACCAAATTTGGCAAGCGAGTTGATGTTGACAAAAATTTTTTAGAAAAATTATTTTTGAGTTGATCACGTGTGTTAATGACATTGTTGTGACGTCACAGTCATATTGTCAAAAAGTAACATCATTTTTGATGTCACAAGCGGTTCAAATTTTGAACATTTATACAGAATCATATTCTGCTGTTTAATCAACAAAACTTAAAAAAGGAACATCGTTTAAAAGGTACATTAAAAAAGCAATTGAGCAAACATCAAAATTCACATAAGACATTACTAAAAGCAGATAAAAAAAGAATTACCAGTTGCATGCCTAAGACAGCTGCTGTTTCGCCTAATTTTAAGGTAGATCAATTAAGCTTAGCAGAACCAAAATGATAAATATTACGGTGATAAAACTTCGGAAAAAAAACTTCACCTAGAAAATGATTAAATACTTGCAGATAAAATTTTGTCCCGTAACAACCTTTACCCAACAACTTATGCTAAATCAATTAATTCGCTTTAACTAAGATCGTTACCAAATGAAACTCAAGGTCTCAGGATGCTAAACTAACTCAAATCTTTACCGATTGAAACTAGGTTACAGGCTATTAATCTAACTGAAATCCTTACCGAATAGACCTAGGTTATTAACCATAAGCGTAGCCATGGGGAGAGCCCAGGGGGCCTGCCCCCCACCCCAATTGAAATGCTACCAATGATAAAAATATCTCAAAAAAGACAATTGTTTCTTCAGTTTCAGTTTCTTTTAGCATCTTCGAGTAAAACAGCACACGCGCACAACAGTAATTAACAATAATAATATTGATCCAAAGGGCCCTGGCCCTTTCAATTTAATTTTTGCCAACAAATTCAAATCGGCCCCCTACAATAATGTTTAAATGGCCCCAAATTTAAATGGGCTCCCAACAATAATATTGATTCAGAGGGTTCGGGCCCCCTCAATTTAATTTTTGCCCACCAATTTAAATGGGACTCCTACAATAATGTTTAAATGGCCCCAAATTTAAATGGGTCCCCAACAATAATATTGATCCAGGGGGCCCTGGCCCTTTCAATTTAATGTTTGCCGACCAATTTTAAAAAAGCCCCCTATAATAATATTTAAAAGGCCCCAAATTTAAATGGGCCCCCAACAATAATATTCTTCCAGTGGGCCCCGGCCTCTTCAATTTAAAATTTGCCAACCAATTTAAACGTATAACCCGTGTGAAATTAAGGGTTTTTATCCTAAAAGTTGCCAACTTAGGCCCTCATCTAACCTTTTCATGAACGTAATGCAATAACTAGGGTCGGATTTAACATATGCCACACTGCAAGGGGTCCCGCGCTCAAATAAAACTTTTTTCGGTCTTCACCTTCATTTGGCAGGAAAATATTGCAAAAATCTCTCAGTGCCCGAGGCTCAGCTCAATGGAAATCCGCCCCGGGCAATAACATGGTTTGTAGGCGTAACTATCTATTGTACATTTTTCAATAACAAATCACCTTGCCAGTTTTTAAGCAACAAAATATTCTTTCTTCTTCTTACTTTATTGCCTGCTTTTCCGTGAGGGTTGCGGGGGCAGCAGCTCGAGATTAAGCCGCCACGCCTCACGGCCTTCCATCACCTCTATCATTTTGCTTGGGTGAAGTCCCTAGCGATTCCATCCAAGGTCCTCAATGTAATCGGTACATCTAGTTCTAATTCGTCCAATTGGTCGTCTCCCATTTGCTTTGGCAAGCAAACATTGTTTGGGGAGTCTTTCTTAAGGCATTCTGCTTGCATGGCCAAACTATCTAAGTTGAGATCTTTCAATTAGGAGAAGTAACGGCTCGATGTTACGAGATTTTCGAATCTCAGAGCTACGTACCTTGTTAAACAGCGGATGTTAAACATATTACCTTGTTAAACAGTGCAACTCCTTCGATTCTTCGTAAAAAACCTCATTTCGGACGATTGCACTTGTGATCGCACTCTTGCGGTAATTACCCAAAATTTATGACCATAAGTGAGAATGGAGACAAAAACTGCTTTGAAAATTGAGAGCTTTGCCTTTTTCGACAATTTTCGTTTCATGACAACCGAGTAGTGCAAAGCTCGCATTACCACACTAGCCTTGCCTATTCGGGTATCGAGTTCTTCGTCTTGCTTCCGTCACTCGTAAATGCAACCCCAAGATACTTGAACTTCTCTACCTGCTTCAGTGTCGCTCCATTCACTTGTAATACGCACTGATCAGGGTTTCTTGAAAGATGAAGTACCTCAGTTTTGGCCGTGCTTATTTTCATTCCGGCGGTATATCATGCATCTGCAAAGCTATTTAATGCGCGCTGGAGGCCAGATTCTGTGGAAGAAAGCAGAACCAAATCATAAGCGGAAAGCAAACGACTGATTTTGCAATTTCCAATCGTGGCACACTCATCAGCTTGGCTGCATTTGTCGATCTAATTCATGTAAAAATGAAAAAGAGAGGTGACAAAACGCACCCTTGCCGGAGTCCAACGCCCATATGGAACGGTTTTGATTGCTTGCCATTTACCCGAACACAAACCTCCGGTCGGCAGTAGAATGACTTAATGGCGCGCAATAATTGATCATTAACGTTATACTCGTGCAAAACCTTCCAAAGTTTATTCCGAGGAACTCGGTCTAAACTTTGGAAGGTTTTGCAGGAGTATGGCGTAAATGATCACTTCTGAAAAAAAATTAGCTACAGTAAGGGGAATGCTCATTGAACAAATTTTTGAATTGAGAGGGCCTAGGCCCCATGGTCGTATATGTACTCCAATAACTGGTTGTTTTCATGACAAAACAATAATCTCTAAGGAAGGTATTCGACTGAATTGTTATTTACTGCTAAAATATTGCAGGAGGCAATGTACTTTACTTCCCTGTACCTGGGCCAAATCACTTACAAAATTTAACCTCAAGAAGCAAGATTTGAAACGTGGTTTGGACTTAGATTGCAAGCAAAAGAAGGACTGAAGAATTTAATTTTTTCAATTGGCTTTCAAATGTTAAAAATCTAGTACTTTCAAATGGGTCTGAATACGTGCGAAATGTGATCCAATGGTAATGAAATAGCTTTTTTCCAAAAAATTACGAAAAATTGCCAAGCGGTAGGGGGCTTCTTACCAGACTCCAATAGCCTCCAGCGGCTGGGTGCTACGCCTCCGGAATCCCGTCTGTGATACGTTGGAATTACAGTACACTTCTTTACGCAAACACGTCTCCCAATTTAGACATTTACCCCATTTTAACTATTGATTTAAGCCCTCTCCCTTTAACGAGTTTCTAGTAAGTGCCAACACCTGGTCACGGCTTCTAATCTTCCATTCTACAATATCTTTGCCCCCCACTAAAATTCCTTATTTGAAGTTTCTGATGGCGTCATTGCGTATGATTTGTAGTTTGGGCAAAATCCTGGCTACGCCTATGCTATTGACTACAAACCTAACTGATATCTCTACCGAATGCACCATAAACTATAAAGTGGACCAACTGAAACTGGGCTACAGGTTACAGCTTACTATTATCTTCACTGAACCAAAACTAGGTTGCACCATACTAAATTAGCAAAACTAAAAATGAATTAAGGCTACTAATTAATAACCAAATTCTAAAAACGCCTAATCTTTTAAATTGTTTATAAACTAGTGCTGTTGAATCAAAACTAAAGCCATAAACTTGACTATCAATCCTCAACATGAATCATACTCGCAATCACAATATCTTATCTAAGTCTAAGCATAGGAAAAGACTGATATAGATAGCAGAGGTGGAGTCGAGGACACAAGGCTCGAGGCCAAGGCCAAGAACACAAAAAAATCCAAGACCAAGGACAGCCCTTCCGAGGACAGACCCTCTCGAGGCCAAGAACAGAAACGCTCGAGGCTAAGACCAAGGACCAAGGACACAGACGTAAGTGTTCTCCAAAAAAAAAGTTTGCAAAAAATTTTTTTCAGGCGATCTCCAAAAAACGGTCTAGAAAAATATTTTTCAGCCGATCAACAAAATTTTAACCATTCAAAAAATAGTGCTGTCCTCGAGCCGAGGACAGGGAAATTTTCGAGGACTTAAGGCTTTGAGGCCAAGGACTTCAAAATATGTGCCTCGAGGACTCCACCTCTGATATTTACACCAAACTCAACAAAGCAGTAACAATTTTACACTGAGGCAACAATAATGCTTCAAAGAACAAAGGGTATCTAGGTGAAAATCAATGAGAAAATGGCGTAGCCATTAAGTATTAGCTTACTAAGTTATATTCATTAAAAATAAACTTATAAGAGTCTTTGTACATAAGTTTGTGCACAGACTTAGTACATAGGTTTAGGTTTTGATTCTGATTTCTGAATCATAAAATGCCTAAGCCAAAGCAGTTACGTCACTAAAACGTCTTATGACGTCATTAGAATACTCAAAATTTAGAAAGTGACTTCGGCAAATCAAAATTGCGCAAAATCTCCTTGCCTGAGCAATTTCAAATTTTCAAAAATTGTTTGTGAATTAATTTGATCAAACTGAAGTAGATTTGAAGAAAAGTTGTTTGTCTAAAGGGATTTATCACCATTAACCCGATAAATGCCCCCGCGTAAATTAGGGTTGAAACATTCAAAACCTCCCTATCCTAAATAATGTTTCGACATTTGTCATTTCAAAATTAAAAAAAAACGTTTTAAACTGAAATTAAGTTGTCACGATTCGGAAACCTGAGTGTGCGCCGACTGCATTTTACTGTAATATTTCTCGGCACACCAGGTTCAACATAATTCTAAAATGACTATACGTATATTCCCAACAGAAACGATTATCCACCATAACTTCCGTGAAGAAACTTTTGCTGGAGATTGTGAGCTTGCACGATGCGCCAAACACGAAGTTATTTACGACTTCAACTTGGATGATATAATCGCACTGATTGACCGATCGGCAAAATGCCGTCAATTTATAAAGGTATTTTTGGATATTGCAAAAGAATAATGTTTTATGAAATTGCGAGCTTACGTTTTGTGGTAAACTATAAGTTTGAATGTAAAATTAAATTTGCGATACCATTATTTTCGGTATATTTAATTATGATATGGGAATGTTTGGGGAGTGGGCGTCACTTGACCAACAAACGCGAATTACGCAAAAACATCGCTTGACTCAGCAAAAACATCTAAAAACAACAAGGGCGTCGGCAGAAAAAATTTTAGAGGGGCCAAGAAGAATAGAGCCAGTATTAACTACTAAAAATGGAAGAATTTTTGAAATTTGGTAGATTTAAGAAAAAGTGTGTGAAAATCCAGGCGGGTCCATGGCCACAGCCTGCCCCCCCTTGCCGACGCCCATGAAAAACAATACAAACCCATCTAGAGAAAAACGTCACAAGTCATAAAAGCAATTCAATAAATAGCAAAAACGTCTTTTGTTTATTTACACTAAAACCTTATTTAACTTATAGAATAAAGTAACAAGTCGAAAAGGAAGAGAAGTAAGAACAAGTCAAGTTATCATAATGTTTTTTTGAAATTTAATGTTCTTTCACTAAATGGCTACCTTCTGATGCAAAACATTTCAGTGCTCAACAGCAAATGTTACTCAGCAATCTAAACATTAATGTCCAGCTGTTTGTATATGTGGCTACATTTGTTCACTAGGCAATTTTCATTTGTTGTACTTAACACATCAAGTTTGTGAGCTGTGAATATTTTATACGGACGGTGAGAGGTTGCTGACTCGGCGACCTCGCCTTTCCTTGGAAAATTTTTTTTTTCTGTTTTCCTTGGAAATAATTTTTTTTCTTTCCTTGGAAAGGTCTCTGAGCTATTTCCAGAAAATGGTCCATGGTCTTTTCGCATCCTCTTATCAGAACAGTTACTTCATTTTACTGCGTGTCCTGGTATATTTATTTTGCAGAGTATCTTTCTAACCAAAATAAATGCCGATTGATTGACTGTTGATGAACTCAGTTCTTTGCATCTTAAGCGGGGCTCGGAAAATATACAGACAAACAGAAAAAAAAAATTTATTTGCTGATTTTAATAAAGGATAACATAACCAAAACATAATCTAAACAGAAGACTGCAAAATGATCATTATTTCAAGTCTACTAGTATAGCAGCCATCAAGGAATTGCGATTCCGGCATGCTATAAAGAATTATTAGGAATGAGAAAATAAAAAAGGATTGAAGATAACCATACATGCTATATTTTTGGCTTATCTATAAGGAACTATAATTAGCAATAGCTTTCGAGGAGGATATTTTAAAATAAGCTTTGAACTTACTGAACCTTTATTGCTGTCTTAGTTCCAATCGGTTGGAATTCCACATTTTAGCATTATGATATTTGAACGGATTTTGACATAAAATGGTAACTTTGGGTAAACAAAATTTATTTTTTGATTTTGATCTGGTTAAACGCTCATGCATAGCAGAATGGGGAGTGAAAAAAGATTTGAAGTATCTTGAAAAATTATAAGAAACTGTAAGCAAGCAAGATTTTGCCTAAAATGCTGGTACATTAGTTTATTAATGCTTATTGCAAAAAATTTGAAAATATCAGTTTTGATGATTGCCTATAATCTAGTTTTCAAAATGATGTTTAGTAAGTCCATCTTAAATTAGTTTTTTGTAGATTTGTTTGAATTCTTGTCCACTGAATTTACTGCTTGTTCGAAGCCACCAAGCAGAAAATAATAATCAGCGGAAAATGCCGTATCCAAAGACATAATAACATGAGCAGGGTGCGGGGTCACTGTAATGGGTCGTGAAAACACGCAATCAGGGTCACTGTAAAGTTTTAAGATTTTTACAATATCTAGATGCTTTTCAACCTCTCTATATATAACCGATCTAAGTTTAAGGTAAATCTAAAAATTTGAGGCAAAAGGTAGTAATTTGTTTGCCTTTTTCAGTTCAAAGTTTGACCCACTTACTTTTCAACTATTAAGCATGAAATTGACTATTATTTCCAAATTTTTATGCAGTTTCTTTTTTAGCTATTGTAGTCTAAAATATTACGATTTTGTTTCAGCTGTAAACTTATTTTGCAATCATGGTCAAATTCGATTCTTCTTGACCCAGTTAAAACGTGAAAACTGCATAATTTTACGGCGATATTGAATATTTTTTAAATAACAAAATTTGGCAATTTGAAACTCGCGCAGTTCAAATTTGCTTTGCAAAGAGCAAATGCGCAATGCCTCACACGCAATTTCATACAAAGCTGCTAACTTCTTCGGAAACTTTCGGAGTGACAAAACTTACCGCGACTTGCTTTAAATAAAATGCTATCCTTATCTTTTCATTGGTTGCTAAATAATATCAAATTCATTTACACAAAAAGTCATCAATATCAAATTGTCAATAAAAATTGTTGCGAAAGCAAAAGTTTTACGCAGTTCTTAATCAGTTCTTCAATTTTGCGAAGATAGTTTTGTGCGGCATCTCAACTTACTTAAACAAGTCTCACCAGTTACTGTTGTATGTTTGCACGTTTCCGGCAATTCAGTTTGCAGCGAAAAAACTTTGCAGTCTGTTCTGAAATTTCGAATGTTTTTAGACCTGACTTTTATTTTAGTCGCGTAATTGACCTATGTAACTGTACTAGACAAATCTTGAAAGCTGCCACACCATCGTGATTAACAGAGGTGGAGTCCTCGAGGACGTTCTTGGCTTCGCGGACTCATTTTGATGTACTTGGCCTTGGCCTCGAAGGTCAAGTCCTTGGCCTTGGCCTCGAAGACTCAAGTCCTCATAAATTGCCCTGTCCTCGGCTCGAGAACAGCAATATTTTTTGAGCTGTTAAAAGTTTGTGGAGAGGCTGAAAAATTTTTTGGAAAACGTTTTTTTCTGGAGATCGCCTAAAAATTTTTTCTGCAGACCTTTCTTTTTTTTTGGAGATCGCCTGAAAAAAAATTTTGAAGACCTTTTTTTGTTTTTGGAGAGCTATTGCGCTTGTTTCCTTGTTCCTTGGCCTTGGCCTCGAGCATTCCTGTCTTGGCCTCGAGAGGGTCTGTCCTCGGTAGGGCTGTCCTTGGTCTTGGTTTTTTTTTGTGTTCTTGGCCTTGGCCTCGAGCCTTGCGTCCTCAACTCCACCTCTGGAGATTAAAACAAACCTAGTTCAATTTTACAAACCTGGGCGAATATGACAGAACGTGGTAGCGAGCTTGTAAAAGCCATTCTCGCTCGCTAAAAAGCGCTAACGAACAAACAACTTCGTAAACTGCTATTTCTGAGCCGTCTCGCCCAACATGCGTTAAACCTGCTCGGTCGAATTTTGTTGTGAGATCTTCGTAACTTGTCTTAGTACGTAATAAATATATCCTTGTGACATCAGATGCATTTCTACTTCAAAATAATGCGTTCAAGCGTACTGTATGTACTGCATTTTTGTGGAAAAAGATATTATAAGCTATGCGTTATTATTCTAAGCTAGCAAATTCCTCAATTGATAATAATTAGTAAAGGAACGACAGAATTTAATTATATTTTTAGATTAATGTGAAATAACAACTTTTTCCATATTACAATTTTTTTAATGACGTAAAGCGCCCTTGAAGTTGTTGGTGGCTAAACTTCT
The DNA here is from genome assembly GCA_963965965.1 of Trididemnum nubilum. Classification (NCBI taxonomy): domain Eukaryota; kingdom Metazoa; phylum Chordata; class Ascidiacea; order Aplousobranchia; family Didemnidae; genus Trididemnum; species Trididemnum nubilum. The sequence goes on from OZ014480.1 coordinate 3,829,027, forward strand.
ATCTTTAGGTTTTTAGATTTCAAAAATTTTCAAAAGTGAGCAAGTGAAAGTACACTCTTTCTTTTTGAACCGGTAAATCTTGAGTTGCGACTGGCTGTTTTTAAATTTTTGCCGATATTCAATCTCTTTTGTTCTTGATTTTGTAAAAATTTTGAAAGCATCAATGTCAATTTTAGCGGGCATGTTTGAAACAGTGTTTAATTCCTATTGTTTTGTCTGCTTAAGTGAAGGCTTGTTGCTTGCTTTTGCAGCATCGTAAAGTGGCAAAAGCGAAAAAGCATGCTTTTTTGAAGTTGAACAACTGCAAAAAATTTCTCAATTGCTTGCGCTAAGCAACAGAGCTTTGTAATTTGAATAGTAGCAATTTTGCTTGCAAACACAAAAAAATCACTGAAATTTTATTGCTTTGAATCAGCACAAATTTTAGTTTCTTTGATTGGTTTGAATTTTTATTTTTTTGTTAGTTTTTGGTTTATTTTGCTGCCGAGGCTGGCATTGTTTTTGATTTGTTCTTAAATTTTGAGCAAAAGTGAGCCTCGTGTTTTGAGAAAATCGTTCTTACAAAAAGAGTGTATTGATATTTTTGGCTACTGACACTGCTCAATATTCTTTATCAGTCGAACCAGCAAATGATTCTCAATGCAATTCGCTTTCTTCTAAGCAGTCTAAAAGCACACATGGCGACGATTTTAATTCATTTTCAGCAAAAATTCGCTTTAGTTAGAAGTTTTTAACATTTCGCTGTTAAATTTCTGAACCAAAAAAGATTTCTCGCACACTTGAAGAGCGCTTCAAAATCTTCGTTAAGTTAGCGAGGAAAATGTGACGTTTTTTACTCGAGTTGTATCTTACAATCGCTCGAAGCAACTTAGCGAGCAAAAATGACGTTACTAAGCTCTCAGCGTTTCAGATGCACGCGCAAAAATAACCTCTCGCTATCGGCGAGTATTTCGCTCGGTAGCGCCTCTTAAAAGATTTTCGTTATTAATGCGAACGAGGAAATTTTTGTCACATGAGTCATGATTTGCCCCCTGAACCTGGTTTACCTCACTAACGTGGTTTACTTTCAGTATCGATGCATTGGTTCGATTATGTTTCAAATAGCCGAAACATCATTCGCAACATGGTTGTCACGTGATGGAACGCCTCAAATTTACTGGGGAGGAACGAGGTTACGAAGACCCCGCACCTGCGCTTGTAGTGAAGAATTGTTTGGTTAGTTTCTAAAAAAAGCAAAGCTCTAAGTTTACAGATTTCGTGCACCTGAAATCTGGAGCCGAAATTCACAAGTAAGATTGATAAGCAAAGAAGGGATTGCATTCTATTAATATGAAGAGAGTCAAATTAAAAAAAAAAATTTTCAGTCGTTTAATTACCTTTTGGATTAGCGTTTTTTGAAATGGGCAAATCAGCATAGATTGAAGGGTTTGGTGACACTTTCCAACTGAAAATAAAACCTTGATTTTGAAGGATAATTGGCCCCTGAATACATGGACCAGGTTAATTAAAACTATAATTAAAACCTGAAATTTTCATATGCATTTACGAGAAAAAAAAGATTAAAACGGTGCTTGATCTTTTGAACAATGTTTTTAAATATTGCGTGTGACTATTTCTTTCAACAGAAAATGTTATGTTAAAGAGAGTGAATTGAATACAAAGAATATTCATAGCATAGGCGTAGCCAGGCCCCCCCCCCCCCCAATTGAATTGCTGCCAATGATAAAAATGTCACAAAAAATACTATTGTTTCTCCAGTTTCAGTTTCTTTTAGCATCTTCGCTTACAACAGTACACGCGTACAGCAGTAATTGACAATGATAATGATCCAGGAAGCCGGGACCCCTCAATGTAATTTTTACCAACCAATTTAAACGGGCCCCGTGCAATAATATTTAAATGGACCCCAACAATAATATTGATCCAGGGGACCCGGGCGCTGGAAATTTAATATTTGCCTACCAATTAAAAAATGCCCCCTACAACAATATTTAAATGGTCTCCATTTTAAATGGGCCCCCAACAATAATATTGATCTAGGGGGCTCGGGCCCCTTTTATTTATTGTTTGCCAACTAATCTAAACGTATACCCCGAGAGAAATTAAAGGTTTGTATCCTAAAAGTTCCTAACTGAGGCTCTCATCCAGCCTTTTTATGAACGTAATGCAATAACCAGTGACAGATTTAACATATGCCACAGAGCCATGGGCTCCGCGCTCAGATAAGACTTTTTTTTGGTCTTCACTTCTATTAGGCAGGAAAATATCGCAAAAATCTCAAAGTGCCAGAGGCCCAACTCAATGTAAAACCGGCCCGGGTAATAACATGGTTTGTAAGCGTAACTATCTATTGTACATTTTTCAATACCAAATCACTTACACCTCGCCAGTTTTTATGCAACAAACTACTTTTGAAAAAAATTAGCTACAGTAAGGGGAATGCTCATAGAACAAATTTTTGAATTGAGAGGGCCTGGGCCTCCTGGCCGTATACGTATGTACTCCTATAACTGGTTGTTTTCATGATAAAACAATAATCTCTAAGGAAAGTAGTCGACTGGATTGTTAGTTACTGCTAAGCTATTGCAGGAGGCAATGTACTTTACTTCCCCCTACCTTGGCCAAATCACTCGCAAAATTTAACCCCAAAATGCAAGATTTTAAACGTGTTTTGGACTTAAATTGCAAGTAAAAAGAGTACTGAACAACTTAATTTTTTCAATTGGCTTTCCAATGTTAAAAATCTAGTACTTTCAAATGGCCCTGAATACGTGCGAAATGTGATCCAAAGGTATTAAAATAGCTATTTTTTCCAAAAACTTACGAAAAATCGCCCAGCAGCAGGGGGTTTCGCCCCCAAACCCCCATAGCCTCCGGCGGCTAGGGGCTCCGCCTCCAGACCTCTGTCTGTGATACGTTTGAATTACAGTACACTTCTTTACTAAAAAACGTCTCTCAGTTTAGACATTTTTGCATTTTAGCTATTGGTTTAAGTCCCCTCCTTGAACGAGTTCGTAGTTACGTGCCAACATTAGGCCACGGCTTCTGATCTTCCATTCTACAATACCTTTGCACCCACAAAAAATTCCTCTTTCGAAGTTTTTGATGATGTCATTACATGTGGTATGTGGTTTGGGACCCCCCCCGGATCAAAAATCCGGCTACGCCTATGATTCATCGGCGGATTGTTTATTTGCTTTTTTAAGGTTAAAAACTAGGATTAGATTTGGGTTGGATCAGGTTTGAGGTTAGTTTTAAAGTGGGAATTTTAGTTTAGGTTGAACTGAAGCCCAAATTAAACAAAAAATAGTCCATCAGATAGAGCAAATTGTGGGCCCTAATTCTGTGCAAATGCTATCAAATACCAATCAGTGGTAGAGTGTATAGGGCGTCTGCTACTGAAACGGTAGACTTGGGTTCGATTTCCGATCGGGTAAAGCCAAAAACAATAAAAATTGGTATTCGCAGCTTCCGTGCTTAACGTTTAGCATTTTAAGGGACAGTGTGAAGCCTTCGCCGTATGCGGTAGCAGGTGGGCAAGTGGTAGCTTGACTCGAAGACCGAAATGTCCTTTTGCTGTCTCGTGACCAAGGCAACTTGGTGAATAAAATGTAATTACAACTACAATTACAATCATACATTTTTTGAAATCAATTGATCTACGAATCTCGCTTTAGTATGTATAGCTCAACGTCATTATGACATCATCAATACGTATAGCATACACTTCTTCAGCATTTCAGTAGCCATAGTTATTGCGTTCAAAAGCGTATAGTAAACAAAAAGTATTTATTTGCAAATTATCCGCAATCGATTAAGCCAGGGGTTCCCAAACTTTTGGTGTTATGGAGCCCTTGAAGAGGTTGACTATTATTTGCGGAGGCCCATAATAAACTTTTGAAATAAAAACAAAAAAGTAAACGAATTGTTTGCGGAGCCCCTAGGTTTCTGTAGCTGAGCCCTGGGGCTCCGTACGAAGCATTTTGAGAACCTATTGGTTAAGTGGGCTTGACCAAACATTTTGACGTATTGCCAACGACATAATGCAATGACGTCACAATGGATTAACAAGCTGACATTTTAATATGCACTATTTTAGTGATGTCAGTAAATATAGTTGCTCATAACTACGTCATTTGTTGCTACAACTATAAAATCACACTAAAAGGTTAAAAGCGCAATAGCAAAAAATTAAAAGCACAGAAGGTGCAACTGTAAGTTGCAAAAGAAGTATTAAAAACTAAAACGTCAAAATTTTCTAAAAGCTAAAACTGCATATTATTGAAGAACCTGCCAAACTAAAACACTTAACCAGACTGTAAGTTGCAGTGCTGTCGCATTGAAATACGGCACTGATTAAAACATCGGTTAAAAATAAAAAGTAAAAATACTTCATTTAATTGTTTGTAGCTATAGAAACTTCAAATTCAATTTAATTACACATTTACGCTTTAAACATAATCTGTGAAGATTTTGTCATATTTGATTAAGCTTTTCCCGCACAAAGATAGGGAAAACACTTTTCTAATATTGACTAAATTTTATCGCTAGCAATGCCAAGGCCCTATTTGCTATTTGAAACATGCAACCCTATACACATATTACTGGTTTATTTCAAAAAATAAGAATTACCACAACTGACTCTTCTAACCTCAAAAAATAAGAATTACCACAACTGACTCAATTCAGCCCTCAAAAACATTGCTTGCACTGAGAATTAAAACCCACACCTTGAGCATACCAGAACCAAGTATTAACTTTTGTGCCATTCGAAAAACTGCTGATGGATATACAAAACCCTTATCTAAAATACCTACCGGTAATTCACGATGACGCAAGCAGCTTGGTCTTTCGTTTGGAGCAGTACCAGCGGAAGCCGTACCGGTGCAAAAGTTATGACCTTAAAACTATTATTTTCCCCACTTCTATGTAGGTTTTTTCATGTATCACGCGTTTTGGCGTGCCAATTTTGGTGCTGTGATCAGCGCAGCGTAGCAAGAGGCAAGGGGGCTATAGTCCCCCCTGTTTGACCTGTCGACCAAAATGCGCAGTAGTGAAAATACCTGGTTCCATGTTTTTGGAACTTTCAGACGGTCTTTGCAGTAATATGGACTCTAAAGCGTTCAGAGCCATTTTTAAACATTTATCTAGGGAAGCTAATATCTACCAAAGTTTAAGCTCACAAATTAGTAGAAACTTCTAAAAAATCGAACAAAATAAGCAATTAAAGTTGATCACTTGCAGCAAAATATCTGGCTTTACCAACACAAAATTGGAGGGATAACGGGGGTAGTCAGTATATCTAATTATTACTAATCATGCACTGCTCTCAAATCTCGTTTCGATTAGCCCGTATTCCAAAAAAAATTTTTTTCAAGATGCAGAAGAATTAGTTTAAAACGTGTGCATTTTTTATGACGTACCGGCTTGTAATGGAAGTGTTAAATTTTAACAATCAGCCCCCGCCAACATAGCTCATTAACGTAGTCAGTTAAATCATGTTTTCGCACTGCTAATTTCTTTGCCACGTTTTAAAAGCAGTAATTTATCAATCAACCAATCAACACAATTTGTTTAACTATTACAAAAGCATATTATTGTAGCTACATATCAGGAAGTCGAAACAAAAGCACTACAAAGATGTCTAAAAAAGTGAATTATCTCAGCACCAAGAAGCATAGGTGTAGCCAGGATTTTTGATTGGGGGGGCCCAATCTCCAATCACATGCAATGACGTCATCAAAAATTTTCGAAAGAGGGCCTTTTTTGTGGGAGAAAGATATTGCAGATTAGCAGATCAAAGGCCGTGGCCTGAGTGTTGGCACGTAACCAGGATTTTGCTATAGGAAAAGGGCTCAACCCCCCAAAAAAGTTTAAATTGGGACGTGTAATGAGCAAAGTAGTGTGTCTCAAACGTATTATAGATGGGGGTCTGTGGGCGGAGCCCCCAGCCACCGGAGGCTATGGGGGTCTAGTGGCGAAGCTCCCAGCCAAATGGCGATTTTTTGTAATTTTTTGCAAAAAACAGCTATTTTAAAGCCATTGGATCACAAATCGCACGTGTTTAAAACCATTATAAAGAACTACTGTACATCTTTAACATTTGAAAGCCAATTGAAAAAATCAAAATGTTCAATCCTATTTTTTCTTACAATTTAAATCCAAAACACGCTTAAAATCCTGCATTGTGGGGTTAAATTTCGTAAGTGATTTGGCCCAGGTAGGGAAAGCAAGGTAAGTTGCCGCGGGCAATATTTAGCAGTAAATAATAATCCACTCAAAAAATTTTTCTTAGAGATTTTTGTTTTGTCATAAAAATAAACAGTTGTAGAAGTACTTATACAACCAGGGAGCACAGGCCCCTCATTTTAAACTCAATCTGAAGCACGTTGTTGCAAAAGTTGATAAATGACATTTTTCAAAAAATGAGTCTTTTATAGATTTTAATTTATTTACTAAAACTAATTTCCCTGAGAAAAAAATTGTTTTAATTTTCAATCAATTTTCTGTAATAAATAGCTTAATATGTCGCACTTGACAACAGGACCAAATGGAAATTTAAAATTTTAAACGCGATTTACTCGAAACAGCGAAATGCGACTTATCAACTTTTGCCAAAACATGCTTCCTTTAGTGTAAAGAGCATTCCCCCCGCTAATTTTATTTCAAACTATTTTAGCGCGGAAAAATTGGAGAGGTGGAGATTGATTGTTATTCGAAATGATACAGTAGATAGTTACCCCTCCTAACCATGTTATTGCCCGGGCCGGATTTATATTGCGCGGGGCACTTGCCACTTTGGAAATTTTCTCTACATCTTTCCGCCAAATATACAGTAGGTGAAGAACTAAAAAGTCTCACCATGTGAGTGCGGGGCCCCTAGAAGGTACTGCGCCATATTTTGGTAAATCCGGCCTTGGTTATTGCATTAAGTTCATAAAAAGGTTCGATGAGGACCTGAGATAGCAACTTTTAGTACAAAAACTCTCAATTTCTCCGGGGATATATACTGTATTTAAATTGGTTCGCACAAATTGAATTGAGGGGGGCCCGGGGTCCTGTATGATCGTCAATATTGTTGTTAATTACCGTTGTAAGCAAAAATTGCTAAAAAAAACTGAAACTGAAAAACAATATACTTTTTGTCATATTTTTGTCATTGGTGACATTCCAATTGGGGGGACGAGCCCCCTGCCCCCCTCCCTGGTTACGCCTATGGGGCTCTGTGTCATATGGTAAATCCAACCCTGGTTATTGCATTGCGTTCATAAAGAGGTTAGATGAGGGCCTGAGATAGCAACTTTTAGGACAAGAACCCTTAATTTCACCCGGATTATACATTTAAATTGGTTAGTAAAATTTGATCAGCAAAATTGGTTAGCAAAATTACGCCTATGTTAGTAGGAATTCTGCGAATAGACCTCGCGGTATTCGAGTCAAGAAGCCACCTTTCGTATAATGATGTAATTGGGGCATTAATAATGATGACGTAAGCAATAATGACCGAGGTATGGAGCGTTGAGAAGCCAAAATATTGATCAAAAATAGGCCAAGAAATTAAATTTTTTTTGCAAAAAAACTGCAAATTTTCGGAACGCTGGGGAGACCCCCGAAAAAGCCCCCCATTGAAGACTTCTGGCTACGCGCCTGGCCGTGATGTTAATCGAATGCTGTATTTACTTTTAACAACGCGGCGAAAAGATTTATAAAGTTTCCGTGGCTCTACCACGGACCCCACTGGAAGAGCTTGCAATTATCCGCAAACCCTCTAGCTGATTTAAATCATACAAATGCCATTATTCCCTCACTTTCAAATGGAGATCTACATCCATAATCTGAATAACGATTAATATCAACAACAAAAAAAAGGCCTGGTATCAGCCTTTGCTTTCCCTGCAAAAATTCTACGATGAGGCTCTGTTTGCCAAAGGCTCGCCACCGTTTCGACATTTCTTCGAAAGGAGCATGCAGGCGCAATGACGCGAAGTTGGGGCCTATCTAACTTGTAACACGTTTGGATGTAATATAGCGATCATACGGTAATAAAAAGTTTGATTACACTGATTTGGCTCAGAAACATGCTATACCAAACACAAATTAAATACCGAAGCTTGAATCAACAGCATGAACTGCAGCCAACGGATGGCAGACTCCTTAGCAGTTCAAATTTGCGCAGACCGAATGGTCGACTTGTAGAGTTTTGAATTGTAGAGACCGATCGAAGAGACGAAAGAGGATGCGTTCAAATAGCAGATTGACAGTTTGCTCAAAGTTGTATAATAAATTTTTTTCTAAAACCGTTATGTTCAATCAAAGTTGTTTGTATAATCTATAAATTTGTACCAGTATAAACAATTTTTTTTGTGTTTGTGATTGCATTAAAATTTGGAGCTGATTTTTGACAAACCTGATAATTTATCGTTGACTGCCCTGTGAGCGACCACTTTGTGTAGGTCCCCTAAACTTTTGAGAATTTGGCAAGTTTTCACGAAATTTGTTTCGGAATCGACATTCGTCTTTTATTCCTCGTCAGTATAGCTAGGACTACAGGTATGAACATTAGCGAAGAAAGGCAAAGAATCGCAAATTAACCAGATCATGACACAATTTTTTTTCCCAAAAATATAAAGTAACCACAATATTACAAAAGATAATTCTAATTGTTCAATGCAAAATAATTTCCTATAGCATGCCTTAGACAGCTGTTTCGCCCAATCTCAGGGTTCATCAATAAGGCCTAGCAAGGCCAAAAAAGACAAATATCACCAGTGATAAAAAATCTTCAAAACAAAACAGCTTTACCAATTTACCAATCAATAAATAAATCTTTACCGATTACGTTAGAATACACGAATCTTTACCCATCATTCAGTCAATTTTAGCCAAAATAGATAAATCTTAGCTGAAAAATCCTTACCTAATAAAACTAGAGCTATTAATTAAATCTTTACCTAATGAAACTATTGCATAAATCAAATCGTTAACGACTAAAGTACAAATCTTACTTTACATATCGCAGAAGAGCAATAGCTTAGCTAACAAAATAAATGATCCTTGACCGAAAAATTTTTACCCAAAGAAACTAAAGCTATTAATTAAACTTTTACCGAATGAAGCTATTGCTAGAACATACTTTTTGATTACTACGGTTTCGAACACAATAACTATGGCTACTGAAATGCTGAAAAAGTGCATGCTTTATGTATTGATGATGTCATAATTACATTATTTACACGTGGGCGGGCAGTTTTGCTACCTCTCTCTTTTTTTTCAATGACAAATCCCTTCAGAAAAAAATTTTTTATTTTGAATCAACTTGACTTTGAGTCAAAATTTATTACAAATACCTCTTGAAAATTTGAAGTTGCTAAAGTAACGGAAAGTTTCCCGTTTTTTTAGGTTTTGCAAAGTCACTTTCCAAAATTTGAGTATTTTTTGCAAAAACTTTAACTAAAATGACGTCATAAGACGTTTTTGTGGCGTAACTAACTTGACTTTAGCATTTTATGATTTGGTATCAAAAATAAAACTGAGTACAAAATTTGAAATGCCTGTGACGTCATCAAAAAAATGGCGTTATTTTTCAACAAGACGGCTGTGATGTCGCAATAATGACGTCGTCAACTCAAAACCAGTTTTTCAAAAACAATTTGGTGAACACAAATCCGCATGCCAAGTGTGTTGTTTCCTTGACTTTTGGTTCAGGAGTTAGAAAGGGAAACATTTTTGCCCCTTACTCGCGTACAATGCCTTGGTCAAATAACCCGTTTAAAACAGGGTTCAGCTGCGATTCGCACTACAGTTATCACACTAAATCGAATTCTGTGGATCAATAGCTTTCGAAAAATATACAACAGCTTTTGCTGGAAATTTAGGCCCTCAATCGTGTTTTTTCCTCCTATCCCATGGACAATATAACGCCTGCTATCAAATTTGAAGCATCGTTTTTGAATAAAAGAGGCTAATGTTGTGTTACGTGACGGCTATATAATGATTGGCTATACGTAGACTCTTTTTTCAAAAAACGTTAGAGTTTGGGTTAGGTTTGATTTCGAATGTATAGGGTGGGGGTTAAATTTGAGTGATGTTTTGAGTTAGGTGAAGCTGTAGGTTATCGATTATCTAATTTATTGTAGCCTAACCAGTGGCGTGCGGTGACCTTTTTTTAACTGGCTGTTCACTTATTATAGAAGCTTATCATTCACTCTGAAAGCTTACTTGATAACAATACTCTTTTCCATATGTTTTTATTTATTTTTCAACCATTGTTTTAGGACCTTGGCAAAACTATTTTTTCTAACTTTGCTTATTTTTGTATTTTTTTACCGTAATTTTTTGTTAAAAATTTGTATTTTCGTATTGTCACTTTTCAATAATTTAATACTTGTAGCTGCGTGCGTTTACAACAAGTGACGTTCTATACGCGTGCAATGAAAAGCTTAGAGTGATGTTTACTTAGTGTAAATACTAGTAACAAGCTTAAAGTTTAGGCTTCCAAAAGCTGCTTAGGAAAGTTATCTTCAAAAGCTCCTAAATCAGTTTTATATGCAATGTACATGCTACTTCGAAGTTGCGGACTATCGTGGCTAAATAAAAAGTATCTATCTATCTACGCTTTTCTGCTTTGTTCAACAGATGTAGCCTGAGCCTACGACTGATTACGCTTCAGGTTCAGATCATAGTTCTATAGTCATTCTGATTCTCAAACTTCTTGAATTTAAGCAGAAATAGAAAAACAACGCTAGATGGCGTCAACAGACTTGTGCACTGTACGCAGTGGTGGGCAAGTGACTTTGTAATAGTGACTGAGTTACAGTTACATGGTAAAAAAGTAACTCAGTTACAGTTACCATTTTGAAAAAGTAACTAGTTAGAGTTACTTTTAATAAACCTAATTACCGGTATGAATTAAGTATCGAAAATGTTGATTTGGACATTGGCCCCGGTCTTAACTGATTTTTTTCTCTATTCATTTTTTAATTTTCATGTGGTGCCTCTGCACAAGCTGCATATGGCTATTGTTGCTATTTTTATAACAAAAATACACAACGTAACACCAGTGTCGTCGCCTGAGCAAACGAAGTGAGGGGCACTGGCCGAAATTGGGAGGGCACTAAAATAAACCGAACTTTTGCACATAAAAACTGATTTTTAGATCTTGCACGGCATCAAGTATGCGCAATTTTAAAAATTTTGTATTCATGTCTGAAAAAACTATACGGCTGGAGCGTTTCTTATGTAGCTTGTTTTACTATGCGGCCCACAATCGCCTGAAAAACCTAACTACAGCAGTGAATGCTACTAGACACGCAACAAGGATTTTGCTAGGAGGATTGAACCAAAAGTTGTTTTTTCTCCACAAAACTTGTCTGATTTAGACCCCGTGCTAAAGAAACTGATGCAACTCAAGCGTGTCACAGACCTGGAATAGTCACTAAATATTTGAAATGTAGTGACTGTGGACGGGGTCCGGGGGTGGAGCCCCCAGCCGCTGGGCAATTTTTGTGATTTTGCAGCAAAAAATAGCAATTTTAACGCCATTTTACTAACATTTTGCGCTTTTTGAAGCCGCATGAATAACTAAATTGTTAAAATTCAAAAATCATTTCAAATAATTAAATTGCTTAGCCACCACCCCTTACTTCGTTTAAACGCTAGTCTGTTGAAGTTGAATTTTCTGCTTAAAGGTTGAATTTTCTGCTCCTTTACCCAGGTTGCGCCACTAACTGCGACCTAAAATCTGGAGTGTGCTCTATAAATCAAACTAGATAGTCTTTGCAAAAAATATTTTCACGTATTGTTTCATGCCATAATGACTAACGAACAACCGGTAACGATTCTGCAGGCTTACGTCTCTCTTCCGCGACAAATCCGTAAAGGCATGTTAATAAAACGAATTATTGCGTCAGATACCTACAGCAGTTGGTAGCCAGCAATTTCGCCAAGAATCGAGAAAGCGTCAAGGGAGAATTATGTTTGAACGTAATTATTCTTTTTTTCCATCATTGTCTGTTGTTTTGCTGTTACTTGATGTTTCAAATACAGTATTTTGAGTAAATCAAAAAGGGGGGCACAAGCAGTGATTAGGGGGAGCACAATCCTCCTGGCTCCCTCGTAGCGACGGCACTGCATAACACATTGATGCCTTATTTAATTGCCTTTCAAGAAAGCAAGCATGTGGAAATGTTCATAGCTGAGACCAAAACGTTTGGGTTCCAAAATGTTTTTGCCCATGCTGAAAAGTCTTTCAAATGCAGCGCTCGAGAGCAAAGAAGTATTGTACAGGACGAACAGTTTCTTTAGTGTTGCATCAGCAAAGAAATTATATCATCTATCTTTTTCGCTGGTAGTGCTGATAGAAACCCTTCTATCCGTTTTGCTGCATCCTTTTTTGGATTAGATTGGTTGAACAAACAACCAAAAAATTCATCTTTATATACGGACTCAACATCACTGTCGTTTTTACTGCTATGCCTGTTAGCCCAGTTACTGCACAATAGCACCTGTTAGCACGTCCCACAATAGCTCCTGTTAGAACGTTAGTACACAATAAAAAATCTGTAATCTGTAGCGCCAACAGGAATTACATAGAAGTGTTTCATTTAACCAAAATCTAACGATTAAGGAATCTTTTTTAACAGGACCAAAACTAAAAGTAACTGTAACTAGTAACTTTTTAATGTCTACAAATAATAACTAGTTCCTACTTTCGTTACTTTTTTGAAAAAGTAACTAAGTTACAGTTACAAAAAAGTATCGAGTTACTATAGTAACTAGCTACTGCCCACTTCTGCCTGTACAGTGGTTGTATTTGAACACTTGCATTTGTGGATGATACGTATCTTTGTCTCTCGGATGCCAACATAATCAATTTGCAAATTCGTGTTAATGCACAACTTCAAAATATAAACTTTTGGCTTCGGAAAACTAAACTACCATTGAATTACAATAAAACGAATTTTATGCTAATCAGTAAGCACCCCCACAAAACTGTTGAACGTGATTTCACCTTGTCCATAAATGATGCAGTATTAAGCAGAATGGACAGAGTGAAATATCTTGGTGTATATCTCGATGACAAGCTTAACTGGACTCCTCACATAAAACATCTTTCATTGAAACTTGCACGATATTCGGGATTGTTTTGTCGTATTCGCAACCTTGTATCTAACCATATTTTGCTTATGTTATACTACAGTCTTGTTTATAGTCGAATTTAATATGGAATAATTCTATGGGGATCTACGTTTAAAGCAGTACTGAGAGAATTCGAAGTGAGACTAAACAATATTGTTCGAACTATTACAGGTAGTCGGAAATTTGACCATTTACATCGCTTTTCAAATAACTGAAACTTCTTAAATTACATGATATCTATCAACTGGAATTAGAAAAGTTTATGTGCCAACTAAATTGGAATAAGTTGCCAATTATTATCTAATCGCTCTTTACTAAAATTGAAGATTTGCACCAATATAATACGAGGCAAGCAAAAACAACCACATTAATCCTAGCAAGAGTATCTAAACAAATGGCGAAAACTCAATTATCGTTTAGAGGGCCACAACATTGGTCACTATTACCATTTTACATGAAAAATTTTCCTGGACAACGTTCAAAAAAAAGTACAGAGAATACCTTGTCAATTGCTATTGATCTCATATAGTACTAATCCGATTAAATGATGCAATTTTATCACTTTGCTTTTTTCTACCGTATCTATATTGCAACGTTTGCTTAATTGTACGCCCGTATCTGATGCTTCTACTACAACATAGCAATTCATGATTTGAGCCGGGGAGCATCTCGACTCCAAAACGCTAACGTTGCTCGGTGCTCCCTGGTCTTATCCAATGTTATGCTACATGAGTGTTTGTTTGAACAATATTGTCTGTGGTTAAGGCCAAATAATTTTCTTACTTACAGTTACTTACGTACTTATAATGGTTAGCACGTGACTGTGCGTTAATACCTGATGGGCTGAACGTTGCCGATGCCATCTTTTATTTTTCCTCCAGCATAGCTATATTGGGTGCATAACATTTCATTTCACACGTATAGATCGTGACTTATTGTAATCGCACACAGCTGCAAGTATTGAACTATTGAAAAGAAAAAAAAAGTTTACTTTTTCAACCAAAAAATGTCTTTAAAAAATTACAAAATTAAAACAAGTTAGAAAAAATAGTTTTGTCGATGGGCTAAAAAATGGTTGAAAAATAAATAGAAACAAACAGAAAACACGATTTTCTTCAGGTAAGTTAGATTGTCAAGGTGTTCACTGTTCACTGAACTCCTTGAACATCCTGAGAATACGCCACCGGTTCAATGTAACCGTATAGCCTCCGCCTTGATGAAAACTTGATTTCAGCTTTGCAATGCTTGTTTTGGGTAATATGTTTCTATTCGTTGATAAAAAGAATTTAACAAGAAGATCTGTTTGCCTTGATCGTTTAAATTTGCAATATTGCTTTGCAGACGGTTGCGTGAACTCTGATTGGGGTTGCAATTGTGATTCTGACACTGAAACATCAGACGAAGGATACCTAACCGACAAAGACAAACTACCAGTCACTGGGCTGCAATTCGGTGATTTGGAAGACGCAGGCGAAGAAGGCTGGTTCACACTAGGTCCACTTATCTGCTCGGGTCAAATTGATTAACTTAGGATAAGAGGTTCATGTTTTGACAAAAATTCGCAACATTTTTTAAATTGCAATTTGTTTGCTTTGTATCATTGAAGCGAATCTTTTAACTGTTATGATTATTATTTTATTATTTCAGACCGTAGGTCCACAGCAACAAAAAAAATAAACCAAACAAATACATATCTTTGCAACATCAGCACTGCTTTGCACTAAATGCTTTTGCGCATGCATATCGTACTTCATTGCTTAAACTAGTGCATTTCTTCGTCGTAACCTTTAAAAATCCAATCACTTGAGCCAAACATAGTAGTTGATTATAATGACGAAAATATTCACTGGTTAGAAAATAGTCGTTGTTAACTGTATATCTTTTTAACGAATTATCCGATTTCTGGCACCGATCAATGAAACGAAACACAAATTTACGAAGCAATGCATCAAAAGCGACAATATCATCCTGAATTCTGTAGCACTAATATTGCGAGGTAAGCCATGTCGCATACAGGAAGAATCATTGCAAGAATCATTGCTGGAAGAACAATCATTGTCGCATACAGTTCATCACTTTAAGAAGCTCCGTACTTGAATAAGAATATGTACTCCACAGTTGACAAACGTAAAACATTGTACAATACTTTTTAAACAAGAACTTTATCAAGCGATTAGAACACTCAGTAAAATTTTTTTTCAGCCAATTAGCTGTTCCAAACAAAACTTTCATTGGTAGCTTAATGTCTTCGCTGTCGGTAATAGTATCATTAATGCATAGACCAAGATATTTGACAGAACTACTAAATTCAATCACTTTATCGCCAATCCGGTAATTAGGCATGAAGACAAAGCTAATCGTTTAGAACGAAAAAGTATTCCAATTGATTGGTCATTATTTATAACCATTTCGTGCTCCATGGCGTAATGAGTGCACACATTCAGCAAATCTTGTAAACCATCCAAACTTTGCGAAAAGCAACACAAATCATCTGCATACAATAAATGATTTACACTAATATTTCCCACAAAACATCCTGCCTTTACCTCAAGTAGTCTAGTAGACAGCTCATCCATAGATAAAGAGAACAAAAAAGGTTAATTAAACAGCCTTACCTCACACCATTTGTAACCTCAAAAAATTGTGAAACACAGTCTCCCCACTTGACAAACATACTTTGGTTATTGTACCAATAGGGTTGTTCAAAACCTAGGCCTAGCCATGAAGGCAGAGAGCCCCGCCCCCCCCCCCCCCCCCCCCCCATAATCAAAATGCCACCAATGACAAAACATTGACAAAATAGCCTTGTTTCTTTAGTGTCAGCTTCATTTAGCATCTTTGCGTACAACAGTAGGCCTACAACAGTAATTAACAATAATATTGACAACCAAGGGGCCCCAGGCCTCCTCAATTCAATTTTCACAAACGAAACTAAATGTAAAACTCGGGTGAAATTAGGGTTTTTGTCTTTTTCTAAATTATGGTCGGCAAAATTTCCGTTATTTGTTAGCGCGAAAGTCTTTAAGATATTGCATTTTGTTAAGTTTTTGATGATAATTCAAAAAAAGTACTTTCTAAAATAATGAATGTCTCTTTGAAGTTTTACCCGTTAGCAGCATGTTGATTATGTTCCGCAGCGGTATCGTGGTAATAAAACATTTAAGGCCGTAACTCGTGAATTGGAAATGATAGTAACTAATAATTATAAATTCTTAACGTGGAATGGTCAACTTTATTGCCTTAAGTTCATCAGTTAAGGCCAGGTGCAAACGACCACAGATTTTAGATCCTCACTTTTTCAGTAGTTACGCAAATACAAATCTTGTTGTTTGGTTAAACGTTTTCTTTTCACAGAAAATTTTAAATGTTATCATAGTTGCAACATCTTGACGTCCTTCGTGGTCGACTCCTGGGAAGCCATGTCAACTTCTGTTAAATATTGCATAGCGACTATTAAATTATTATCTAAAAGTATTGCAAAATACGGCAAATTCATATTTTTGAAACGAAACGAGGTACCGTACTTGTAAGCTCAATTCCTTGGAAAAAAAACTGGGTTCTGAGGGCGATAGCAAAGTTTCTATGCCTCCGTTGATCAATTCTAATATATGTATATTTTTTTTTTCAGAAAAATAGTAATTTTTGTGACATTACACAATTAGATTTTCAAACCAATTTGAAAAAAGAAAATACCGCAAAAGTTGAGTTAGAAAAACTTTAGTTTTTCCACAGTTTCCCAATTGAAGCACGATGTGGCAAAAGTTGATAAATGACATTTTTTAAAAAATGAGTTTTTTGTAGATTTTAAGTTATTTGCTAAAACTAATTTCCCTGAGAAAAAAATTGTTTTAATTTTCAATCAATTTTCCGTAATAAACAGCTTAATATGTCGCATTTGACAACAAGGCAGAATGCAAAATTAAAACTTTGAACGCAATTTACTTAAACCAGCGAAATGCGACTTATTAACTTTGGCCAAAACTCGCTTCAATTCTACTTTTAAGCCAATCTTTTATTTACCTTTCAGTGCATGTGATGTTTCTCCATAGTCCTGCATCAAATGCCTTTTAATGAATGAGCGCGTACGTTTCGGCCGGAAAAAGATACTTTGTAAAATTTAACATAAGTTATTTAACTGCAAAAAGCAACCTGAGAATCCCAGCAGGGCCGCACTAAGAATGAAAGCATTGGAGATACATGTCCCGGGCCCTCCTTCAAAAGGCCCACAAATTGTAGAAACATAAAAATTAGGGTTGTTCTTTCTTATCTCAAAACAAACTTTTCGCAATATTTGCTCGCGTCTTTTCAGAACATTTGTAGCTGTCTTTTTTAAGTAACGCTGTGTTAGTTGTATCAGCGCTATACTCGAACTACATTCAACATATTTAGAATATCATATTAAGCCATCCGTGGTAACTGCACTGCATTTCATTATCATCACGCACATACTTTCCTCTGATTCCTCAGTCACATTGGCACGGTCGTGTTTTAGTATTAGCAACTCAACATTTTTGTTTTTGGACACTTCGATCGTTTGCAATGGCCCTGAATGGTTTTAGTGTTTTGCTGATTGTACCACCCGTACCGGATGTATTAGCAGAAATAAAAAGATCTATCTACTCTGCGTTTTGTCCCCTCATTGTCCAATTAGATCTTTTGTTTGGAACGGTTCTGACGGTCGTTTGGAACGGTTTTGACGCACTTCCGTTCTATTTGGTAAGGTTCGGAAAGCGTTTCTTCCTCGTCTAAGGGGAAAAATAATTGCAATTATCTTATGATTTCTACACCGAAGAGAACCAAAATTGGTGCAAAACAAGTCTAGAAAGTCGCCAAAGTTGTTTCGCCATGGTTTCATAGTAACGTTTTCGAAAGAAAAACGTCCTAAATGCCCTTTTAATGTTCAATGCTTCGAAAACTTAGCGTATGTAATTATACTGGATGTTTAATGCAGTTGTAATACAGTATTGCATCTATGTTTTACCAAGTTGCCTGGGCCAGGAGATAACGAATAATTTAATGTGTTGTGCGATCGCATTGAGCATAGTTTGTGTTTTATTTTGGAGCAATTTAATTATGCAACGCTGCAATAAATACACAAATTAGTGAATTAACTACTTCAAGCAAGTTGGATCCACGCCTCGTTGTGAAGCCGCCAAATGACTGCTTTTCGCCTGATGCAATAAATGATATTTAAACCAGGGACGTGGAATTGCCTGCTTGTGAATTGCTTTCGCTTCCAACACTATCTTGATAACGAAATAATTTTTGCTTAAAATTCTTTAACTTGAAAAAGTTTTGGCAAAAATATTTTTCCTGAAAAAACTAAAATTTAATGATATCCTCATCTTAAAAACATTATGGAAGCAAACGTGTAATTGGATTTTAATCGCAATGATCAGAACATAGACGTAGCCAGGAATTCGGATTGGGAGCGGCCCAAAAGCAAACATCTTATCACTGGTCATATGTTTCAGCTGTTACCAAACTTTTTTTAAAACATTCAGCCAGAAATCTGAAATATATAGAAATTACTTATTGGGAATTTCAAGGAGCAGAATTCCAAGCGCTCTGATAATAATTTTTAATCGCCTTTGCAAAACAGTGTAAATCGTAATTGGATTATATTAGGTAGCCAGGTAGCCCTGGAGCGAAGCCCCAAACTTGCAGAATTTCTTTTGAATACTTCTCTTTAGTAATATGGAGTTGTGCTCCAAATTTTTGTTTACCAAACGTGTATTTTTAGGACTGTAAAATAACAAACACTGTTTTAGTTTATAGTTTTAGACCTGTCCAATTTAGACCTGTCCAATTTAGACCTGTCCAAAAAAAGGAAGTTTTGAAATGTGAGGAGGTCCGCACGTTTTCCAGTTGCATTATTTCTAAAACCATCACATACCAATTTTCAATCGGATTCATCAACGTTTACAGGTCGCGCAAAGATGGCGCAGCACGCAGCAAAAGTTTAAAACTGTGTTTAGGCACGTTTTAAATCAAGGAATATGATTTAATGTTACTTGGCTCAATTATTTAGCAACTGAGGCACATCAATCAACGCAATGAGACCAGGAGTAGCATTAGTTTTTGCTGAAATAGTAGCTTAGCAGGTCCAAACACTTAAAAAAGCTCTGCAAGAGGCACAAACATCTTTGGCACCCTGCAGTTGAAACTGCAAAGCATAAGGCGTTCAAACACTAAAAAATATTTAGAAAGGTATCATCTAAACACACCATGCAGTGGTTTGCATAAACAAAATTTCAAAAAATTGTGTGGAGAACCGTATTGCCAAGCAAAAAATTGTGATCGTTTGTTTCTCTACGCTCACTGTGCAAATTGCTCAGTCAATCAATCATAACTTATTATTTCACACATTACTGACAACATTTTAACTGAAAATTTTTTCAGGAGTTGCTTTTGCGAAATCTGGAAACTGTTCTCGATGAGCTTTTATCGCTTGCAATAGATCGTGTTTTTGCTGAACATCATCAGTAATTATAGCGGCGCAGTCAATATTAAGCTTCACACCCTGCTCCGCTGCATCGTTTCCAACTTTCACTGTTCGCACAAAGTCTCTAGCGCAACAAAAATCACCTGACGTTTCCCACTCTCGGCATGGCAGTGAGAGTCAGTCATGGCTGATATTTAATGCCATAAACCAGGGGTGTCCAACTTTTTTCAGTAACGGGCCAAATCTGCTGTTCCAAAATTTTCGCGGACCAAAATTTAGTCATAGGTAATCTTCTTCTTCTAAAACTAACTTCTTCCGATGGATATTGGGGTGTTCTCAAAAAAAAAAAAAAAAAAAGGTAGGTCTTTATTCGGATTGGTCGGTATTTTTGCCCCAAATTACGTGAAGAAAAAAAAGTCCACGAATTCCAATTGATATTGTGGTGTTTTCCAAAGACCAAATAAAAAGAAATTTAAGGACTCGTATCCTTAACTCACAATATCGTGTCAGCGCCTAAGAATCAATCAACCAGCCAACGTAGAAACCTTCGGCGGGCTACTTTGAAACCTTTGGCCGGCCACAAGTGGCCCGCGGGCTGCGTGTTGGACGCCTCAGCCGTAAACCAAAATCATAACTCCGGTCCAATTAGGTCAAACAACTTTGTTAATCGATCAACATGAACAAACACTGGCTTGCCAGTTGTGAAAACGTCTGGTTGAGTTATTTGTAATAGTGTTTTAGCCATTTCTACTTTGGTTTCAAACGAAATATTTTGGTTGCTGCTGAACATCGCAAAAACGACCAATTCTGCTCCTAAATACCAGCAATGTTTTAAGGCTTTTTGCAAAGCAGCTTCTGCCATCTCATTATCCACGGCTCGGCAGTCCATCAACTGATGAATAAATTTTAGGTCATTGTATGGGGCATCAGCGCCAAGACTTGTGTTTAGCCAACTGGTAGGGTAAAATAGAACAACAAATTGAGTCATTCTAGTCAGTTGAGGCATTATTTCCGTAGTAAACGGTAACTGATCAGACAGCATGAATAATTTTTGAATGTGGAGAAGTTGTCCAATCCATCTGGCGCTATGCATAGCTCCTGGTCTGTGAGGGTGGTAATATTCCTGTTCTCCATGCAAAGACAAAGTATTTTCGGCACATTGCTTGTAGTCTTCACAAGCAATCACGGAGTCTGTTTCTGGGCTTTAGAAAGTTTTTCTTTCGGTTCAGAGATAACTTGAAATTCAAATCGGAGAAGGGAGGGGATCCGAGATGAAGAACTCTTTTGTAGGCTTCCTGTGATCAATGTCTGTTCAAATTGATTTTATTGTGACAAAGTATGGATTATCCGGTTCCGTTGTTGCGTTTCCAAATAGGCAGTTCCATGCAGCAGATACTACTAACAGAGGTGGATTCGAGGACACAAGGCTCGAGGCCAACGCCAAGGACACAAAAAAATTTTGAGGCCAAGGACAGACGCTCTCGAGGCCAAGGACCAAGGACACAGGCGCAAGTGTTCTCCAAAAAAAAAAACGTCCACAAAAATTTTTTTCAGGCGATCTCAAAAAAAAAGATCTTAAAAAATTTTTTTCAGGCAAAAAAGGTATTCGAAAAATTTTTTTCAGTCGATCTCCGCTTGAGAAAACGAAAAAAGGTCTTCGGAAATTTTTCGCGAGGTTTCTGGCGTTTTCCAACAAAATTTCTACGGTTCAAAAACTAACGCCGTCCTTTAGCCAAGACCAGGGCAATTTTCGAGAACTTGAGGTTTCGAGGCCAAGGACTTCAAAATGTGTCCTCGAGAACGTCCTTGAGGACTCCACCTCTGACTACTAATTCATAAATGTGATGTTGACGAGCACAATAAAACAGCTATTTTTGAAAAATATCCTCTAGCAGGCTAGCTGCTCCGCTCTTCCATCCACTGTTACTGGCTGTTGTATCAAAGTTTAAAGATTTGATTGCACTCTCCACGTTCCACATTTCCTCCATCTCTAAAATCACTTCAGCTTGTGACTTTCCGATGGCTCTGTTGAACTTCTGCACACCTAGTAACTTCCCGCTCACATATTGGGGTCACCGGAAATAACAACTGACAACGCTTCGTATTTCAAGCCAAGTCAATCTGCAGTCAGCTTTCCGTCCCAATGCAAAGCAGCAAATCGAGAAGGATTTAATCGTACCTAATAAACAAATTACAGGGCATTAATTTTCTGATTGTACTTGTAGTTGATTTAGATTTACGTAAAATTATACCTCTGTAATTTGGTTTTAAAGCTATTTTTTGTTTCTTTGAAATAATCAAAAGTACAGTGCTTCACCCTGCTGTATTGCATGTAAACAAGTTTATGTTGCAATGAAAACAACAATTACGGATATACCTTTTCCAGAATATCTAATGAAATCTAATGTCTACTTGCTATTCGTTTCCGTCGACTTGTGGAACGGGATAAAGAAAAGTCATAAACATTTCCGTTGCATGATGACGGCTGCTAGAAACATTGTAACTGAGTTATCGCTGAGCTGAAGCCGGTCAGCTACGCTTGCAATCTCCGGATGTTGAACCAAATCTTTAGGAGCTTGTAAAAAAATAGTTTTTTCAGGCTGGATAGGCTCAATACACAACTCAAGATCTTTCGATGTTGACTCTTGTGAGGTTTCGGAAGACGATGATTCTTCAGATGATAACGAAATCATTAAAGCAGCTAAAAAGAAAATTCCTAATGTTAATGACAGGACAATAGTGAGACTTCAGACCAAAAGCAAAACTCAAGTGTGTTCGAGATGAGCATTATAGATTCAATATTACGCTGCATGGTGTTGTAACCCAGTGAAATCTGGTAAAAATGATGGCAGGAATGCAATGGACTTCAGTAAAGATTCAAAATGCGCAAAACTGCTTAATTAGTTAGCATTATTTTCTTTCCAAACGCAAATTTGCATTAAATATGATACGAGATACAAGGCTTCAAACCAACAACCAAACCAATAATTATGTTTTTAAACCGGAATTAAGTACGGTAATAAATTAGTACAAATAATTTTGCGGTAGAATATGACTGACATTAATGCACGGATGAAAAAAAAACAAAAACGTTGTTACGTAAGTATTAACAACGTACGGTATTAGTTATAGTACCGGTAGTATTGAATTAGAGGCTTACGCCCTAATCTTACATTCAACTCATTCTTTTGTGATTACGCTTGATTCTGTTAGTAGTGGTTGCTGTCGTTGGAACTTCTTTGCAAATTTATCTTTAAACATCTTGTCTTTACCTGACGTTACTGCTTCCCGCATGCCTTCATGGTCGGCATAAAAAACAATATCTTTTTCCTTATCCGAAGATGTCAACAACCGATTTTCACGTATAGTTGCAACAGCACCTTTGGCACCAATATCGCAGAGTTTGTCAAGCTCCGAAATAAATAACGCTCGTTTTCCGTCGACATCTCGAATCCGACTCATGGTTTTTGCCAAATCGCACCAGTCCTTGTACTTTTTTTGGATCCGCATAACACAATTGTTTTTTGCAATCGTTTTAATGCCGGCCATTCTCCAAAACTCCAGAACACGATCCACTACATATTCAGCTTGAGACCATGCTGTACTCCTGTTTTTCTTTGGTATATTTTTTTCGTGCAGAAGCACTTTAAATACCTGCCTTAGAGTGGGCAACCTGCTGCCAGTAATAGATTTGCTTAGATATCCAATCAAAAAAAAATTGGATTTATTGCTAGTCCGCTTTACTATCTTCTTTCTTGAAGTGCCACTGGCAAATGGAATGCTGGATATAACTCTTACTGATTAAAATATGAATACTTGATAAATTACAAAGCTAATCAAAATCACTGAAACTCTACGAGCAAAGGTTAAGCCGACCAATATTCTTTCGTGATAGGCTGTCAATGTTTTCACTGAATGATAGCTTGTATAAGCATATCACTTTAAGATGTTTATCTCCGTAATGCTTAACAGAATAAACCTCATTTATGGCACAAGTGTAGTGCTGTTTCCAGTTTTCACTATTAATTAGTACGGTAGTAAATACGGCTTGACAGCCGCCTTTTTATCAACTTCTGCTCTACAGCTACCATACGTTTTGTAAAAGTTTTCACATGTTTAATCTTTTGCCTGGCAGGACTCCTTAGTCACCGCAGCTAATATATTTGTGTACGGTACGCTATTGCACTTCCCACAGAGCAATATAATAACTACATTGTGGGAGTCGGCCTGCAAGTGATGCTAAGTTTCTATTTTGGCTAATATTATTGCTATTGTTAGTGTCGTTATGTTGATTGATGTGCCTCAGTTGCTCAATAACCAAGCCAAGTAACATAAACATCACATTCCTTGACTTAAAACGCATATAAATATTAATTTGAACTCTTGTTACCCGTTGCGCCATTTAGCGGTTGCTAACAATTAGTTCATAAATCCTGAAAATAAAAAATCGCTTTGCGCAACCTGTAAACGTTGATGAATCCGATTGAAAATTAATATGTGATGGTTTTATAGAAGTAATGCAACGGAAAAATGTGCGGCCATCCTCAGATTTCAACTCCCCTTTTTTTGAACAGGTCAACACCACATTAAAATAATTCATTTTTATATCGCAAGGGTACTCCATAATAAAACATGCACTTATTTGCACTATTTATAGCATCTTGGTCAAGAGTTCTGTAATATTACACACAGTACGTTATTTGGAAGAATTTATGATGTTCTCCCCTATTTACGTTTTCAGGAATAATACATTGTTACAGTGAGAAAAATTAAATGCTGCAACCGACAACTTTAACTGTTTATGTTAGTGAATGCAGGGTTATATCAATATATGCCCCTCGATTAAAAGAGAGAGCAAAACCCCAAATTTAAGAAAATGTCTAATAAATCTTTAAAAACTGAGACAGCTAATTTTCAAACACTTTTATATTAAAAAATGAGTCGGTAGACTGCATGGTCCATCTTTGAATTGATAGGTATGAGGGCTGGCACAGCTAGTAAACCACAAACTTTGAAAAGGTTTCTTTGCAAAAGCTGGTTTGGCGAACAATAATTTTTTGACGATACATTTTACAAAAAATTTTACAGATATTAAACCTGGTATATTAAGTGGAATAAACTTTTGATAAGAATGACAAAGTTGAAGCGAGCGGAAGCAGTTCTTATCTACCGCTTCCAGGTTTCGCTATTACAAGAATTTGCCGCTTCCGTTTCTACATTCCTGATTTAAGATGGTTTGAAAAAGGCCGGTTTTTACAGTAGTTTGTTCTTTTTAGAGGAAAAAGAAATCTAAAATCTGTTTCACTCCCAAACAGGATCATCAGGGGTGTCTTATTCTACTGTATTTGAATTAATGCTTCTTAAGATTTCTTATTCTATAAGACACCCCTATGATCCCTATTACGGGTGAACAGACTTTAACAGGGTTGATAAAAATCATGGTTTTTTTCGAAAACAAAGAAAGAGATTTATTTATTTAAATCGATTTTTCTGATTTTTTATCTTTCTGATAGGGGTGCACTACAGCCAATCTTCTACTTACCGAGTGATGTTGCAAACTAATTTCAAACATGCTGGTTAAGCGAAATTTAAATCAAGTAAAATTTAAGTTCATCAAGTTCAGTGGTGCCCATTCTTTTTCTAACCGTGGCCCATTTTCATTTTAAAAAATTTCCATGGCCCATTTCTCGAAGTGTTGCTCAACTGCAATTTTTCAATATTCTGCGATCTGTTAGCGATCTCAAAAATAAAGAAAAAAAAAAAGGTCAACGCACCAGGGAACGTAATTTTCTGCGTATCGTCAAGCGATCTCAAAAAAAAAGGTTATCGCTCCAGACACCGCAGCTTTCTGACAATTTCTGGGAAAAAGGAGGTAATCGCGCAATAGCACTGTGGCCCGCCGCAATGTGCTCCCATAGCCATAGGCGTAGCCAGAATTTTGGATTGGAGAGGGCCCAAACCACAAATCACATAGGTGAAGACCCAAAAAAAACGAGTCTTCGCAGTTGCATTTAGGATTTTTGAATGGGGGGGCTATATTTAGTTGGAGACCAATTTTTGATTGGGGGGGCCAAACCTCAAGTTACAGAGTGGGGACCAAACTTAAAAAGCAAAAAAAAAGTTTTTACTGGCTGGAAAGCTGAATTTGTCCCGAAAATACGGTGAAGACCAAAAAGAAAATAAGAAAAAGGTCTTCACGGTCTGCGATCAAGATGAAAACCAAACTTAAATCGGGCACTGAAAAACCAATAGCCGTTTTGGTAACAAATTTATTATTGGTGGTTAAGCGATTGGGGGGCCGGGCTCCTTGCCCCCTCCCCCTGTCTACGCCAATGCCTACAGCCCACAGGTTGAATACTACTGATCTAGTTCCTACAAGTTTAAAGGTCACAACAGTAGAAGCATATTTTCGTTAAAATGGTTTTGGCACTTGAATGAAGTTTATTAGTTCAACTGGTGGGGCAGAAAAACTTTTTTGGAAAAACTTTTTAAATTTTGTGCACTCTTCTTCTACTAAACCACACAACATCAATATCTAATTTTTGTGTAAATTTGTTGATCTGCAGATGCAATTTTGTCTCCATAAATTTTTTGAGGCTTCTCCCCAGAACCCCCCCAAAATGGGGCCCTAAAAACTAATTTTTTTAATTACTCAAACTAGGGTGATAGTTTTTTGTTTATATTGGTAGATATTTAAGCAACAAATAGTTTGACATAGTTTGGAGGTACCACCCCCCCATGGGCCCCCAAATGGACTCACCAGAAATTAGTTTTTTGAACAGCTTAAGCTAGGGCATTACTTTTTTTTTGATATTAGCAGATGTTTAAAAAACAAATATTTTGACATGGTTTAAGAGAGCCACCCTTTTGAAAACTCTCCAAAATGATACCCATAAAATCAATTTTTTTATATGTCGTAAGCTAGAGAGCTAATTTTTTTCTGATGTTAGTGGAAATTTAAAGGATATTTAGCTTGCGGTTTGGCGCGGTGCAGCGTGAACTTAGTTGTGTTTGGGTGTGGTGCGGTGCAGCATGCGGACAAGGTTTGCGGATGCAGCGCAGCATGTGGATGCAATTTTTGTTATTCGCGCCATCTCTAACAAATCTAAAATCAACATAGCTACTATATTTTACGAAAACAAGAAACTAGTATAAAAGCACTTCTGCAGCAAACTACGCGCCAATCAAAGTTTTCAAATCTATTTAATTTTATTCGTAATCTTATCGAAACATAGCGATCTCTTGAGCAGTAGAATGCAATTTAAAAATTGCATGCTTGTTTCCATTATTTTTTGTAATTTAACGATATGCTGAAAACAGGCTAAAACTGAAATCAACGAAGCGAGACTATTTATTGCTATTTTGACTTGAAAATGAATACCTGTAACCAGTAGCGTACGCAGAATTTTCGAAAAGGGGGGGGGGAGGGGGCAGAAAATTCAGAAAATTTGAGAATAACTAAGACCAGAACGAAAATTTTTCCTCCCACAACCAGTCCGTTTTGCCTGTCCAAAAATGACAAAAAAATAAGGTCTTTCCCCAAAATTAGTCCGGTTTTTGGCCCAAAATTAGGTGAAGACCAAAAAAAAAAGGTCTTCACCCAAATTTAGTTCGGTTTTTGGTCTTCGCCTACCGTTTGTGTGCTCAAACCTTCTTCCCAAGTTACAAAGGGGGAGCCATGCCTCAATTTTGAATATTATTCTATGCTAATTCTACTAATCTGGCGACCCAAAAGGGGGGCCATAGCTCAATGCCCCCTCTAAATACGCCCCTGTCTGTAGCTGTGGCAACTTAGTTTGATTTTAAGTTTTCACATGTACATGTTGAAATTGTTATTATCTTTTTTGGCTAAATGACTTGGCATGCATGGAGAATACGCCTCTGTATTCCAGCCTATAAAAAGCTTGTTGAACAAGATGAGTGTTGCGTCAAGAAAATGCGAAACCTCAAAGTAAAGGTAACTAAACCCCAATATTGCAAGTTACTCAATCCAAAAGTTTTCGAAGTATGAAAGTTTTTAAAGTTGAATATCTTCGCCAATTTATAAGTAAACTGAAGTTGCTCGCGTACCATCTGAAAAACTCTCGCGCACAACAGTTTGGGAAGCACTGCTTTAGACATATTTAAAAGTGCCAAAACCTTGAACATCTCAATTGTTGTCACCAGGAATATTAATTAAATGAAGTTTATTAGTTCAACTGGTGGGGCAGAAAAACTTTTTTGCCAACGTTTCGATAGGCATGTACTACCTATCTTCGTCGGGGCTAGAATGCAAAGTTGAAAAACAAGCATACGATAGATGCGAAAACTTACGTCACAAGTGAATCATACGTTAACGCAAAAATTATAACAAATTGGAAGCGAAAAAACTGACAGATTGGCGGAGCGTGAAAAAACAATAATATTACGTCTTGTGGTTTGAAGTAGAGTTGCCGAATAAATGCTGGGGAACTTGTCATTTTGCTTATCATTCATAGTGTTGGGAATTTGGTTAATGAAATACAACTCGATAAAACGGCGTTTTGTGAAGTCAAGTTCGAAATCTAGAATTTTAGCGTTGGTTCCAATCCATGGAATGTTCGTTGTCAAAAACATGCTTAGTTAGTGCTGACTTATCGAATCGTAGATGCCGAACGTCTGCTAAGTGTTCTTTTTTGCGGATGGAAAAACTGCGTTTTGTTTCGCCAATGTACGAGAAGTCGCAGTCATGGCAGGGAATTTGATATACTGCTCCTTGTCGCATATTAGGGTCCACTGAGTCTTTGTGATGAGCGAGTCTCTTGCCAATGGTGTTGCACGGTTTGCAGGATAAAACCGTATCAAAACCGTGTTGCCGGATAAAACCGTATTAAAACCGTGCAACACCATTGGCAAGAGACTCGCTCATCACAAAGACTCAGTGGACCCTAATATGCGACAAGGAGCAGTATATCAAATTCCCTGCCATGACTGCGACTTCTCGTACATTGGCGAAACAAAACGCAGTTTTTCCATCCGCAAAAAAGAACACTTAGCAGACGTTCGGCATCTACGATTCGATAAGTCAGCACTAACTAAGCATGTTTTTGACAACGAACATTCCATGGATTGGACCAACGCTAAAATTCTAGATTTCGAACTTGACTTCACAAAACGCCGTTTTATCGAGTTGTATTTCATTAACCAAATTCCCAACACTATGAATGATAAGCAAAATGACAAGTTCCCCAGCATTTATTCGGCAACTCTACTTCAAACCACAAGACGTAATATTATTGTTTTTTCACGCTCCGCCAATCTGTCAGTTTTTTCGCTTCCAATTTGTTATAATTTTTGCGTTAACGTATGATTCACTTGTGACGTAAGTTTTCGCATCTATCGTATGCTTGTTTTTCAACTTTGCATTCTAGCCCCGACGAAGATAGGTAGTACATGCCTATCGAAACGTTGGCAAAAAAGTTTTTCTGCCCCACCAGTTGAACTAATAAACTTCATTTAATTAATATTCCTGGTGACAACAATTGAGATGTTCAAGGTTTTGGCACTTTTAAATATGTCTAAAGCAGTGCTTCCCAAACTGTTGTGCGCGAGAGTTTTTCAGATGGTACGCGAGCAACTTCAGTTTACTTATAAATTGGCGAAGATATTCAACTTTAAAAACTTTCATACTTCGAAAACTTTTGGATTGAGTAACTTGCAATATTGGGGTTTAGTTACCTTTACTTTGAGGTTTCGCATTTTCTTGACGCAACACTCATCTTGTTCAACAAGCTTTTTATAGGCTGGAATACAGAGGCGTATTCTCCATGCATGCCAAGTCATTTAGCCAAAAAAGATAATAACAATTTCAACATGTACATGTGAAAACTTAAAATCAAACTAAGTTGCCACAGCTACAGACAGGGGCGTATTTAGAGGGGGCATTGAGCTATGGCCCCCCTTTTGGGTCGCCAGATTAGTAGAATTAGCATAGAATAATATTCAAAATTGAGGCATGGCTCCCCCTTTGTAACTTGGGAAGAAGGTTTGAGCACACAAACGGTAGGCGAAGACCAAAAACCGAACTAAATTTGGGTGAAGACCTTTTTTTTTTGGTCTTCACCTAATTTTGGGCCAAAAACCGGACTAATTTTGGGGAAAGACCTTATTTTTTTGTCATTTTTGGACAGGCAAAACGGACTGGTTGTGGGAGGAAAAATTTTCGTTCTGGTCTTAGTTATTCTCAAATTTTCTGAATTTTCTGCCCCCTCCCCCCCCCCTTTTCGAAAATTCTGCGTACGCTACTGGTTACAGGTATTCATTTTCAAGTCAAAATAGCAATAAATAGTCTCGCTTCGTTGATTTCAGTTTTAGCCTGTTTTCAGCATATCGTTAAATTACAAAAAATAATGGAAACAAGCATGCAATTTTTAAATTGCATTCTACTGCTCAAGAGATCGCTATGTTTCGATAAGATTACGAATAAAATTAAATAGATTTGAAAACTTTGATTGGCGCGTAGTTTGCTGCAGAAGTGCTTTTATACTAGTTTCTTGTTTTCGTAAAATATAGTAGCTATGTTGATTTTAGATTTGTTAGAGATGGCGCGAATAACAAAAATTGCATCCACATGCTGCGCTGCATCCGCAAACCTTGTCCGCATGCTGCACCGCACCACACCCAAACACAACTAAGTTCACGCTGCACCGCGCCAAACCGCAAGCTAAATATCCTTTAAATTTCCACTAACATCAGAAAAAAATTAGCTCTCTAGCTTACGACATATAAAAAAATTGATTTTATGGGTATCATTTTGGAGAGTTTTCAAAAGGGTGGCTCTCTTAAACCATGTCAAAATATTTGTTTTTTAAACATCTGCTAATATCAAAAAAAAAGTAATGCCCTAGCTTAAGCTGTTCAAAAAACTAATTTCTGGTGAGTCCATTTGGGGGCCCATGGGGGGGTGGTACCTCCAAACTATGTCAAACTATTTGTTGCTTAAATATCTACCAATATAAACAAAAAACTATCACCCTAGTTTGAGTAATTAAAAAAATTAGTTTTTAGGGCCCCATTTTGGGGGGGTTCTGGGGAGAAGCCTCAAAAAATTTATGGAGACAAAATTGCATCTGCAGATCAACAAATTTACACAAAAATTAGATATTGATGTTGTGTGGTTTAGTAGAAGAAGAGTGCACAAAATTTAAAAAGCAAAAAATGAAAAAAGAAAAAAAAACTCAATGTCACTAAAAGTGTAGGTAGGGATGAAAAAGTATCTTACGACATATAAGATATAACCATGTGAAATATTTTTTGCCATACTTAAGCCGTTTTTGAATAAGACCGCTTTTTACACCAAACTTTTGAAATAGTTTTCGGGTCCTAAACCTGAAGTTACGGGACTCATTACCTTGAACTTTGGAATACACAAATAACTTACGAATCTCAAACTGATGTCAAAATTTCATGTAGCTAGACCAAACCATTATCGAGTTATAAGTAAAAGTCTGAAACTTTGCACTCGTTAACTTTGAAAATGGCCGAATAAAAACTAAAAAACATGCCACGTGAGATCAGTCGTTTCAATTATAGGCCTTCAGGTTTAATTTGCCTTGTGTGTGCTTTCTATCAGTTTTTCTGTACCATGTTTTGGCAATCAAAAACAATCTACTAGTCTACCTGATGATTCCATGCAACTACCATACTAATCCTGAACCAGTAGCTCAAATAATGAAATATAAGCATAGATGGGCAAGTTAACGCAAAACGTTAGCTTCGTTAACCACTAGTCCGTTAACAAACTTTACACCTCTGTTAACGTTAATCCGTTATTTTCAGCTTTAATTAACGGATGTTAATAAAGTCCGTTAATCCGTTAACATTTTGCGTGCAACTTACATTTCGTTTTATTCACTCGCTTTAGAACACGTATTGACGCTGTTAAGCTGATTGTAAGGAAATATTTATTGCTATGGTGGTCTTTTTGTGTTTTGAAAGATACATTTTACAGTCTAATCTAATTTCAAGATAAAAACAAGTTCAAATGCACAACGAAGCTGCAAGATATTAACGATAAAAACCTTAACGGAAGTTAACAGAACGTAACGGAAGTTACTTAAGTCCGTTAACAGTACTTAACGGAAGTTAATTTAGTCCGTTAACATGAAAAAACTTTTTAACGGATTAACGAGTTAATGAAAAAGTTCGCTTCGTTATTAACGGATTAACGATTAACGAACTTGTACCCACCTATGAATATAAGGTACCGTATCTCGTGCTCTGCATACTGTCACAAGCTACCGTACTACACTTGTATGAAACTACCCTATGTGTTATACCTTTGTTGTTTGCATGTGTGTTTGATTGTGGAATAAATTTTGCTACTATGTAGGCTATTCTGTCATTGGAAATTTGGGTAGCCTGGTGTTTGTACTTTACTACATAGAACATAGGTCTACCAGATCTGAGATAGGCTACAGACATAGGGCCAAAAGGCTAATTCTTGATGCCATGACCAGTGGTGGCCTTTGGAAAGGGGGGGCCCCTGTGCAAATTAAATGGGGGGGCCCTTTTCTTTACACACTACTTTAACATGTTTTATCTGCACTTGCAATTAAGCGCAACAATGCATTTCATAAATAACAAGACCGGAAGACCAAAGCTATTGCAGCCCTAATTAAATCAAATGTTTGTTCATAAGCTCCTCTCATCTAGATTATCAACTCAATTAATTGCAGTAAATTAACGTAAACTTTCAGCAATTGCTTTCAGTATGCTTGCGTTATTACAGAATATTTTTGAGTACTTAGCAATAATATTTGAATGCTTTATACTGCTTAGCATATGATATACTGTATATGTTAGTCAAAAACCTATCACTGCCAGTTGCTGAAAGCAGTTGAAAAAAAACAAGCGGAAAAACGACTACCTGAGTCATAGGCGTAGCCAGGATTTTTGATTGGGGGGGGCCAAAACCACAAATCACATGCAATAACGTCATCAGAAACTTCGAAAGAGGAATTTTTTGGTGGGGCAGAGATATCGTAGAATGGAAGATCAGAAGTCGTGGCCTTGTGTAGGCATGTAACTAGGAACTCGTTCAAGGAGAGAGCTTAACTCTATTTTGCAGGTGCTCAAAATCGATGCTGACAGCGGGACACTGTGTCGTTTCGACACAGTCAAATTTAAACGCTTATAACTTTTGAACAAAACCAGCTATTTGCGTAGTTTTTTCGCAATTAGACAAAACATTTATTCAAAAATATTTAGAGCCCAAGTTTATTTGGCTATCAGATGGGCATTTTTGCAAATCCTGCTTTAATCAAAAGTGATCAAAACCGCTATTTTTTCGCTAATTTTCGGCCTCATTAATCACAAAATTAGCAGGAAACCAGAGACTCGCGTAGTTTTTGTATCGCTGAAGACGTTCTTTACGTAAATCCCACGTAAGGAATTTGTCAACAACAAGAAGCATTAATCACAACTTCACGAATCATTGAGTTTGAGAGTCGAAATTCCACCGATCTATTTTAACTTTCACAAGTCGCTTAGTGTATGCTAAATTATACGGTAAAATTTTAATTTTTTCTTGTTGTAAACGACGATTTATTTGTTGCTGCACGAAATTTAGGAACAATTTTGTTGCGATACGAATTAAGTTTTTGATCTATAAGAAATACACAATTTATAATATTGTTGATAAAAAAAAATACTACAATAATTTATAAGAAATACACAATTTATAATATTGTTGATAAAAAAAAAAATACTACAATATTGTTCAAAAACCAAATCTTTCATTTTACTCCCTGTATTACGCCGAAGCGTATAACGGGTTTGCAGGGCCCATTTCTGCGTCATTGTACTGGGCAACACAGCTCCTTTCAAAGAAATGTCGCAGCGGTGGCGAGCCGTTGGCAACACTGTGTCCGATTTGACCGGCCCGAGATTTGAACCTCAGAACTTCCGCTCCAGAGACGAACGCGTTACCGCTCAACCAACTGTTACTGCTTTTATTTTAAAAGTAATTAGTTTGTGATATTAAAGCAAAACTAATTAATTGCTAATAACGTTATATTTTAGGATAAATTTAGAGCAGCGTGAAAACCAATGCCGTCGCTACAGGGGGCCAGGGGGTCTTGCCCCTCCTAACGACTGCTTGTGCCCCCAATTTCGGTTTATTCAGAACACTTTTTTGGAATATCACGTAACGAAAAGACAACTGACAATAATGGAAAAAGGCATAATAATAACGTTTAAAAATAATTTTTGTTCGAAGTTTTTTCGATTCTCTGCGAAATTGCTGGCAACCAACTACTGTTCATAAATGTGAGGCAATAATCCGTCTTATTAACACCTTTACAGATGAGTCGCGGAAGAAAGATGTAAACTTATAGAATCGTTATCGGTACTTTGTCAATGATTGTGACCTGAAACAATTTGTGAAAACAAATTTTTTTTGGAAAGCATACTCAAAATTTTTTTAGGTCGAAGTTAGTGGCGCAACCATGGGGAAGGGTCTAAGGGGGCGTAAGCCCCATTTAGCCAGTTACTGTATTTAGAAGATTTAATTCAAAGATACAAGCGTTTAAACATGTTTTGGACTTAATCTGCAGAAGAAGGCAGAAAGGGTTAGACAATTTAGTTCTTTGAATGATTTCTGAATTTTTGCAATTTACTATATGTAGTCATTCATATTGCTTCAAAAACGTGCGAAATGTGATTGAAATGGCGTTAAAATTGCTATTTTTGCCTTGAAATCACAAAAATCGCCCAGCGACTGAAGGCTTTCCCCCCAGGCCCTCTCTGTGACGCGCGTGAATAGCATCAGTTTGTTCAGTACGAGGCCTAAATTAGAAAATTTTTGTGCAAAAAAAATTTACTTTTGGTTCAAGCCCCCTCTCTGTTAGCAAAACCCTAGTTGCGCTTCTAGTCGCATTCACTGCTGCAGACGGATTTTTTAGCGATTATATGGGCTGGATAAGAAACGAGCTCAAAAACATTGCCGCCTTATACGTTTTTGTTTCAGACTTGAATGCAAAAATTATTACAATAACATATTATTTATTGGCGTAAATTATGTTTTTAAGTGCAAGAGTTGAGTTTATTTAAGTGCACCCCCCCAACACTTTCGGCTAGTGCCCCTTCACTTCGGTTGCTCTGACGACGGCACTGGTGAAAACCATGTAACTCTATCTAAAATTAATCGAACTTTGAGTGATGAGGTTAAGTTCAATTCTCTCAGTTCTACTTAAGCATTTCCGCGAGGTCCTGCAAGTATTTACTACATGATGCTAAAAATACGAAAGAATAAGAAACTATTCCCGCTAATGATGATGCAAAAGTACTACAATTTTAGCGCTTGTATATTAAATTGTTAATTATTCAACGCTTTGTGTAAGAAAATTTTTACCGCCAACACTTATGCGGTGGTTGTAATAAAATGCAGTCCGTTTTTTTTATAAAAGCCACTAAATTTTGTGTTAAAGCTGATGGTTTTTAAATTTTTTAAAACTTTCAGCCTCATTTAGTTCTTAATTTGTTCTAAACGTTACTACAAAATAAAATAACGCAAATTTATCATTACTTGATGTGTTTTCTTGTACTGTATAATAGTGTATATACAGTAGTACTGTAGATTATTTCTATGCTGTTAATTAGACAAACAAACAAATCAACGATGGTAAGGAAGAAAAAACTAGAAAATTTTGCTGATTATTTACAAATGCGTTGAGCAAATATGTTGTTATTTACTTGATGCTCAGACTGGCATTGTTCTTAATTTGTTTTAAAACTTTTTCTTAAAAAAAATGGTTCGTTTACCGTAGTGTTACCAGCATTACCGAAGTTGTTTACAATGAAACGGTGAACTTTTATAATGAAACAGGTTTCGGGGATCCATACTCCGTACCAGTGTAATATATTATGCTGTTTCAATAGTGTGAGGAAGTTAAATTACTGTACGTATTATTGGGTCTAAATTCGGAGACGTTTGATTCATTATTTCGCTCTTTACATTCACTACGACTGAACTAAGAAATACTTAAAGTCGATTTTTTTGAAAAACATTGTTGATGTTCCCAATATTATACTGTGGCGTAATTTGTCGTTGCAAAAAGACATTCCGTACCGTAATCTGTAATTTTATTAGTTTGCCTGTGTGCACGCAAAATAAGTTAATATATTTCACAATATTAATTCGCAAACGCTTCCAACTCTAAGGGGTATTAAGTTATCGCAATGCAAAACAAGCATCATAAGTGGAATATTACGAATAAACATTATTGGATCACAAATTAATTATGCCGTATTTTTCCGGTATCTCGTTGTTGTTTTTTAATTTATTTGCGTTATACAATTGTTTTATGAGACGTGATTATCTGATGGAGGCTTTAATATTTCACTTGCATCAAAATTTGTCATTACTATGATATCTACAAATCTTGGTTTTCAAGTTTTTGGTTCAAAATTTTTTCAAACTGTTTAAATAGAATCGTTTATCGATTCACTTTACGCGAGGTTTACACTTTTGCTAAGTACTAGCCTAATCTTCAGCAACCCAACCACGAACTGTTGTCAGAGCCAACACTAAATTTGAATCGTAAAAATTGCGAACAATTTTATCCTTTTGCGTTTCGCACAACGATCTTTTGATTTCGTAGCGAATCAGAATGTTTTGTTGCTATTAGAGCCAGAGGTGTTGCTAAAGATGGTGGCACCCAGGGACGGATTTTGTGGTGGCACCCTTTTTCGTACCAAAAATAGGTGAAGACCCCAAAAAAAGGTATTCGCTGCAAAATGAGAGGGTTTTGGGTCCAAAAGTACGTGAAAACCAAAAAAAGGTCTTCACCAAAAATCAATGAGTTTCTACTTCAAATGAATACTAAGTAAAAAAAGAGAGGTATTCACCACAAATCGGTGGAGTTATGGTTTCATATCATGATATGGTGTCATCCCAAATGGTGTCGCCCCAAAATGGTGACACCCGGGGCGGGCCGCCCCCCCCTCAGCGACGCCACTGATTAGAGCTGCAACGGCATGCTAATATCAACAAAAAAGTACGTCTACATTTTTCACAACGCACACCGATTTATTGAATGTACTTGCCGGGTATACGATGATTGGTTGCTTTGCAAAATCGCATCAAGAGGAAATGGCATTTCTTAAAATTTTTATTTTTGATTTCATTACAATTTCCGAGTTAGTACGAATAGTACCGCAGTATTATTTTATTTCTGGCGATTATAAGAGCTTAAAAATAAGACAATACAACGGCAAGACGATGCACGTTATTACATGAAAGAAAATAGAAACATGAGAAAGATGCATAACGATAACTAATACGCAAAAGGTACGATCGCTGCACCTTCGGCAGTCCTTCAAAACAGCTTCAATGAGGTAAAAGCGTTTATGATAAGAAGTTGAAACTCGAGAAAATTGAAGATATGAGATCATCATAATTTGTTACTTTTTGCAATGGCAATTTCAGGAATTTGAAGTACTTTTATTCAGTATTGATGGGGTTTTTTTCCATGCCCTTTTATTGGCACAAACTACAGTTAAAAGTAAAAGTGATTGACTGTTGACAGTTTATAAACCACGCTTATCGCTGAGCAAAAAAAAGGTGATCAATTGTATAAAAGTTGAAATTCTCAAAATTATTGAAAATGATCTAGAGTGAAAGAGCAAAAGTTTAGTTTGAACAATGAAAATGTTCATCGGAAAGCTAAAGACTATATGTCAATGTCATACAGCTACAGCGTAACAGCTGACTACCTAAAGCTAAAACGATGTTTTTCTCGCTTTAGATTTCTATGAAAAGCGTTATCGCTTTCTAAAAAGCGTTATCGCTTTCTATGAATCATTGCCATTAGAATTGATCACCTCCTAAGTAAACAACTTTCCTTGTACTGCAGTCGCGGTGGGACGTAAGTTTCGTAGCATAATGCGCTGCCGCGTACGTTCATGACTAAGCACGAAGTCTTTGCCGCAAAACTACGTGAATGATAAATTTCTTGAAAATCGACCAAAACCAGACAGCGTGAAAGAATTCGCCGGTGCCCGGGCATTTAAATTTGATTTTGACAGCTCGAATGTCTGATATTTGCTTGAAAACACAGGGTCGAGTTCAACAAGACGTTAATTGCATTAAAATAAAAAATTTTTTAAAAGCAAAAATTTCACCATCAAAAACTTGAGTAAATTTCAGGAAAAGTCATGAAATTTCAAGATTTTTGGATAAAGATATCACCAAAAATTTTCGCTCTGAAATTTTCTTGTGTCGCGTCGACACACTGACCCGCTAAATAGAGTTAAACCAATAGCCTAGTTAAAATGCAAAAATGTGTAAATTGGGAGACGTGCTTAAGTAAAGAAATGTACTGTAATTCAAATGTATCACAGAAGGGGGTCTGGGGGCGAAGCCCCCAGCCGCTGGTCGATTTTTCGTAATTTTTTGGAAAAAAAGTATAGTTTTAATACCATTGGATTATATTTTGCACATTTTCAGAGCCATTTGAAAGTACTAGATTTTTAAAATTTGAAAGCCAATTGAAAAAATCAAGTTGTTTAGTCCTTCTTTTGCTTGCAATTTAAGTCCAAAACACGTTTAAAATCTTGCATTTTTTGGTTAAATTTTATTAGTGATTTCGCCCAGGTAAAGGAAAGTAAAGTACATTCCCTCCTGCAATATTTTAGCAGTAAATAACAATTCAGTCGATTATTTTCTTTATAGATTATTGTTTTGTCTAGAAAACAACCAGTTATAGGAGTACATATACGGCCAGGAGCCCAGGCTCTCTCAATTCAAAAATTTGTTCAATGAGCATTCCCCTTACTGAAGCTAATTTTTTTCAAAAGTATTTTGCTGCATAAAAACTGGCGAGGTGGAGGTGAATTGTAATTGAAAAATGTACAATAGATAGTTATGCCTACAAAGCATGTTATTGCCCGAGTCGGATTTACATTGAGTTGGGCCCCTGGCACTTTTAGATTTTTGCAATATTTTCGCGCCAAATACAGGTGAAGACCAAAAAAGTCTTATCTGAGTGCGGGGCCCCTGGCACCGTGCCATGTGTTAAATCTGTCCCTGGTTATTGCATTACATTCATAAAAAGATTAGATGAGAACCTCAGTTAGCAACTTTTAGGATAGAAACGCTTAATTTCACTCGGGTTATACGTTTAAATTGGTTGGCAACATTAAATTGAAGGAGCCATGGCCCCCTGAAACAGTATTATTGTTGGGGGCCCATATAAATTAGAGGGCCATATAAATTTTCTTGTAGGGGGCCCCTAAAAATTGGTTGGCAAAAATTAAATTAAGAGGCCCTGGCCCCTGGATCAATATTGTTGTTGGGGGCCCTTTTAATTATTATTGTAGGGGGCCCATTTAAATTGGTTGGTAAAAATTAAATTGAGTGGGCCAGGGCCCCCTGGCTCAATACAATTGTTAATTACTGCTGTACGGGTGTACTGTTGTATGCAAAGATGCTAAAAGAAACTAAAGCTGAAGAAACAACAGTCTTTTTTGTGACATTTTTATCATGGGTAGCATTTCAATTGGGGGGGCCCCTGGGCCCCCCTCTGGTTACGCATATGACCTCAGTAGCCTAACAGTAGCAAGCAAAAAAAAAGAGTGGTAAGTTGACTTTACCAGTAAATTTTTATTATCTGTTTACTAAATCTGACTTAAAAGTTAAAAGTAATATTTCTTGGAAAGGGGGATATGTGTAATAACACTTGGAACAAGTGCATCTTGAGGGAGGGGGTACATATGTAATGACACTTAAAACAAATGCCTAAACTTTTTATCATAATTTGATATAGTTTTTCATAATCAAATTTTTCTGCGCGCGATCGGTCAAATGGGGGGGCCCCCCAGAAGTGGGGGGGCCCCTGTGCATTTGCACACTTTGCACATTCCTAAGACCACTACTGGCCATGACCTGTTGACGAATAGAATACATTGAATTAATTCTGTCACCAGTGGTGTAAAGTAACGAAATACTTTTACTTGAGTAGATTACTTAAGTAGTTTTTTTCGGTAACGAGTACTTTTTTGAGTAGTTTTTTTAACTACTTTTACTTTTACTTAAGTACTTTTAGTCTGAAGTAACGCTACTTAAGTACTTATTATTTGATAAAAGTACAAAGCAGTTCTAAAATTTGAGCCGCAGTGTTGACTGCACTTTGACTGAGGGCATTTGCAGGCAATTTTACGTAAACGCGTAGTCAGGCTATTCTCCCTTGGTCCTTTCTTTCTTAAAGTTCCATGATTGACTGCGCTCATGTGCTTTTGAAAATGATTGCATTTTTTTCTAATCAGGTACCTGTAAGCTGTTGGACATGACACAAGCGATAAAACAGTAGGATAAGATTTTTGTTTGCTTACATCGACTTCTTAATCAGGACTAGGAACCAAAACTCTACCGAATAGTTAGCCTGCAACACCATAAGTTAACCTAATCATTCTAACACCAATAAAATGCAAACGAATCGACAGTTTTCCTGAAGTCATGAGTAGAGTTAATAGGCTAGGGTGCATTTACAATCGAGCTGTTCGTAATTAGGGTGAAAGTTGCACTCGCGTTTTGCTGTTGTGTAGGACTGGAGAATTAGGCAATTGCAGAAATTTATTGATAAGTGAAGATATGAGATCCTGGCAGGCGCATAGCCAGGAATTTGCAATGGGGGGCTAATTCAGAGGCTGGAAAAAACATCCAACGATCTTATCCCAGATTTTGATCGGTTTTCACGCAGATTGAGTTGGTTTTACAGACCAAATTTAGGCAATCTCCAGAAAAAAAGGTCGTCAATTTTTTTTCTGGCAAACTACAAAATTTTAACAATTCAAAAAATACTGCTGTCCTCGAGCCGAGGACAGGGCATTTTTCGAGGACTTGAGACTTCGAAGCCAAGGGCTTAACCTTCAGAGGCCAAGGACTTCAAAATATGTCCTCGAGACCAAGGACGTCCTCAAGGACTCCACCTCAGCTAAGTAGCACTATAGCAGTAAAACTTCATCATTGAGTAATCAACAGATGAAATGTTTCGTTTCTCTGTTCTTGAGAACAGTGTCTTGCAGTTTGAGGGCCTGGGGTTGAACTGATAAATATGCCGCTAAGATGGTGTAGCCTAGTGCTTAAAGCATCGGTATATCAAGCTCAAAATTTGGGTTCAAATCTGGTCCAGTCAAGCCAAAGACTCAAAAATAGGTAGCCTACTGCAAACTGTATTTACATCTTCCTGCTTGACATCCTGCATTGAAGGTGATAATGTGCTGCTTAGTGCTTACACCTTTGTAGGGTAGAGAGGTGGCAGCTTGCCTCAACGACCCTAATATCACTTTGCGGTTTTTTTGGTCAAGGCAACACGGTGAATAAATCGGTAAAACTGGAAACAAACAAGATGGAATTCAGGAATTGCATGATAAACTTCGTCTAGGCAGGTTTTCTAAAGTGCAGCAAGTAAATTGAATTGGAATTAATTTAAGCTGCAGTCTAACCTACTATTGCGTCGACAGGACACTGGTATCAATCAATGTGTGACTGTGCTTCACTCACAGTTTCAGTTATGTTTTTATCGGTTTCTATCTGCCTTCACATGCCGTGAAATAAAATCAATTAAAAAAAATTCACGATAATTTTTTCTTCTTTAATCCAAAAAAAGTTTATCGCAGACTACAGAATTGGTTTTGGTGCGTGACTTTTGGCGCACTTTTTCGATATAGTAGGCTGTTCTCTAATAAGGCACTTCCACGGTGTTTTTACTTTTTAGCATATAAGTTTAACAATGGCAGTGAATGAGTATTTGAGCAATTATTTTATGAATTGATTCCTTGAATATAGTAACAAAAAACCTGCACAATTTATATTTCATGACTTCTTAAGATAGTGAGGGGTTAGAAAATTAAGCGCTTGTGGCAGTGATGTGAAGGTAGTCGACCAGTTGTCATATATGTCAATTGAATAGTTTGTTTATTTTGCGCTGCGCTGACGCTGTGACGTAATGCAGATTTTAGTTGCCACGCTGCGCGGCGCGGTACACCAGCAACAGCGCGCGGCCGCGTACGCTGCGCTGTTGCCATCTCTACGATTTGTAACAGCAAATTAGTTTAAAACAGGCCACAAGCTATGCACCAAAGCATGCAATTTTAAATATTGCATGCGTGTTGCTATTTATTTTATGTAATTTAGCAATATGCTAAAAGCGAATAACTCAGCGGCGAAACCAAGCCGTGATAGCCGATAAGTATTGGCATCTGGTGATGTAAGCCAGAATAAGTTTTTGATATGGTACTGTTCGCACTATTTAGGTTACATGTTGAGCTATAAGAGTGAAAGCAAGATGTGAAATCCATTTAAACAGGGAGTTACCGGTAATTGGTTCAGTTAGTACGTAGTAGGCCTAGGCTAGTTGTAGAGTTTGCATTAGGTTGGCAAAAAAGTTTTTAAGACTTTCAATAAATTACCGCTAGGTTGTTTAACTGTTTTGTTTGTACTTTACTGGATGTTAAATAAACTAAACAAGACCAGGCCTCAGTAGCGTAGCCAGGGGGGGGGGCGGGGGGGGCTATAGCCCCCCCCCATTGGCCTGCCGACCAAAATGCAGAATAAGGAAAATACCACGTTTTTAGCACTTCTAAGACTCTCTTTTGCACTGGATCAGACTAAAAATGATTTAAAGCATAGTTTGAAACGTTTATTTGGGGGGGGGGCTAATAGACTGCCGACCAAAATGCTGAATAGGGAAAATACCACGTTTTTAGCATTTTAAGACTGTCTTTTGCACTGGATTAGACTATTTTGAAACGTTTATTTAAGGGAGGGGGGGACGGCTAATGAACTGCCGACCAAAATGCAGAATAAGAAAAATATCATGTTTTTAGCATTTCTAAGACTGTCTTTTGCACTGAATTAGACTAAAAAATGCTTTAAAGCATAGTTTGAAATGTTTATTTGGAGGGGGGCTAATAGACTGCCGACCAAAATGCAGAATAGGGAAAATACCACGTTTTTAGCATTTCTAAGACTGTCTTTTGCACTGGATTAGACTAAAAAATGCTTTAAAGCATAGTTTGAAACGTTTATTTAGGGGGGGGCTAATGAACTGCCGACCAAAATGCAGAATTAGGAAAATACCACGTTTTTAGCCAGTAGCGTAGCCAGGGGGGGCGGAGGGGCTATAGCCCCCCCATTGACATGTCGACCAAAAAGCAGAATGGGAAAAACACAACATTTTTAGCACTTTGAGATTGTTTTATGCACTGGAGTGGACTAGATAGTGATTTAAAACATCTTGTGAAACATATGTCCAGAGGGGGGGCTAATTTGGCAAAAATAAAACCAACAAATAAATGAAACCTTTGATAAATGGTAAGAAATAAGCAATCAAATTTGATCGCAAGTGTAAAAATGCTGAATATAAGTGTCATCAACAAATATACTATAAACTAAGGAATAGGGGGGGGGCTATTCAGTATTTGTTAATTACCAATCATTTCTCTCAAATCTCTTTTCATTAGTCCCCCCCAATTATTTTTCTCTATAAACTGTATACGAAATAGATTACTCCGTGTGAGTTTTATTGAAGTATTCGATTTTATAATTTACCAGCATCTAAACAAGAGAACTAACATTTTACCATTAGCCACCTCCCAAATAGCCCATTTATGCCAGCAGTTTAATCTTGTTTGCACTGCCAATTTCTAAGCCACGTTTTAAAAACATTATTTTTAATCAAAATAGCCCTAAAATGAAGTTATTTTTGCAAAAAAATGCAAAATTTTCGAGCGCTGGGGGCTCCGCCCCCAGACCCCCGTGCCTCCGGCGGCTGGGGGCTTTGCCCCCAAACTCCCAGCCTCCGGCAGCTGGGGGCTTCGCCCCCAGACCCCCACTGGCATCCGGCGGCTGGGGGCTCCGCCCCCAGACCCCCCAAACAGCCCCCCCCATTGCGAATTTCTGGCTACGCGCCTGCCAGGCCTAACCATACTTGCATTAGACTAGCCTATGCCTACCAGCCTGCTAATTTAGGTTTGTAATGCAGATTGTAATGCAGTTTGTAACTGATTTTGGTTTGCAATGCAGCTGAGCACTGTAACTGATGCTACAGTGCACTTTATGAGTGCTTTGATAGCTGCTTGGCTATCAAACAGCACAACAATATTTTGATTGTGCAT
The DNA here is from genome assembly GCA_963965965.1 of Trididemnum nubilum. NCBI lineage: Eukaryota > Metazoa > Chordata > Ascidiacea > Aplousobranchia > Didemnidae > Trididemnum > Trididemnum nubilum. The sequence continues at coordinate 3,872,744 of OZ014480.1, forward strand.
TTTTTCCCAAAGCAGGTTCTTTGCCATTTCTGAAATAGCTAAGACTTCTGCCTGGAACACAGTGCTGTAAATTCCAAAGTGAAAAAATGCTTGTTTTGGGGAGTTGTTTTGGTATTCTGCATAGAAACCCGCACCTGCTCTCCCATCTAGTTTCAAACCATCAGAGTAAACCTGGACAGTGGTCTGATTTAGAACGCTTTCAAATCTGATAGCATTCTTTTTATCCATAATTTGACATTCGAAATTTCTTTCCAATACCTTTGTTTTCTTTATTCAGTCAGCTGGCATTTGCAGCAGCGGTAAGAATCTTCTTGCCTCATTGCAAACATCAACATGGCTTTTCGTTTTCCCAAAGGAACCAATTAGGTTGACGTGCCAGAGCCCTCTAACAGTGATTCTGTATGACCCTCGCACTTCCGCAGCCAATAAGAATTCTTCAATGAGAGTTATGTTGAGCAATATTTCCAGAGCACCAGTAGGGGTGCCAGGAAAAGCTGATCAAATCATCAAGCAAGCAAGTCTCTGCACCTTTGTGAGTTTCCTCACTAGAGAATTTTTGTTGAGACCGCCTGCCCAGGACACACATACATACGACATGATTGGACGTATCATAGCTGTGTATATCCATTTCATCATAGATGGTTTTATTTCCCACGTTTTACCCACAATTTGTCTACCTTGCATTAATGCTGTAGTTGCTTTGCGGGTAATTCGGGAAATATGTGGTTTCCAGGTTAGCTTGCTGTCCAAAGTAACATCTAACAGCCTTGCTTCTTTGGAAAGTTCAAGTTTTATACCATTCATTGGCAAGGAACCCAAATCTGGATTCTGTTTGTGAGTGAACAGTATGATTTCTGTTTTCTTGCTGCTAAACTGTAGCTCTTGATCCAAAGCCCAGTTTGTAGCAATATTTATTGCTTTCTGAGCCATATCTCTGATCCAAAGCATATCAGCACCAGTGACCAAATATGAGCTAAAATTTCCCAATGATTTGGCTGGGAAAGGGGGGGGCCTTTAGCTTTCTTATTCTTAGCTCCCACGGCTAAGCCAAAGCTATAACACTCGAAACCTCAAAGAAAATTCCAGAATTATAATAAAATCCAAGTTCATTTAACTTTAAATAAAGTGATTTGACTAAACGCTATAGTATTTGCTGTACTAATGAAAAATTTGAAATATCTTGCGGCACCCCTAATAAACGGAAATGGTACCCCGATTGAGAATCAGTCTTTTAAACAATCAATGATTATATACCGAGCACGTTGTGGCGATTTCTGGTTACTAAATTCTGTAGGTTTTACTTTTCTTTGAACAATACTTGGACACATTTCCAGAAGACAGCAAATGGTTTTGTATCAAGTTGTGATTGCTCTTCGATAGAACGCCGACTTTGACTTTGGTGGTGACTGCATTATTCTTGGGCCAAACCACCGCAAATTGTTGCTGCCAAACTTTGAGCTGTGTATAGGTAGCTTTTACAACATTCAATCGTGCACGGGCATTTAGATTTTCAGTGTAAAAATTAGTTCAAATTAAAACATTTTACCTTGTTGCTGAGAAGATGTTTTTTTGCCATCTTGGGATGTCCTGGAACAGACTTTACTGGTTTTGTTGCTGCAATCTTCACAACTTCAAGGGTCGCTTTGGTTGAATGATCCAACGTTTTCACCAATAACAATATTTGACAGGTCGATCGCATTGTCATTCCCCCCCGATGTTAATATTTATTTCGTTATTGACAACAATATCACCAGCTGCCGGTTTACTGAACACCACAATTTGTTTGTTCACCAACAAACAAAAGTAAATCGTTACCAGTAATAATTTGGGGTTTAATACCATTGCTCAAATGTTGTCTGCTGTATTTAGCAACTAATTTAAAATATAACTAACCCTCACTAACCTAAAATATAAACGTGAATAAAACTTGTATGCTTCCTCAAAAGAGTACATTAGATGAAATATTAAAGTTAAATGTTGTCTAATCAGCCTCATATCACCATTTTCCTGATATTTGCTTCCAAACAATACTCTTTCTGCGCACGAAGCTCAAAAAATTGAAAGTTCTTCAATTGGATGATCGACAGTACTGGAACATTTACGTTTGTTCGTTGCCATTTTGCGGGCACAATTCAAAAAAATTTATTTTCAATCTTTAAACAGCACTTAATTTTTAATTACCAGTGATTATCTTTAAATTGTGTGGTTTAATAGTTGATTGATCGATTGATGTATATTTATCCTCCACTCACGAAGAAGCGACGGTAGAACTTTTATTTTGGACGAATCCTCCTGCTTAGAAGTTTATCGTATTCCAAGCTTTCCGATTGAAGTTTGACTTTTTCCCACGTAAATCTGCTGCTTGTTCGAAGCCTCAAAAAGAGATAATTTCAATTTCAATTTGTTTATTTTTGTCACTGACCAAAGCATGCAAGACAAATACATGTCATTATTCAAATGATAAATTAATATTAGTAACAAGGTAACTGCGAAGAAACCGCTAGGTCTTTAAATCAACAGTCACCATGCGTAACCAAAATCTTTTAGAAAGGCTTTATTTCCCGGAAAATTTTAATGTACTTTTTGTAGCAATTTTAACTCAAATCTAACCCAAACTCAAACGCTTACTCTAAAATTATCCCCAAATCGAACCGTAACCCAAACTCTAGCTTAAATCGTAATCTTAAACTTTAAAACAGCAAGTGAAAAAAACGCGGATGAATATTTCTCATTTTCGTTTTATTCTCTTGAAGTCGAAAACTTTCGGGGAAATAGTCACTACCAATATTTTATGGCATTACAGGTTTTCGAAATGCAGTAAGCTAAGTTTGATATTATCAGTACCAGCAGCGCATTTGTTCCACTGCATAAAAAAGGCCTTCTCTTCCACTATTTCCTCCATTTCTCATGATCAAGGCTCTCGTAAGTCCAAAAGGGATTAATTTTAAATGGTTCGTCACGCCATCTAGTGTTTGATTTTCCTGGCTTTTATTTTTTATATAGCGTCTGATATTTTGATGTATACAAGAATTAAACATTGGATAGGTAAAACACAAAAAATGAAAAAAAATTAAGCTTTACACTAACTGCAGATGAAGGCGCAACAGCGTGAAGCGATAAAACATCAGACACAGAGTGAAATAATGATTTAAGCAATGCAATGTAAATATTGATATAACACGGCGAGTTATTAAGTTTAAAGCAGTGTTTTTATATATTTCTTGTAATGTTTAAAAATGAAGGTCTCTTGGTTTATCTAGAATTAAATTCTAAATTTAAACTACATGCAGTTGTTATATATTTTACCATTTACTCTTAAGTGAAATTCCTTGGCCAAGCGCGAAGTGTAACAAATGGTTCGTAACCTAACTTCAAAGCTAAAATCAAGATTAATGGTTAGCTCTGTCATTTTGAATGTGTTGCTGCGCTTAGTTTTAAGGTTGACATAGTTAGTTCATGTACTTGCCGAGGCCGCACGTGCTAGATAAGGTTCCATAACGAAATGTACATTTGGCTAGTTTAGTGATATTGCAAATTGTTAATTCTGTTGTTTTATTGTTTCTATTTGAATAAGGAATAAGCGTAATTATACCTTACTTAATAAACTAAATGTAAAGTTATAAAAGCAACATATTTGATAGACTGTTGAGATCGCTTTGTTTTAAACAACCGACACAAAATCATCGAAAATCGTCTTATCCAAGGACGCAAAAAAGTGACCATGGTGCTGGTCATAGGCGTAGCCAGGATTTTTGATTGGGGGGGGGCAAACCACAAATCACATGCAATGACGTCATCAAAAATTTTCAAAAAAGGAAGTTCTTTTGGGGCAAAGGTATCGTAGAATGGAAGATCTAAAGCAGTAGTCTATTGGCACTTAATCAGGATTTTGGTAAAGGGAGAGAGCGAAAACTAATCGTTAGAAAATGCAAATGTCCAACTTAGGAGACGTGTTGGGTAAGCTAGTGTACTTAAGCGTACCACAGACGGGGGTCTAGGGGCGGAGCCCCCAGCCGTTGGTGGCTGTGGGGGTCTGGGGGCAAAGCCCCCAGCCGCTGGGCGATTTTTGTAAGTTTTTGGAAAAAAAAAAGCTATTTTAATCCCATTGGATCACATTTCGCACGTGTTCACAGCCATTTGAAAGAACTAGATTTTTAACATATGAAAACCAATCGAAAAAATTTGATTGTTCAATCCTCCTCTTACTTGCAATTAAATTCCAAAACACGTTTAAAATCTTGCATTATAGTGTAAAATTTTAATTGTGGGTGATTTGGTCCATGTAGGGGGAAGCAAGGCACATTGCCTCCTGCAATATTTTAGCAATAAAAAATATAATCCACTCGAAGATTTTCCTTAAAGATTTTTGTTTTATCTTGAAGTTAACCAGTTACAGGAGTACATGTACGGCCAGGGGGCCCAGGACCCCTCAATTCAATTTCAATGATTTGTTCAAAGAGCATTTTCCCTAACTGTTTTTTTGAAAGTATTTTCTGCGTAAAAACTGGCGAGGTGAATCGTTGTTACAATAGATAGTTACGCTTACGAAAGATGTTATTTCCGGGCCGGATTTACATTGCGCGGGGCCCCTAGCACTTGAGGAATTTTCGCAACATCTTCCTGGCAAATATAAGTGAAGAACAAAAAAAGTTCTACCATCTGAGGGCCGGGTCCAGGCACTGAGACATATGGCAAATACGGCGCTGGTTATTGCATTACGTTCATAAAAAGTTAAGATGAGGGCCTGAGATAGCAACTTTTGGACAAAAATCTTAGATTTCACCCTGGTTATACGTTTAAATTGGTTGGAAAAATTGAATTAAGGAGGTACGCCGGGCCCCCTGGTCGTCAGTATTATTTACTGTTAATTGCTATTGTACGCGTGCACTGTTGTACGCAAAGATGCTAAAAGAAACTGAAAATAAAGAAACAAGGTTTTTGTCAAATTTTTGTCATTGGTGTCATTTCAATTGAGCGGTCCCGGGCCCCCTGTGCCACTCCCGTGGCTACACCTATGATTTTGAGATAAAATCGCGCCCTTAAGTTCATTCATAACAAAAAAACATTTTAAGCAAAATTAAACAAACTTTTTTTCCAAAACGTGGAAGACTCGAATCAAGTCACTGGGCAGTTTTTTGAAACGTCCTAGAATTGCATGACATTATTATGACGTGGACAGGTGGTCGCCATTATTATTACTTGCTTTTGCACGCGTATATCCTAAATTAAAGAATCTGCAATTCCATACAACGACAACATACTGGCTATGCTCTCATTATATTTATCATTGGTAGTATTTCAGTTGGGGTTTTGCATTACCGCCTGTGTTGTAGCATTAAGTTCATAATAACGTTAAACGAGGGCTTGTGATTGCAACTTTTAGCACAAAACTTTTCGATTTTTCACAGGTTTTGCGTATGCATTGTTAAAAATTTGAATTGCAGGGCTTTTGGCCAGGGACTCTTGGTCATCAGTTAGGGGCCTTAAGGCTCTCTCGTAGTCAGTTATGGGCCTTAAGGCTCTCTCGTAGTCAGTCACGGGGCCCCTTGGTTGTTAGTTAGGTGCCCCGGGGATCCCTGGTTGTCAATTAGGTGCCCCAGAGCCTCCTGTTTGTTATTTAGAAGCCCCGGGGCATCCGTTTGTCAGTTAGGGGCCCCGGGGCTCCCTGGTTGTCGGTTAAGGACCCCGGGATCCTCTGGTTGTTAGTTAGGGGCCCCGGGGCCTCCTGGTTGTCGGTTAGGGCCCCCCTGGTTATCAGTTTGGGACCCTGGGGCCCCCTGGTTGTTAGTTAGGGGCCCCCTGGTTGTCGGTTGGGGGCCCTGGGGCCCACTGGTTGTTAGTTATGGGCCCTGGGCCCCCTGGTCGTTAGTTAGAGGCCCCCTGGTTGTCGGTTAGGGCCCCCTGGCTCTCAGTTAAGGGCCCTGGGGTCCCCTGGTTGCTAGTTAGGGGCCCCAGGGGGGCCCCTGGTTGTCAATTAGGGGCCCCCCTGTTTCTCAGTTAGAGGCCCCGGGGCCCCCGTTTTTCACTTAGGGGCCCCAGGGCCTTCTGGTTGTTGGTTAGGGGCCCCCTGGTTGTTAGTTAGGGGCCCTAGGGCCCCCTGGTTGTCGGTTAAGGGCCCCCTGGTTATTACTTTGGGGCCCCCTGGAATGTTAGTCAGGGGCCCCTGGCTCTCTCGTCGTCCGTAACTGCAATTAAACATCGCTCGGCTATGTTATCATAATTTTATATCATTGGTGGTATTTCAATTGGAGGGGGCCCGGGCCCCCTGGGCCCCCCCTGGCTACGCCTATGGTGCTGGTTGAACCGAGATTATGCCATCAGGGTCGTCAAGCAAAACCCTCTCTGCCACCGCAAATTCCATATGACTTGAGCATGAAAACACCAGCGATGGAAAAATTGTTGCACGTTCTGTTGAAAAATAAATCTTCGGCCATAAGCTGAATTTTAAGAACTATTAAATTTAGAGATGAAGCTGGTTGTATTAAATTTTCACGATTTTTCTGCCTCGTTTGTTCGTAAATTTTGGTTATAAAGTGACACAAATTCATTCTTTAAAATTTTTTTATTCAATGATTGTCAACCTAAAACTACAGGTTTTCGTGTTTCGATCAGTAACTTAAGCCATCTTCACGGCTAGCATTTAGAAGCATAATAAGTTATTCATGTATACAATTTATTATTGCAATATACAGTGCGAATGAGCTATCGCGACGCGTTTCGACCTTGCTCAAGGGTCTCATCAGGCAAAAAAAATCTCATTCGCACTGTATATTGCAATAATAAAATGTATAGATGAATAACTTATGCTTCTAAATGCTAGCCGTGAAGATGGCCTAAGTTACTGGTCGAAACACGAAAATTTATAGTTTTAGGTTGACAATCATTGAATAAAAAAACTTTAATGATTCTAAATTGCTGTTAATTTTTAGTTAAATCATTCTTGTTTGGTAAAAAGTTTGGTTGATTGTTGTAAGCGGCAAAAAAAGGAAAAAAAAAACAAAACATTCGAAAGCTGCTAGAAAAGAAAAAAAAAAAACAATATTCGAATCCAAAACCTTATCCGAAATTTATTTTTGCTATCCGAATCCTAATCCGAAAAATTGAAAAATGCAAACTCGTCAAAACATGAAGGTCCCCGATCTTTAAAAATATTAGTTATATAGACTACAATACTCAAAATAAAATTCTCTCCTTGAAAACTTGAATTTAGTATAAAGAAAGTGATACTCGAATACCGTATACACCAGTATACAAGGCATGCACTTTAAGTAGATTAACTTGTCCTAGAGAAAATACAAACACATGAATACACATTTTACAATCTTGTAAATATTGTAATTATATATACTCGTATATCTGTATTCAACAAGCACTTTCTATGTAATTCATTGTTCATTTAGTGTACCCACTTTTCACATCATAGCTACACATTGGATGTGCCAGTGGTTTGGTACCAATACTAACCAGGCGCGTAGCCAGAAATTCACAATGGGAGGGGCTGTTTTGAGGGTCTGGGGGCGGAGCCTCCAGCCGCCGGAGGCCAATGGGGGTGTGGGGCGGAGCCCCCAGCGCTCAAAAATTTGGCATTTTTTTGCCAAAATAACTTAATTTGAGGGCTATTTTGATAAAAAAAATAATGCTTTTAAAACGTGGCTTAGAAATTGGCAGTGCAAACATGATTAAACTGGCTGCATAAATGTGCTATTTGGGAGGTGGCTAATGGTAAAATTTTAGTTCTCTTAATTTAGATGCTGGTAAATTATAAAACCGAATAGTCCAATAAAACTCACACGGAGTTATCTATTTCGTATACATTTTATAGGGAAAAATAATTGGGGGGCTTAAGAAATTTGAGAGAAATTGGTAATTAACTAATACTGAATAGCCCCCCCCCCCCCCCTATTCCTTAGCTTATAGTATATTTGTTGATGACACCTATGTTTAGCATTTTTACACTTGCAATCAAATTTGATCGCATATTTTTGAATACTTTTCAAAGTTTTTATTTATTTCTTAGTTTTATTTTCAACAAATTAACCCCCCCTTAAATATATGTTTCAAACGATGTTTTAAATCACTATTTAGTCCACTCTAGTGCATTTAACGGTCTCAAAAGTGCTAAAAATGAAGTGTTTTTCTCATTCTGCATTTTGGTCGACATGCCAATGGGGGGGCTATAGCCCCCTCCCCCTGGCTACGCTACTGATACTAATCTAGCATTACATCACCAACGAAGGTAAAAGTCTACAACAAAGCTTTATTAATCGCAAAGAAATTATATCAATAAACCTAAAGAAGCCGTAGCTACAGGTTATCCACATTGATATTACAAGTACTTTGAAGAGCCCATTTCATTTTTGGCAAATTTCCTTTTTTCTTGTGTACTGAATTTCAATTCTGATAAATAATCACTAATCAGTACGGCATTTTAAGATTGTTTGTTTCGACATGTCATTCATCTAACTTGGGGAGAGGGTACCAAACCTTCATTTGTAATTCATGCAGAAACCACAAACTAAAATAACAACTCACTTATTTTTTATCAATCAGGCACCAACCTCTCAGAAAAGAAAATTGCCTCTAATTGTTCCAATGATTTCCAACTACGAGATGTGTGGAAGAACAGCTGCAAATGAAAACAGTAGTACAGTAGTACGTAATTATTTTTAAATCGCTTGTGCTAGAGCACGTGTTTGCAGTGTTACCACAAAGCCGTTTTTTGTTAGCAAACCTGTAGTAGCTCTGCATAAGCATGTAGACCAAGATAAAAAAATAACGCGAAAAAACTCAAGTGTATAACAGAACACACCAAAAGAGAAAACCACAATTTGACTACCGTTGACCATATAAATCTGAAACTAAAGTGTTACGAGTTAACATGGATGTGAATTAACAATGATTAACAAAGTGAGAGTTACCTGTTACGAAAGTGGCTGCTAAAGATTGCTATCGAAATGCGTCTTACAGAATTTTTGATAGGTTCTTGATCACCATATTCACAAGCACAAACAGCGTGTTTTGATGCTGTGCGCTGAAAGTTACTTCGCAAGTATCGATTAGACGCGATCTCATTTAAAACAATTAAGTCGAATAAGTTGAGAGAATAAGCATTCTGAATCAGCTTGTTTACTGCAATCTAGAGCTTCTATACAATTAGCGGATGCCTTGATTCTTCCTGCGCGCTGCCAAATCATTTCTTCAATAAATGCGATATCAGTAAAGCAACCGTTATTCCTGGTCCTACTCAATGCAATGTTAGTTGTGTAGTAGCACTTAGTGTGAAGTTTATTGAGCAGCTGGTATTCACCATATGTAAACTTTTAAACACCAGCGAAATCTTTTTAATCTTAAAAATTAAAGTTAGTCGGAAGAAAGTGAAAGGCCCAAGCGCAAATACTCGGTAATCTGAACACAATTGAAATACATTGCATTTTGTTGCTAGAAATGTTTGTCTGATGTTTGGTAATATTAAAATGTAACCAAGAACGTTTGGAAAATGATTTTTACAATTACTCTTGCTTGCAATCTTTAAGCGGAAAATCAGCACATTTGCACTTTAATTTTTTTCAATCACATCAAATAAAATTTTTCATTATACTCGCTGTATTACGCCGTAGCGTGCAACGAGTTGCGGAGCCATTCTCCGCGTCATTGCGCCCCAGCAACACAGCTCCTTTCGAAGAAATGTTGGCAGCGGTGGCGAGCCGTTGGCAACATTGTGTTCGATTTGACCGGCCTCAGATATGAAACTACGATCTTCCGCACCAGAGACGAACTCGTTACCGCTCGAGCAAAATTAGCACAATTGGTCAATATACGGTGCTGCTTTATCTTTATGGTCTTTGAAACAAGCTGATGACTTTTTCAAAGATCTATAGAATATTCAAATTCCATTTCATTTAAGAAGAGTGTGCAAACAATTGGTTTTTATTTTATAGTTTTAATATTGCAAGGAAATTACTGAGCAGGTTTTGTTTTCATACAATTTTTCGCAAGAAATAATACTGCGTGCAATATGACGTCATTTATAGGATCCCTAATTTTATGGATATTGGATAACTTAAACGAGGCTCAAAATTGATGCACATCGTTTTTCCATTAATTAAAATTTTCGAAAGTATTTGCTAAAAACTTCACTGGCAGTAGCTTTAAGCAGCTGAAAAACACTGAAAAGAAAACAACATTCATTTCGGAGCAGAATAACGGGACGATGTGAAGAGCTTAGACAAAAATCCAAAGCCAAGCTAAAATGAAACACACTATTTACGAGACGTTTCGGGTTAAACTAAAGTCATTATCAATCTTGTTCATATAGAATTGATTTATTACGTCATTTTTTTTTAAAAAGTCATCATCATATCTTTTCAAAAAGTCATCATTTGTTCAAAAAGTTCTATTTCAACAAGATTGATAATGACTTTAATTAAAGTCGAAACGACTCAAAAATGTCGGAGGATAACGATTGGAACGTTTAAGTGATCTTAATATCAAGCAAAGAGCCAAAACGTGAGCCAACATATTTTTTACCGAACGTTTCAAGACATTACTAGTCTCATCATCAGCAGGTAAATGATTTAGGCAACAGCAACTTGTCACGAGCAAAGCACAGGAAAAAAGGTCAAAGCAAAGACGCATAAAAAAAGAGGAAGCGAGCGTAAAATTAAAAACAATTATTGTTTTCACTCGTTGAATAAACATTTCCACACTATACTGTAAAAAAAATTACGCGTTTTTGCTTGGAGACAGGTTCTACTGCATCCCAAGCAACAAAAAAACGTTTTAAAAACGTTTTTTTTTTGGTATCTGAAAAGTGTCAAAAACGTTTGAACAAAATGTTTTTAAAACGTTTTTTTGTGGACTCCTAATAACGTTTATTTAACGTTTTAAAAAACGTTTCTTCAAACCGCAAAAAAACGTTTTATTAACGTTTAACAACAACGTTTTTTTTTTGGCATCTGAAAAGTGTCAAAAACGTTTAAACAAAAATGTTTTCAAAACGTTTTTTTGTGGACTCCTAATAACGTTTATTTAACGTTTTAAAAAACGTATCTCCAAACGGCAAAAAAACGTTTTATTAACGTTTAAAAACAACGTTTTTTAAAAACGTTTCTTGTTTGTTTTTTTAGAAGTATTGAAAACGTTTCGAGAACAACGAATAAGTAGCATTTTTGAGGACGTTTATTGAACGTTTTCAACAACATTTATTAAATGGTGTTAAAAACGTGTTATTAACGTAAAACAAAAACGTTTTAGAAACGCTTTTTCGTTAATTTTTTGAAAGGTTTCCAAAATGTTTTTGATTAACGTATAAATAATGTTTTTGAAGACACTTAGTAACGTTTATCTAACGTTTTCTGCAATGTTATTTACGTGGAATTCAAAACGTATTATTAACATAAAACAAAAACGGTTTTGGTAACTTTTGTTGCTTTTAAAAGGATTGCAATACGTTATTGATGCAGATTGCAGACGATTCAGGTATAATATTTTTTCGAATTGTGAAAAATTTTAATACAGCAATGTATTAAAGGTAAGTACACAAATAACGTACATTTCGTTAAGGTGATGATGCCGCTTGTCAGTTTCATTAAAATAAGCAGAAAAATCGTTTTTTTGAACTCACGCTGACTTTATTTAAAAAATTTTGTAACACAAGCTTTCGTTAGCACATGGTAACTTTTCAGGAGTATAAGTAAATGTAAATACAAGCATAATATGAAAAATTGCTTTGAAGAAAATTTAAGATGCAATAATGTTAATAATGACTACCAAAGTTGTAGTATAGAAATGTCAAAATTAATGTCGAAAAATCCAAATCAATTGCACATATACACTAACATGCATTAGTAAATAACTCTTCCAATATCCCAAATAGAAATAATAAATCCTGCACTAAGGTTACGGCGAAGTGAAGAAAAGATAAAATATACAAACAAAGCAAATTCGAAAATTTGTTAATGCAAGTACAATTAAATTAATTGAAATATAAAACAATAAGACCGGAAAGACCAACCACAGTATTGCTAACGAGTTAAGAGCCGACAAAAACACATTACAAACTACCGGATGAAAGTAAAAAGTAAACAAATTTCCTACGTAAACAAACACTACAACAATATAGCAAAACGTACAAAAAGTGCGTGAGACATTTTGGTGTAGGCCAAAACAACAATAAAGTAAAATCCGTGATTACTCATCGCGAGCTGAAATAATATAAATGAGCTATGTTCATATATGTAATAGTGGAATAAAAAAAAAATGGAAAAAATACATTTGGATTTTTGAAAATAGTGGGTAGGAATCTAAAGTTTTGGTCAAGACTGGCAGTGCTGTTTAAGAATAAAATCATCTTTTGTTCCTCAATTTGTTTTTGGCGTCTCTTGCAATTGAGCCTTTGTAATAACCGTAACTTCAAGATGTTGAAGTTGGTGATGGCGTAAATAGAAATGATTGGAAACATGTTAATTTCTTTTTTATGTGATGGCTGTTTTGTAACTATTAATTCTCTGTCTTATAGTGTTGCCAGTCTCGCCAACATAGATCGCTTTGGGACAAAGTTTGCAAATTATGGCGCATATTACATCTGCTGTACCACATGTAAAGTTGGCCCTGACAAAATATTAGGAATCGTTGGGATCTTTAATGTAACTGCTGGTGTTGATATGGCAACGGAGTTGGCACCTTGGGAGTTGCAAGGAGAAGTGTGATAATTAGTGGAAGTAGAAGGTAAAGTGCTTGAAGTAAGCATACGTAGAAAATTTCGTTGCACGTGATTTTGGCAAAATTGTTTAAGTTTGGTTAAGATTAATTGTATCGTTTCTTGATTGCACTAGCTAAAATTCAAATAAAGCAGAAAGCAGTACAAAATTCAAGTCAATTAATGCAAACATTACTACATAAATTTCACTTTTAGCATCTTTATTGCCAAACTATTGATTTGTAGTGATTTTTAATACTAATTAAAATTTTGCTTCAGGCATAAAGTAATAAAAGGATTTCAGAATATTTTACTCAAGGTTATAGTTTGCAGACAAAATTTAAAAACCATTTTATTATTATGTGCTGGTTTTGATTTAATTTTTTCAAGGATTTTTAGGAATTTTTACATTTTATAGCACATTCATTTTTTATGGTATACAGTACTTTGCAACTTTATTTTAATACGATTAAGAATTAAAATAATATCCTCTCATGTCCTTACTCAATTTAAATTAGCTCAACAAAGATGTCCATGGCTGAAGCGATAAAGCAAATTTACCAAAAAAAAAAAAATTATTGCAATTACAGTCCGGATATAGCACAAAAGCAAGTAAACGCATTAATACTAATTTTATTAAAAAAACGATGATAATACTAACAAACTGCGCCGCCAAACAGTATTTACAACAAATTAAAAAAGTGAAGTGGTGTGCCTTAAAGCTTAAAAAGGCCATTCATTTTTACTGTTAACCAAAATGTTGGGATAAGCCTGAAATGCATTCTCACCGAATTTGAAGTTTCTACAGCAGGTCTTGCTGTCTTCAAGATATTGCAGTGCATAATTTACAATTTTCCTCTTACTTCAATGTTGCCATTTTGTCAGTATTATGACAGAAAATTAGGATTGCTAGATTACATTTATTGAAAAGCAGCTAATTTTACAGTACCAAATCTTTTTCTTGTTTTGACAACTTTGCCGTAAAATATTTATTGATATTCAGAAACATGCAGTACACAGGAAAAAATAATGGCTTGGATCAAGTCATTGAAGTCATTTACTGGCTATCTTTCAGCCGATAGCTTATATGTAGCCAATGACTTCTTTTCAGCCAAAAAATGGCTACGTATAAGACAAATTTATGCAAATATTTCATTGGCTTAAATATATCCAATTTTAAGTCAGCTTTTTGGCTTATAAAAATAATGGCTAAAATTAAGCCACTACAGTTATTTCGTGGCTATCTTTAAGCCATCAACTTACATTTAGCCAATGGTTGTGTGTTTAGCCAATTCCTGGCTGTTTATCTCGCAAAATTGATGCTTGCGTTTGTTTGGCTTAAATCTAGCCAAAATTGTTTCAAAAAAAAGCCATCGTGTGGCACACACGTTACAGACGGCTTTATAATAGCCATTTTTTTGTGTGATTTTGTGAGCCAAAAATTTGACCAAACATTTGGTGATACGTGATTAGTGGCTAACAAAGAAACAGCAAAATAAATCAATAAACTATTTATAAGCCATAAAATTGGCTAAAAAAACTAAACAAAACAAAAAATTAACTCTGGCTATTTGTGAGATGAAGTTTATTTGACCATCGATGAACTTCTTATTTAGTAGACTAGAAACAGACGCGCGGAGAAAAAGAGGAGAGCATTGAAGAAATAAAGGTTGGTCTTGTACTTGCGAAGGTTTTTTGTGGTCACGTGTATTCGACCGATTTGATTCCACATATTTGTAGAACATGTGAACCGTGAAAGAAAAAAGTCATGCTGCTTGAACGAATCGGCACATTCCAAGAACAATAAATGAGCCGTAAATCAAAAAAGATAAAACTGTCAGTTTCCAGTCTACTAATAAAGAGTCTATGGTATGACTGAAATGAAGCCAAGATTGTTCAAAAAAACAATCCATTATATGGCTTACAGATCCGATTTAATAACCAGAAGAAGAGTCCTCGAGGACGCATTTTGATGTCCTTGGCCTTGAAGGTCAAGTCCTTGGTCTTTGCTTTGGCCTCGAAGCCTCAAGTCCTTGAAAATTGCCCTATCCTCGGCTCGAGGACAGCAGTATTTTTTGAATTAAAATTTTGTAGATCGCGTGAAAAGAATTTTTGAAGACCTTTGTTTTTGGAGATCGCCTGAAAACTTTTCTGAAGAAGACTTTTTTTTTCGGAGAACACTTGCGCTTGAGTGCTTTGTCCTTGGCCTCGAGAGGGCCTGTCCTCGGAAGGGCTGTCCTTGGCCTAGGACTTTTTTGTGTCCTTGGCCTCAAGCCTTGTGTTCTCGACTCCACCTTTGTTAATAACAGTCAACTTGTTTTATGGATTTATGTGAGCCATTTCCAAATTATGAATTGTGTAAATTGCATAACTTCATATGTTGATTTATTGGAAAAAAAAATAACCAAACTATAAATATTCTATAGGCTATAGGCCTAAAACTGCCATTGAGACAAATCGCTGACCATCCGATGAAAAGTGATTTAAGCAGCCAGTTGGTCGAGCGCTAACGCGTTCGTCTTTGAAGCAGGAGGTCTGAGGTTCAAATCTTGGGCAGGCCAAATCGGACACAGTGTTGCCAACGGCTCGCCACCGCTGTGACATTTCTTCGAAAGAAACTGTGTTGACGGGTTCAATGACGCGGGAATGGGCCCTGCCAACTCGTTACACGCTTTGGCGTAATACAGTGAACATAATGAAAGATTTTTGATTTAAGTTTATTGGCCAAAAAATGGCAATAACAGGCTGAAAAAAATTAAGGCTTTAATGGAAAGCGAAAGCACGAGCAAAAGTATGGCCTTATACTTGACACAAAAATTATTAAAAACTCCATGCGATAAGCAAGCCGTTTCGCCACCAACAGACTTGGTACCAGGGCCTCAGAGAGAAATTTTTCCTGGGGGTACGAAGATCGACGTCGGGCCGCCCCCCCAAAAAAATTTGTCTGGATTTTTGCCCAAATTTAGTCTGATTTTTTGGCCTTAACTCAAATTCAGTCTGACTTTTTGCCCAAAATTAGATGAAGAGCAAAAAAAAAGTCTTCACTCAAATTCAGTCTGATATTTTGCCCAAAATTTGGTGAAGAGCAAAAAAAAAGGTCTTCACTCAAATTTAGTCTGATATTTTGCCCAAAATTTGGTGAAGAGCAAAAAAAAGGGGGTCTCCACTCAAGGAGATACGCTTCTGGGTGCGTACACCAAAACTTGACGCAGAGACATCTCAACTCTTTCGGGCCCCCTGAGTACCCCCTGTACCTCCCTCTCGAAGGCCCTGCTTGGTACCAGTTAGCTTTGGTCGACCCCCAGTCTTACTAGCTGTCGGGATTTTTGCGACACATCTTTCTGCAAACTCCATCCGCTAGATACCCAATCCTTCAGCTTAGGAGGCTCTTCGTCAGCATTAACTTGAAGTTGGCTAACGACATCAGATATGACTGTAAGCAGTGGAAAACATGCAAAAAATTACTACACACTAACACCTATAAGTTACTGGGTTGCCATAAATTAACAGAGGTGGAGTCCTCGAGGACGTCCTTGGCCTCGAGTTAAAATTTTCTGTTAAAATTTTCGTTTTGGCAGTTTCGCTTATTTCGAATCTTAGAAGGAACACTGGTTGAACCTAAATCGCTTTTGCAAAGTGATGTACAGATGTATTCCTTTTTTTTTTAAAGATCAAGAAATCAGTCAAGCATAAAATTGCTTTTTTTCAAACTTTTGTCTTTCACGAAATGAAATGCGGTCAGAAGCGAAATTACTTAGTGAAAAGGCGAAATCACTGTGACGAATTCACTTTGTGGCAAGGTTACTGGCAACCGTACGGATATGCCTATTGTATTAAGCGTAACCACTATGGAAAAGGTGTCACTTAAGCAGAAATCAGTTGCTCTTTTCAGGTTTGAGTGAGATCTAATTTACCAGTAGCCTAGGCTACACAAACTGACAAGGTAGGTACTTTTTGCTATTGCTAATCCAAAGTTCTTGTGAACGCCAAATAACTTGCACTCTAATGGTGTGAATAAAAACAGCGGATATAGCATATTAGAGTGATAGCAGATATAGCTCAGCTAGGTGGTCTGGGGAAGCCCTGGTGTGCTCCCAGATCCCCTGAAGTTTTAGCCTTTTAATGTTCTTAAAAAGCCTACTGGTAGGTTCTACAGTATTTTGTAGGCTGTTTGTTTAGAATTACAGACTGTGTCAGTAGACTTTGAGGACTGCATGTTGGTAGTCACTTCCAGCTTCAACTGACTGGTGGTGTGGTACACACCACAGAATCTTAAATTACCATACCGGTATGTCATAGAATAGGCTATCAAATAAACCCATGACTTATCATTTGCTGTTAATTGCAGGTAACAATTTCTGCCTGCATTTTCAGATTGTAATGTTGTTTTTCATTCTTGTTGTAAAATTACAAGATTGTGCAGGCTAAGAAATTTTGATTGATAATGGTACTGTAGGTACCTGCTAAGTCCAAAGCATAGGCTACTACCGTACTGTAGCAAGCAAAACAGTTGTGCAGAAAAAAAAAATCTGTAGCTCAGTAAATTGAATTTTGAGAATGTAACTATTTTGGTCAATACCAAACCTCGTTTGGTAGCCTATTGCTTACAAATGTGTTGCTTTTCTTTTTTTTGGCTTACAAATGCAATTGCTACTGGCTCGTTTCTTCATTTTGTCGGCAGCGGAGCAGAGAAGGTAACGGCGTAATTTTTACAATGACTCTGGTCGAATGATCTGGGTTCAACCTGCACCCTAGTCACGTTATTGTGTCCTTGGATAAGACACTTTACGATGATTATCTCTGCTTGGAGGGTTTGAACAAGCAGCAAGTTCAGTGGACAAGAATTTGAAAAAAATCCACAAGAACATTGGATCATTGGAAACCCCTTAGCAGGTGCGGATTCCTCCAATCACGAAGTAGTCGTTGTAATGAAAAGTGTGCGGATCGTCCAATAAGTTAGCGTCTTGCGCTGTTTAGTGACAGGAGGATAAATATGTGCCACAACAAGAACAAATAAATACTTTTTTCATGCTGTGGCTGGCATTGTTCTTAAATTTGAAATAAATATGGAGCCTCATATTCTTCTAAAATTGTTTTACCAAAAAAAATTGGTCTACTTTGTTTGCTAATTTTAATTGGTAGTGTGCATAATTTGTTTCGAATAATGGTTTCATACCATACTGCAATTTGAGCAGTGAGTTTATTACAATTATGCTACTGTATTTTTTAAAACTTCACATTTGTGCTTGTGAGCACAATTAATTAGGGGGGCTTGCGGAAATCCTTGTAGTGTAAGAATTTTTGGAGTAGGCCTAGTTGCCCTACGGGCATTGATTTTATGACTTGCACTGCCCACCTTTAACGTTAACCTGGATTGAAACATATGAGATAGCCTAGGTCAGAGCTGGTGCAAAAGTTGTTCCTCTCAGCTCTTGCCGTAAGGTTGAAACAAAAGTTACCTTATATACTCATGAATAGGTCGCAACTTTTTCTTATATTTAAAAAAAATATATAGGTGCAACCAATCCGCTCGACAGTGCAAATCGTCACCAAGTCGGAACAAAATCAAAAGTTTTCGGCTATTGCAAGTACCGTATTTTTTAGCTAATAAGCCGTTATAGACACAAATTATAGTGGAAATGTGCTATTGCCACTGTGGTTCCATGAAAGACGGGTGCATGCGCTTGTGCACACACATACCAATGCGAGACAGTTTCATGAGCGCACACGCACATGCGATTGCTCAGCGTGCGTTGGATTTTCCCGCTTTGTTAAGAAAAACGGCTTTGCGATTTCAATGCAATGCAGTTCAATGCTAAAAAAACAACCAATTGCAGTAGTTTTCGAAGTTATCTGTGCAAAAAAGCTAGGGAAAGGGCCTTTTAAATCCCTAGATTTACAGAGCGACTTATGTGCGAGTCAACTCTAAATTAAACTTTTTTAACACAAAACTAATAGTGCGACCTATCGGCGAGTATGTATGGTAGTTGTTTTTTTTGCAGCTTCGGGTAATCTAGTTGTGTAAAATATGCCTCGCTTAGCTATACTTGCACAAATAATTGGTTTGTCTTCTGATGTAATTGCAGCTTTTTAAGGTAAGGTGTTCCTAGATGTTATTTTCTTTAGAGTTTTTGTAAAACATTGTATAAGTACAGTTGTCTAAACAAAAAAGATTAACCAACACGTTAGCAGTTGCCCGTAGCCTATCATTTAAAGGTGTTTTGTAGACACAGGTTTTTGTACTATCAACAAAAAGTAAATCTACGCTAGCCTACTCTTCAAATTAGCGCAGATTGCGTTTTAACTGATGATGCTTTACGTACTTTTAGCAAAATGTTTTGAAAAGAGTTATTGCTTATGTGAACACTGTACTGTATGATATTAGTTTTTCTTATGGCCGGGATCACACAATCAAGATTTTGTACAATTTTCTTGCATTAATGTTTTTGGAGCTGTCACATCTAGTCGCTATTTCCTTGCACAGTTTCTTGCCAGACAGAAACGTCTGGGTTTTTCTGCAAACAAATTGCCGAAGCTGTCACTAGTATTTTTTGCATTGCGTAGTAGTTAAGGAATTTTCTTGAAATTTGCAGTGGCGATAGTAATACTATGCACTTTGGCAGGCAATTCATTGTTATTTCTCGTTTGCCAAAATGATTTGAGCACATTCACAAAAGCAAAAAGCTGCAGCTATACAATAATAAATAGCTATATGAGTTCTGTCGCAAATTGTGTGCGCAGACTATGAAATCTTTTTTCGACCTGCATTGAAATGAATATATAGATGGAAAATGTCAAAATAAGTTTGTTTGTGTGGGACTCGTTAGCGTATATCGTAGCATTTTTCATGCTATGTTATCTATTAGATCAATAAAATGTGCATTACGTTGCATGATTGGTCAAGTTATATTAAACCAGGTATGTTCTTTCGGGTACTTGCGGTTACAGAGGGCTCAGTAATTGGACATCAGGGTAAATTGAAGCTTTTTTTATTTTTAAATAAGAATAACTAAATAAGAGCGGTTTTGTTTGGTTTCTTACAAAATCAGCTTGAAATAGCTGAAAATTATCTGCTGAAATTTATCTTAACTACTTAAAAATGCAACAGGCTCTTTTGCCGGTGGACATGTCGAGTTTTAACTAAAAAAATATTAAAATTATCAAAAACGTATCTCTAATTGCATAACCTCGGCTCCAGCGAAAGCTGGGCCGGAAAAATTTTCTGATCAGATGGAAATTTTTAATATTTTGGTTAAAGCCAGATCACACATTGAATACTTATTAAAGTTTAATTCTTACTAAATAGTCAGCAAATGCGTACCTCCATTTGATCTGTATCTAAAATTTCCAAAACTTCCTTTTAAAAATCTGATATTTTTGCTCTATTCTTGTGCTCAGAATTAAATGTGTTCCACAAGCACTGCCTTTCATTGATTTTGCTAATTAAAACATCAATTTCATGAATTGACCTCGACGGCATGTTGATCACACTATACTGCAGTTATGGTTAATAACTTTTCAGAATCATTTTCGAAAAGGCCAAGCTCAAGTTCGAAGTAGGAAAAATTGGGTTATCGATAAGCGATTGTGAACAAAATAGCAGGCAACACATTTAGGTCTTTAAAGAAATATGAGAAAAAAACAGGCACAAAGTTATATTATGTCATTGTTGATTAAATCAAAAACGTGAAATTTCTTACAGCATTTTTGCTTGATAATTGTGACGCATTCATTTTTTGCGTTGACTTTGGCGACAATTTTCGTATTTTGCGGTTCACAATTTTCAAAGGCACATCTAAAAGCTCAGTTTTCTTTGTAGAGAATGGCGGCTTTTTGAAAACTTTCTGGCAAATTATAGCTTGGTTCTATTTCCCTGCAAGAACTTAGTTATACTTTCTAGACCCTGATTTTCATTCTCACACAGGCTGTGCAATATAACTGATGACAGGTGCCCGCAATACTATGCCATGGACTTGCGTGACATTTTTCATGATTGATGCAAGAAAATTGTGCAAAAACTTAATCATGTGATCCAGGCCTAACAAAAAAATTGTGTTTATGAAATTCATATTCAACTAGTAATTTCTGGTGTCATGAAGTTTATTTGGGGTTTTTAGATACCAGTATTCATAAAACTTAGCATTTGCCAGACAATGTTAGTTGAACACATGAAATTTGTGGTCAGTCAAAAATAGCCCAGATAATCCAGAAAAATACTAGCCTACTATTTTTGATTACTTACCATGCAGTTCAGTGTGTCTTTAATACAAGAGCCTAGCAATACTATTCTTTCTGTTGAAATTAGCTACAAAAATAGCATCGTTTACTGTTGAAATTACTGAAGTGGCTATTTAACCTGTAGCATATGGCTGATAAGGTTGCTATAGTTCTATTCTATGCAATTCTGAGGCTAGCTGATGAGAGAGCACTTAGACAAAACAGAACTGTTTGGTTCTGTAATCTTCTGTTCGTTTAAGCTGTTGCAGTTCTGTTGTTCTGGCTAAGCCTGCAGGGAATATTGTAAGGTGTGTCAAAAGTAAAGTGCTTATTTCAGAAATGATATATAACTTATTGCTCAAACCAAACCTTTTGTAGCACTGGTACTAAACGCTGATATGGACAATCAGCTATGCACTCTTCCTTTGAAACAATCTTGTAAAATGAACCCAAGCATTCTTTTGAAAATTTGAAACTGTTGTATTTTTGCAATTTTGTTAAATATTTTGCTTCATATGTTTTCTCGTTAACAAGAATGGCACTACATTATGATAAGTTCATAATTTACGTACTATTTACTTCGCGAGTTTTATTATATCGTAACAACGTATCATACTGGTATCAAAATTCTACGTTTAAATCATATCATAAACCAGAGTGAATTTGGACTATTGCAAAAGTTTGTTTTTTTTTTAATGAAATTTTTGTGAAATAAATTTTGCTGAAAAAACTTCAGATCGTTTACCATGCATCCACTTTGTTAATTAAACATTTGCTTCAATTTTTAGTATTTTCTCAACTGCTAATCAAAATCTGTTCAAATTCACCCTGCTGTCCAAATCCATCCAAGCTTACGGTATAATATCTACGTACTGCACTTTTACCTAAAATTTGGAGTAGAATGTAATTGCATACCATACTGCCTTTTTTAGGGTTTACAATGTGCGCTGTATGTACCAGTACCTCAGAAATTTAACTGTATTGCTCAAGCATGACGTACGCTAAGGGTACTTCTGCTGACTGATAAAGAGTACTTTACTTGTATATCATGTGCTGTACTGCCGCCCTTACTCATCAATAGAAAAAAAATTACTTTCAAGAGTATAAAATCATATCTGCTTAGATGCTGGCATAGCTGTTGAAGATCTTCCTCTCATTGAAGGAAAAATGAAAGCAGAGTTCAAAAAATTTTAAATTTCTACACGAAGAAGGTTTAAAGAATTTTTTGATTCTTTAACTCAGGTTAGTATGATTCAGACATCAAAAATCAATTTTTGTTTGAATAATAGCATTCAACATTTTTCAGTTGCGAGGATGTGCTTTTCAATAATTCCAATGTAGTTGCTACTTTGAAAACAAAACGTACAGCACTGGTGCTGATAGATGGCAAGAAAGGAACAAAAGTTTTGCTACTGATGGTCTACAGTTGTCAAAATTCTTTTTATTTCCACCTTAGAGTCTTAATGAAGTAGATTGATTAATTTCATATAACTGATATATACTTTTACCTCAAATCACTAATGCAAAAATGATACTCAAAAGTTTGCATTATTTAGTATCATTTTGCACTTACAACATCGATTTTGATTAGTTGGCTGTGATGTGTTATTGTTTCACAGTTCTAAATGTAAAATATCGAACCACTTCATGAGGCTATGCTAATCGTTTATTAGCCACTATGAGTATTTAATTGCAGTTTGTCAGTTTCTTACTCTTGAACTGCACACAAAGAACTTCAGTGAACTACTTACTGCTTGGCAAGTCTACTTCTCTCTATTTTGCAACTAAACGTTTGTTATTGTGATGCTCTAGGTTTCAGGTGTTCTTGTTTAACAATTAACGTGCCAAACAAAGTGTGCTTTGTCAAAATCTTTACATAAATCAGTTGTCGGTATCGGTCATGTGCTTACCAACTGACACAAGCTGCCATTTTTATGTTTAGAGGGTTTAAATTGAACTGGGCCACAGTCCACCAGTATCAAGACTACGGTCTTGCTATAAAATATCGTACGTGGTTTTACCGAAGACAAAATGACGCTATTCATTTCTTGCTTAGGAAGACTATGATGCCACATGAATGCGATCATAAGCTGAAGTTCGTAATAGAAGTTTAATAGCAGCAAAGATTGTATGTAAAATGCTAGAAATTTAGTTCTGTGTATTGAATTATGTTGTAGCTCATACACTGTGGCTTCTTATACAGGTCTTTGTATACCTTGTCGAATATCAAGTTAGCTTGTTCAATGTTCAGCGATAAGCAAAATAATTCATGTGCTTTTGATATCTTTAAAAATGTCATTTTTGTTTTAGCTTATCAAAGAATTACTACGAAAAGAAAAGATTGTCGACAACCAGATACAGCAATCCAAGCAACATTGGGAGGTGTTAATACAAAAATCTCTTGAATTTTTTTATACCGATGCCGAAATCAGCGAGTTTCATGTAATGCAAAAGTTTCTTGGCTACATGATTTCAGATGCCGAGTTTTTGATCGTGTTCTATGAATTGGCTAAGAATCAAAATCATCCGCATGCGGTTGCAATAGAAGATTCAAAAGGCGTGGAAAAGGCTTCCTTCATCATCGAGCGTTTCATTGGTCCCGATCATCCACGTATGATACTATTACAGTACGTATATCTTGGCTTCGTATAAAGTTTTTTCACCGCTGTTTTCACCTGGCTGCCGAGTCGACTAAACTGCAATGGTGAATGGCACTGTGTTTGACCAAGCCTAGAAAAGCAAAAATTATGACTATTCTTGAGTAATTGCTGGAGTTGGTGGTGTTCACTGTTCATTGACATTTTGTGTTCGCATGCGTAGGGATGTTTTGTCTAGATTTAGATTGAAAAATGCATTGATGTCAGGACAGTAGTTAACTGGCTATGACTTATAAGATCAACCCCGTTTTTAACATTCCTGGCTTGCTGTTCACGCCGGTTTCTAGCATTCGCTGTTTGTAGCAAGACCTGCAAGAGTGCAAGGGCAATTCTCCAAACACCGCCATACGAAAGACTACGCCTAATGTAGCCTATAGTCATCAGTATAGGCGGTAATTGATATCGGTAAGCCTAGTATGCTTACCTTAACATGTTGAATTTAATATCAACAGTCGTCAATTTTTGCTAAAAACAATAGGCTTAGCTTACCAGTATAGTTTCAAAAGTAACCATTTTTTTATTGCAAAATTTGTCTAAATTAAACTAATGTAAAATTTTTGGGCAAATTTTTATTTACGGTATATTTGGGAAATTCCGCACTGTTTTCTCCAATTTTGAATCTTAAATGGAGCTCTGACTATAGGCTACTGGTAGTTCAGTATTTGCGCTTGAAAATGCATAACTGATAAAACAGTGTTTTTAGATCTGATATTGATAGGCTACTGGTAGCTTTATTAATCAGTTATCATGTTTAATTGCAATTTATGCCGTGAAAAGTTTGCTGATTTCTAATTGTGTTGTGTTTCAAAGTTCTTCAGTTTTTTGTTTGTTTTTTTTCTGTACTCTGAACGTCTGTAATATGTAGCTAGTAGCACTCCTTCTATTAGGCTGCTAACAGTGAACATTAGAGTGGCTCAAAAAATACACTTTTGTTTCAAAACCAAGAAGGTGCCCCTAGAATTGTTCAAATATAAAACCAAACATACTACATAGAGCCAAGATAATAATAAGCGATAAAGCACTTCACTCGAATCAGCGTGAAACATGCAATAACTGACTTTTTTATTAATATCTCTAAAGTTTTTGTTTTTTTTTTATCAGACTTTTATAATAAAAACTGTGAACTTTTAGTAGAGGCGTAATTGGCAAAAAAAAAATAAAATTTTCCCAGGCCTAGGCCTCAACAGTAACTTAGTCGCAGTTATATGCCATTACTTTCCGTAGATTGGAGCACTTGCAGCAATGTCGGCTCTCATGATTTGAAACTCAGCAAACTGGTGATACCTTCTCTACTCATAAAAAGTTTTCAAGTGTCGTGCTTGTTGCTTCCTTTGTCGCAATAATCAGTATAATAATGAGTTGCTTTCTGAAATTTTTTTGAGAGTGTAGAAATTATTGGAGTCTTGTTGTTTTACCTCTTGATCTTGTTCGAGATTATATTATTCGTAATTGGCAGTTTACGAGTCTAGCTATAGTATTATTGTTGTAGCTTGGTTTAGCGAATGCCGAGATAAGAATAGAGTTTGGGATGCTAGCATATTTGTAGCTTTTGAAGTGCAAGTTTTAAATTGGTTGGCGTAAGTTTGTCTTAATACTTTCGATTATTGCTTTTGATTATTTTTACTAAATTTCTTTTAATTGATTATTTTGATATATTTTATATTTGCGCTAATTATGCTTTTTTTTTCTTTGAATAAGATTGTACTGTTACCGTAGTAACTAAATGTTTGAGAATTCGAAAAACCTCAGCAGCGATGAACTCGCGTTTTTAAACATCCCGCCGTCCTTACAGTATTTCGCTTTTTGCCATGTGGGCATTAGTGTAAGTGAGTTTGTGACACCCTCCCAGTTAACAGATAAATTTGTGATTCTGAATGAAAAAAATTTTTGACTTGGTTTGACTAAACTGTTTAGTTCTTACCACAGCTTTTTAAAATTATGTTGCTGCAAAAGTTCATATTACCCTAAGATGCAGAAATTGAAAATTGACAATTAAGTTGGTTCAAGTCCAGTTCTAGCTTTTCAGCGGTTCAAGATGACTGCTGAAGACAATAAATTTCTCACAACTTGTGCATATAAATTGTATAATCACTGAAAACTTTTCAAAAATGTAGTTTCTTGACTCGTGACAATAACTTGACAAAAGAGGTAACAAGTTGACGATAAGCTTTGAGACAACTTATCTTGAGTAAAGTTACGAGGAAATATGTTCGTAAAACGTTGCGAAGGTATCCAGAATTAAAAAAGCCAAATTTTACTACTTGTCGCAAAATTTAGACTAGATTTTAAAACTTACGCTACAGCGCTATGACACTGCTTTTCAAAATTCTAGAAACTTTTTTAGTCTGGTCACTAAAGTCATAACGAAATAATCCAAAAAAAATTGGTTCGCTTTTATTGGTTCTTTGCTTCTTTAAAAAAAAACAACTCAAAACAATTTTTTATCATATTGCCAATCGCAATAAATTTTTCTTAAAAATTTTAATTTTGATATATTTTTTGTTTTTTTCACAAAATATGTTTTATAAAAAATGCAAAAAAGCAATCTTGGTCGTCATGAATGCAAAGCAACGGCGATTCTGAACATTTTGAGGGGTAAAGCATGAGTTATGCGCTGCCAGATTAGAAAGTTTGTTTGTTTTTCTGGTTTGGCACCCCCAAAAATTCAAAGTGGATTCGCGCAGCCAATTCTCAACCAATCGAGCTGAATTTTTTTGAGTGGAGTTTTTCATGAATTTAAACAATTCTCTTGATTTTGAAACAAAAGTGTACTTTTGAACCACCCTAGTGAACATGAAACTGCATGGTTATACCATTTTCAGGTGGTGTCTTCATCATTTTGCAACCTAAAGTGCACAAACTCAACGAAGACCTATGGGTTTTTTTGTTAATAAATTTCGTCTGTGCAAATGGTTTGTTTTTTCTTTGAAAGAAAAATTTATACAGTTTTTTCTGTCTTTCGCCTAAATTATTATTAGTGCTATGTTTGCCGATTTGGGCTGCTGCTGCTCCTCCAATATACCTTTGAAACCAAATTTATACTGTAATTGCTGCTGAAGGCTTGCACCATCCCCACCGGTAATCGATATAGCAGTTTTCCGCCAATTTTTTGACCTACTTTTTCGTAAAGTGCAATTCGTTTTAGCCATCTATATTGGTTTGTATGGTGTGCTATTGCTATTGGCTGATGGGTAAATGTGCTTGCTGCGATTTGCGACTGCTGGCTTAATGTTGGTCACTAGGTGAATTGCAATGCTGTTCAATATCGTCGGACGTTTCAAACGTCATTTGTAATAGTGAAAAGATGAGAATGTAGCGCTATGTTTGCTTTTATATATCTTGAGTTTCTATCCCTGTCTTTTGCTGCTATGCAAATAAGCTGTATCATGTTGGAATATATTTTTCCTATAGCCGACCAACATCCGACTAATTAGAAAGTGATTCGATAGCTGCAAAAGGTGAGACAAAACGCAAGGTGGTATACAAGCAAAATGTATAGCGTTGTTAAATGTTCTCGTGATTTAACTATTAAATGGCGATTAGAATGCCGTACTATATTTTCCAGCATTGGAAAAATGCACACATTCCACCTATTTGTGACTAACATTAAGCCAGTAGTCGCAAATAGCACATCTTATGCAGCCGACAAATGGCTTTCCGAAAGCGGAAAATGTAAGCCAAACGTTCGCTGAAACGTAGCCTATTTATGACTAAAAATTAGCCTATAAATGGCTATCCAAAAGACGGAAAGTTTAGATAGTTGGAAAAATAAAGCTCCTTTTGTGGCTTGAATGAAGCCAATTTAGTCGCCTTATCGGCTCGTAATTAGCTAATTTTTGTATCTTATGAAGCCGTCAAATGGCTCGCCTCAAGCCGGACAAATTATCCAAAGTTTGGCTTAAATATAGTTAGTTTTTGGCTTTTACTTAGCCAATTTCTGCATTGTATAAAGCCGTCAAATGGCTCGCCTCAAGCCGGACAAATTATCCAAAATTTGGCTTAAATATAGTTAGTTTTTGGCCTAAACTGAGCCAATTTTTTTTCCTGTGTAACTATCTGATTTTTTTTGCTAATTTGCAATTCTGTCAAAATTTCTAAAGAAAAAAATCCTTGTTAGGGAGATACATAAGCTGTTTTGTTTTTTTGGTAACAGAAAATTGTAGAAAGTTCGAAATTGGTGAAGCTAGTCTTCAGATCTTTCAAATGTTTTTGAGAGAAAACCGAGTAAAAAATTCCGTGCTAAATGCTTTTCTGCAAGCTTTTGTGGGTGTGTAACCAGCGATGGCGAAACCATTTTTTTGGAGTGGTGGTGGCTCAACAACAGTGACTAGTTTTTTCGCGTGTAGAGTGCAGGCGCTCCAGCAGGATTTTGTTAAGGGTTTATGAGTAAAAAATATTTTAATTTTCAGTTTTTGTGTTCAAGAAATATTTCAATTTTTACTATTTAGAAAATTGGTACAACGTAAGCGCATGTCAGACGCAAGATGGCAGACGCGAGTATGTAAAAATAAGCCTCCAGCCGTCGGAAACGGGGGTCTGAAGACAAAACATCTAGCTGCTAGGTGAATTTTGAAATCTAAAAAATAGCTAGTTAAATGCTCATTGGATTTCATTTTATACGTTTTTAAAGCCATTTGTAACAACTAACCAACAAAGTTTGGAAGCCAGTTTGAAAAATTGAAAGGCCCTGCCCTCTCGCTTCACGTTACTTTCAAGCCAAGTCTAAAACACTTCTAAACTGTTTCATTTCAGGTGAAATTTTGTACGTAACTTGGCTAAAAGAAAGGATGAGGCCCCTTAGCCCCCCACCTCTAGTCGCACCACTGCGTTTACCTAAAAGCTTAAATTCATTGTTTTAAGCACCAGCTATTGCAAAACAGAATATGTCGCTGAAGATTACGGGAACAATGCATTTCAGTTACAGTGTGCTCATAAATATCATTCTAAACCGTAATTTAGCATCAAAAAAACTGCAGCAATAGGATTATTCATATTTTCATCACAGCAACAAATTCAATGACGGCAAATATAATACGTTGTCAGAATACACACTGTAAAACTACAATGCACGGCCACAGCATTTGACCTGATGCATAATTGTGCTATTTGCACAACTAACCAGTAACGATAATCAAATGCATTACACGGTGAATTATGTTAAAGCTATGGTTCTCAACCTATGGGTCGCGGACCCAAAGTTGGGTCGCCTAAAAATACCTCTTGATTTCTTTGGCAAACATCGACAAAAAGTGAAACTGGTGGTCCGGTAACCATGATGTCCCGCATAACAATGACGAAATTGTCTTGGATGGTTTACACGTGAGACTGACCAGACCCGTGGAAATTTGCGGACTCTCCTAGTGAAGACCCTTTTTTTTTTAATGATCATCTAAAAAACCGCCAAAATTTGCTGTTTCCAGAGGTGAGGACCTTTTTTCACCTCAAATTCCCGGTCATGACTAAAAGGCGGAAATCGTGTTAAAAGTAGGAAAAGGTGGTTAGGGGTAATCTAACCTAACCTGAACTCACTTTTTTGTACGATTTCCGCCTTAGGAAAAGGCGGAATTGTGATAAAAGGCAGGTTTGGGTTAAATTTGGGTCAGGATTAGGGTTACGTTAGGGTTTCCCCTAACCCAAATCGCCTTTTCCGCCTTTCAGTAATGTCCCAAATTCCCTACATTTTTTTACATGGGTCGCAAAATTTTGTACATTTGAATTTTTAAAAAAATTGGGTCGCTCTGAAAAAAGGTTGAGAACCACTGAGTTAAAAGATATTGTTAGCCTTTCGGTACAAGAAAGAATCTCATTTTTTTTAAAAAGTGCCCTTTTATATTCAACGTTCGTTTACAGTAAGGTACACCACAATCGACTTTTGAAAGTAGTTAATTATTGAGAATTGTTTTTAGCAGGATGTTAATTTCATCCAAGCTTTTCGTCTGACACTTATAAAAAAGAATCGTCAGAATGTTGAAGGCAGGAAAAAGAACGGTTGTTTGTCGAAAAAAGCTGAGCCATAATTGGTTGGAGAGCCAATATTTCAAAGCGGTATTAGTGAACGATCTTCAAATTATACACAGATTCTTTTTGTCGGCAGAGGGCGGGGTTGGAAGTGGTTTCAAGGGCATATAGATGGAAGAGAGAGCGGCCCAGAGCAAGAATAAAGAATTGAGTGCAATCGTTAAAAAAAAAGAAAGTCTAATAGCTGAAAGTCTCTTGCTTCTGATTCAGCCATTGGATTTCATCTCTAACAAAATCCTGCGTGTGCACGACATTGCGATGACAGCAGATTTTCTATCCTTGCTCGAGGCAGCTCTCCCTTCCATCTATCGGCCCTTGAAGCAACTTTTTCCTCATGCGAATTTTCATAAAACTTCCAACCCCGCCCTCTGCCGACAAAAAAAATTTGTGTGTTGTTTAAAACTTTCACACTAAAGCGGCTTTTACCGATAGTCCAGGTTTTTTCCACATGCGCATTTTTTCTGCAAAATGACTGCAGAAAAAATTCACAAGCGTACATTTAATATAATGAAAAAATACGCATGCCGAAAAAAATCAGGGCTATTGATTAAAGCCGCTTACGGCTGCTTTGAAATGTTGGTTCTTTTTCAGCCAATCACGGCTCGACGTTTTCCTATGAATTCCCGTTCTTTTTCCTGTACTCTCCATTCTGACGATTCTTCTTGACAAGCGTCAGACAAAAAGGTTCGAAAAAAAATAAACATCCTAATTAAACCAATTCACAAGTTCGGTACTACCACCAACTTACTTTTCAAGTAGTTAAATTCTGTGATCATTAGTGTGATTCTAAATGATACCGTATGATAATTATTACAAATTCCTCGCGCGATAGTAAAATTCATTATTAAGATTGTAAAATCAATAAATACGCCCTGTAAAGGGTTGTTCGATTATATTTCAACAAATGCAAAATACTTATAAATCATCTACATAGGATGGCACAAGCCATATAATTTTTTTTTGAAATCAGACTGTCCGTTAATAAGGTATTAAAAATAACCACTAGATGGCAGACGCGAGTATTTGAAAATACAAAAATCAACTGGCAGAAATTTTTTGTGTCTGAACATATGTTTTTGGGGATGGGGAATCCAAATGTGGGGTTAATAAATTGCGGCTAATTTTGCTACAAAATTGTGTTTTAATAGATTTTTAGGTTTTTGGGGGATAAATTGGGGTTAAAAATTGGGGGTAAAGTATTAAATAAAATTTTAAATCAAAAATGTTTTTGAGTAGTATAAAAGTTGTTCTTTTTTTTGATGAAGAATTTAGGATGACAATTGATTTGCAATGTGTGTAAACAGAACAACTTGTTTTGCTGTTATATCACAAGCTGACTATTCAGTTACCACGATTATGCAATAAAAACAGCACAAGAAAATTTCTTTATTTAAGTGAAATGAAATTATGGATATATAGGGACAACTTCTGCGTATTTTAGTTTAACCGTACCATGAAGCTGAGCAAATAACAATACAGTTGCATGGAATAATTAGTAGACGTTTTGGCCACAAATTATACATAGCATTATGTTGGTCTTGATGATTAAAATAGTAAAGAGCATTTTTGTTATAAAATACAATTTTAATCATTGCCAAAGCGTCATATATACTTTTTAACTAATTTAGATCAATAATATCATGAGCAAATATGTTGATGCATATGATAAAATATTTATACACATGGGTTCATCTTCAAATCATTGCTACTGTATGTCATTTGAAAAAAATGAAAACTTAGCATTGCAAATTTATTTATAGTACAACTGCAATTTCACTAGGTATAAAGTTAAATGGCCGGCCAGTTGGTCGAGCGATAACGTATTCATCTCTGGACAGGCCCGGCGCCAGGATAGCGTGACTGGAGGGGGGGCAGAAATAAATTTTGGAGGGCCACGAGAAGTTTATTTATGTGAATTTGAGGGGGGTACGGGAAGTTTACTCGAGTGTGGAACAAACAAAAAAGGTGAAGACCAAAAAAAAAAAAAAGGTCTTCAGTACAAAAATTTCAACAAATTCTAGTTGTTGTCTCAAAATTCTTACAATTTCCCACGAAAGTGAAGACCAAAAAAAAAACAGGTCTTTGTCTCAAACGTTTTATGAAATCCGGTGTGAGTCCACAAAAATTACGAAAAAATAGTTCTTGCTCGCGAATTCTAGAGCGGTAAACTTTTTTTTTTCAGTTATTTGACGATTGTTGTCTAAATGTTTAGAGATTGGCCGTAAAATTGAACACTTTCCTTTAAAAATGACTAAAAAATGAAAACATTTTCCATGCAAGCCGTAAACTAATGGATCCAAAAATGGCGAGAATGATCATAACACTTTGATTAATTTTAGTTAGCACTTCATATAACCTAATTTACACAAACTACCACTACTTAATATCATTTAGTGAAATGTATTGAAATAAAAATCATTCGTGGCAACTAAACTTTTAATGAAGCACTGGAGAGCATGACCTCTGATCATTGCTTAATAAGGTAAATTTCTTGATTCTGACAGCCATTTTTTTAGTATAATTATGAAGAACTGTAATTGTTTTGAAACAATTAATATCTCGTATAATCATACAGTACTACAGAGCAAGCAATAAAATCCGAAAAACAAAGTAGGAATTATTGGAAGCTTGTTTCAAAACATACAACATAGGTGATGAAGATTACAAATGTCATGGAAAAACAAAAAAGAAAAAATGTTTACTGTCAAGACTTTAAGGCATATTTTTCTTTTTTATTTTGTGCAATCCTTCATTCCCATTTTAGGGCCTCAACTTAGCCCTAAAACTTTTAAAAAACTTCAAATGACATTCTTTCCTGAAAAATTATTATGAAAATAACTTGAAATTCTGATTTCTCGCCCCAAAAAACATGTATATTAAGACACAAAACCAAGTTGATACCTTTGGTAAAACTCGCAAAATCGAAATTTAAAAATTTTCATACTCCCGTCTGCCATCTAGTGGTGACTTTCAATATCTCAGCAACCACTGGGCTGAGGAAAAAAATTTTTGTGGGTTGATCAGTATGCGAGGCTCCATTTATAACATGGTTAACTGACTCTTTTCCAAAGGTTGGGTATAAAAACGCTTAAATTTTTTTTGAAATATAATGGAATATCCCTATAATAAGTTAATTCTGGCATTTTGATGTGACAGATGTTACATCATATTATAGCCAAAACTTAAACGATCCTTGCCAGTATAATCGAAAACTTGCCCAAATGCTCCTGCTTGTTTTTATCGGAGAAAAACGATAGTTTGTACAATAAAACTTAGCAAATTTTGTAACTTTTCTTTGTTCTTGTACGACATTTAACGTTGGCTTCGCAATCCACCAGATTTGCTTCGATCACTGTAAAATTCTTTGGAAGCTCCGGCAGCAACAAGAGCTAAAACAACATGAAATGGCTAACAAACTGCGATATTAACTCGTAAACGTTTTGTTCCTGAACACCACAGTGGATCATTAAAGTGGATGTTCTCTAAACTCAAAATTTGCAATGAAGAACTTACAGTTTTTCTAGAACTCGTCGGTATAGCTCCCAACCGCCGAAAACAAACTTGACTTATTGCGTGGGAGACGTCACTCATTAAGAATGATAGCACAATTAACTAAGCACAATACTTGGGACATATAAGTAAAACAGGTGTTTAGGTAGCTTCGGTCAGCAAAATGATGTGACGGTCTAGTCGCGTTACGACACATTTTAGTACAGTAACCTACCGCGTAAGCTCGCAACTTGAATCTATGCAGCTTCTGCGAACTTAACCGGTAGGTATGAACTTAACAATTTATGCTCAAATTGAGAGTTGCTAACTGAATTGTTTTGTAAGCACCATGTGTGTCGGTGAATTACCACATACTTTGATGATGTGTTCTGCTCTGCGGCAAAAAAAAAAAGAACTGGACGTGCAGTTGACCACTTCTTTTGCAGTTGGACAATGCTTCAGGCCATTTTCCCGCTTTTGAAAGAGGTAGCATTATAGTGGTGTTCTCTCACCGAGCTTTACTAGCTGGAAACAGCCTTGTAATACGGAAATTATTGTAGCACTGAAGAAATATTTGTATCTTAATGTTTTGAATTTTCCGAACTTGGTAACAAGTTGAAGGCTCACAAAAAAGTGCAAGCAAATAGGCTTCCTCGGGGTGCAGCTGGTGTCGCTTACGGCAACCCTATCCATTTGCTAGATGCAGCTCAGTACATAAGGCTTGCCTGGGATTCCATTTCGGATGCAACAATTAAGAATGCGTACAACTTTACTACTCAGTTAGTACCGTTGCGAGGTGCAGTGGGTGAGAAATTCGATCTTTATTGCGTAGCTTTAAAGCATTGATTGATTGATGCGTCTTTATTCTCCTATTACGAGAAAGCGACGGTGCGCTATGCTTAGGACGAATCCACACCCGCTTAGAAGTTGACCATTTTCCAAGCTTTCCTGTTGACATTTGACTTCTTCCCACGTAATTTTGCGGACAGAAAGGCGGAAAAGTAGGAAAAGGCGATTTGGGTTAGGGATGACCTTAACCTAACCCTAATCCTAATCCGCCTTTTAACACGATTTCCGCCATTTCCTACTTTTCCGCCTTAGGAAAAGGCGGAAGTCGCGCTAAAAGGCGGTTAGGGTTAGGTTCGGGTTAGCCTTAACCTCCTTTTCCTACTTTTCCGCCTTTTAGTCATTCCCTAATTTTGCTGCCGGTTCGAAGCCACCAAGCAGAGATAATCATCGTAAAGCGTCTTATCCAAGAACCGCAACATCTTTAAAGCTTTTAATGGACGAATGCACCATAGTAGAGTTTATGCACATTGATGACAAAAACAAGGAAAAGTTATTTTGGATGATGTAAATGAGGTACTGGAAACAATGCAAATAGCACCAAAAAATGCAAAAGATGAGAGTTATCATATAATTGCCGCAGTTTGCATACCATTTCCGCAACCAACAAAGACAATGTCAATTTCTTGTGGGTTTGAAAACATGCACGAAAAAGTTATTGAAGTACGAAAAAGTGTTAAGTTCAGAGGTGTAAGTTTAAGTAAGAAATGAATATCGCGAGCTTAAAGTTTCTTTTGAAAACTTTCAGTGAAAATTGCGACAGGTGATAGGGGAAACAAAATGTAAAAAAGGTTCTATTACGGATCAACTAACGCTTCATGACATGTTTGAAAAGTGAACATTAAATTACTTTCTATAAATTTTTGAAAAACTTGAATCTAAAATTTGCGGAAATTTTGTGCGAACTTAACAGGGATGCGAACCAAAACAGGTGCGAACTTAAGCGGTAGTTACTGTAGTAGAGACTTGGCAACGCACATGCGTCAATACGAGCCTTTTTTCTTTTTACTCGACGATTCGCAACACACTTGTACTTGAAGTTCATCAATCTGTTCAAAAATCAAACACGGTTAAACGCAAAAACCTGAAAATCATTTTATGGCTATCAGTCACGTAACCGTAATGCTACAGTTTGGAAACCGTCAACATGACCAAATTAATAATTAGCGTTGAAATTTTATCACTTTGATTTAATTTGCAAACGGATGAATCAAAAAAGTTGAAATTTTATAGGTAACACGGAACGAAATTAAAGCTATACGTGATTTGGGAATGCTTGGTCTAGCTGCAGCAATTTTAGAGGTCAAAACACGGAGAAAGGTCGCTTAAGGTATACATTTTTTCTAAATAAGAACCAGTAAACTTTTGAATTGAGGCTGGCTGCTCTTAATTTTTTGTTCTTAAATATTGAAAGCCCCGTTGTTATTTTCAGCGTTTATGTACGTAAAATTGTTTAATTCCCAATGGTTTGTCTGCTTTAGTGAACGTTTTTTTACTGCTTTTGCCGCATCGTAAAGTTGCTCTTTTTTCATCTTGAAAACCCGCCAAAAATTGCTCAGGCAATGTGCTATAGCGCTCTGTAATCTCGGAATAGTTTCAATCTTGCTCGTAAATACTTTGAATACAAAGTAGAATTTTATTGCTTTGAATCAGTACCGGATTTAGTTTATTGCTTTAAAATTTTTTTCTTTTTTTTGTTTTTAAATGTTGAGCAAAAAATGAGCCTGGTATTCTGATA
Source organism: Trididemnum nubilum (assembly GCA_963965965.1). Taxonomy (NCBI): domain Eukaryota; kingdom Metazoa; phylum Chordata; class Ascidiacea; order Aplousobranchia; family Didemnidae; genus Trididemnum; species Trididemnum nubilum. The sequence goes on from OZ014480.1 coordinate 3,908,406, forward strand.
GAATTGTTTTTTATGAAAAATAAGTGTCTCGGTAAGTACGGTACCAAAATTAGTGAAAAAAGAATTCGCTTCGTAAACACACCATTGGCCATCTCTCTTTCGGCAATGCCCGTTTACCTCAAATGAGACGGTTTTTTTTCTATTTTTTTGATTTTTCTTTCTATAGGATTTTGTTTTAGTCCTATACCGGTTAAACTTTGATCCATAGAAGATATTGGCTACATCTAATGACCTCAAGTTTTTTTTAACTGTCAATTAAGGTAGAAAACTTCTAGAAATTCCAGAAAAGATAAAAGATGACAAATTTTGGGAGTGCCAAGTTGGGGGTTTTCCGAAATGCACCTTTCAAAAATTAAATTTTTTTACAGCTTGAGATAGAGAACTGAAATTTTTAGGAAGGATAGACGAAAAAAAGAAAACATGACAAAATCAGGGAAACCCACAAGGAGACCCTCTTCAAATTTAACAATTTTAATCTCTCGAGCAAACATTTTTGCTCGGCGATAAACTTTAGTTTTACGACTGTTTGTTGCTAGGTTTCATAATTTTTTGAGCAATTATCACTGCCTTTTCAACAAAATTAAAGGCACAAATACAGTAAAATCCCAATATTTACCAAAATATTCGACGAATTTTCAACACTCAACAGCCAGGAAGGGTCATACTTGAAAAATCCAAGAGATAAACTGCTAGCAGCCGGCCGTTCTTGAGTTCATTTTTGAGATATTCACTTTGCTCTGAGTACCTTAAACAACATCAAAAAAGTTACTCTCATCACATCTCATCCATGACTTGTCGCACTAAAACTTCAATCAGTTACTATCTAACTTACGATGAAGGTACACCCCTATATTTTAATTCTACATTTACAACAACATGAAAAAAATCTATTACTTTGAAGTTTTACGTTATTGCAACGCTGTATAAGTTAAGCCGCATTTACACGGGCGACTTTTTTGCGTGCGATTTTTCGATACAAATGGATGTGGCAAAGTTGCATATATTCAAAAGTGGTTCTCATTGTGATAAAAGTAACCTTAATCCTCAAAATGACTGTTTTAAGTTGTTTCCATTCCGATAGTGATATTCTAAAGTAAAATCGAAGCTGATCTCACTGCGATTTTTTATCGCAGCACCGATTCTCTTCTAAAGTTTTCAGTTATAACAACATTGGTATGAAACCGCTTTAAGACAATTATTTCCATCAGTAAGGTCCCAATTATCATGATCAAAGTCGCCGTTGAGTAAATGCAACTTTACCAGATCCATTTTTATCAAAAAATCGCACGCAAAAAAGTGGCCCGTGTAAATGCGGCTTTAAAGTGATTAAAATTTTGGATCAAAAAGATTTTTAATAAAAAGCAAATGTTTTGGCAAAAATTTGTGCTAGCGAATTTATGCAAGTTTGATTTTCAGAAACTTTCATATTGCACTTGACTTATAACTTACAATAACTTAATTTATTTCAAGTAAAAAATAAGAAATGCAACTACTAAATAATGTCTAATTGTCTTATTATTCAACGATAAAAGCATAACTGCTGACATTTATAGAAGACAAAAAAAACTTTGGACACTCGCAACTTAACGTTGATAAAAAATTAGGCATTAGCAACAAAAATAGATTTCAGAAAAAATTGCCGCTGTGGTTAGGAAATCAGAAATTGATCATTTTTCTATTTGTTACTGTCGCAAGATTTTCTTGCCTTTGGCATCATTGCAAAGTTGTAAACGGGCCGACTAGTTCAGGCCCAAACCTGGCCCGAACCCGAAAACTAATTCGAAACCCAAATCATGCCCGAAAAAAATAAAAGTTAAGTTACGTCTGAAAAATGTAAGCGTAATTGCTAAGTAATTTTAAATATATCTTTGTGCATCTAAGACAAAAAGCACAGCTCAGGCCCCAATTAAGCCCAAAATTTTGTCAACTTTAGGCCAGAACCCGACCCGAAAAGCCCGGCCCGACTCACAACTCTGCACCATTGGCCTCCTTTGGCACCATTAAAATTTTCATTTTGTACGAAATTTCCTGGGTTCGACTTGTATCTGTACCTAACCTTTGACCCACGTCCCATACTTCAATTTCTGCCCACACCCCCAGACATTGACATACAGCAAAAACAGGTCTAAGGAATTTAAAATAAAATATACGAACAACATTTAACATCATCGACGCAAAACAAATATAAACAAAAATATTTAAATGAAGATTCCCTTCTACCAATGTACCGTGCAGGACTAAGCAGGAGTAAGATATAAGACCACTCACTGATCAGTTCTGAAGACAGAGCAACAACAAGAATTGTCACCAAAATGGCCTTGGATTGCATAAAAGAGTTCGCCACTTTGAGATCGATATAAACCACGTTTTGGGGTAGAAAAAACAATTCAGCGTAACAAACAATTACGTCACTCACCAGCGCAGCCAGAAATAAAAAAAAGGGGGACTAATTTTTTTTTTTGTCATGATTAAAAAAAATGCAAATCGAAAAGTTTTCATTTAAGCAAATTGTAACAAATTAGATAGATTTAGCGATAACAGGCAGGAGCCCTGCTGTCGTTCATGCAGCAGACGCATAAAAAATAAATAAATGAAAGAGAAAAGAAGTGTTTTCTTTTCAATGATTGTCAACCTAAAACTATAGATTTTCGTGCTTCGACCAGTAACTTAGGCCATCTTCACGGCTAGCATTTAGAAGCATAAGTGATTCATCTATACAATTTATTATTGTAATATACAGTGCGAATGAGCTATCGCGACGCGTTTCGACCTTGCTCAAGGGTCTCATCAGGGGAAAAGAATAACACGTTATTAAACATGCAATGATATAAAACTGGAACCAAAAATTTCGATGTTATTCTTTTCGCCTGATGAGACCCTTGAGCAAGGTCAAAACGCGTCGCGATAGCTCATTCGCACTGTATATTACAATAATAAATTGCATAGAAGAATAAAAGTGGTTTTACCTGGTTTTGAAACTTTATTTTATTTGATAATACAACAGCGGACGCAAACAAGGGTTTTCTTAGCGTAGGCCATACGGGAAAGTCGCAGATTAGCGTTATTATTCGGGCAAGCTGGCATACAGATGATAGTATTTCAACTTTTAAACAAGCTTATAGCACAGTATAAATATCATACAGTACTATCACTCCATGCAAAAACCATTGTGACGTGTGTCCGCATTTTTTGAGAGGTAAAAGCAGAGCTGGTTTTTTTTTGACGTCATAATAGTGACATGGTGAGCGGACGAGAATAACGCCAAAAAATAGGAATTGTTTTGAAGTTTTACGTGTGTTTTCTTGGCTTGACGACGTTACCGTCTTCATCCTTTTTTGCACCCCTAAACCTTAGAGGGCAGCATTTTTCCCCTCTGCATTACTCCAGATATTTCGCCTTCTAGCTCCTTTTGTAGAGTTCGCATGGGATCATAATTAGACTCGATAGAACCGTCAAAGCTCGGGCTTCGACTGGCTATAATTTTGACGTCACTTTCTTATGACGTCACAAAGTAGTACGTTAAAGAAGAGAAAAAATCGGAAATTTTCTTACATAAACAACCTTTAGTTACTTGGGGTTTTGCTCGCAGCAGGAGCATAACATTAAAAGTTTGTCCACACTTGGTTCTTATCGTTAACTAACTATCCTGCAAATTTCGTTTCAATAGCTTAACGTTTAACGAAAATATCCTTGATTGTTTGCTTTGTCGTTGTAAAATTCGTCTGGAATTGCATTTCTATGCAGTGATTGTGTTATAGGTTCGGCCTATCACCAAATAGACTGTGGCATCATTATGAAAGTTTTTAGTTAGCTGTATGACTAACCCGCTTGAACAATATTTATTACAACAAGCGATCTAAAAAAAAGTTCCATGGACGTAAAGAGCTAATTACTGCGTAGTAGCGGAGTTGTAAGTCTAGCTGGGCTTTTCAGGTCGGGTTTGGGCCTAAAGTTGACAAAATTTCGGAGGTGCACAAAATATAATCAAAACAATTTGACAACATTGTTAAATTTTTTAGCCAACCTTAACTTTCGTTTTTTTTCGGGCGTGATTTGGGCTTCAAATTAGTTTTCGGTTCGGGCTGATATTTTCGGGTTTGGGCCGGGTTAAGATTTGAACTAGTTGGCCAGTTTACAATTCTGCTAGGTAGTTAATAATATCTCCCTTAACGTGGGTTTTTATTTTCCCCATTGACTTTAAATGATTATAATGAGCAGTGACGTGCGGTGAGGCTTCAGGTTGGTGAGGCACAATTTTTTTTCACACACATGTCAATGCCGCAACTAGAACGTAGTTTTAAGGGGGGCCAAATTTGTTTCTGGTGGGGCCAAAATTTTTAGGTTGGCCTAGTTTTCACCAAGTTCTCTGTAGCTTCCAAAAAAAAGGTCATCGCGCCAATGTGGTCTACTTTTCTCCGAGGTCTCGGTTGGTTTCCAACAAAAAGCCACCATCTTGAAACTGCTGCAAGGGTAACGAAGGTTTGGGTGGGTATGCTGGGCAGTTTTTTTTTTTTGGGGGGGGGTGTTTAGGAGGGCGCCGCCCCCTTTTGCCTCCCCCCCTCCTAATAGCGGCCCTGACACATATTTCCAAAAAAATTATTTAAGACAATGAATGACAAGCAAATAACTGTTTTCATAGCCATTAAACGAAGACCAAATTTTTCGATAATTAATTACTCGTTTAATCTCTGCTGTTCACTTAAAGCCAAATCAATTCTTCAAGTTTCGAAAATCTACAAAGGTGGCCAATTATTTGACTTTGAATGTGAACATGATTGAAGTTTTGGCCCTTGCTAAGTCACAAAAACCAGGTTTCAGTCCCAACATTATTATTTGCTAAAAATATGAAAGCAGAAATGACGATTTTTATGGCGCGACTACTCTTTTCTTGAGTACGGTAGTACTCTTTCTGAAATGAGAGATTCTTTCATATTGATGTCTCGAGCAAATCTTTTAAAGCGGTTTTGCTCAAGCTAAAACTTCATGTTTAGTTATGGAAAAATCTCCCTGCTTTAAGATTAATTTTCTTCCATTTTAGTCCATTTCCTCGTAATAAATTGTTTTTATTTCGCTGGAAAAGCAATTCGCTCTATTTCGCAATAAACGAAAGATTACAAAAAAACTGCGTTGACTTTTTCTTATTCCATGACGTCATAGGTGAGGCGTGCCTCAAAATCAGATTTAAAAGCATTATGCGTTGTCCGCGATTTGTCTGAGAGAAAAAGGCATTCTTTTAGTTCGTTTAATAAAATTTGCTTGGCTGAAGTGAGGCACAATCGAAAATGCCTCACTTCGCATATTTCAAGCGACGCTCGCTGGCACGCAAAGAGAGATAGCAATTAACCGAATAGTTTCGGCGTTTTAATGCGAAGAGCATAACATAAAAGCAGTGAATACACAAAAAAACTAAACATGATAAAAATTAGTAAAGTTTTTGAGAAATATTTTGATTTGCGTGAAAACATTTTATTTCAATTGCATACTTTTATTTTTGTTTTTCTTTGTACAATTCTTCAGGTGAGGCACGGCCTCACCTGCCTTCCCTGACCGCACGTCCCTGATAAAGAGCTAGGCTCTCTGATCATGCAGGAATCATTATTAGCTCTGATATCGGTTCAACACTCCATTGTAAATTTTTGACTATGTCTGCACCTGTTGCAAACTATTGCGTAGAACAAGGCAGGGGCGTATTTAGGAAGGGAGGGATTGTGCCTTGCCCCCTCCCTTTTGGGTCGCCAGTAATGTTTGAATACCTCGGAACAGTACGCAAAATTGAGACACGGCCCCCTTCTTTGGAATTTGGGTAGAAAATCTGTGCACAAAAACGGACTGGATCTGAGTGAAGACCTTTTCCTTTTTTTTGGTCTTCACCTACATCTGGGCAGAAAAACAGACTGAATCTGAGTGAAAACCTTTTTTGTGATCTTCATCTTTTTGGTCATCATTTTTCTCATCCGGTTTTTACTGTATCTACCTTTTCAAATTTCTGGCTACGCGCCTGGTCCCCCCTTTCGAAAATCCTGTGTACGCCCCTAGAACAGGGGTCAGCAACCTATATCCGTTGGGCCGCATCCTGCCCGCGATCTCAAACATCCATTCGAGATCCCTTATATGACTACCAGAAATCGTTGGCTAAGCTACGCAACGATCCCTGTTTTGTTCCTCAGGGCCCTCAACTACAAAACAGCCATAAACTACCTTAAAACTTGGTGAATACCTTTTTTATTTTTATTTTTGATTTTAAATGATTCCTAAACATGCAAAATTTTATTCAAATGGCGTTAAAATAGCTAGTTTTTGCGAAAAATTACAAAGATCGCACAAAATGACTCCATGGCCTCGGGCAGCAGGTGCCCAGTACCATCGCTACGGGAGGGACCATGCCCCCTAACGACTGCTTGTGCCCCCCCATTTTGGCTTACCCAAATTACTGTTTTTGGAACATCCCCTAACTGCAAGACAACAACAATGATGGTAAAAAGAGTAATTACGTTCAAATATAATTTACCCTTGAAGTTTTCTTAATTCTTTGCGATATTGCTGGGAACCAACCGCTGTGTTAATCTGACCTAATAATCCAACTTAATAACAAGCCTTTACGAATGTGTCTCGGAAGAGAGAAGAAAGTTACGTACCGGTACTCCGTTAGTGATCAGGACATGAAACAATACGTAAAAACATTTTTTTCAAAGACCGGCTGCTTTGATTTTTAAAGTAAACTCAAGCTTTTGAGGTCGTGGTCTGTGGCGAAACCAGGGTGAAGGGGCTTAAGTTTCCTAAGCCTTAGAAATTTAAGCACTTAAAAATTTAACCTCAAAATACGAGCGTTTAAACGTTATTTTAGACTTGATCTGAAGTCGGAGAGCTAAAGGGGCGAAGAAATTTAATTCTGCTTCGCAATAACTTTTGAATTTTAGCAGTTTAGTAATTCGTATGGCTTTAAAATGTGCAAAGTGTGATTAAATGACGTAAAAATTGCTTCTTTTTTTCTGCAAAATCACAAAAATCGCCCAGCGGCTGGGGGCTCCGCCCCCAGGTCCACGTCCACAGTCACTATATATTTAATGACTATGCCCCCGTTTGTGACACGCTTGAGTTACATCAGTTTGTTTAGCACGGAGCCTAAATCAAAAGTTTTTGTGCAAAAAGTTTACTTTTCGTTCACCCCTCTTAGCAAAATCGTGGTTGCGCGTCTGGTAGCATTCACTGCTGTAGATAGATTTTTCAGGCGGTTGTGGGCTGCAGACGAAACGAGCTAAGAAACGCTGCCGGCCTTATTGGTCTCTCTTTTTTAGACATGACCACAAAATTGTTAAAATTGCGAATATTGGTAGCCGTACAAGATCTGAAGGTCAGTTTTTGTTTGCAAAAGTTCAGTTTATTTTAGTGCCCCCCCCACTTTCAGCTAGAGCCCCTCACTACGTTTGATCTGGAGGAGGCACTGCGGCTGCCTACCCGCAGAGCTTTGTATGTGACATGCTTAGTTGCACCAGTTTACTCAGAGCGTCGCTCAAATGACATGTTTTTGATCAATTTTTTTTTAAACTTGGGTTCAAGCTTCCGTTTTCCTCAACTTCAAGTTTGTTTATTGACGCCACTAAATAAACAAAAAAAAAACAACAACAAAACAGATAAAACAGAGATCTCAGCAAAATTTTCGCTGCGCCGCTCTATTTTTGCTCAAATTAACGGTTGCCATATTTTTGAAGTAGAAACGCAAAACAGAATTATTAGAGAACCGCATTTCCTCCTGAATTTGAGTATAAAAAAAAAATCAGAAAAAACGATGTTTAGTGTTCACTTTAGAAAATTTGATATTTTTGTTGGGTATGAGGTGAAGTTAAATAAAAAAATTTAAAAAAGGTCTACATCTCCATCATAGTTAAAATGTAAACCACAATTTTTCGCGGATTTGAGATAAAGACCAACTACAGTAACTATACAAGCGGGACAAGACTTTAAAAAAGTGGCTAATACCAAGCCCATTTAAACATGCAATAAATGAATTTGTTCAATACCTCTACACTTAAAAGAAAATAACTAGCATAGGGCAAAAATACTGCAGCTAAATTAAAAGTTTTATCATGAATTAGACTGAACGTCTGTATCGATAAACGACAACTCATACAGTCTATAAAAGCTTTTTTTCGATCAGATGTTGTAGTGGTTCACGATTACTACTTCATAATGATGTCACAGTCTATTTGGTGATAGGCCGAACCTATAACACAATCACTGCATAGAAATGCAATTCCAGACGAATTTTACAACGACAAAGCAAATAATCAAGGATATTTTCGTTAAACGTTAAGCTATTGAAACGAAATTTGCAGGATAGTTAGTTAACGATAAGAACCAAGTGTGGACAAACTTTTAATGTTATGCTCCAGCTGCGAGCAAAACCCCAAGTAACTAAAGGTTGTTTATGTAAGAAAATTTCCGATTTTTTCTCTTCTTTAACGTACTACTTTGTGACGTCATAAGAAAGTGACGTCAAAATTATAGCCAGTCGAAGCCCGAGCTTTGACGGTTCTATCGAGTCTAATTATGATCCCATGCGAACTCTACAAAAGGAGCTAGAAGGCGAAATATCTGGAGTAATGCAGAGGGGAAAAATGCTGCCCTCTAAGGTTTAGGGGTGCAAAAAAGGATGAAGACGGTAACGTCGTCAAGCCAAGAAAACACACGTAAAACTTCAAAACAATTCCTATTTTTTGGCGTTATTCTCGTCCGCTCACCATGTCACTATTATGACGTCAAAAAAAAACCAGCTCTGCTTTTACCTCTCAAAAAATGCGGACACACGTCACAATGGTTTTTGCATGGAGTGATAGTACTGTATGATATTTATACTGTGGTATAACTAAGTACAATGGGTTTATTTGCGCAGCATGTCCGCAAACGAAATTTGATTCGCACTGAAACCTGCGTAAAATGCTTCCAGCAAAAATTTTTAGGCCCTGCCTACACTGTGCGTAAAATTGCGAACATACAGGCGTGTCGTTAATTTGTTTGAAACAATTCACTGCTTGTACGCTGGTAAAGAGATACGCTAAGAATACCAAATTTTGGTTTAAAATAAACCAAAGAGAAGCTTTTGCGCTCACGATTTTACGCACAGTGTAGATCGGTAACAGGCGGACGGCGTTAGCGCGACTTTCTGCTCGCAACCAGCGCACTCAGTTTAGACTTCAACACGATTTGAACAACGTTGCCGGACTCGCTGCTCTCATAGACAACGAGAACACTGTTACAAATCAACACAGTTATACGGTGTAATATGCAGACATAGAAATTGATCGAAAAAGATTTCCTGAAAATAAATTAGCGTACTAGTTGCTGTAGTAAACATTTGACATAGAGCAGTTTGAAGTTGTAAAATTAATTTAATTCAGTCGATTCCCGACCCCAGCCGAAAATAAAATTAAAGGATCAAACTGACATCGTAGCTAAGCTTTTGGTTAACTGCAAAAACTTTTTGAGCAATATTATATTGATTGTGCCGTTTTCCTGGCAAACGGGTTCTCTAGTATGTCTGTTTAAATGTAGGCCTACATGAGGCGATTTAGTCCACTTACGTCTGATATCTTTTTCACTGTAAACGCAAAAAAATGGAAAACAGGCAAAATGCATGCAATCAAATGACCAGCGTATATCTATACGCATAAATACGCGTGATCGGTGAAACGGACCCAAAACAGTATACTAAAAAATCAACTCTAACGTTAAAGATATATGAAGAGTCATTCTCTTAGAAGAGATTTGCTTTCCTTCAGCTATTAGAGTTTTTTTCCGGATGTTTTGAATTTAAATATTCTCGAAATTTATTAGGGTCGAAACACGATTTGATTATGTTGGCGACATTTAATTCGTGGACTGATACACATCAGTTCTCGGCCGCCTCAAATTCTCACCGGTATCTGAGTCTAGTTTTTGGAAAATGATGATTTTTGAAATAAAATGGATTGCGTTTTTTGGTGCAAAATCGCTCTGCTTTCTGCCTCGTTTACGTTCTCCCGCAAAAGCAAAGCAGTAACTTCAAATTCAAGTTCAGATTCGATATAGATTTCGTCAAGCACTACGATAACAAATAACATAACCCAAACAATTTTCACTTGTAAGTACTTGACGAAGAGGTAGCGAAAAGACCACAATGTTCATTAAAGTCAGCTACCACCTCCAGCGCATCATAGTTAGTTTTTGTTTTACATAAACGAACAAAAGGCAAGCATTATGTACAATCAGTCACAAGGCTAAACAGTATGCTGACGATACATTATTATCATTCCAAGACAGCGCGATACGCGCTACGCAATGATCGAACATTTTCAATAAATATCAACTTTGACCATGCAAGTTTTTCCACTCTCCGGGTTTTGTTTCTACGCTAAATATTCTTGTTTCAATAAAATCAAGTTTTTATGCGCAATTGCTATATAAAAAAATGTGGCGTAATAGATAGCTTTTTCAATCATGTTTACTTTGATTGTACCTCATTTTCATTGTTACGTTAAAAATGATTCACTTTGCCTTTTTTGCAGCAAACGTTTTTTCAATCCGAATATCTTGGAAACAATACAAGCTAGACGCCTGAAATATTTTAAACATACTGTAGAGAAGCTACAGTAACGACCTTGAAAAAAGTTTTCTTTTATTACAAAAGTTTTGACGTTGCTTATTTCCAACTCAGGGTGGAATTACACTCGAGTTGAGCGTTTTTAATTAGGTTTTTGAAATTTGTTCTTTAAATAATTTTTGTGAAATTGCGTACTTTCAAAAGGGGGGGACTGGTCCCCCGAATCCTCCCCCCCTGGCTGCGCCGGTGTCGTCACTTACGCCAGCAGATCAAAACTGTAGCATTTTATTTTGTACTCTGTGCATGCAAGCTTATCAAAATACACGACTACAGTACAGTATATCATCTTAAATTTATCACCACGAGTCTATTGCTTTTTTAATCAACTTCATAACGACGAATATACCAAAGTGTAATGTATACGTCTATAGACAAATCCGTGAATGCAATCAGTAAACAAACACTTACCTTTCTATTTACTTTTGTGAAGTTTCGTGGTATTTTCTTTATAGCAATTGGCAAGATTGTTCATTCTTTCCAAAGTTTTATTAACCGCTACTGTAGTTTACTGTCCAATAATTTTGATTTATCGTTGCAGTTGTTTTATTTTAAAAATGAAATACTGTAAGGTTGTTTATTAAAAGTACTCTCTGTCATTCTCGCTAGCAGCTACATTGTAGCTTGGTGCTGGTAGCTTACTAGCTTGTCCTCGTCTTATCTTCCTACGTCGTTTGGGTTGACCAGTTAAAATTTTAGCGGTAAAAGAATGAGTGAAAAACTTTCAATAATGAGGTCGAAAAGCGCGGGCCTTTACGTAATCATTTTGTGTAGAATAGTCACGGTTGGGTGCACCTTAAAGAGCAAACATTTCACAAACGATAATATTCTCTGTTCAGTGTAGGCCAATATGCGGCTGTGTTTCCAACTTGCCGTAACTGAAGTTAATGTAATCAGCGGCGCAACTCTATGCTGAATGAAAATCGAACTTTTCCAGTGCACGATTAATAGGTCTAGGTAAAAATTCCAAATAATTACGAAGTAAATAAATATTTGGACAGCCAAAGCTTTGAATTGATATTATAACAAGTGTGATGCTGCCGTTTTTGTAGCTGTTTTTTTCATTCTGTAAATTGCAAGAAAATAAACTGTTTTGATCAAATGATACTAATATGCTCAAAAGCTTTCGCTTATCTTCACCTATCGCAGATTTACTGAAAAACAACAACGATTTAAACCGATCAATGGTCGAGAGGATACATCGTCTGCTGCTAAAACAAAAAATTTGGATATGATTCCCGGTCGGATCAAATCTAACGCTTTAAAGACTGGTATTCACAGGAATCACAGCTTCTTTACGGCTTTACAGCTTGACGATCATCAATAAAAGCAAGCTTTCTCCTTTAAAACAATTTCACTTTAAGTCAACATTGTTTGCAATTAACCCCCTGCCATTCTAAGCTGCTGGATTGAACGGAAGTTTCCTAACTTTGAAGCTTGTTCAAAGCCATTTTACCAAAATTGGACATTTTGGGGATCATATAGTATTTAATTTAAATGACGTCACAAAGCAAAATATCATAATCCAAACTGGCAATTATTGAAACACCAAATTTGATATGTGAATTGGTAGACGGCAGCAGAAGTTGTTGTGGCTGCCAAAATTATGCTTTCGTTTGGTGGAAACAGCAAAACCCAGTTCGGTAAATGCAAAACCACCTCTTTCTTTTGATTTTAGCTATTGAATAAAAAAGTTCGTTCTCTGTTTCTTTTAGGGCCGCTGTACAAAATAGCACAATACAAACTACTGTATATTACTTGCTAATGCGAGCGATGTCAAACGCAGTCAAAAAAGAAAAGTGGGAATCGGAGGAAACGCCTGAAGCGCATCATTACTTTCAATCAAAATAAATTAAGTGCTTTAGAAAGCTAACTAGGTCTCTAAGAGTTTTGTTTCACGCTTTTCGAATTCGTTACTGCAGAAAGGATTAGTTATCCAGCAAATTTCAAAATTCCATTATTGTAAGATTACAATCACATACCATAACACCTGATCGTAAGTTTTTGAAGAACTCTTTAATTTTTGGCTTTTGCACTAAACTTCTCGTTTCATCATACATTCATTAACAGTGTTTATTTTACATCTGATAATTGCTGTAATGTTTTGTTCACGATAGTTATTACGAGTTTTTTCACTATTTTTGGCGGGTTGTTTGGTTCTTTTTTTATTTTTTTTCTTTGAAAGCCAAAACCAAGCTCAAAGCTTTTTTCCATAATTCTAAATAACCGCCAAAAATCTACAAAAATTTAGCGCTTTTGTTTTACTACTACTACAGTTTAAAACTAATACCGTACCAAACTATTATGCTAGTTTTCTTAATCGACTGAAAAAATTTCCTTAAAAACTCATATTCAGTTGAATCCTACAAAATATAAATGGCCTTACCAACTTACATGAAACAAAGATATTTGAAATTTAAAACTACAAAAATGTTCAATAACAAAAATACCCTAAAAATTTTTTTTCTTTATTACTATAACGTTGTTTTTGGATGACGCTGATGTAAAGTTCGTAAGTTGGTGTGGATCAATCTATGCTCGCTTTCAAAACTATTGCAAAAACGACAGTGAATTTTTACATAAATGTGGGTTTTGTTGCTGAATTGAACAGATAAAACAAAACTTTGGATTGAAAATAATCAATCACGTTCATTTGCATGGTTTATGGTGGTCTTGAGATGAAAAGTTTGTTGTTCATGAAAATTAGGCAATGAAATGTACTTTTTCGACTCAAATTTCGAACTTTTGACAAATACAAGGTCATTTCCTAACGTTTTCATTCATTGCGTTGTACTTGGCTGATTGAAACCGACCAAACTTTGTAGAATGGTCAAAATAATGTTACAGATTGCTATAACGTTGTTTTTGGATGACGCTGATGTAGAATTCGTAAGTTGGTGCGGGTCAATCTATACTCGCTTTCAAAACTAACGCACAAACGACAAAGACTTTTTCATAAATGTGGGTTTTGTTGTTGAATTGAACAGATAAAACAAAACTTTGGATTTGAAATAATGAATCACGTTCATTTGCATGGTTTATGGTGGTTTTGAGATGAAAAGTTTGTTGTTCATGAAAATTAGGCAATGACATATAATTATTTGACTCAAAATCCGAACTTTCGACAAGTACAAAGTCATTTCCTAACGTTTTTGTTCATTGTGTTGTACTTGACTAATTGAAACCGACCAAACTTTGCAGAATGGTCAAAATAACGTTACAGATTGCTATAACGTTGTTTTTGGATGACGCTGATGTAGAGTTTGTAAGTTGGTGCGGGTCAATCTATGCTCGCTTTCAAAACTAACGCACAAACGATAAAGAATTTGACATACATGTGAGTTTTGTTGCTAAATTGAACAAATGAAACAAAACTTTGGATTTCAAATAATCAATCACGTTCATTTGCATGGTTTATGGTGGTTTTGAGTTGAAAAGTTTGTTGTTCATGAAAATTAGGCAATGAAATGTAATTTTTCGACGCAAAATCCGAACTTTCGACAAATACAAGGTCATTTCCTAACGTTTTTGTTCATTGTGTTGTACTTGGCTGATTGAAACCAACCAAACTTTGAAGAATGGTCAAAATAACGTTACAGATTGCTATAACGTTGTTTTTGGATGACGCTGATGTAAAGTTCGTAAGTTGGTGTGGGTCAATTTATGCTCGCTTTCAAAACTAATATACAATTTTTAGAAAAATTTTTCATAAATGTGGGTTTTGTTGCTGAATTGAACAGATAAAACAAAACTTTGGATTTGAAATAATCAATCACGTTCATTTGCATGGTTTATGGTGGTTTTGAGTTGAAAAGTTTGTTGTTCATGAAAATTAGGCAATGACATATAATTATTTGACTCAAAATCCGAACTTTCGACAAGTACAAGGTCAGTTCGTAACGTTTTTGTTCATTGTGTTGTACTTGGCTGATTGAAACCGACCAAACTATGTGGAATGGTCAAAATAATGTTACAGATTGCTATAACGTTGTTTTTGGATGACGCTGATGTAGAATTCGTAAGTTGGTGTGGGTCAATCTATGCTCGCTTTCAAAACTAACGCACAAATGTTGGAAAAATTTTGCATAAATGTGGGTTTTGTTGTTGAATTGAACAAATAAAACAAAACTTTAGATTTGAAATGATGAATCACGTTCATTTGCATGGTTTATGGTGGTTTTGAGTTGAAAAGTTTGTTGTTCATGAAAATTAGGCAATGACATATAATAATTTGACTCAAAATTGGAACTTTCGACAAATACGAGGTCATTTCTTAACGTTTTTGTTCATTGTGTTGTACTTGGCTGATTGAAACCGACCGAACTATGTGGAATGGTCAAAATAATGTTACAGATTGCTATAACGTTGTTTTTGGATGACGCTGATGTAAAGTTCGTAAGTTGGTGTGGGTCAATCTATGCTCGCTTTCAAAACTATTGCAAAAACGAGAGTAAAACTTTACATAAGTGTGGGTTTTGTTGCTGAATTGAACAGATAAAACAAAACTTTGGATTGAAAATGATGAATCACGTTCATTTGCATGGTTTATGGTGGTTTTGAGTTGAAAAGTTTGTTGTTCATGAAAATTAGGCAATGACATATAATAATTTGACTCAAAATTGGAACTTTTGACAAATACGAGGTCATTTCTTAACGGTTTTGTTCATTGTGTTGTACTTGGCTGATTGAAACCGACCAAACTTTGCAGAATGGTCAAAATAACGTTACAGATTGCTATAACGTTGTTTTTGGATGACGCTGATGTAGAATTCGTAAGTTGGTGTGGGTCAATCTGTGCTCGCTTTCAAAACTATTGCAAAAACGAGAGTAAAACTTTACATAAGTGTGGGTTTTGTTGTTGAATTGAACAGATAAAACAAAACTTTGGATTGAAAATAATCAATCACGTTCATTTGCATGGTTTATGGTGGTCTTGAGATGAAAAGTTTGTTGTTTATGAAAATTAGGCAATGACATATAATTATTTGACTCAAAATCCGAACTTTCGACAAGTACAAGGTCATTTCCTAACGATTTTGTTCATTGTGTTGTGCTTGGCTGATTGAAACACACCATACTTTGCAGAATGGTCAAAATAATGTTACAGATTGCTATAACGTTGTTTTTAGATGACGCTGATGTAAAGTTCGTAAGTTGGTGTGGGTCAATCTATGCTCGCTTTCAAAACTAATGCACAAATGTTAGAGAAATTTTGCATAAATGTGGGTTTTGTTGCTGAATTGAACAGATAAAACAAAACTTTGGATTGAAAATGATGAATCACGTTCATTTGCATGGTTTATGGTGGTTTTGAGTTGAAAAGTTTGTTGTTCATGAAAATTAGGCAATGAAATGTACTTTTTTGACTCAAAATCCGAACTTTCGACAAATACAAGGTCAGTTCGTAACGTTTTTGTTCATTGTGTTGTACTTGGCTGATTGAAACCGACCAAACTTTGCAGAATGGTCAAAATAATGTTACAGATTGCTATAACGTTGTTTTTGGATGACGCTGATGTAGAATTCGTAAGTTGGTGTGGGTCAATCTATGCTCGCTTTCAAAACTAACGCAAAAACGACAGAGAATTTTTACACAAATTTGGTTTTTGTTGCTGAATTGAACAGATAAAACAAAACTTTGGATTGAAAATGATGAATCACGTTCATTTGCATGGTTTATGGTGGTCTTGAGTTGAAAAGTTTGTTGTTCATGAAAATTAGGCAATGACATATAATTATTTGACTCAAAATCCGAACTTTCGACAAATACAAGGTCATTTCCTAACGTTTTTGTTCATTGTGTTGTACTTGGCTGATTGAAACCGACCAAACTTTGCAGAATGGTCAAAATAATGTTACAGATTGCAATAACGTTGTTTTTGGATGACGCTGATGTAGAGTTTGTAAGTTGGTGTGGGTCAATCTATGCTCGCTTTCAAAACTAACGCACAAACGATAAAGAATTTGACATACCTGTGAGTTTTGTTGCTAAATTGAACAAATGAAACAAAACTTTGGATTTCAAATAATCAATCACGTTCATTTGCATGGTTTATGGTGGTTTTGAGTTGAAAAGTTTGTTGTTCATGAAAATTAGGCAATGAAATGTACTTTTTCGACGCAAAATCCGAACTTTCGACAAGTACAAGGTCATTTCCTAACGTTTTTGTTCATTGTGTTGTACTTGGCTAGTTGAAACCAACCAAACTTTGCAGAATGGTCAAAATAACGTTACAGATTGCTATAACGTTGTTTTTGGATGACGCTGATGTAGAGTTTGTAAGTTGGTGTGGGTCAATTTATGCTCGCTTTCAAAACTAATATACAATTTTTAGAAAAATTTTTCATAAATGTGGGTTTTGTTGTTGAATTGAACAGATAAAACAAAACTTTAGATTTGAAATAATCAATCACGTTCATTTGCATGGTTTATGGTGGTTTTGAGTTGAAAAGTTTGTTGTTCATGAAAATTAGGCAATGAAATGTACTTTTTCGACTCAAAATTCGAACTTTTGACAAATACAAGGTCATTTCCTAACGTTTTTGTTCATTGTGTTGTACTTGGCTGATTGAAACCGACCAAACTTTGCAGAATGGTCAAAATAATGTTACAGATTGCTATAACGTTGTTTTTGGATGACGCTGATGTAGAATTCGTAAGTTGGTGTGGGTCAATCTATGCTCGCTTTCAAAACTAACGCAGAAACGACAGAGAATTTTTACACAAATTTGGTTTTTGTTGCTGAATTGAACAGATAAAACAAAACTTTGGATTTGAAATAATCAATCACGTTCATTTACATGGTTTATGGTGGTTTTGAGTTGAAAAGTTTGTTGTTCATGAAAATTAGGCAATGAAATGTACTTTTTTGACTCAAAATCCGAACTTTCGACAAGTACAAGGTCATTTCCTAACGTTTTTGTTCATTGTGTTGTACTTGGCTGATTGAAACCGACCAAACTTTGCAGAATGGTCAAAATAATGTTACAGATTGCTATAACGTTGTTTTTAGATGACGCTGATGTAGAATTCGTAAGTTGGTGTGGGTCAATCTATGCTCGCTTTCAAAACTATTGCAAAAACGAGAGTAAAACTTTACATAAGTGTGGGTTTTGTTGCTGAATTGAACAGATAAAACAAAACTTTGGATTGAAAATGATGAATCACGTTCATTTACATGGTTTATGGTGGTTTTGAGTTGAAAAGTTTGTTGTTCATGAAAATTAGGCCATGACATATAATAATTTGACTCAAAATTGGAACTTTCGACAAATACGAGGTCATTTCTTAACGTTTTTGTTCATTGTGTTGTACTTGGCTGATTGAAACCGACCAAACTTTGCAGAATGGTCAAAATAACGTTACAGATTGCTATAACGTTGTTTTTGGATGACGCTGATGTAGAATTCGTAAGTTGGTGTGGGTCAATCTGTGCTCGCTTTCAAAACTAATGCACAAATGTTGGAAAAATTTTGCATAAATGTGGGTTTTGTTGTTGAATTGAACAGATAAAACAAAACTTTGAATTTGAAATGATGAATCACGTTCATTTACATGGTTTATGGTGGTTTTGAGTTGAAAAGTTTGTTGTTCATGAAAATTAGGCAATGAAATGTACTTTTTTGACTCAAAATCCGAACTTTTGACAAATACAAGGTCATTTCCTAACGTTTTTGTTCATTGTGTTGTACTTGGCTGATTGAAACCGACCAAACTTTGCAGAATGGTCAAAATAATGTTACAGATTGCTATAACGTTGTTTTTGGATGACGCTGATGTAGAATTCGTAAGTTGGTGTGGGTCAATCTATGCTCGCTTTCAAAACTAACGCACAAACAACAGAGAATTTTTACATAAATGTGGGTTTTGTTGCTGAATTGAACAGATAAAACAAAGTTTTGGATTTAAAATAATGAATCACGTTCATTTGCATGGTTTATGGTGGTTTTGAGTTGAAAAGTTTGTTGTTCATGAAAATTAGGCAATGAAATGTACTTTTTTGACTCAAAATCCGAACTTTCGACAAATACAAGGTCATTTCCTAACGTTTTTGTTCATTGTGTTGTACTTGGCTGATTGAAACCGACCAAACTTTGCAGAATGGTCAAAATAATGTAACAGATTGCTATAACGTTGTTTTTAGATGACGCTGATATGAAATATGTAAGTTGGTATGGTTTAATTCTTCAATGCTTTCACTAATTTTGTAGAAATGACAAAGGATATCGTCCTAAGTATGGTATTTTGCCGCTGAATTTAATAGTTGAGTCTAACTATTTGGTTTATAAATGATAAAACACGTTCAATTTCATGATTTGTGATTAACTCAAGCTGAAAATTTTGTTGTTCATGTAAGTTTAGGTTTTAGTTATGACTGTTTTTTCCTAAATTTTTTCTTTAAGAGATTTATTCACTCTTCAGCACTTGGCTTATCTAATTTCTGCTGTGTGTATGAAGAGTTCGAAATCATGGCTGAAACTTATTGGTGTCTCACAGGCGGAGGGTAAGGGGAGGAGTCCTCATTTCCTGCAAATTGCGGAAGTTGAGGATTGAAGCCATTAGCCGCTTGGAGATATTAAATCAGTTTCAGAAATAATAGCAATTTAAACGCCATTATATCATTATTTACTTCTTTTATAGCCATTTGATAAAACAAAATTGCTAAGATTGGGGAGCTAGTTGAAGTATTGTGTATATTGTCTTGCCTTTTCAGTCCTCTGACCTACTCTGGTCAAGTGCAGAAGTATTTCAGCGCCTACATTTCGTTATTTTTGTTTGACTTGATTAAGGGGCTGGGGGCGGGTCACGCCCCGTTATCTGCAAAAGGTCCCCCGTGTTTGCGCCATTGCAAAAGGCCATTTGTTCTTTTTTTGTTATTTGTTTAATTGGTAATTTTGAATTCTTTTCCACGAAATGATCTTAAATTGTTATGACGTTTAGGAGTTTATCAAAACCACTTTTTACATTTTAAGTGGCTGAAGCGCATTTGGCACGCTGGTTAAAATTTCGTCCCTGTCCCATTGCTTCGGGAGTTTCGTCACCAATCTAATATAAGTAACAAATCCTCAAATATTATTGTGCAGACCGAGTTTTAACATTAGATCACCATAGCTCAAGTACTATTTTTCTGGATTGAACACTTAAGTCATATTCAGTTCTTCCGGCTTTAGCAAACATTTTTATGATAGGCACAATATGCTCATATTTAATTTCATTTTACTGCCAAGCCAAATCACTTTGTTGTTACGCTTTACTTTTTTATTATAAATATTCATAAAGTTTTGCAAGATCGCAATAGAAGTCTGCATATTTTGATTGATTGTTTTTTGTTTTTTGAAACAGAACGAACCTGAACTCAGAAAGAACACAAGGCAATTTTCTCAACTAAGTGTTCACTCCAACTTGTTTGCTTAAACGCGACTTCTAGCGGTTTTCACACTTTTTTAATATAAAGTTTTTGCGCGTTATTGTTAAATACATGCAAGGAAAAATGACGATTTTTCAGCGCAACCACCTTTTGCTTGAGTACGGTTCTGTTTGTTCTAAAATGAGGGATTCTTTCGTGTTGATGTTTTGAGAAAATCTTTCAAATTAGTTTTCTTCTACGTATAATTACAAGTTTAGATACAAAACTTAGTTTAGAAAAGTCTTTCAACTTTGAGACTAAATTTTCTTCCATTTTAGTTCCATTTCTTGTATTGAATTGTTTTTATTTCGCTACAAAAGCATCTTGTTCAATTTCACAGTAAACGAAAAAATATAAAAGACTTCTTTGACTTTTTCTCATTTTATGACGTCATATTTGAGGCACGCCGCAAAATCGGTTTTCAAAAGCATTATGTGTTGTCCACGATTTGTCTGAGAAAAAAAGGAATACTTTTGGTTCGTACATTAAAATTTGTTTGGTTGGAGTGAGGCACCATCGACAATGCCT
The DNA here is from genome assembly GCA_963965965.1 of Trididemnum nubilum. NCBI lineage: Eukaryota > Metazoa > Chordata > Ascidiacea > Aplousobranchia > Didemnidae > Trididemnum > Trididemnum nubilum. The sequence goes on from OZ014480.1 coordinate 3,928,974, forward strand.
CATCACTTCGCATACTTGAAGCGATGCTCAATTGCACTCCGTAGAAATAGCAATTACACCGAATAGTTTGGGCTTTTAATGCGAAAACCATAACGTAAAAGCAGTGAATACCCAAAAAAAGTAAATATGATAAAAAATTAATCAAGTTCTTGATAAATATTTTGATTTGTGAGAAAACATTTTATTTTAATTATATACTTTTATTTTTTTTGTACAATTCTACAGGTGAGGCAAGGCCTCACCTGCCTTTCCTTACCGCACGTCCCTGTGTATCATGCATTCGCTGAGCCTTTAGCCTGATCGCTGTCGTAACTTTAACCCATGGATCGCGAAGTAAAAATTTTTTATGGCATAATTATTGAAGCGATAAATTTCTAAAATGGTAAAAAACCACAAGCAAGAAATAAACTAGAGATTTAAAAAATCATTACAGCGGCATTCTCGCGATCAAATTGTAAAAATGTGTTAAAATAGTTAATAAAGCTAGTTCTTACTTGACCGCTAACACAATTTTTAAAACTCATAACTAAAGATGTTATTTTGTAATTGAACTATATACAAGAATTTGTATTTACTAAAACGTAAAAACAACATTTTAGAAACATCACTGAAATTGTTGTTTTGTTATCACTAAAAGTTAATATCAAATTTTTAAAACATGGTTTTGAAAATTTGGTTCCAGCTAAGCATAAAAATAAAGTCTTGAAACAATTTAGAAATTAAAAATCTATTTCGAACACCAAAAATTAACGTATTTTTAAAAAATGTTGGTTCCAACTAAAACGTTAAAGCAATTTTGAAAACCAAAATTAAATGTATTTATAAAAGGTTGGTTTTATTGCAAACACAACAACAACATTTCAAAAGCATCATTGAAAAACTCTATTTTAAAAGTCAAAGCTGAATATATTTTTTAAAATTTGGTTCTTGCAAAAACGTAAAAATAACGTTTCAAAAACCTTACACCAAAAACGTTAATTTGGAAACCAAAACTAAACGTATTTTCAAAACTTCTATTTAATTTAAAATTTTAAAAAAACACTTGTTTAGAAATTATTCTACGCCAAAAGCGTTGATTTGGAAACCAAAACTAAATGTATTTTCAAAAGTTCGGTTTAAAAAAAAACGTAAAAACAACGTTTCAAAAACCTTACACCAAAAACGTTAATTTGGAAACCAAAACTAAACGTATTTTCAAAACTTCTATTTAATTTAAAATTTTAAAAAAACACTTGTTTAGAAATTATTCTACGCCAAAAGCGTTGATTTGGAAACCAAAACTAAACGTATTTTCAAAAGTTCTATTTAAGTAAAAATGTTTAAAAAACGCTTTAAAACTTCTACGCCAAAAACGTTGATTTGAAAACCAAAACTAAATGTATTTTCAAAAGTTTGGTTTTAAAAAAACGTAAAAACAACGTTTCAAAAACTTTACACCAAAAACGTTGATTTGGAAACCAAAATTAAACGTATTTTTAAAAGTTCTATTTAAGCAAAAACGTTAAAAAAACTCTTTAAAAACATTGCACAAAAACGTTAATTTGGAAATCAAAACCAAACGTATTTTCCAAAATTCGGTTTAAAAAAAAACGTAAAAATAACGTTTCAAAAATCTTACAACAAAAACGTTGATTTGGAAACCAAAATAAAACATATTTTCAAAAGCTTGGTTTCCGCAAAAACGTTTAAAAAACGTTTTAAAAACATTGCACAAAAACGTTGATTTGGAAACCAGAAATAAACATATTTTTGAAGGTTTGGTTTCAGCAAAAACGTTAAAAAAACGTTTTAAAAACATTAAAACGAAACGTTTTTTTTTAACCAAAATAAAACGTTTTGAAACGTTTTATTTACGTTTTTTGTTGCTTGGGATGGCGTGTAAATTTTACGTTCCTGTTATATTACTTTTTACGCTACTCGCACCGTATTTTTTACGTATCTTATTTACAAATACTACAAAAATGCTGTAAAAAGTTAATAACTTTACTGTAAAATAAACTTATAACAATTTTAGTAAAACTTACAGCATTTTTGCGTTAAATTTACTAGTCTTTACTACGGAATATTTACCAAATTTTTTACGTGCGTAGCACATAAAACCTATCTCCACGTAAAAAGTACGTAAATTTTTGGTAAATTTTTTATTGATACTGAACGTGATTTTTTTTCTCCGGATATTCCCATGCACGTAGCTTTGGTAAACATTTTTACTGGTATTACTTGTAATATGACTCAAAAATACGCACACAATGTTCATATTTGATATTATATCGGTGCAGTGAACAGGCAATAAAATGCATTAAAAATTAAAATACGCAATATAAACTTTTTGAGTATTCCGCGTAAGAAACTGCCACAAAAGAGTGCATTTATAGCGAGGCAGTTGCAGATCTGTCTATCTTATCTTATTGTAAATAACAAGGTTATAAGCAGACGCAACTTTTTGGTTTTACGGTTAAAGAAACTCAGCAAAACAATTATAGCAACGTTGCTTCAAGCCGGTAAACGGTATACAGCGTTTGCTTCAAGACGGTATACAGAGTTTGCTTCAAGCTAAAAGAAAAGAATGCACATTCCAATATGTCCATTTGCTAGTGTAGAAAATTTGCCCTGTATTATATTCACAGCTAGGTTTACTGTGGCTTCAAGCAAAGTTTCAAAAAATGTTCGCATTTTTTTGGAGGTACTTCCCTTTTTTTCAAAGTGGAATTTTTCTCAGCAAAGTCAGTATTCTCGGAGATAGTTCCTTTTTTCTTCATTTCGCTTGATTTTTTGTGGGAATAAGAATTTTATCGATTCGTGCAAAATATCTGCATTTAAACAGACATTAAGTTAAAATCGCAATAAAGAGTTGATTAGAGTATAAACATATTACCATACAGCAACTGCACATAGTGAAGCATACGAGTATTGATATCATTTTACTATGACTTGAATGCACAACAAATTTGTAAAAAATTAATGATTTTATTATGTTTTTGCACCAAAAAATGTAAGGAGTCAAGTCCTCCAATTCAAAAAGTAAGGCCTATAGAGATAGGGTTTTGGTCCCATAGTTTCCGCCATATCATACAGGCGGCGAAAAAGTATTTAAAAGAGCAGTCTTTGATGGTGCGGGGCTGCCGAAAACTTTTGCTTTATTTCGAGAAAATATTTGTTTTTTCCTGAGCCAAAACGAGGAGGGGGGCATGACACAATACTTCTCTCTCTAAATAAGATAGTGGCAGCTGCGTTTCTAGCAACATCCAAGCCTAATTCATGTAGTTGAAGCACAGAAAAATGGCAACTAAAAAAGAGCAAGTATAAGGATAAATGGCTAGAAAAATCACATTTCATTCATTTTTCTCCTGAAAACTGAGACTACAGCTATACTGTACCTTTAAATAAATTCCAATGTTGTCAATACTGCTATAGGATATTTTGAACACGTAATACGAAGAGAAGTTATTAGACAGGGCCCCAAAAAACTCATCGAAGTCGGCCACCACATTCTTCTCTATCAAACTTAGTATTTGCTGGCCGCAGCAAGCGACACTCCTGCAATAAGAACAACAGTTACAACATCAAAGAATGCAAGAAGGTACGGACTAAAAAAAAAGTAGAAAAAAATCAAAACTTTATTATATTCGCTTAACACTTTTTCGGGTGTATACTGGTGTTTCACAACAATTTTAGAATAGTGGAGAAAGCATATGCCAACCATAACTTAGCTTCAAATTTGAACACCGCTAGGCATAACCGAGACGGAACTCTAAATTTCACGTGCTTAAAAAAAAGTAGACTAAATTTGAAAGATGTTAAATCTTTTTAGACGTATTGATGATGATATCAAAGCTAATTGATATTGCTTTATATTAAAATTGTGTATTTCACGAAAAATGACCGGTTATGTAAGAGCGCTGAACTCATCTACACTTTTTGGCAATTTTAGTAAGCTCAGTGCCATTGCTCAAATTCCAGTCCAAGCAGTCTGACAAACAGCCTTATTCTAGGCTGATACATCGTGGGCTCATGATGGCATTCTGCTATAGTTGTAGTTTGAGAGCAAAATGACCTAGTTTGGTATCCATTTATGTTAACTGCAGAGACATATGAATACTGGTATATGCAATACATGTTAAGGATGAGCCATGTATTATCTTTGGTGAAGCGTGGACAGCAACATATGGTTGGTAACCAGACGATTACAACTATTAAATTGGGTCATAATTAAGTTAGTTTAAATGCAACTATCACGGCATAACCAAAACTAATTCTTCCCGAAATCTACAAGCAAATTAGAAAACAAAATTTAATGCAACCAATACTTCATGGACATCAATCCACCATGAAATCTGTGCAGCATAAAGCAACATACCACCCAATACTTAGATTCAAGACTCAGGTTGCTGAAAATTGCTAATAATGCTATAAACCCGAGAGCTATCTGCCAAAGCTTTAGCATAAAATCGATGATTTTGGATTGAGAAATGAAAATTAGCCCTCACCTTAACCCTATTTGTACCCCGGAGGGGGGGCAAATTTGCCCCCCACTCTTAGTTATTTTAATATAGCTCCTAAACTAAAAAATAAAAGTTTAGCTTTGATGCACCCTGACTTTGAATCAAATTTAATAACACACATTTTCAGGAAGTTTGTGGTCAGCCAGATAACCAGAAGTGACGTCATTTCTGCCTTGGTCAGAGGCACCTAAGGAGTTCCATAAAGTTTTGAGCACAATGCATGTTCGTCAACGCACTTATTCTATTCATTCTACTGCGTCTTCACTATCGATCCTTATCTTTAGTTGGAATAGAATATGTTATTTACTGATAAATGTATTGCATCATCATTGTGTCATTGATAACGTCATAATTCAAAACTATTGCTTTTTCTGCTGTTTCTCGAAATAAATTGCGTTTGCATACAAAAAAAAAATTCATTGTCACTAGCTGTTGAATGGTACAATGAAAATACAGTAATACTGGAGCATTCTAAAATTTTGTGACTGATACTATATCTCAGTCACGAAAAATTACAAATAATACTCAACGCAATATATTAAAAATGACGTCATCATGAATGTGACATCATCATGCATGTGACGTCATCATCTGCGTCGACTTTATCAGAGATGTCTTTGAAATAACCAAAGTCCAAACTGAAAATAATATTTAGCAATTATTAGTAAAATTTGCATGCTCTGGTACGGATTTACTGGTTTTGATGACGTCATCGTCGTTTTGGTGACGTCGCAATCTTAAAATAATTTATTTTAAAAATTTAACAAAAAATAGCTTCAACAAACAAAAAATCTTACTTCTATCACTTACCAAACTGTTTTTAGATTGGGGGAACTTTGCCCCACTTCGGTACAAATAGGGTCTAAATATATCCCGGTAGATATAGGGTTAAACAATTTGTCCACAGTCGCAAGAACTAACTGGTTTCTCAAGTATAGTTCAGGAACCTTTTTTGCTTCGAGTATTTTCAATAATTTCGGATCACATTTTTCCATGGTATTTCAAAATTATACCCATTTTCTAATGAACTTTTGTCACTATGAAGTAACGACTCTGGAATTGTTGAAGAGTCACTAGAACTTTTTTGGAGAGCCCCATCACCTAGAAAGTTATTAGTAATGTAGTAAATAAGAAGTATTTAATTTTAGTCAAACATTTTTTGAAAGCATTTATGATGACATATTATGGTACTGTATACACCACACAATCTTGTTTTGCGAAATTTGGCAAACTGTGACATTTACAGATCTGTTATGACTATTTATATGAAAAAAAGAGACCCAAACTATTACCAATCCCACATAAATGATATGTGCCCTACTAACATCTGATTTTCCTTTCTTCTAGCTTTCTATTTTCCATGTATCAGGATAGCACTCTGAAATCAATACAATCATGGTTTATAGCTATAAAGCAGGGGTCGGCAACCTTTTAAACTAGTGGGCCACATTCAGTCTTAACAAGGCTCCAGTTGGCCGCCACCATTCCAGCTGACGAAAAAAAAAGGGTCTTTGCCAGAAATTTAGGCTTGTTCTTGCACGCATCGATTGGCAAAGACTAAAACAAGGTTTTTGCCAGAAATTCCAGCCTTTTTTCCGCCGAAGATGGCAAAGACCAATAGAAAAAGGTGAGAATCATTTCTGCGGTTTATGGCTGCATATCTATCATTGAATAAAGTAAAAGGTTGGGGGCCGGGTAAACCGCCTTGGCAGGCCTCATCCGGCCTGCGGGCCGTAAGTTGACGACGACCCCTGCTATAAAGTAACACTGTTAGCAAAAGCAACATTCTAGCTGCAAAACATCGCACAAACAGCAAACACTGTGACTAAATTATTCAAAGTACATTAAGTACTGTAATAGCGTAATAATTAAGGTTTAACTTGGGTAAAATTAAACTTTTAACATCTTCCCGCACTGCATCAAATTGAAACACGGCAAGACAGTAAATCACTTTGCTCCAAAAGCTTGATATTATCAGCTTTAATTACTCCCAGATCTCTCGTAAAAGATACTGCATCATCCAACTTTTTACTACCCAAATCAGGAACAAATTTTCTACATAATCCTTTATATCCATTATGTCTAGCTCTGAAACTTCACTGTAATAGATATAAAAAAAAGTTGCACACTTTGCACAGGTACAATAACTCTCTTTAAGATACAAAACTTTGAATGTCTACCTAAACTCTATTGTATAAGTTGTTGCTTAAATGCAATTTTTGGAGAATTGGCTATTTTAACTAAAAGGAAGTGGCTATTTTGCCACGAGTGGCAAAATTGTATTTTTCTTCTATTAAGGTTAGGGTTGGGGTTAGAGTTAGGGTAAGGGATAGGGCTATTTTGCACTGGAAGCAAAATTGCAAAACCTCCAGTGCCAAATAGTATGTGGCTATTTTGCCACTACTCTACTGCTCTAGAGGAAAAATAGCCACTGCCTAACCAAAATCGTCAAGCCCAAAGTAGATGTGCTAATCAGAGTCTACCGCGAAGCCAAAAACAAAAAACACTGGAGAGGCTCACTATTTATGCCTCCTAAGTTAATTGGTAACTATCAGTATGATTTCTACTTTAAATACAACAGACAGTCCAATTTCAGTAGGCTTACCGGTGTAAGCTACCTTGTCTATTAAGAGGACTAGTTGACTGCGTATACTACGCCCTAATCATAGTTGTCCAAATGTTCTGCTAAGCAAGAGCTTCATGCCATAAACTCAGTTATTGTTCTAAGAATGTTATCAACGTTTTGAAAAAACACTTAACAGTTTTTAGCAATTTTTTGGTATTTTTTAAATTTTGCTATTACATATAATCCGTAGTTTTTGTTCTTAAAGGCGGTAAATCATCTAACCAATTCCAGTGGTTTACAATAGCTAAAATTGAACTATAATTTTTGATATTTTTTGTTTCGATTTTGGGGTTGCGTTTGCAAAGATATTCAACAAATACAAAACGATGTCCCCCCAAAAAAGTTTTTGGAAACTCTGGGTTTTGATCTTCCCGCCAAAACCACAGTTCTCTAAACTATTAGGCCTACTGTAATCTTATTAAACTATTAGGCCTAACTATCTCTAAACTATTAGGCCTAATAGTTTAAAGATAGTTAGGCCTAAACTATTTAGAAATAAACTATCTCTAAACTATTAGGCCTACCACAGTTCTCTAAACTATTAGGCCTACTATGGTTTTGGCGGGAAGAACAAAACTCAGCGTTTCCAAAAACTTTTTTCAGGGGAACATCTTTTTGTATTTGTTGAATATCTTTGCAACAGCAGTCCCAAAATTAAAACAAAAAATCAGGGTGTCGAACCGTTTCAAATAACGGTTCGGGTTCAGGTTTAGCTCCTGCTCAAAATATTTTAGCGGTTCAGGTTTGGTTCGGGTTCACTTGAACACCATTTTCGAGGTTCAGGTTTGGTTCAGGTTCACTCAAGTAAAATATTACTGGTTCAGGTTCGGTTCGGGTTCATTGACTTAAAATTTAACTGTCGTTACTCGTTTCGTCCACAAAAAAAAAGGAGAAATTGCTGATCCTGTTGATGGTCAACACTGCTCTTATTGTGCGTGTACCAGCGCCAGCGGCATCCTGATATGGAAAAATATATTCTTACTTTTGTTAGGGGTTCAGGTTCGGTTTGGGTTCACTTGAGCACATTTTTGAGGGTTCAGGTTTGGTTCAGGTTCACTGCAGTAAAATTTTGCTGGTTCAGGTTCGGTTCGGGTTCACCAAAATGAAACGGTTCATTCGGGTTTACGGTTCGGGTTCAGGTTCGGTTCGACACCATGCAAAAAATATCAAAAATTATAGTTCAATTTTAGCTATTGTAAACCACTGGAATTGGCTGGATGATTCACCGCCTTTAACTCATTTGATCAAACTTTACTGTTCACTTCAGATAAGTTTTTTTTGCCAAAATTTGCCAGTTTTATGGCTATGGTTGATGGTGGCTGGCTATACACCACATACGGTAACCTGAATACCTTAACCCTTTGTGCCGTAGCTAACGTAGCCTATTTCTGTCATTTAAGTTATGATAACATCATTCAAGTTGATGAAGGCTGTCAGGCTATGGTAAGCAGTAACTGATAACATACCTTTCGGGCTGGCACACCAAGCCTGAAGTAGCATAGTCTAAGCTACTGTATAGCCTACCCAGTACCGGTAGCCAACCTGTGGGCTACAGTCTAGGCTTACACAATGAGCCTACATTATGCTACTGGTAATCCTTTGATGAATGAAAAACTTTAACCAAGCTGACATAAATATTGCATTTCTGCTTCACATTCTGCTCGAAAATCCAAAAAGCAGAGTGCAAACTGCAGACAACATCCTGCCACCAAATTATCACATTATTTGGTAGTTGCTGCCAGCCGTCTGCTGCCATGCTGGATTTATTTAGGATTTACGAGCAGAGAACATAAATTGGACGGAGTCGAAACCAAAGCCACTTCGCAAAAAAATTACACGAAGAGCTAGTCGTGCAAAACTTACGCAGGGAGCCGCACTGAAGCGTAACTGTACATTGCTTTTGTAAGCTAAAAAGCTGCTGCTACGTAATTGCTATCCCTTCAGGCTGGCATCCCTGCCCCAACCCTAACTGTAATGCAAGGTTTTGAAGCAAAAAAAGATAGCTTTCTGCATCTCCTTCCAAGTTCCTGCATATTGTATCACACATGCACCACCCTACCGCAAATCGAACCTGGGTGCGGAGGGTTGGGAGCTGATTGTCATAACCACTACACCACCCAGCTTACAACAATGCAGTGACAAAATGTCACATTTAAACCAAATGTATGAGAAAAAGGCAAGGGCTCGTGCGTGAGCGTTTGCATGACTAGCTTCTACTAAAAATTACAGTAGAAGCAGGTCATGCAAAAGTCACATAGGCAGCCGCATTTAAGCATAACCCTCTATTGCCTTTTTCTCATACATTTGGTTTAAATACAATATTTTGTCATTTTATTGCTGCGAGCTGCGTAGTGCAGTGGCTAATGCATTTGCCTTCCAAACATCGCACCCAGGTTCGATTCGCACTTGGGTTGCGAATGTGTGGAATGAAACTATACGGAGTATAGACACAGTACGCAGAAGCGGGAAAGGAAATGCACAGAGCTATCTTTTTTTTTGCTTTAAAACCTTGCATTACAGTTAGGGTTGGGGCAGCGATGCCAGCCTGAGGGAAAGCAATTACGTGGCAGCAGCTTTTTCGCTTACGAAGGCGACGTACCGTTACGCTTTAGTGCGGCTCCCTGCGTAAATTTTGAATGACTAGCTTCTCTTAAAAATTACTAAACTAACATAATCAAATTCAGGAATTGACTGTAACTGCCTTTTTATTAAAAAAGCAAACTTATATTGTATTATCAAAAAGAGCAAAAATCACACTAACAAAAGGTATTTGGTCAATATTGCACCAATTCTACTTACTTTAAAATACCTGTGGCCATGGCTGTGTTTAATTTGATTTAAACAACCTGAACAGCCCACCAAATGGGCAAGCCCGAAGTGGAAATAGATTTTAGTAATGTTTGACCGGAACCAGATTAAAGCTTGGATTGTCATAACTATTTTTTGCAATAAAAGAAAAAAAATTGATCCAGCTTTGACTATTAAAAAAAATTGGATTTGATTTTCAACATTGTTAGGCTTTGTTTCGCAATTAATCAGGTTATTTCAAAGTTTGGTTGCAATAGTAAGCCTATAGTCCAATCATAGACTGTTTATTAGTAGATTGAATAGGCCTACCACTACCTTTGCCTTTTTTTCTTCGCGGTTTATTTGTTCTGAAATATTCCGATTCGTCCGATCAGCGTGTCTTTTTTCTTCACGGTTCACTCATTTTACGAATATGTCCACTCAAATCAGTCGAAAACGCGTGACCGCAAAAACCTTTTCAACTAGAGAAAAAAAAATTTTTAAATACTTTTAACTTTTTCTCCGCGTGTCTGTTTCGAAGTTACTAAATAAAGAGTTTATGGTCCTATAAATAGTACATATTTCTGCCATGAAATTTTTTATGCAGTAATATATTTTTTCAGCTGATTCAAAAACTGCATGCAGAAAAACGTAGCATTTACATATACATTGAGTAAAACGACATACAACATAGTTTATGTAAATTTTATTGTAATTCATGCTAATTTTACTTAATGATTATAAGTAAATAAAATCATCATTCGTCAATGTTTGGAATTTGTAAAAACTAGTGACGATCGGTGAGGGGCATCAGGGTATTCTTTGAATACCCAAATAAAATCATCTCATCGGTATTTATTCAAAGTAATATACCTTTTAAATTATGTTGTGATACCTTTTAAATAGTATTTTTTATTTTGGTTATTTTTGCTTTCATGACTAGTTGGCCACAAGCATAGCGTATTCTGCGCAGCAATTGGCGAAACCTAGTGGCAGGCAGTCAATTATTTCTTTCGGCATTGTGGCGCTAAACGTTGATATGCAGTCGCTGTAGCTTGACTGCGCTGGAAGGTATCAAAGCGAAGTTGTGAATACCCAAAATGACGTAGCAAAGTGAAACCATGTAACGCCCCGCCTCTGTATTGACCAATCAAATTTGGTCAAGTGAAGAAACGCCACGATTGACGTCATCCTGGGTTTTCAGATAGCGAGCGTGATTACCTTGCCTTCAGCTGCCTGCGTCTGTGGTTGCGCGATCAACCGTAACAGACCTGTCAATTAAATTAACTACCCTGAAACATCATAATACTTTCTCCGTATCAAACAATTGACAGTAAAAGACTTGCAAGGTTTTTTAGCAAAAATAACCTACTATGAAGAAAACTTAAAATTCGTCAAAGTAAATTACAACAGCAATATAACACAACGAATGCTGTGGATAGTTTATTGGGATGTTCCTTCACTCAAAAAACTTTTGAAGAAAAAAAAGCAATCGTTGCTGCAGGTAGACCCAAACCGTTGAAAGATCGTTTTCTTCCTTAAAACGTATCAAATCATTTTCTCAAAATAAAATGGAACCAGACAGACTTTCAGATTTAGGCTTTATATCCATCGAGTCACAATTACTGACAAAAGTCATGAAAACCAAATCTTTTCAGGATTCCGTCATAACAGAATTGCTTCAGCGGAAAAGCGAATGGAATTTACTTTTAAATGATTTTCTTGCATCTGCACTAATTCTGAAACTTTGCCGATTTTAGTGCTCTGCCCTTTGTAGTAAACAGTTTTGTTTGAATTGCTAATCTAACGGCCAAAGCTGTTTCAGCTTGTACTATTTCTTTGCTTTTTATAAGCAACTGATCATTGGATGAGGTAAAGGCGTGTTAAAAGTTTTAGTCAATAGCTTGAATTGAGTGTAGAAGCTATAGTCTATCTTTTTGATTTTTCTACACCTCTTCTATACTCATTTCACTCAACAGCTGAAGCGAGACGAGAAAAATTAACTTCAGCAACGCTACCCTCAATTCGAACCAAAACTTTTTACTCCCAAACGTGTTTCTGCTACTCCCCAGTGCCGTCGCTATGGGGGGTCAGGGGGGCCGTGCCCCCCCTAACGACTGCTTGTGCCCCCATTTCGGTCTACTCAAAATACAGTTTTGAAACATCACGTAGCGACCAGACAACAGACAATAATGAAAAAGAAAATTATAACGTTCAAACATAATTCTCGTTAAAAGTTTTCTCGATTTTTCGACGAAATTGCTGGCAACCAACTGCTATGCATAAATGTGACGCAATAATTCGTCTTATTACCAGGCCTTTACGGATGTGTCGCGGAATAGAAATGTAAGCCTACAGAATCGGTATCGGTACTTCGTAAGTGATTATGACCTGAAACAGTAGGCTACGTGAAAACACTTTAAAAGACCAGTTGTTTTGTTTTTTTAGAGCACTGCCAAGAATTTTTTAGGTCGCAGTCGGTGGGCAACCAAGGGGAAGGGGCTAAGGGGGCTTTAGCTTCCTTTAGTCAAGTCATTTAGAAAATTTAGCCCCAAAATACAAGCATTTAAAGATGTTTTGGACTTGGCCTGAAGTATTAGGGGTGCAGAATAAGCTCGGCAATTTAATCTTTTCAATGAATTCTGAATTTTAGCAATTTACTATTGTTATTCATATGGCTGTAGTTGTAAAAAAGTGCATGTAGTTATTCAAAGTGGATGTAATTGTATTGTGCTATAGGCTACTAACTGGAATGAGTTTGCATCATAAACTTTTCATAGAATTTTATGGGCAGCTTCGCTTTTTGATTATCAGTTACCGGCCAGTTGGTCAAGCGATAACACGTTCCTCTCTGGAGAGGGATGTTTGAGGTTCAATCTTTGGGCCGGTCAAATTGGACACAATGTTGCCAACGGCTCACTACTACTGCGACATTTCTTGGAAGAAAGCTGTTTTGCCCGGGCGCAATGACACGTAGACGGGCCCCGCAAACTCGTTACAAGCTTCAAAGTAATACAGCAAGTGTAATGAAAGATTTGATTTTGATCTGATATTCATATGGCTTCAGAAACTTGCGAAATGTGATTAAAATAGCGTTAAAATTGCTGTTTTTGCTGCAAAATCACAAAAATCGTCCAGCGGTTGGAGGCCCTACTCCCCAGGCTCTCTGTGACACGCTTGAGTTGCATCAGTTTGTTCAGCACAGGGCCTAAATTAGACAATTTTTGTGCAAAAAAAATTCTACTTTTGGTTTAACCCCCCTTCCCTCTCAGCAAAATTCTGGTTGCGCTTCTGGTTGCATTTACTGCTGCAGACAGATTTTTCAAGCGATTAGGTTGGCCAGATACAAAATAAGCTGAAAAACGCTGCCGGCCGTACACGTCTTTTTTTTCAGACATGAATGCAAAATTGATAAAATAACGTATAATTTGTAGCCGTAAAATATTAGTTTTTATGTGCAAAAATTCAGTTTATTTTAGTGCCCCCCCGCTTTCGGCTAGTGCCCCCTCACTTCGGTTGCTCTGGCGACGGCACTGCTACCCCCCCCCCAGTCAAATTTTATCTTTCAATTTTTATTTTTAAATGGTACTGTACAAAAACAGTATGAATATCAAATGCCACCTTTATGTATGGACATAATTCTATATGCGCAGACCGGATGCGCAATTACTTCATGTACGAAAATAAACGACGCAATAAATTTGTAATTGAATACTCAAAACTTTCTGCCACCGATCGTCACTAGTAAAAACTAATAGTAAAATAACTGTAAGGTTTACGTAAAAATTTCGTAAAACGAAATACAAAATAAATGTTTGTAAAATTTATTGCATTTTACAGTTAATTTTACGTAAAAATTACGTAATTTACGTAATAAAAAAATACCAGACGTCAATTTTTGCAATTTGTAAAAAATATTGGAAAAACAACTGTAAAATTTACGAACTTTTTTAACAGTGCACACGTTGAACGAATGCTTTCAATTTTTCACACGTTAAATAAATATTATGGAATTGAAGCTTTGTCGGAATTCAGATCTGGATTTCTTTCTTTATTCATTAAGGTTTCTTCAATTAATAATTTTCGAAAATGGTTAGATCTAGCCAAGATGATGAGGTTATTGCAACAAACTGTGTGATTAGGGTTGTCGGTCAAATAGCGAGTGACGTCCGTATCCTGTGGTGTTTTAGAAGAAGGATCGTGGTTATTGATACGGGTAATTAGATTCCATGCCGTTTGGCCAATATAAAAACTGCCACAGTTACAACTTATTTCGTACACAACGCCATATTGATAGAGAATTTGTTGTTGCTCTTTTTGTTTAAACACATTTTTTAAACTATAAGTATCGTTAATTAATAAAAATTTGGTTTCAAAAGCAAGCTTGGCACAAAAAGAATTAATTTCTTTTTCTATTTGCGGTGAAATTTCGCGAATAAATGGTAACCGCATAAAAAAATTTTTAACTCAATGGTCCTTAAAAATATTGTCTTTGAGGATGCCATTTCCGTAGTGTTTTCACATAAAATGGTTAATGTGCTTGTTTAGAAAGTTTTTGGGGTAGCCATTTTTTTCCGAAACTACAGAAATGTGATTAAAATCTTCATGAACTAATGAGAAAAAAAGTGCAGATTTGATGAGCACAATGCTACGAAGTGTTAATTAGATTGCTTTTGTATTTGGTCGGAGTGTAGCTATCCCATTTGGTATATAATCCTAGAAATGTTGGCTTTTTATAGTCTATACTGTCGTTTCTATTCCGTTTGATGTTTTGGTAATTACAATATCCGAAAAAGTTTTGGTAATTAAAACATTTTTCCTGTGCTTTGCTCGTGACAAGTTGCTGTTGCCTAAATCATTTATCTCTTGGTGATGAGACTAGTAATGTCTTGAAACGTTCAGTAAAATATGTGTTTGCTCACATCTTGGCTCTTCGCATTATATTAAGACTCGAAAGTAGAATGTTTCATTTTATTTTGTCTCTGGTTTTTTGTCGAAATTATTCATTTCATTGCCCACTTTACTGGCCGGGTTTTCCCAGCTTTGGAATTGCTTATTTATTTTTTTAATTTTTGTTTTGATTTCTAATATTTCTTGGATTTGTGCCAGCAAAATGGCTATGAACGAATGCAAAGGTCCCAGTACTGTACCGTAGATCGTAGCATTGAAGAACTTTCAATTTCTTGCAGCTACGTGCGCATTGCTCAGAAACAGTGCTGTCTGGAAAAAAATGTTAGGAAAATGGTGATTTGAGGCTTAATTGACAACATTTAACTTTAACATTACATCTAATGTACTATACTGAGACACATGCAGGTTTCATCCTCGATTATATTTTAGTTTAGTGAGGGTTTGTTATATTTTATATTAGATGAGAAATGGCATTAAACCCCAAATTATTACTGGTAACGATTTACGTTTGCTTGTTGGTGAACAAACAAATGGTGGTGTTCAGTAAACCGGCCACTGGTGATATTGTTGTCAATAACGAGATAAATATTAACATCGAAGGGAAGAATGGCAATAAAATCGATCTGTCAAATGTTGTTATTGGTCAAAACGATGGCAAACAAACACCTCGTCAGCAACAAGGTAAAATGTCTTAATTTGAATTAATTTTTACACTGAAAATCTAAATGCCCGTCGCAATTGAATGGTACAAATTAACACCACGAAGTTTGGCAAGACCAACTTGCGGTAGTTTGGCCCAAGAATAATGCAGTCCACACCGAAGTCAAAGCCGGCGTTCTATCGAAGAACAATCACAACTTGATATAAAACCCTTTGCTGTCTTTTGGGTATGTGTCCAAGTATTATTCAAAGAAAGGTAAAACCTACAGAATATACTGTAATAACCAGAAAACGCCACAACGTGCTCGGTATGTAAGCATTGATTACTAAAAACACTGATTCTCAATCGGGGTATCGTTTTCATTTGCCTGGGGTGCCGCGAGATGTTTCAAATTTTTCATTAGTACAGAAAATACAATGGCGTATAGTCAAATAACTTCATTTAAAGTCAAATAAACTTGAATTTTATGATAATTCTGGTATTTTGTTTGAGGTTCGATTGTTATAGCGTTGGCTAAGCCGTAGGAACTAAGAATAGAAAAGTTAAAGCCCCACCTCTTTCCTGGCCAAGTCATATAGAAATTTTAGCTCGTATATTTGTTTTACTGGAGTAGAGAAATAAAGTCGAGCTGAAAAAGCCCAGATTTTTGGATTTTAACAATTGAATTTTTTAACGACTCCGAAAAGATTTTTTAATAATTTTTTTTCAATTGGCATTAAAAGGGATACTTTTTCCGAGATAGGCCGTTTGATGTGAATTCTAGCGTTCACCTTGTAACTTCAAAAAATTTGAGTGGCAACTTATTTTTTGCTTACAGTATTGTTCGAATTAATTGCGTCAATGTAAATTTTTAGGAAATTTCAGTAATACTAATGAAACGGTCAATCTGAAAAATTTTTGAGGCTACATTTTTTTAAGTACGTTGGAGTAAGTTAATATGACGTCAAAAGTGATGACGTCATTGCATTTGTGACGTCACAACCTACTTTATACGTGCTTTAGAGGATCCATATTGAAATTCTTATTAGTATATTCGCAGCATTCTGCCCGGAATGTTGTTCAACTTTGTTTAAATGACTACCAATTGAGGCCAGGCTGGTATAAATGAGATCATAAAAGATGCCACCTGCTAATAAATTACCTATCAAAGAGAATTCACAAGCTAGTAGACGTGGTATTTTTCATTTCTTTCATCAAAAAAGTGCAGCATAAAACAGCTCAAAATCATCAATTATGCTTGAATTAATATTTGATTTGACCTCCACGAGCTTTCAGTAGGTCATTAACACGACTTGGCATGGATTCCAGAGGTGGAGTCAAGGACACAAGGCTCGAGGCCAACGCCAAGGACACAAAAAAAATCTGAGGCCAAGGCCAAGGACAGCTTTTCCGACGACGGACACTCTCGAGGCCAAGGACAGGAATGCTCGAGGCCAAGGCCAAAGGACCAAGGACACAAGCGCAAGAGCTCTGCAAAAAAAAATGGTCTTCACAAAAACTTTTCAGGCGATCTCCAAAAAAAAAGGTCTTTACATAAATTTTTCAGGCGATCTCCACAAAAAAACGTTTTCCAAAATATTTTTTAGGCGCTCCACAAAATTTTTAAAATTCAAAAAATAGTGCTGTCCTCGAGCCGAGGCCAAGGATTTCAAGACGTGTCCTCGAGGCCAAGGACGTCCTCGAGGACTCCACCTCTGATGGATTCCACCAATCTTTTGCACTTCTCCACTATCACTTTTTCGTGGTACCACACCTCAATTATTACCTCCACAAGCTTCCGGATGGTGTCCGGAAGCAGTTCCGAATGCAGTACATTTTCCTCAACTGAGACTTGATTATTCCCCAAAGATTTTTGGTAGGATTTAAATCGGGGGAGTTTCCTGGTCATTTCAATACCTGAACTTTATCTTCAGGAGAAACTTTAGTGGTTTTTTTGAGGAATGGCATGGTGCCAAATCTAGATGAAAAATTCCGTTTCCATCTGGAAACACCCTTTTTGAATCTGTAAATGCTTTTCGTTAGAACGTCGATATATCGGTTAGTGTTCATCATTCTTTCTAAAGGAACAAGAAATCCGACGCCTTTCCAAGTGAAACTCCTCCAAAACATCCTCTTCTGCGGATGCTTGACTGAGTGGTTGATGTGAGAAGCTGACAATCTTTCTCCAGCACTCTTTCGAACAAATAGACTGTGTTTGCTTTTCACAAAAAAATGGCTTTCATTAATAAATATGACGTTTTTTCCAATGTTCTTCAGTCCAGCTTTTGTGCTTCTTGGCCCATTCATATCTTTTCTTTTTCATTTTGTCGTTCAACAGCTGCTTTTTGACTGGCCTAATGACTTTTCTCCCTCCTATGATAGGACGCTTTCTCACTGCACTTGCACTAATCTCGGTCCCAATAAAGGCCAAGTCTCTTTGCAAATTAAAGCTGGTTTTTCTGGGGTCCAACTTACTCTGTCTCATTACGAAAGCATCATGTCTCGAGGTTGTTTTGCGCTTCTTTCCGCATTTTCTTTTCCTCTGTGGTGTTGTGGACCCAGTTTTGGTAACCTGTTTTATCAGCCGAGAGACAGTGGATTGGTTTACATTTAAACGCCTAGCAATTTCTCTTTGCGAGAGCTCAGCAAACTTCCATGAACTTAAAATAGATGCTATAACGTCACAAAGTAGTGGCGTGACATCATCTAGAAATAAATTAATATCACATCAAAACGTTTAACATCTTTTAGAATGTTGTTTGAGGAAGAAAACCAAAAATGTGCATAAAAACTGCTGCAGTGAAGCAATTAATTCGAACAATACTGTAAATACATTGATTTTTATCTTACAATCTCACATGCAAAAGTTCTCCACTTACTTTCCGGCAGTATTTTTTAAATTTTATTTGAAAATTGGCTTCTAAAATGCGAATGAATACAACCAGACAACCAGAATCGATTAATGACAAAATCGAATTATTTGGGGACTTTCCCTTCAAGGAATTTAAAAAAAAACGTATTGAATCAGGTCCTAAGTTCTAGTTTTACGTCATTGGTTAGGCTACACTGATTGAAAGGTCTAGTTTTTTACTATACTAGCTTAATTGGTTAAGTAAGTACAATAGTAGCATTTTTTTTCTAAATTTTATTTTTAAAACCATTTTTTGTCAAATCACTAGCAATAAAAACTAGTATGCATGATGAAACATCGTTTTAAAGTAGACCTTTCTATGTTGGTAGCCTGCTGTTTGATAACCAAAACTGATATAACCTGCCAGAAAGAAATACAGGTAAAAATTATGAAGCATCGTTTCAAAACAGTTCTTTAAAATAACCAATAGTTACTTGTTAGTTGTACAGGGATACTACAGTCATATGACCTGCCAAGCAGAACATAGTCGCAAATTGCTGTGTTCAGGTACCTAGCAGTGGCAATTTTATGACAGTGCTGCGAAAATGGTTACGAGACTTTTAGATTTAGAAATCCACAAAACATGTAGACCTAGCATTGCTTCTCAACAACTAGGCCTAATGTAGGTTTGTGTTTGTAGACTTTGTATAGCTGTGCAGGCTTCTAGGTAAAGTAGTATGGATTTGTACTTGTAGACATAACTTCCATCATTCAGATACCTCGACTTATCATTTGAGGTTTTGTTCAACACTACTTCAATTTTGACCAAGTAGTACTCTTTTTAGCAAAGTTGAAATCAAAGATGGAGTCCTCGATGACTCATTTTAAAGTCCTTGGCCTTGACCTCGAAGATCAATTCCTTGGCCTCAAAGCCTTCAAGTCCTCGAAATTGTCCTGTCCTCGCCTCGAGGACAGCGTTATTTTTTGATTGGTGGAAAAGGAAAATAACCAAACAAAACATAACAGATAATCCAAACATTTAGCCTTTCAATTAGCTTCTTTTCCTTAAAAAGAAAATATTGTACAAAGTGATTGCCAAGTCATAGTAAACTAGATTTTAAATAGCATTGTGTGAAAACTCTAATTGGAGAATGAGGGGCAAAAGGCAGGGAAGAATCGTTATTTTTAAGTCTGCTAATATTCAGTATTTCCGGTGCATGTGGTACAAACAGCAAAGCCCAAAAACCATCCAGGTCCATAACAAGGGATCCGGAGTCCAGACACAAACATTTTTGAGTTGCTAATGCTAACTCATGACCGTGCCTATCTGAGTGTGGACTCGGAAAAAACTATTCTATACGAGCGTGATAATAAAACGTTATACAGTTACCAAGGGATAGCCTATTAAACAGAGTATGTTAGTGTCAGAGATGGAGTCGAGGACACAACGTTCTAGGCCAAGGCCTAGACTCCAAAAGAATCCTAGCCCAAGGCGAAGGACCAACTTTTCGAGGACAGACCTACTCCTGGCCAAAGGCAGTAATGCTCAAGACCAAGGACACAATTTGGCAAGTGGTCTCAAAAAGAAAAAAGGTCATTGCGCAGGAACAGCATATTTTTTGCAAAATTTTAGGCGATCTCAAAAAAAAGTCATTGAACTGGAAGCCGAAGTTTGTAACACTAAAGTTTTCTTTGGTTATTTTTCGTTTTCACGAATCAAAAAATAGTCCTGCCCTTGAGCTGAAGACATGGCATTTTCTAGAACTTGTAGGCTTCGAGGCCAAGGAATTCAAAATGTGTTCTCAAGGACTCCACCTCTGGTTAGTCTCTCCGTGATATAACTAACAAAACTTATCTTGAGAAAGCCAACTTGTTTTACATATACGTATGCGAGCAAATATTGCGAAGATGTTTTTTTGTAATAAGAAGAAATACATTCTAATCACTGCTAAGTGGTCTGGGGACAAAGCCACATTTGCTAAACGATTTTTGAGTAGAAAATCGCCGCTAGGAATCCCAAGTCAAACTATACTGTATCAGAAAAAACGCTAAAAAAAGAATTAAAGATACGAGGGTGAAATTAAATGTATCTCTAATTGTTCGAATGCCTGGAAAGATGTGCGCTGCAGTTAATCAATTTTTCAAACGACGCCATTAAGATGAGGAGAAGAAGCTCCCGTGAAAAATTAGGGCATTTTTCGAAAAAAACAATAATGTATAATTTTTACATTTCTACAACTGTGAGCTTTCAAAGGGGTGGGCTTGGGGGCATATTACAAATGTCTTCAATACCTTCCTCCTTGATACAGCCCTGCTGAGATTTTCAGGTTACTTTCAGCTATTAAATACCTAAGTTAGATTTTGCAAAGTGTTTTTAGCCAAAACGTGTGCGCTTATTCATTAAAAGGCAATTAACAGGCGATAAAAAGACATCACGAGCACTAAAACGTACAGAAACGATTCACCTAAAATTAGATTGGAAAAATGTGGGAAAACTTCCTCGAGGACACATTCTTGAAGTCCTTGGCCTTGGCCTGAAAAGTTCAAGTCTTTGGCCTTGGCCGCGAAGCATGAAGTCCTCAAAAATTATTTACCACTATTTTTTGAACCGTTAAAATTTTGTTGGAAAAGAATTAAAGATAATTAACGACTTTCAAAATTTAAATGTGTTGGAAAGGCATCTGTACAACGTCAATCAAAATTTTACAACTCTGGTTAGTTCTATTTTCAACTTTTAAGGAGTTCATTGAATTTTCACGTAGCAGCGTAATTGTTAAAATTGCGTTACAAGCAAAACCCTCGTTAAAACAAATGTTTTGACAGTAACCTTTTGCTCCAAACAAAACTTTTTGATCTAGAAATGCCAATATGATTTTTGAATTTTATAACTTACATTATCTTGACCTGAAATTTGACCCGTTATCCTAAATATCAAATCTACCCCCTCAACTAGCCCACTGCAATATTTTTCTAGGAAGAATTTAATATAAGCACATGTATGAACAGTTCTAACGATATTTCTCAAAATTTAAGAACTAAATGAAAACAATGCTTGCCTTAGCAATTAGCATGGAAAAAGATACCAACACAACCAAAATTTAGAAACAAAAAATCAAATTCGTATAAATTTATAAGTGATGTTGCAGAGTCTACCTTTACAATGACTTCACATTCAAAATTTACTCTACTCTGTGCTTTCCAGAATCCTATGTGTAATGTTTAAAGTCAAAGAACTATACTAATTATCCACTTCTTTTGCACATCGCACTCTTTTTAGTTCATTTTAACAGCTTTGGGGTAATTCGCTCTCAAAGTTTAAAGGTCTCGAAAACTTATCAAAATAATGAAGTAAGGTCAATCAAAAAGTTATTAGAAGTACCTAACAGTTTTTCACTTTATTATAAAATAACATAGAGCAATCTTTAAAATTCCAGCAACTTTATTACATCAGCCTAACTTAACGCTAACCATGGCCAGAAACATGCACGCATTTTACAGCTATTCCTATTCTGAGAACGCTATTTAGCAGTGCGAACCAACGGCCAACACATTGGATATTGTACAGTATAATGTATTACATCCATTATTCAGCACCAAAGCATTTTTAATAAAATTCTTTAAAAACTTTGAAGAGCAAGTACAAGATTTTTTCAACGTCACAAGTGACAGTGTAGCAAAAAAACTCGGCCATCTAGCTTAAATTTGTAAAAGCCATTAAGCTTAAATACTTCAACATCTTAAATGTTGCAATAATCCCATAAGTTTGACTCTTCCACTTCTCTGTGATACCAATTCATTGTGAGAATAATCATGTTATAGTTTGAATGTACAGTTAAGGATTAATTGTCCAACATGGCATTGCCAAGTTTGGCATGTTTTATCTTTTTCTTATATTAGCCTACCGGTACTCTTAAAATTTGATAAGTCTAGCTGGAGAAATTCGTATTAAATATTTTAAAATTTTAAGGAGCCGATTTGACATAGTCTCCTCAATGTGGCCAACCAAAGTTTGTTATCTTTCATCTTTGATTCTTATTAACCTATCCCATAGATTTAATTTGTTTAGGTTCAGTAGTTAATTGGGGGAGGCGTAAGCATAACTAAAAGATCGGTAGGTGTCAACATAATTGGAGTATGGTATTCCCACATTTTTTTATATAATATTTTTACCTATCTTGGAAAATCTTATTTGTCTAGCTTGGGTGGTTAAAATTTTGAAAGACTCGTTGGAGGAACACTCCTCAATTGCAGCGCCTGAAATTAGTCACATTTTATATACCTATTCTGATTTTATCTTTCTTTTATATTTACCTATTCTGAAAGTTTCATAAGGCTAGCTTGAATGGTTGAAAAGTTTGAATTTAGAAGGACCCATTCCCCCATTTTGGTGCCCCAAATTTTCTCAAATTCTATCTTTCCTTGATATTTGCTTCCGTATCCTGAAATTTTGATGTGTCTAGCTTAAACATTTAAAAAGTTTGAATGTTGCCGAACTCGTTTGAACTCGTTTGAGAGGGACTCATCGTCGTGTTACCCCAAAGTGTTTTCAAATTTTATCTTTGCTTCATATTTACTTATTCTAAAAATTTCATCAGTCTAGCGTAAGTGATTAAAGTTTGAATTTTGGCGTCCTTGTTTGAGGGGGATCCCATCATTTTGGTACCCCCAAAATTTATCAAACTTTATCTTTTCATATTCGCCAACCCTGAAAATTTTATGTGCCTAGTATGTGTGGTTAAAAACAGAGGTGGAGTCGAGGACTCAAGGCTCGAGGCCAAGGCAAAGGCCAAGGACACAAAAAAATCCGAGGCCAAGACAGCCTTTGCGAGGACAGACCCTCTCGAGGCCAAGGACAGGAATGCTCGAGGCCAAGGACCAACGACACAGCCGCAAGTGTTCTCCAAAAAAAAAGGTTTTCATAAAAGTTTTTCAGGCAATCTCCAACTTATAGGCGTCGCCAGAATTTTTGATTGGGGAAGTCTAAACCACAAATCACATGCAATGACGTCATCAAAAATTTGCCTGTTGGCTCTTAACCAAGATTTTGCAAAGGGAGAGGGCTTAAACTAATATAGTTGAAAAGCGCAAATACGTAACTTTGGAGACGTTTTGAGAAAGCCAGTGTAACTCAAATGTATCACAGACGGCGGTTCTGGGGGTGGGGCCCCCAGCAGCCGGAGGCTTTGGGGGTCCGGGGGCGAAGCCCCCAGCTGTTGGGCGATTTTTTGTAATTTTTTGGAAAAAAGAGCTATTTTAATGCCATTGAATCACATTTCGCACATGTTTAGAGCTATTTGAAAGCACTAGATTTTTGACATTTGAAAGCCAATTAAAAAAATTAAATTGTTTAATCCTCCTTTTAGTTGCAATTTAAGTCCAAAACACGTTTAACATCTTGCATTTTGGCGTTAAAGTTTAATTGTACGTGATTTGGTCCAGGTAGGGGGAAGTAATTAAGGTACATTGTCTCGTGCAACATTTTAGCAGTAAATGAAAACCCACTCGAAGATTTTTCTTCAAGATTTTTGTTTTTTCATGAAAATAACCAGTTTATAGAAGTGCATGTTAGACCCGGGGCCCACGCCCCCTCACTTGAAGTTCAACGATTTGTTCAATCAGCATTTTCCTTGGGTAATTTTTTTAAAAGTATTTTGTGCGTAAAAACTGGCGAGGTGGAGGTGAATTAATGAATTGTTATTGAAAAATAGTACAATAGATGGTTATGCTTACTAACCACGTTATTGCCGGGCCGAATTTATATCGCACTGGGCCCCTGGCACCTTGGAGATTTTCGCAACATCTTTCTGCCAAATGGAGGTGAAGACTATAAAAAGTCTTAAGATTTGAGCTCAGGGCTCTTAGCTGGTACTGCGCCATATTGTGGTAAATCCGGCCTTGGTTAATGCATTACGTTCATAAAAAGGCTAGATGTGATCCTGAGATAACCTATCCATTTCTTCCAGGTTTACGTTTAAACTGGCTGGCAAAAATTGATTTGAGTGGGTCCCGGGGCCCCTGGCCTTCTATATTGTTGTTCGCTACTGGTGTTAGCGAAAAATGCTGAAAAGAAACTGAAACTAAAGAAACATAGGCTTTTTTGTCACCTTTTTGTCATTGGTGAAATTTCAATTGGGGGGGAGGCTCGCTTGGTTAAGCCTATGCTCCAATCGCGGAAAACAAAAAAGGCATTTTTAAATTTTCTGCAAGGTTTCTGGCGTTTTCCAACAAAATTTCAACGGTTCAAAAAATAGTGCTGTCCTCGAGCCGAGAACAGGGCAATTTTCGAGGACCTAAGGCTTCGAGGCCAAGGCCAAGGACTTGAGGCTTCGAGGCCAAGGCCAAGGACTTCAAAATGTGTCCTCGAGGACGTCCTCGAGGACTCCACCTCTGGTTAAAAAGTTTAAATTTTGGCAGCCCCGATTAAGGGGGACCCCCATTCTGGTACTTCCGAATTTTGTCGTATTTTATCTCACCTTTATTTTAACTAAACAGTTTTATGTGTACAGCTTAAAAGGTTTCAAAAATTTCAATTTTGGAGGGCTCCAATTTTGCGGCAACCTCCATTTTGAAATCCCAAATTTTTTTAGGTTTAGTTTATTTTTAACATCTACCCATTCCGAAAATTTGATCCATTTAGATCTAATGGTTTAAAAGTTTAAAATTTTGGTGTCCCTGTTTGAGGAGGGCCCCCAATTTTGATATTCCCAATTTTGTCTTTTCTTCATCGTCGCCTACCAGGAATATTTCATGAGTCTAGCGTGAATGGTTAAAAAGTTTGATTTTTGGCGGCCCCGTTTTGGGTAAATCCCCATTTTGGTACCTCCAAATTTTGTCAAATTCTATCTTTCTGTTATGCTGACTTACATTAAAAATTTCATGTGTCTAGCTTAAAAGGTTAAAAAGTTTGAATTTTGGAGGGCCCGTTTGGGGAAAAACACCCATTGTGGAACACCCAATTTTTGTTAGGTTTAGTTTATTTTTAACATCTACCCATTCCGAAAACTTGAACCATCTAGTTGCAGATGTTTAAAAGTTCAAAATTTTGGAGGACCCGATTGAGATGGATCCCCCAACCTGGCACCCCCCATTTCAGTCCCACTCTAGTCGTTCTTGATATCTCCAATCGCTTAAAATTTGATCACACTGCATAGAGCGGTTTAGAAGTAGATAGCCGAAGAAGAAAAAGAAAAAAAGTAAGAAAAAAGATAAAAAAAAGAAAATTGGTATTCGAGTTGGATTAAACGAACATAACCAAAAGAAAGACGGTTGATAGTGTGCTCAAAAATAACAAATGATTTTCTATCAATATCGGTAATTACTGAGATATATCGGTTCAAAATCGCCCACTTTCTGCCCATTTAAGTCCCGTAAAATTTTGGTCACGTGACCGGGAGCCCCCAACTTGGTTTGCATAATCCATTCATAAGCACCCACGTAGTGTTCAAAGTTCAGATGTGCACGCAAAGTGTTTTTTAGTTATAGGCGAATTAATAAATTTTCAAGTCAAAAATCGTTTTTTTAATGTTTATTTGTGTGTCAATTCACGATCATGAACCCTACGATCCCCAAACTTAGTACACATGACACTTTTATTAATTCTCATGTTGAGTCCAAATTTCAACTTTTTAGGTTTAACCGTTTGCTCGATATGAGCAAATCAATTCTCGTCTGCCAAAATTCGCAAACAAAATCAAAACTACTCTGCGCTTACGCGATGTCCCAATTAAGCTTATGATACTGTATTTTGGTACTTAACGCGTAATGCACTATAAATAGTGATGGAGTTCTCGAGACTGGTCTCAGGTCTCGAGACTGTCTCGAGACACATTTTTGAAAGTCTCGTCGCGGTCTCGCCTCAGACTTGAACTTCAAGTCTCGATCTCAAGTCTTGGTCTCGAAAAGTCATGGTCTCGATATATGAAAAGTCTCGAGACTCAAAATCTTGGTTAGGCGTAGGAGTAAAATTTTGAATTTAATTATTTAATGCAAGCAAGGCAAACAAAGATTCGATTGACTTTCTAGGTCTCAACACCTTTTTAATTGCTTTCCAACAATCTCCTTTATTCATTCATTTCGGTCAATTTTCATTCATTTCCGTCAATGTTTTTAAACTGAGATCGTGAGAAACAAAGTTTTGCTATAAAACCTCAATTTTTGATAATTGGCTACTCAGTAGGAGATTCTTGAGGTTCGAAAAAACTCAGGTAGAGCCGTGGGAGAAAACTGCTCGACCTGTTATTCATCATTATCTTTGTTATTTACTTATGAAAGGTGTGATGTAAAACAGTCTGGAGGGGAAGAAGCCACTTAAGCGGTATTATTTGATGTTGATCTTTTTTGAAGGTGCTAATTGCCGCAGTCTACATTTTTGCTTTCTGGTAGTAAATGCCCTAAACCTTTTTCTCGTTCAGGTTCCTTGCACGTGGACCGAGTTTGAGGTGGTAGCATGGCAGTGCGATGAGGTTTGGTCAAGGAAGGTTAATCAGGACAGCTCAGACCTCAAAGTGATTGTTTTCAGTCTCATTCTGTTGAACAGATCTTTCGTAGTATGATACAGTTAAGATTGCAGACTCAGAATGATGAACTTAAGTCTACTTTACCACTGCTTTTTTGTAAATATCAAACATTAGGAGTAACAATTACGTCCAGTGAAGATTAAAATAGTTTGAGGTAAAAATTTGAGGTATAAACATGGGCCACCAAATGGGGAAGACGCGTGACCCGAAAAGATTTTCAGGGCAGTATCGGAGAAATAAAGTCTTGATAAGAAATAATACCTAACTCAGGTATTTGTTATACATTACGGTGTTTGCCGTGTACTAGGACAACTAGGTTACTGAATCATTCATCTTGATGTCTTGTTTATGAAAACACAATCGCACATTCCACCAAAGCCTTCTTGTCATTCAAATAACTATCTGAATGCAACTGCTTTAGCAAGCCCGCTTTATTTTCGATTTAAATGACCGGTTAGCGTTAGCAGTTAAAGACACCGCCATCAGAGCGTGAAGTCTGCGTTTCGATTCTTGGTCCGGTCAAAATCGGACACAGTGTCGCTAACGTCTCGCCCCGCTGCGATGTTTCTTTGGTGCAGTGTTGCTCAATGCCCGTGCACTAAGCCGCGAGTTTATGAAAACTTTTATTTTAATTTGATTTAGCAACTCGCTTCGAAATCGAGTCTCGAAGTCTCGTCTCGGTCTCTAACAAACTCATCGAGTCTCGATCTCGGTCTCTGAAATTTTTTCAAGTCTTGGTCTCGGTCTTGGACTCGAATTTTTTCCAAGTCTCGGTCTTGGTCTCGGTCTCGACCATCAGGGTCTTGACTACACCACTAACTATAAATTTGCAAAATAAAATAGATTTCTAATCTTTACTTCATAGGTGTGATTTAGAGGTCGGAGTCTTACTGCTTGTGCTAAATTTTATGTTGTAAAGAAGCTCGAGTTATTCCAGTACGCTTTTCCTTGTTTCATTACCCTTGGAAGTAGTTAGATCTTTCATACCCTAAATTGGGCAGATCGCCAACTATTATCGGATTTGGCAACCCTAACCAATTTTTAACTTGACTGATTTCTACCAAAGCTCAATAATTTACAACCTAATATCTTTAGTAAAAATGTAATTTTTCATTTTGGGAAAAACAAGCTTTGGGAAAATTGTATCACCTAGTATCACATTCAGTAGCGTAGCCAGGGGGGGAGGCTCGAGCCCCCCCATTGGCCTGAAAAGTATGCAAAATCGCACGTGTTTAGTGCTTTTGAGGCCGATTTTTGCTCAAAAAATGAAAACAGCCTCCCGAAGGGATTTTGTGAGGAAGCTGTGAAAGAGTTGCAGTGATTCGGGCAGAAGAACCGTTTGAATTTCTGATTTCAGCTGAAAAAACCGTCTGAATTTTGGTGAAGACCTTTTTTTTTTTTTTTTTGGAGATCACCTGTTTTAGGGCGGAAAAACCGTTTGAATTTCCGATTTTGGCCGAAAAATCTGTCTGAATTTTTTTTTTGGAGAACACCTGTTTTTGGGCGGAAAAACCGTTTCAATTTCTGATTTCGGCCGAAAACTCCGTCTCAATTTCGGATCAGTTGTCTCACTTTTTCAAAAAAGCCTCCCCCCCCCTTTTCCAAATCGTGGCTACGTGCCTGATCACATTTTTTGTAAATTGATTCCAAAAGCAACTTCCAACCTTGAAAACTTCACTTCTAAAGGCATTCAAACCCCCCCAATTTAAGAGAATTTGATATTTTCAAATAGAAAATTATAAAAGATAGTTTCAGACCAAAATTGAGTGGTCGCAGTCTGGCAGCCGGGATGCGCGCCAACTAGGGTTTCACTGCAATTTCTCTTCGCGCTTCTCGAAACAATTCTAAAATGCCTCAAATTTTATGAATATATTTTTAGCAACAGAAACAATAATTTACCACAACTTTCCCAACGAAACTAATGCAGGAAATTGTGATCCTCGCAGATGTGCTACCCACAGTGTTACTTATGACGTCAGCATGGACAAGATAATTGCACTAATTGAACAATCAACTGAATGTCGTCAATTTATTAAGGTATATGTTTGAATTTGATAAAAAAAAATTATTTTGAAGTATTTCCGTAAAATTCTTTAGATTGGAGCGATATTTCTTTATTGTATAAATAAGTTTTTACTTTAAAATTATATTCGCGATATTGCCAGCATAATTTGACAATGGCAGTAGTGTTGATGAATTTTAGGACGAGAAATTTATTTAGTCGCCGAATAACAGTGACAATTATAAAGCATAAGTAACTAAGAAGATAGCGCTGGTAAAATAACTACGGCAGTTTACTTTGAATTTGTTTAGCATGCGACAGGGAAGCCGCGAGTGGAGCCTGTGGTCATTGACTCAAGCAATCACCAGAGCTGGGCATATCCGCTAGTAGGCTGTAATTGCGGATTTGCAATATTAGTTGTGGAATGCGGAATTGCGGTTTTACGTACTTTGATTGCGGTGCGGACTTAATGACATCAAAAGAGGTTACGCAATTACGAACTGCGGGCTTGAAACACTTTGCGTAGCCCAGCACTGGTAACCATAACCGTAGGAGGCGGGGAAGCTGGAGGGGCGGCCGCCCTCCCATTTGTTTCAAAGCGTCGAAAGTTCGGGCAAATAGTTTTTTTATTTGGGCACACACTGTGAGACAAAACAGATCAAATCCAATGACTTGTTAACCCGCAACTTATGATTTTGTTTTGCTTAAAAATGTAATGACTATTTTGCCACCAGCGGCTAAATAAGCCTAAACGCAATTTACCCGGTTGTGACAAAATAGGCGTATTTGATAATCTTGAGTACAACAATGCTGTTTGTGTTTTTGATCTTTGAAAATTTGAAAACTACAGTAATATTAGAATTTAGGTACATACTCTTAAAATCAATATAATGGTAAATTTAAACAAAGTAAGTAAGAGTAACTTACAGGTAATTGTTGCTTTCATTCTATATCAGCAAGTGCTGCTATATACTCAACATTTGGTAAATGCCCTCCACGTATCATTTTTTGTTCTATTGCCAGTAGCATGGGTGTGTAAGCGTCAACGCCACTTTTCCTGACTTTGTTTTAATCTTAGTGATCTATTTATTTCGAGCTATACACAGATCAGTTGCACAAATGATCTTTTTATTAGGTATGTGCAATTGTGCAGTGCATGCTGATAGACCCGAGAGTGGATATAATGCCGATTTTTTTTTCATTTTTTATTTTTACTTTGAAGCATATTCTGTGAGACAGCAAGTAGTTTGAAGTGTTACCAGTAGCCATGTACTTTTTACGTAGTATTTTTTTACGGCAGTGTTCTATTTATCTGAGATGTAAACCTGTTGACAATGCCTGTGACACTGACAGAGGTGGGCACAGCGCAATTAGAAGCGCAAAGCGCAACTTCCGCAACCTCCGCAATTGCGGAAGTTGCATTGCGCTTTAATTTTTTATTTTTAAACATTGCGGAAGTTGCGATGCGGACTAAAGTCTTTAAAATTTGTTGCGCTTTAATTGCGCTGCTCTTCCACAATTTTTTTTGGTTAAAAGCGCAATTATATACATTGAACTTAGTTTTGTTCCATTTCGATCGCAATATTAAAAATCGACAACCTTCTTTAGCAAATTATTTGCTCTTTTTTGGTCTAAAATTGCAAAAAATGAGGTATTTGCATTGTGTTGTGAAATTTCAATTGCGGAAGTCAGGTTGCCCTTTAACTTGGTACGAAAATGCCGTTCCGCAATTGCGGAATTGCGCTACGCTTTAACTGAATCAAAAACTTCCTTGCCGAAGTTGCGCTGTGCTTCAGAAATTAAAAAAATTAAATTGCGCATTTTGCGCTGCGATTTTACTGGTTGGAAAGATCGTTGCGCTTTGTTGCGTTGCGCTTTTCATGTAATGTTATTTGTTCCCACCTCTGGACACTGAACACTTGAGTTGTAGGTACAGACTACGACGGCTTTTAGCAAGGCTGCACAGTGCACAAACAGTGCTGAAATTTTTTTGATATTTTTACTGCTCGCATGGCACCTATTTTGTTTATTGAATCTGCAATGCAACAAGTAGTGGAATAATTCAGACGAAAGCTAATGCTACTTGTATTCTTGGAGCCATAAGCTTTGTTCTATTTTCTTTTCTTTTTTTATTAACAGTATGGTATATAGGCGACCGACTATCAGCTATTAGGTAAAACTCGGTAAGTTTTGCCAGATTGAAAGCTTCAAAAGTTTGACGTGTTATGGTGGATGTGATTTAATGATATTCAAATCAAATCAATTTTTTTTCCTAACAATCATAAAGAAAAGTTATGTTCATGCTATTTACGGAATATCAGCAAAATGATTATGTTGTGTGCGTTGTAACAGATAATGCTCGGGTGCTTTTTTGTGGTTCAAGTCTCTTGTGATGTAAACCACTTCATGTTTGCTATTACATCATAAATAAGTCCGAAGTATCGTAATGATAACAATAACTCCTACACTTTTTTATGATCAATGCAGTCAATACTGGCAGGTTGTTATAGATTGAAGGCTGTGTCCTAGGCGGAATGCCTAGGTCTTCACTGTCTGGTCCTGCGTTCAAGAGGCTAACAAAGGAGATTCCAAAAACAAACTTGTCTTAATAAAAAAGCAAATAAAAAAGACCAGTCCAGCAAAAATTTATCGAAGATTACCCGGCTGAGCGGAAAACACTTCAAACTGAAAGAGCGAATTTAACAACATAAAAAAAAAACATCTTGACGCTACTGTTCAAAAATAAGACTGATTTAACTACCGTGCTAGAATTAAAACGTTGCTGCAATAAGGTGATCAGCAAACGGCAAAACGGCGCGTCTTTCAGACAACTTTGCAGAGTTTCTACCGAGCGAATAATGAAAGACGCGCAACACAAAAGTAATATGCAAATGAGGTAAATGGACGAGTTAACGACAGAACATAAAACCTAGGTTCGAATTCAACTATAAACGATCGTGCTGTAACACAGGTAACTAGGTAAATTGTGAGGGGAGACTTAAACTGATAGGCCAAAGCTTGCTGAATTTCAGTTGAGAATTACAAGCAGACATTGACGCTTGCATGATAAAACGTAGTGTATTTTGCTGTGCATAGCAAGCAGGGATGTGGAAGCAGTCAAATTTTTAATGCTTTCGCTTCCAGCTTCTCTTGAAGTTTTATGCTTCCGAGTTCGCTTCCGCTTCCTCATCTTTGGAATTTTTTGCTTCCGCTTCCAGCTCCGGATAGAATTAGTCGCTTCCGAGTTCGCTTCCGCTTCCGGTCTCTTGCATTAAAGTGCTTCCGCTTCCTCAAAAATTTAACCCCTTCCTCTTCCACATCCCTGCTCAGTATGAAACAGCTAATTGTGTTTAGTGTGAAAAAAGCAGGCAAGTTTACTTTGTAAGCTATTTTATTTGACTAGTTTTGTCGACAGGGCATGGTCTGGAGTAGAATTGAAGACGATTTTTCATTATTCCATACTGGCAAGTTTCTTCCATTCCATTTCCATTCCATACTAAAAATCTTCATTTTCCATATTCCATTCCATACCAAAATTTTCTTTCTTATTCCGGTCCACACTTTCATACCAAAAAAATTTTAGACTGGAGGCAATGCAACGTATATTTTGCTGCTTTGCATCTTTGCAATGTTGTAAGCAACCGCTCGTGAAGGTGCGTCAACAATACTAAGATGCAGCAACCGGTATCTGGTGTGCATATTGCACATGGTTTAATGCTTAGGCGTAGCCAAGATTGTCAATTGGGGGAGGGCTAAACCGTAAATCACATGTAATGACGTCATCAGAAATTTTCGAAAAGAGATACTTTTTACAGGACAAAGAATGAAAGATCAAAAGCTAGAGGTCTGATTTAGCACGTAACCAGGATTTGCTGAAGGGAAAAGACTAAAACCGCAAGTTAAAAAGTTTTACTAACATATCAAAATTGGGAGACGTGGTGAGCAAATTAGTGCAACTCAAACGTGTCACAGACGGGGCCTGGGAGCGGGGCCACCAGCTGCCGTGGGCTATGAGACTCTGGGGGCGAAGCATCCAGCCGCCGGGCGATTTTTAGTAAGTTTTTGGAAAAAAATGGCTATTTCAATTCCATTTGGATCACATTTCTCACGTTTTCAGAGCCATTTGAAAGAGCAATATTTTGTAGATTTGAAAGCTAATTCAACAAATCCCTCCTTTCACTTCAGGTTAAGTCCAAAACACGTTTAAAATCTTGCATTTTGAGTTAAATTTTGTGACTATGGCCTGGTCAGGGGAATTAAGGTACATTGCTTTCTGCAACATTTTTAGCATTAAATCATTCTCTCGAAGATTAGCCTTTGAAGATTTTTGTTTTGTCATTAAAATAACCAGTTTTAGGAATATGGACAACCAGAAGCCCAGGCACCCCTGATTCAACTTCAATAATTTGTTCAATAAGCATTTCCCCAAGCTAAGTTTTTTTCAAAGGCATTTTTGCCTAGTGAAAACTGATAAGATGGAGATGGATTGTTATTTAAAGTTGGTAGGTGGTTAAGATGGAATTTAAAGTTATTTCAAGTTAGTACATCAGATGCAATAAATGGTTACTAATCATGTTATTGCAATATCAAAGTTAGCTCGGGGCCTAAAACATATTATTGCACAAAAAAGTTAGATGAGGGCCTGAGATTGCACCTTTTAGAACAAAAACACTAAATTTACCCCGGCTTGGACATTTAAATTGGTTGGCAAAAATTTTAATTTAGAGGGCCCAGATCTCTGGTCTTCAATATTAAGTTATTGCTAATTGCTATTGTACGCATGTAGTGTTGCGCCCAAAAAATGCTAAAAAAACTAAATACTTAGGCTTTGTATCATCATTTTTATCAATGGTAGCATTTCAATTGCGGGGAAGGCAGAGGGCCTGGGCCCCTGGTTACGCCTATGGTTTAATGATAACCGTACAAGTTTGCTCTCATATCAACAATAAAATTTGTCATAACCAAATTGCTAAAGAACATTTGCCGTATTAGAAATACCAAGCTTTAACACCAAAAAGAATTATTCTAAGCTGAAAAACTAAGAATATAAATAAAAATAAGTTGAAATGGGAATGAAACAGCAAATACGAGTTTTCCAAACGATGTAAAAAAACAAAATTTATGACTTGGCAAATTGTCAATCTCAAAAAAAAAAACAAGTTAAACCTGTTAAAGTCGTCAACTATAACATCAATGCTGCAATTTGCAATGTACTTACAATGATGCAATACGTACGAGAGTTGGAACAGGTCAGGATTTTCTTGACCCGACCGACCGGTAAATTTCAAAATCAAAGGTTTTTTTACAGAAAGTTTTTGTTCACTGTTCAATGTATCTAATGAAAAATTTTCAAAAGGAAGGAAGCATGGGTGAGGTGTTAAAATTTATGACTTTGGACGGGGGTCTCAGAAAAAAAACTCAAAAAAGCGTTTGCGTTTTTTGCAAAAATGACTCAATTTTAAGACTTTTTTTGGTAAAGTTTCGGTTTGAATGACCTGTTTTGAGCGGCGCAAAACGTGCACAAAATAAGCATAAAAAGCACTGTAGGGCACAAGCTAAATTATTAGACGTTCTTTCTAATGATATTTTTCAAAAGGCCAAAAAATGAAGTTACAATTTTTTGGGTATTGGTGACAGATTATTTGCAATTTGCCGAGCAGCAAACACTAAACTTTTTTTCGTCATTGCTGCCTTAGCAGTTGCAAAAAGATAAACAAGAAAAAAATAACAGCAAAAGATAGGTAACAGTAAAAACATGTGAACTTCACAATACTAGTACTATTGTACCCAAAAACATTAAAATGATGGAGCAATAACATTAAATGATGTTGAAAATTATGTCACTAACAGCGTGAAAACAAGGAATATTAAAAAATTATGTCCTTATATAACAGCGTGAAAAAAAGGAATATTGAAAAATTATGTCACTAACAGCGCGAAAAAAATTAATAATATTCATAACAACTAGCTGCTTCACTAACAGTTTGAGAACGTATGAAAAGGATCTATTGCAAAACATAATGTACTGGAAAAGCTTTGTAGCTCCATAAAGATTTATATACGGACGGAACAATTAATGTAAATCTCTGCGGAGCTAAAAAGCTTTTCCAGTACATTATGTTTTGCAATAGATCCTTTTCATACTTTTTCAAATTGTTAGTGAAGCAGCTAGTTGTTACGATTATTATCAATTTTTTTCACGCCGTTAGTGACGTAATTTTTTAGTATTCCTTTTTTCACGCTGTTAGTGACGTAATTTTTCAATATTCCTTTTTTTTTCACGCTGTTAGTGACATAATTTTCAATATCATGTATTGTTATTGCTCCATCATTTTAATGTTTTTGGGTATAATAGCACAAGTAGTGTAATGTTCGTATGTATTTACTGTTACCTATCTTCTGCTGTTATTTTTTTCTCATTTATCATTTCGTAACTGCAAAGGCAGCACTGCCAAAAATTGTTCTGAAGAAGCTTCCCGGTTTGGGAAGCGAAATGTCAAACCAATAAATAAACTCATCGGTAGTACGAAGTCGTTATGAATAATTATCCCGATGAACGCAACTCTTCCGTTATTTTCATTGAAAACACTAAACTGTTATGACATTGACTGGAAAATATTCGAAATAAAATGTGCCCCAGCAGCTTGTTTAAATGCTGCTACTGTACTTTAGAACAAGCCATGGTTAGTTAGATATAAAAAAATAAGAGCTATGTCTTTCTTGCCCAGTGCAGAGTGTGGTAAATTTAAGTTGAAGCAAGCTTTCCAAAGCGGCAAGATTTTAGTATGTTGTAAAAAATCTGAAATCTGCGCCACTTCTACTCTTAAGCTGATTAAAATGATGCTAAAATGCCAGGTAGTGCAAGCCTCTTCCATATGCATGCTTTATTAGAATCTGATAACGCGATTTTAACGTATATTTTGCACTTTTTTGCTTTGTGCCGTGGCCCAAAGTCGGGAGGCATGGCACGATACTTCCACCCTAAATACATCCCTGGATGTGCATGTCTGATGGTCACAGTATATTAGTCACAGCTTGAAACCATTCAACAAGTGTTTTCGAAAGGCGGGGTTTGGTAATACTGATTTTTTATAAAAAGTTTTATTTATGATAAAATATATTATATTTTGGTTGGTACTTAGATGTCTTTTAATTGCCAGAAAGGAGAATTAGACCGGTTTTTCAACCGGCTTGACCGGGCTGTCGAAGAATCTCGACCCGACCGGCAACCCGACCGGTTTCCATCTCTGATACGTACACTGTTTGCCAATATAAACGACCAAAGTACCGCGATTTATCGACAAATAATTCGCGTAGATATTGAAGTTGAATATGAATATTTCTGTGACGATATTACAGTATATATCACCACCCGACATCGGTTTGTATTTTTCTTTAAATACAATGCACAAAATCTAGTATGGAATTGGTATGGAAGTATGGAAGATTGTCTTCCATTCCATTCCATTCTGGCATCTTCCATATTCTATACCGAAATTTCCTTTCCATTCCATTTTCTTTTCCCCATTATGCCCTGGTTGTCGATTCTATATTATTATTAATATTGTTACATTTTACCCAACGGTTGTAGCCAGGTTGAAAATCGGAAGTGCCTGATTTTAAAAAAATTGCTTCCGCTTCCGGATCCTTTTCAACACTTTCGCTTCCGAGTTAGCTTCCGCTTCCAATCTTTTTTATCAAAGTGCTTCCTCTTCCGCTTCCACATCCCTGGTAGCAAGTTAGAATGGCTGGTGTATGATTGTAAACTTCACTGTCCAGTGTGTTTATAACAAGTAGTTTTCATTGCAGCTTTCATTTCAGCAAGCGCTTATGTGTCTAATTAATCTTCACTCATTTTTTTGCAGTTGTAGCTTTAAATTTTTTTGCAGTTTTAGTTAGAATATTTACATTGAAGTCAAATGATAATGTTGTCTAATTACTGTGCGTTGTACACTGTACAAATTGGGAGTCGTAACATGAATCGCAAAACAGCCAACCTTGCAGTAGCGTAGACAGGGGGAGGGGCTAGAGCCCCCCCCCATTGGCCTGAAGAGTCAGCAGAATATTCCGTTTTTGGCACTTTTGAGGCCGATTTTTGCTCTAAAACAAAATAGATCCCCCATTCGGATTGGTGGGTATAATTGGGCAAGAACCTGATATGAATTTGACCAGAAAAACTGTGGAGATCATCTAAATTTGGACAGAAAAACCGGCTCAATCTGAGTGAAGACCGATCAAAATTTAGGTCAAGATCGTTTGATGTAGCTTCCAGCTTCCAAAACAGCCACCCATTTCCAGTTCCTGGCTACGCGCCCGCAACCTTGTTGGCGAGAAACTGAGCATTGTTGCTGTTATGTTTTTATTTATTACTAGCAACTTAATGACCAGTCGATAGCGGTAGTTAAACCAGACTCTTCATTTGATGAATGTCCAAACGCTCATTACTCGACAATGCAATTTTAGCTGGTAGGATAACTCTGGCTACAAGACAGCTCGTAACTTTTATTTCTAGGGAAATATTCATTATCTGAATATTCTTTTATATTTAGCAGGTTTCTGTGCAATGCCAACTGAATTTACTACAGTTTTATTTAGCATTCACTGATATAATTTTTTGAATACTGATTCTCCGAAAAGTGAATCAAAACACTTTCATGTTGTCAAATGTCACAAAAAGGGTTGACTCCCAAAAAAGATTTATTACTAAATCAGTTCCAATAAACTCATTACGCGTAATATTTGGGCAAGTAAACAAATATTTGGGCAATTTTGTGTTCGCCCCCCACCCAAACTGTATCAGTCTCCTACGGCTATGTTGATAACCACCCTTACCCGTCTGAATTATAATTCGCTATTTGTGCCAGTAATGGGGACTTCGCGTAAGCGCGTAGTACGATTGTTTTTTTTCGCGAATTTTGGGAGATAAGGATTGATTTACTCATTATTAGCAAACAGTAAAACCTAAAAAGTTGAAATTCGAACTCAACATGAGAATTAATGAAAGCGTCATGTGTGCCAATTTGGGGATCCTAGGTCACGTGATCGTGAATTGACACACAAAAAAAGCATAAAAACTGGCGATATTTGGCTTGAAAGTTTATTAATTCGCTTATAACTCCAAACCACTCAGCGTGTAAAGCTGAAATTTGAACAAAACATGGGTGCTTATAAATGGTTTGTGCTAACCGAGTTTTGGGGGGCCCGGTCACGTAACTGAAATTTTACCGGGCAAAAATAAGTAGAAAGTGGACGAATTTGAACCGATATATTTCGATATTATCTCTGCTTGGTGGCTTTGAACAAGCATCCAAGTCAGTGGACAAAATTTGAAGAAATTCACAAGAACATTGGATCACTGGAAACTTCTAAGCAGGTGCGGTTTCATCCAACCACGAAGTAGTGATGCAATAAAAAGTGCGCTGATCGTCCAATATTTAGCGTCTGACGCTGCTTGGTGACAGGAGGATAAATAGGCGCTACAACAACAATATTTTAGATCTGACTATCAACAACCGTAAACGCGCTTAACGCAATTGAGAAGCTCTTTAGTTCAGTACAGTTAGATACTTTTGCGAAGTTCCCAGATATCGCTTGCGATGTCATAATCTAGTTTGAAATTTGTGATAAAAGCAAATGTTACCATTGTGAATTTTTAATACTTAGGCACGCCAGGAGCAAGAACGGTACCATGTCACCGGAAGGTTCGAAGACAAGAAACCGTTCGAGCACGGCGAGCAGTGAAACTAATTACAATTATTGCTCTAGCAAGAATTTTATTGTGTAGTTTAAATTTTCTATAAGAAAATGGCATGATTTTTTGGGGATGGAACTCAAGACCTTCACTTCCTGTAGTTTAAAGCCCTTTACAATTCATTTGGGAGTGTTACGACGCGTCTAATTTGAAGTATAGATCGTCGTGTAACTCGATTTGGAAGCTCCAAGGATTTTAGAAAATAATTGAAAAACGATTTTGGAGTTCTGTTGCAAATAGTGCTGTGAAAAAATTTAGTAAATTTCATATTTCAAGAAATCATCAGTTTGTAATATTTTAAATTGACTACAAAACGAGTTTTCTGCGGAATTTAGGTTCTGGCAAGTGCACGTTCTGGGAAATGTGCATTTAGGATAATATAGTTTCGGCCGCGTGCTTTTCGGGGAAACGTAATTTCTGGAAGGTGTTTTCGGGGAGGTGTATAAGATCCTTGTAAGCTTTTTGTAAGGATAATGCTAAACAAAATTTTCAGAATTTTTCCGCTCTTGAGCATAGTTGGTTGAATTAGTGCAGTTTAAAGTATAATGTATTGTTATGTTATGATTGCTAATTAGGTTGTAAACTTAAACAGCATAATTTGCAATTCGTTACATTATTGTAATCGTAAACTGATAAATTCCAAAAATTTTTGCGATGATGTTTTTCTATGCAAATACAAAAATTGGCGTTTTGAAAATCGTGCAGATCAAAATTGTTATGCAATGCATGTAGAGTAGGATGGAGTGAAAATATTTTTTGTTTTTCGTTTGGAACACAATAGTAATAAAAAGTTGCTCCGCTCCAATACTTTTAAAATGGTGCAAAAATTAATCAAAAATTTCAAAGTCTTCAGATGCCCCCAGAGTTGTAAAAAATTGATTTTTTGTTAATTTTTTTCTAACTTTTGCATTAACGGAAATCGTAATATCGTAATAAACGCACTTGCCTCGCGCAGTTTTCGCAAGCAATCACCTTAAAAAGCCTTTTTTGCGATCTTTATATGCATTAAAAGATTTTCATTCGTAAATCGAAAACTTTCAGGTGTCCAAAAATCACCGGAAATTGGTCATTTTTTCTATATTTTGCATCAATTTTAGTTACAATATAACAGTACAATAAAATAAGGATTTTTTTGCAATAAGGGTGTTTACATACTAAGCTTTAAAATGGTGCGTTGAAAAACCATACTGCTTTTAGTCTACCTAAACACTGATGTTCGGTCTACTACACCGAACATAAAAATGTGATTGTATAAAAGGAAATTTTTAGTCTATTTTAAACAATGCGTTGGTACGCCAGGCGCACTGCCTTTACCGTCCAAGCTGTCACTTGGTTAAAATAAGCAAAAGATAAGCTCTGTTAAAATAAATCTTGTATATATTAAGGTCTTTCTGTTGCTTGTCAACCTAAAGAAAAAGATAAAGCAAAAGCAGTTTATTTGTTAGCAAATGATGCGCTAGTCAACGACAAAGAGTTAGTTTCGTGTATTTGGATTACTCCTTTTTTACTTCAGTATTTACGGTTGTTTTATTGCATCCTAATACTTGATTATAATGCAGTTCAATCAATTTAGATTTCAGTTCTTTGAGTAATTCTTTTCTTGCTCTTTTACTAGAACTATTTTTGGTAGCAACGTGAGTAAAATATGTAGAGCGTGGCTCAAAAACGAAGTGAATTGTGTTCTTTTATAGTAATTGCTGGTCTAACTTGACAGCGGTTTAATCTTTTTTCACACTATGGTGAAATATTTCCTGCCATCAAAATAATATTTTCCTGCAGAAAATGCAGGAAGCTGTCACTGTAACAGGTAAATTCTTCAACATTTTTAAGAGAACGTCGCAAAATACTGTATTTGAAAAATTTTAAAGTTTTTTGTGACGTTCTTTTAAAAATTTAGTTTAACCAATCGGCAGCTTACACGATGGGAAGGCGGTGCGCTTGACTTACTGACTTTTTGTTTAACACAAAGATCGCCAAACCATTTTTTCTGAGAGGCGGATAACTGCGAGATTAACAGCTTTGCGCTGGGTGCGAATTGCAATCAGATGAACAAGTATTCAGATTTTCCATTGAATTGAATTGAGCGCAGTAAAATGTAAATAACAAAATCAGCGGTAGTATAGCAACTTTGTGATGGAAATCGCTTTTAAGTTGATGGAATAGCTTTCCTCCAGCTGTATTGCACTACAAAGGATAGTGCTCTTCGAAAACACATTTTACACCTTTTTCAAATTTGGTTTATACTGCCCCAATTTGTGGTAGCTTAGTGCTACGAAAACAGCATTTGACAATCTACCTCTGATGTATGGCAAACAAAAAACTTGTAGGCTCCCTTTTGAAAAAGAAATATACCAATTCAACAAGCAACAAATCAACAACAAACTAAGACCGAACGATTTTAAGAAAGGAGTTTCTATTATACAAAAAACAAAGCCAAAGTCACACCACGTCTAGCGATTTGAATATTTCAACAGATGTTTGCCAAGCGTGCTTAAGGGGAAGTGAGGCTTGAACTAAAAAACAATATAGTTTGTTCAAAAATTGTATCAGGCACCACGCTCAACAAACTGGTGCAACTAAACCATATTACTTTAAAGGGATTGGGGGCGGATCCCTTTCCGCTTGGCAATTTTTATAATTTATTGGGAAAAAGTAGTCAATTTAGCGCCATTTGGAACACATTTCACACGTTTTTGGAGCCATTTGAAAGAACTAAATTATTAAAATTCAAACGTTATTCGAAAAATTGAATTTTCTCAGCTTCCTCCCCCACTTACTTACAGGTCAAGTCCAAATGTAAGCCAAGTATAAAATAGTTTAAATACTAGTATTTTAGGGTTAAATGTTATACGTGATTTGGCCAGCGCCTCCTGATTACGTCACTGTATTGCGCCGACAAAAATTATACTATTTCAAAACAGCAACACTTAAGTTGCATAACTAGCTGCATTCTTATTGGCTTCCACAAAAACACTGATCTTCCATTTTTTAATAGACACCCGGCAATCAGTTTCTATACTTTTCTTTTTTAGTAGTCATTTAAAAAGTACAATATTACAACACAGCCTAAAAGTAAATCATTTATTAGAGCTAGTACTGTCTCAATCATCCTGCTTATGCTTTGAAGTCTGCTTAAAACCAGAGATATTGTACTAATGAAACAATGGTGTTTTTAACAACAAAATTTGAAGTGTCACAAAAAGAAGTAGAATCAAAAAATCATTAATAGATTGCGGGTGGCTTAAAAACGTCAGTCTTTTTAAAAAAGTTAGTAAACTGTTCCTATTTTTTTAAATTCAGCTTTTATTTGGGCAAGAATTGGCGGGCCGGATGAAATCAGCTTGCGCGCCGTCCGTAGT
Source organism: Trididemnum nubilum (assembly GCA_963965965.1). NCBI lineage: Eukaryota > Metazoa > Chordata > Ascidiacea > Aplousobranchia > Didemnidae > Trididemnum > Trididemnum nubilum. The sequence goes on from OZ014480.1 coordinate 3,970,919, forward strand.
TTGGTGAACTCTGATTTAAAATGGACTAAAAATATCCTTTTATACAATCACATTTTTGTGTCCGGTGTAGTAGACCGAACATCAGTGTTTAGGTAGACTAAAAGCAGTATGGTTTTTCAACGCACCATTTTAAAGCTTAGTATGTAAACACCCTTATTGCAAAAAAATCCTTATTTTATTGTACTGTTATATTGTAACTAAAATTGATGCAAAATATAGAAAAAATGACCAATTTCCGGTGATTTTTGGACACCTGAAAGTTTTCGATTTACGAATGAAAATCTTTTAATGCAAATAAAGATCGCAAAAAAGGCTTTTTAAGGTGATTGCTTGCGAAAACTGCGCGAGGCAAGTGCGTTTATTACGATTTCCGTTAAAGCAAAAGTTAGAAAAAAATCAACAAAAAATCAATTTTTTACAGCTCTGGGGGCATCTGAAGACTTTGAAATTTTTGATTAATTTTTGCACCATTTTAAAAGTATTGGAGCGGAGCAACTTTTTATTACTATTGTGTTCCAAACGAAAAACAAAAAATATTTTCACTCCACCCTAACGTAGAGTGAGTGCAGTTCCTCAACTTGCTTCTACAAGCCTCGACCCACTCGGTTTGCACGTTTCTGGCAATTCGTTATGTAGTGAATAACCATAACAGTCCGCTTTGAAATTTGAATGCTGGGAATGCTTTTTTGATAACCTGCCGTATAGCCAGCATTTAAACTGCAAAATAATTGATGGGGGACGCTTTTGCAACCCCAACCGGACGCATCCTGGAATAAAAACTTTTGTGGCGGAAAAACAGAAATATTCATGCTCATAATAGGTGATGACTAATGACCAAAAAAGTTCTCCATGTCTGAATCAACCAATTTTTGCCCAAACTCTAAGTGAGGCCAGACCACTGTCTTTCTGTTAAACATTGTCAGCGACATGTACCCTGGCACATAGGCATAGCCCAAGGGGGTTAGGAGATCGCTCCCCTCCATTTGAAATGTCACCAATGATAAAAACAATGACAACGAAGCGTATTGTTTCTTCAGTTTCTTTTAGCATTTTTCTGTAGAAAAGTAACTAACAATAATATTAATATTGACAACCAGGGAGGCTTCGTCTCCTCAATGCAAATTTTTGCCAAATAATTTAAAAACCTAAACTTGGAGAGATTCATATTTTTTGTCCTAAAAGTTGCAACGTCAGGCCCCTCATCTAACTTTTTTCTTGAACATAATGTAATAACATGACCAGTAACCATCTATTGGATTGTGCCAACTTTAAATATCAATCCACCTCCACCTCGCCAGTTTTAATGCGACAAAATATTTTTGAAAAAAAAAGCTGGGGAAATGTTTATTAAACAAACTGTTGAATTCGAATTGAAGGGCCTGCGGGACCCCCTGATTTTTTATGAAATTGTACAATTTATACTCCTAAAACTGGTTATTTTCATGAGAAAACAAAAATTTCCAGACAAATCTTCAAATGAATTATTATCTACTTCTAAAAATATTGCAGGAGGCAATGTACCTAGATTTCCTCCGACTTGGCCAAGTCACTCACAAAACATAACCCAAACATGCAACATTTTCTATACGTTTTGGACTTGACCTGCACGTGAAGAGAAGCCTAAACACTTTAATTTTTTCAATTGACTTCCCAATCTAGAAAATTTAGTTCTTTTAAATGGCTTTAGAAACGTGCGAAATGTTATCTAAATGGCAATAAAATAGCTATTTTTTCCAAAAAATTGCCCAACTGCTGGGGGCATCGACCTCAGACTCCCGTCTGTGATACGTTTCAGTTACAGTAGTTTGTTAACTTAGTTCAAAACCTCCCCTTTTAACAACATCCTAGTAACGTACCAAACCGGTCCAGGCTTCGATTCTCTATTTTGCAGTATCTTTGTCCTTTTTTTCAAACATTTCTGTTACGTCATTGCATGTAATTTGCGGTTTTGGGCCCCCATCAAAAATTCTGGCTACGCTTATGACCTGGTATATTTTCAGTATCGATGCATCAATTCGGTATTGTTTGTAAACTACGAAGTCACCCCTGCAGCCTGGTTGTCACGAGATGGGACACCTCAGATCTATTGGGGAGGAGCTACGTCACGCAGGGACCGATACTGCGCTTGTGGTGAAACAAGTAAGATTCTGCAAAATCATGAAATTCTCGCCTCGCTCGATGTTGGAACTTATACTTTTAGGGCAGTTTCTCAGCCGACTTGCCACAGCTCAACTTTTCTCCAATGGGTCATGCTGAAGACATAGCGCATTCCACGAAACTTTTTTCTCAATTTCTGACGTCGCCTGGCTGGTGCTGACTGATGCATTTTCATGCAATTTTTAACACTTCGGCTAAATATCAAATAACACAAGTTTCAAATATTTTTCAAAATTTTTTAAATTTGGCAATTTTTTTTGTATGGCAACTTACTGTAGTTGAAATTTTAATTATAATACAGTATTTCGGAATCATTGTTTTGTAATTTCTTAAAATACGGTTGCTCACATCAAACCTGCCAGAATAATATGCGTTTTTTTCATTTATCGTGTTTTTCGGACCAGCATAAGGCGCACTAAAATACTCAAAAGTTTCAAGAAATTATAGATGCGGCTTATACTCATAAGCACCTTATGTTTGGATCAGGTTGTGCGCTCTTTTTTTCAATATTTTCATTTTTATTTTGAGCTTTTTCAGAGTTTTTTTCTCAGCATCTGAATTCACACATAGCCCATCTTGGCAGCCCACCCTATTTTGACCTCAGAGTAATCTGAGAAGAGGATACAATGGCAAGTCCAGAAATTGCCCTCATGTGTGCTGGTTTAAAGGTTCGTGTGGGCTACCAGGATATGCTATGTGTGAATTTAGATGCTGATGAAACACTAGTCTAATGGGAAAGCAGATATGTAACTGAAGTGCTACCTAACAGTTGTGAAAAATTTAAGTCGAAAATCTGCTATGTAATTTCCAGTTTTATAGAGGTTTTATAGCTTTGAACGTTGTATTTATTTTAATGCGCCTTATATTCCGGTTTGCGTTATATAAGGAAGTCTTAGCTCTACAGGCCATCTATTGATCCTGCGCTTTATAGTTCGAAAAAATACAGTAGAACAACTTTGCAGTTGCAATGGACAGTGAACAGCAAATCCATATACCTTCCAAAAAACGCTAATTTTAAAAAACATTTTTATAGATTCTTTTTGCATAAGCAGCAATAAATATACGTGTAGTCATGTGCATTGCACAATCATAAACAATGTTGCTTTGCAGATACTTGCATCGTCAGCGCTTTAAAATGCAATTGTGACGTAAATAATTCCGTTCAAAGATCAGACGAAGGATTTCTGACCGACAAACACAAACTACCAGTCACTGGGCTTCAATTCGGGGATTTGGGAGCCGGCCACGAACACGGCTGGTTCACACTTGGACCTCTCATCTGTTCTGGTCGAGCTGTTTAACCAAGGATGGGAGGTTGATTTTAGATAAAAGTTCGTAAAATGTTTTGAATTTCCATTGTTTTGCTTTTCATCATTGACACGAATTTTTTAATATATAAATTGTTACGTCATCACATAACGATTTGTTATGAGCATGCTAAAGATTCAGCGCTTTGCTTTGAGAGTAAACGCACCGCATTTAGAAACAAATGCGCCAAAATTGTCCTCTCAGATTTTTTAATATTAAATCCTTCGCTAATTTGGCGTGTATGATTACACTCAGTACTTAGATTGTTAGTACGTTCTGGAAGCAAAACGGAACACGTTCTTTCCCCGACTTTCTACACTATTCTTGTTCGGCAGCGAAATCGATCACTTCCATTTGGCCTTTTCTTTTTTATATATGAAGTTAATTCTATCCATTTGCTGATTTACAATGCGATTTTTAAGGGTTTTATATATTTCGGTATTTATCGGGTAGTTATATGTTCATAATTGCGCCATATTAAGTTATAATAGATTCACACAGAACAAAAAATTACTCTACTTCAAGGATGGCAGGACGGTACGGTCAGAATTTGCGTACTACGTATCTCGCACCTTGAACTGTACCTTACCAGCGTACCGTACTTCAGTTCAATTTTTGAAGCGTACCGTACCAGCGTATCGTACCCGCACCATTACAAAAAAGGCGTACCGTACCAGCGCACCGTACTTCTTAGCAAAAATTGAGGCGTACCTTACTTACGTACCGTACCGTACTGCCATCCTTGCTTTTAACTACTCGCAACTTTAGCTGACTTTGAAATCACTAGTCTATAAATCAGCGATCTCAATTCATACATGTAGCGTCGGCTTCAGCTGTCTCTTGCCTCCGTGTACAAAAAGCTGGCGCAATGTGCGAAAAATCTGGGATTTTTTAACCAATGCGTATTTCGCTAAAGCAGTGTTTCTTAACCATTTTCTTCTGCGACCCAAATTCGTATAAAAACCCTTTCTGCAAGACCAGCTGTGACCCAACTAAATAGTTGGGTCACACAAAAAAAAACAGAAGTTTTAATAAACACTTCTTGCCATTTCGCTTCAACAATTTTTGAAATCGTGGCTCAACATCAATCAACGCTAAACGCATTGGATGCTTCTGTATCAAGCTCGTAGCAAGAAATCCGCAATGGTTGAGGAACTGTTTCGGGGGTTTGTGGGTTTTGCCTCCAGCGCTCAAAATTTTGTTGCAAAAATAACTTAATTTTAGGCCTATTTTGATCAAAATTAATACTTTTAAAACTTGGATTAGAAATTGGCAGTGCAAATGTGATTAAACTGGTTGCTTAAATGGGCTAGGTGGGAGGTGGCTAATGGTAAAATTTCAATTCGCTTATTTACAAGCTGGTAAATCTTAAAATCCTATAATTCAATGAAACTCACACGGAGTAAACTATTTCGTCTATATTTTATAGAAAAAATGATTCAGAAAGAGGAGGCTAATAGAAAGAGATTTGAGAGAAGTGATTCGTAATTAACTAACACTGAATACTAAATATAGCTATATTGGCCCATAAATATTCAACCGGACTTTCAGCAAAGTCAACTTGGAGAGCAGCAGGCCAAATCAATTGGGTTGCTAAATTAATGCAATAAGCTTATAAATTAAGCTATGCTTGCGTTAACCGCATCTTCTTGGCTAACAGCAACCGAAATGTTTTACTTCAAAGACAGCTAACTGTCCTTGGACATTGAAGCAAGTTAATTGCTTTGGTGAAATCACACACAAACCCCATCTGTGCCATCGTAATGTATGCCAGTCATCACTAATTACCGTAGCGATGACACAGAACCACCGCTGTCCACTAAATCCGTCTAAGCTGAGCTGTCGCAGATACAACGATATGGTTGAAATATATATAACATTTCCGAACAGCTACATGGTTCGATGGAGTCAACACAAATATAATCTCGTAGAACCCCTACTGATTTTGTGTAATGCACTCCTTTTATTAGCCATATTGCACCCACTGACAAAATTTTTAAACAGATAACGTTTTCGACCTTTCTTCTGGTCCTCTTCAGAGCAATATTACATGTTAACAGTTTCAAGACAAACTAGCAAATGAGTAACTTTGTAAACATGTCATGTTCTGTTCAGAAGAGGACCAGAAGAATGGTCCAAAACGTTTAGCGTTTAATAAAGCATGATATTTGTTTTACAAATTTTGTCAGTTGCTGCAATATGGCTGATAAAAACAAGCTCTTTGCCGAAGATGTACTCCTTTTACTTCGTGCACTAAGCTTTTCGGGCAGAACTAAGTCTGCAGACCTTACAACAAAAAACAATTTTGCTGATAGTCAAATCCAAATTCTGCATCACTGCAAAAGTGATTTTTCATCATGCAGAGATTTTTGAAACTTTAAAGCTGATTTCAAAACAGAAATAATTGTAGACTTTACTATAGCCTTCTTTGACTAAAGAAAAATATGAAACACAAATAACACTTAACGATCAATAATAATCATGAGCGACCTTGACGCTTACAATCGCATTTATATTGGCAATCAGCAGCGTTTTTAAGTATTTCACAATTGAACGCCCAAAATAGCAAAAGCACGAGTCGGAGTCAGAAATTCAGAACTGATGGGCTTTTGATGACGTCAGCAAGTTCCTAGAACATTGCATATACCATTTCAGAAATAATAGCTACCAATTCTAAAAAGATGATCGTCAATGCTGCATGCTCTTTCGTGACACCGGACAAAATATGCTCGAAACCACGAGAACGTCTAGCGAGCAAGTAAATAAGGCGAGATGACAAACGAAAACAACGCTTCTGCATCAATAGTAAGCAGAAAATCAGCACGTATAATTATCACCCAGAGGAGAAAAAAAATCAAGGATCGATGTTCAGCGATATTTTAGCGCTGCTTTGTAACCGAAGCAAAAACAAGGACATTTTTATTTGTATGATCCTCAGAAAACCGTGCGATAACTACTACTGTCAATTTCCACACTAAATGCATAAGCAATTTTTAACGACAGTTTATATGCGACGAGAAGACTATGAATATATACAGCTCTCGTGCCGAGCAGTCCCTTCCAATAGCATCGGAGTTCAGCCCGGCAGGCTTGAACATAAAACTACAAACCGCATGTGGATTACCAAGCCAGATTCAAAAGATATTTTCTATGTGAAAAGACGGTTCATTTCGTCCACAATGGAAGCATTAGTGCAACATTGATATCAACACCAGCTTTGGCAACCAGTTTTGGTTTGATCTTACCGTGCGAAAGCACCTTTAAGTTTGATCCAAAATTTATATTCTGCTATCGCCGGCTCCAATCAAATTGTGTTCGAATAAAAACCCTTTCAAGTTCAAAATTTCAGTGTAAAGCAATCCAAGAGCTCAAAGGAGAATTGCAAACCTATATCATGAAAACTACGCTGTCTCTTAGCACAGCAAGATTTGCAATTAAGCTAAAATAATGAATAAATTCATGATTTGCAAGTATTTAATATTGCGGGCACCAAAAAACATGAAAGCAGCGTAACAATGCTTTGATGAATACAGAGCAATAATGCAATGATTTCAAAAAGCCATTAAAGGAAGTATGACGCAATAAATACGTGTGAAATCGCACTCATGACTACAGCAATACTACGCGATATTTTCACAAGAATGAATCAATAGAACAGTGTTGCAAGATGGAAGCGCTGGCTTGGATCGAGCCAAACTAATAATACTAAGAGCCAAATGATTCCGCAAATTCTCTGCATGAGGTAAAAAAACACAATCGTTTTAAACGACTACAGAATCAGTCTCGAGACACGTTAATTGCCAAGATATATCAAACCCTGAAATTTATGATATATCTCTACGCTACTCTCAATGGTGACCAAACAACTAAAAAACGAGTGGCAGAAAGTTTTGAAGCTGGGGGGGCTTACTGGTAGTGTTGAATTGCATTCCATTGAAACTGGGGAGCCCGGACCACGGCCACAACTTTTTTTTCAGTCCTAAGATAGTAGCTTCATTTTATAAAAATTGATAGACAATATTGACATAAGAAATTAACCTTATTGTCAAAATTTTAAGTTAGAAACAGAATCAGTATTTTTTTAAGAAATAATGCGTTCTTTTCGGTACAACAAAACAATCCTACAAAATAGAGAGCAATACGATGAATAAAACAAAGAAAACTACGTAACAAATCAGTATGATTTGCCTACGCCCATTCAAATTACATTTCAGAAGCTATTTTAGTAGCAGTTGAAACCGCTAATCTAAGCGAAAAAATTCGGCTGATACGTATCAAACTGATAATGACTTTATTATCCGCGGCAGCGTCACAAATAAAACCCATTATGCGAATCTGATCGAACTTTTGTTAAAACCAATGCAGTTCAACCTTATGCAATCAGCAGAACAAGCTAACTTAAGACATTAGATATAACAAAAGAGCTGAAAATGATCTAAACTAATAGCAACACTAACCAGTAAAGTTTACACCAAAACGATTCAAATTACCGTCTTCATTAATACATGCTGTACTTAAAGGCGGTGAATTATCCAGCCGATTTCGGTGGTTTACAATAGCTAAAATTGAACTATAATTTTTGATATCTTTTGTTTTGATTTTGGGGCTGCGGTTGGAAAGATATTCAGCAAATACAAAAAGATATCTCCCGAAAAAAGTTTTTGGAAACTCTGAGTTTTCTTCTTCTCGCCAAAACCACAGTAGGCCTAATAGTTTAGAGAACTGTGATTTTGGCGGGAAGAACAGAACTCAGAGTTTCCGAAAACTTTTTTCGGGCGATATCTTTTTGTATTTGCTGAATATCTTTGCAACCGCAGCCCCAAAATCAAAACAAAAGATATGAAAAATTATAGTTCAGTTTTAGCTATTGTAAACCACCGAAATTGGCTGGATGATTCACCTTCTTTAAACAACTACATGAAAATTGACGCTTTGCTACTTTTAATAACTAAAATCGACAAGCGAGAGCTAATTACGTAGCAGGATTACCACGCAAATTCTACCGTTATCGTAGACACATTGACTGTTACTGAACAATCATCGAAACAATCAAACGTGTTGTGACAATTACTCTGCGTATAATTCTGTATAGGTTTCCTTTGTGACGTAGAAGCGGTAGAACTGAGCATAACCAAGCTTGGCAAAATCAACAGCTGTTTTAGCGTATAATTAATGTACAAATTGTACTATACAATATCATATTTAACGTGATATTATCACAGCACTTTCCTGCTAGGCGTTGAAAGGGGCAGTGTGAAGCCTCTACCGTTTGGTAGACAAGTGAGCAGCCCGGCTCGAAGACCGCAAGACACCTTCGCTGTCTCTTGGACAAGGCCAATGAAGATGTAATGAGAATTTTAACAATGATAGCTACTGCATTTTATGATAAAACAGTATTCCATTATTTTCTCACAGAAGCTGTAAAAATTTACCCAAAAGTCGGCAATTCTTCCCAAAGTCAATACCCGTAAGCTCGAAAATGCAAGTAATCTTTCATGTCACAACTAATCATCTTGGCTTTTAAATAGCATACGCTCACAATTAGAAAGAGAGTCACCGATCTGAATAAAATATCCCAATTGATAGTTGAACAAGCGGTTTTGCGAATGATTACCAACAAAAAGCTCTAGTAAAAGTCAGCCGGCTTGAAATAGGAGTCAGCCATTTTAAAGCAAGCATGGTTAACTTAACGTGGTATCGGAAGCTTCTACCGTTTGAATGTGGCTCTATCCATACAAAAGAATATACCATAGGTGGGCAAGTTAATGCAAAACGTTAGCTTCGTTAACCACTTGTCCGTTAACAAACTTCACACCTCCGTTAACGTTAATCCGTTATTTTTAGCTTTAATTAACGGAAGTTAATAAAGTCCGTTAATCCGTTAACATTTTGCGTGTAAGTTACATTTTGTTTTATTCACACGCTTCTAGAACACTTATTGATGCTGTTGAGCTGATTGTAAGGAAATATTTATTGCTATGGTGGTCTTATTGTGTTTTAAAAGATACATTTTACAGTCAAATCTAATTTCAAGATAAAAACAATTTCAAATGCACAACGAAGCTGCAAGATATTAACGATAAAAACCTTAACGGAAGTTAATTTAGTCCGTTAACAGCACTTAACGGAAGTTAATTTAGTCCGTTAACATGAAAAAACTTTTTAACGGATTAACGAGTTAATGAAAAAGTTAGCTTCGTTATTAACGGATTAACGATTAACGGACTTTTGCCCACCTATGGAATATACCTTTCCGAAAGTCATCTTGTGGTATCTCCAACACCAACGCAGAATACCTGCTGGAATATCTCGGGAATGTTCAATTTTGATAGTTCGCGTTCGTGTTAAGCCAATACGAAAAATGCCAATACGAAAAAACGAGCAAAATTATGTTAAGATTAAAAAATCGAAGCTTAAGAGAGGTCATGACATCAATTACTAAATCAAGTTTAAATAGCCAGTCATGGCAAGTTGAACGCTTTACCAGTTTCAAAAGCACATGGAAGCTACACAAAGCAATCATGTTATCACTAATGCAGTAATATCAGCAATACCTAAGGTAAGTCACACAATCAAAAAGAGTGTAATTCTGAAAACAGTTATTGCAACATAATTAGAAAATAAACAATCTAAGTTATTAAAAATGTAAACAATACTATTAAAAATAGGATGAAATTCATTAGTACAAAATAAAAGCACGAAGATAATGACGAAAACATCTGGGTTTTTGGACTGATCAGCATCTGCGAATAAAATCAATTTGTTTGAAAATGTGACGTTGGCAAAAGTTAAGCGCTAACAAAATCAATAACGTCTCATGAAAAGCGAACAATTTAACACAACTTAGCAACACAATTAAAAATAAACAATTCTAATATAGTGAGTTTTTAATAAAAGTCAGGTTTGAAACAGATATTATTCGTTAGCAACAGCGATTTGTCAATCGAGGGTGGGACCATTGGATTAGACCAGTTCATATTTATTCGCATTGATGCTTGAAACGAGGCAGCAGGACAGGATCAACCCAATGAGCTGAAAATAAGCTTTATTAAAGAATTTTCTCTCCAATAAATGCATGCAGGTTGCACAAAGTCAAAAATACGTGTCTTATGAACGTTGAACCATTAAAAACTATTTAGGTTGCATAAAAGTGATTGTTTCAGATTTATGCTCAACACGCAAAAACCGACAGAAGTATTTTCATCAAATTCAGATTCCACGCACAGCAAACTGAAACGCACCTTCACAAAATCGGCTCGATATCAATGTACATTAATTGTAGATAGACTAAAAACTAACAAAAACAAAGTTTTCTAAATCTACGCACGTCAGGCTCGTGTTGGCTTCTAGCCACCTACTAAAGTTGACACTTGACAGGCCATTTTTCCGCACCAATCAAATATGTATGACTGCAAAAAACCTTTGCAACAGGGGCAACCTTTTTTCTTCAATGCTCTTCTCTTTTTCTCCATGCGCCTGTTTCTAGGTACTAAATAAAAAGTTGATTGTCTATCAACGGTCCAACACCCTAGATTAATTTTTATAGGGATGGCCATTTCAGAATAATTAGGTATTCTAGAATAATTCCGAATCTTTTTGCTCGAATCCAGAATTCCGAATCCCTAACCGAATCCTTAATTTCAGAATAACACTGCGTATCATTTTGGTACCGGTATTTAATTAGCCCTCAACTCAGTAAAACCACAGTTTGTGTCAATTTAACAGTTTAATGTATTTCTAGCCAGGTTAACGAATAAAGCACCATAGTCCATAGCCTGAACCAAATGATTCAAATCATTATTGAATACCCTGCACTGCTTCTAGCCTTTCCAATCAAACAGCTACTTGCACTTTTCCCGGGGGTCAAATCCTCTTTATGACTTATAATTTATATTGCAGCATACTGAATAGGCATAAAAATATTCTATCAAATGGTTCTAAAATTTTGTTTTTGATAGCTTTAGAGCAAGAAAATTATTTACAATTTTGCTGAAAACATGTGTAAGGTGGCAACCAAACTGTATTTCTTTATCAGTTGATACAGCAAATCGTTCTCGATGCAATTCACATTCTTCTTAGCAGTCTAGAGGAAACATAAAGTAGGGGTCGAAATTAACTTTTTTAACAACTTGGCCATTGAGCAAGTTGTATCAAATGTCTACTTGCTAAAGAAATTTCAACTAGTCCGAAAAAAAAATTGGCACAATAATTTATTAGGAACAATGCACTAAGAAAATTAATAATAAGCTATAGGCAGTATACAAATTCTTATAAGCACAATGAAACCTTTGATTAACAGCCAAAGACATACTGTTTCGAAATTGACATTCATCTTTTATTCCTTGCCAGTATAGCTAAGACTTCAGGTATAAACATGAGCATAGAAAGCCAAGGAATTGAAAATTAACCAGATTTAACACAATCTTTTTTTCTCGAAAATATTAAATCATCGCAATATTACCAGAGATAATTTTAATAGGTCACATCAAAATAATTTCCAATAGCATGCCTTTGAAAGCTGTTTCGTTCAAAAAGTTTTGAAATTTTGAGCTGTTTACCTTGGGAAAAAAGTTTGTAAAATGTTCTTCTTGGCAAAAATATTGAATTTACATAATACGTGTATCCTATTTCGAGGAGCAAGTTTTTGTGCGTGATTCTTGCGGTAAAGGTGAGGTAACAAACAACTTTTTCGAAATGCATTACGCAAAAATTGATTGTTTGGCTGTAAGGCATTTTTAATTGCGAATATTTTGGAAACTACACCAGCTAGAAATCCGAAATTTTTGCAAAAGTTGTCAGAGCTAAAAGATCTTCAAAATATTCATAACAAAAAAATTAAAAATTCTTGACATTGTCTTCATGCAGCGCAGGGTATAGTTAAACTTGTGATATTTGAAACCGCAATTCACACGGTAAGCATGGGAAAAGTTTTCTTAGAAAACGTAGCACCTCGTGCCAAAAAGTTGCAAAGAGCATATGAATAACAAAAAATTTGCGTGCGATTACAAAGTGTTCATTTTGGTGATTGCAAAGTGCTAAAATAAAGCAAGCAATAGCTTTCTCTACTTAACATTTTATGTTATTGCAGTAAAAGCGGACCTAAATTGCATATCTCTCTTTAATACAAATAATAAATATAAGGAAGTGGCTAGTATTACGTTACGTAACGCCCATACAGAGAATAAGAGAGCAAAGAGTGAGTGCTCATTCGCTCATTTACTCTTCTTTATTTTTCAAATTATCGTTAGAGTTTGGGTTAGATTTTGAGTTTGGGTTAAGATTAACATTAGGGTTAGAGCTAGGGTTAGGGCTAGAATAGCGATTTTCTTATTCTTACGTAAGAGCAGCTTCTGCCTAAATACCGTATAAATAATCTTTAATCTGCTGTATTTTGTTAGCTTGCCTGTCGGGCAAGTTCAGCCGAAAAATAACTTGTGCGAGGCGATTTCAGCTTTCCTCGGGCAAGCGTTAATTTTGAACCCTGTAAAGACCATTTGAATTACAGTACATAGTTTTCAGCAAAAATTTACTTTAGCAAGAGTTTTTAACATTTTGCCATTAAATTTCTGACCAAAAGATTTCTTGCACGCTTAAAGAGTGCTTCATAATCTTTGTTAAGTTGGCAGGTTGGTGAGGAAAATGCGATGTTTTTTTTACTCCAGTTATACCTTCAGACCTTGCAATTAATCCAAGCAACTTAGTGAGCAAAAATGACGTTTCTTACCGAGCTCTGAGATGCACGACTGTATGTGCAAAAATAATTTTTGTCTCCTTAGCGAGTATTTCATTTGGTAGTGCCTCTTGAAACATTTTTGTTGTTAATCCCGAGTGAGGAAATTTCTGTCATGTGGGCCCTGAGATCAGGGATGCACTACACAGCTAGAAGACTGCAGATTGGGTTTAACTTATCAGGACTTCTTAACTAGGCCTATGTCCCTGCACAGTGCATACACTGGTAAACTACTCTGCTACTCTCAATAGCCAACGGTACTGCATTACTCAGATTACTGTACAAAAGTAGGTCTGAGGTTAGACTTGGCCATTGGATTTTACAAGACACTAACAGTAGCCTACCTCAAACTGTCAAATGCTCAAGGTTTAACTAGTACCGGTAACCTCAGACCTCAACGTTAAAACTGAAAAGGAGATTCAGGACAAGTTTTTCTTTGTTGACCAAAATGTTGGAATAAGTCTAAAATGCATTCTCACCAAATTTCAACTTTCTATGTCTTGCCATTTTCAAGATGTTGCAGTTCAAAGTTAACCATTTTCCCCTTACTTTAGTATTGCCATTTTGCCAGTAGGAGTATTACTATCATGACAGAAGGCTAACTTTTGGAAAATTGGCTTGAATTTACTTCAAAAGCAGCCAAATAATTTGAAATTCTGACCCTTTACTTTGTTTTGAAAACAACACTGCAAAAATACTTACTGAAAGTTACAAACATGCAATAACTTTTTGAAATTTTGCTTGTGGTTGGCAACACTGGCAAAATTTTAAGGGGAAAAAGCCTTTTTAAGAGGAAATCTAAATTGTCATATCTCGGGAACGGAAGGTCGTAGAAAGCTGAAATTTAGTGAAGTTAATCTTCAGATTTGTGAAAATTTTTTGAGAGAAAACCTAGCAAAATTTTTTTTGACCTGAATGACGTTTTAACCTAATCATTAAGCAAAACGTAAGAAAGAGGACTAGAGAAAGTCGCAAACAAAATTTCTCATTACGCTTCTAGTCTTTTAAAATTTGAACTTTTCTTCAAAAACAGCCATACTGCTATAAAGTTTATCTCATCTATTTATAATAGATTTACTGTAAACTAAGCTGAAGCAAAACGCAAGCTCTGAACAAACCGTAAATATGACTGATTCAGTGATTACGGTAATGCATTGGGGCTACTGCCAGTAACTTACCGGTAACTCTTCGACACTACTGTTTTTAGCTCCGTAACAGTCAATTACAGTACACTCGCACGAAATTCTGCAGTTTAACGAACAAGTAATAACTTTTGAACCGTTCCAGTAACCTGAATCACGCCTAAATTGTTTTCAGCTCATTTCTTCTAGCACAACACGCAAAATGGAAACTAATGAACTGTCGCTGAGTGATACTGTTTTTATGGTTGAGTAAGCCTAAGCCAAATTAAAATTTTCTGACGATATTTTGCGGAAGTATCGTTACGTTTACATTAACTAATGCAATTATTTAAAAAAAATTTTATCATTGCAGTAGCCAAGCTTAAAATTTTTTTTGTCTATGATTCACATTGCGGATGAATATATACCACGCATCTCTGGCTGATCAAAGATCACCGCATCTCAAACCTCGTGGCATGATTACAACGCTGCAATGTGCGCAATGCTGCATGACGATATTTTGCGCCACTCTACAATAGCCAGGGTGTCGAACCGTTTCAAATAACGGTTCGGGTTCAGGTTTAGCACCTGCTCAAAATATTTTAGCGGTTCAGGTTTGGTTCGGGTTCACTTGAGCACCATTTTCGAGGTTCAGGTTTGGTTCAGGTTCACTCAAGTAAAATATTACTGGTTCAGGTTCGGTTCGGGTTCATTGACTTAAAATTTGACTGTCGTTACTCGTTTCGTCCAGAAAAAAAAAAGGAGAAATTGTTGATCCGGTTGAAGTTCACCACTGCTCTTATTGTGCGTGTACCAGCGTCAGTGGCATCCGGATAAGGAAAAATATATTCTTACTTTTGTTAGGGGTTCGGGTTCGGGTTCACTTGAGCACAATTTTGAGGGTTCAGGTTTGGTTCAGGTTCACTAAAGTAAAATTTTGCCGGTTCAGGTTCGGTTCGGGTTCACCAAAATAAAACGGTTCATTCAGGTTTACGGTTCGGGTTCAGGTTCGGTTCGACACCCTGACAATAGCTCTGTTAATTTTTTTTTTTTTTTGGTTTCCAAGTTAGTTTGCAAAATTCATTCATTCATTCGACGAAGAAATTCTTGCAAAGTCGATAAATATGAACCACTATCAAAATTTTTTTTTTAATTTGGAGGAAGATTGTAGAAAAGATTTAGCTGTCTTAATTGGTACTGACACTTTATATTTATTTACATATGTTAGGTTAACATTAAGAGTAGGAAAAATGATTAATATTACCATTATTAGACTAGAAAAATTGAGTGCTAAGTATTGGCGTTAAGCTAGGCCAGGAAAATTGATTGATAAATATTGGTATTAGGCTGAGAAAATGGATGGATAAATGTTACTGTAGCATTACGCTAGTTTAGGAAAATTGTTGCTAAAGGTTAGCATTAAAATGGTTAGTATTAGACTAGGAAAATTGATTGATAAATGTTACCGTAGCATTATGCTAGGCTAGGAAAATTGATGGATAAAGGTTAGCATTGATAATTGATTGATGAATGTTAGTATTAGATTAGGAAATTCATTGGTAAATGTAAGCATTAAGCTTGGAAAATTGATTGATAATATTACATTAGAGTAGGAAAATTGATTAAAAATTAATATTACCATTATTAGGCTAGGAAAATTGTTTGATAAAGTTAGCTGTGGAGTAGGAAAATTAACTGATAAATGTCAGCATTAGACAAGAAAAATTAATTGTAAGCATTGGCATGAGAAGGTAGATTATTGGCTGTTGGCATTAGACTAAGTAAATTGATGTAAAAATATTAGCATTAGGCTAGGAAATTTGATTGACAACTGTTAGCTCTTAACTGGAAAAATTAATTGATGAACGCTAGCATTAGGCTAGTAAAATTGATTGACAATTGTTAACACTTGACTAGGAAAATTGATTATAAAAATGTTAGAAGTAGACTAGGAAAATTAATTGATGAATTTAAGCATTAGTATAGGAAGGTTGATTATTGCATGTTGGCATTGGGTGGAAAAATTGATTGAAAATATTAGCGGTTGGCCAAGAATATTGATGGATCAGTGTTAACGTTAGGATAGCACTCCAATCCGATATTTAGACAATGGCACTCTAGTTTCTGCTAAAAAGTGCAAAATGCGACTTCCCCGCGACTCCAGTCTATGAATTGCAAAGCTGGTTTCCGGAGTGGATTTGTTTTATCCTGTATAGGTAAACAATTATGGTTTTGTTTATGGTATAGCATGTAGTAGGCTTAGTATGGCACGATAGGCATAGTATGGCAGTGTAGACTTAGTACGGCATATAGCATGCCACAGTGGATGCCGCAGCTTAGCACAGCATTGTAAGCATAGCGTGATACCCTAATAGGTTTAGCATGACACTCTAATAGGTTTAGCATTACACGCCTGTACGCGTAGCGTGACACCCATAAAGTAGGCTTGTTATGGCACAGTAGGCATAGTATAGTGTAACACTAGGCGTATGGCATAGTTGGCTTAATATAGACCAGTAGGCACTGGAGGTTAGTATGTCACAGTAGGGATAACATGACATCCTAGTTTGGCAGAGTATGGCATTTAATAGACTTGTTATGGAACAGTGGGCATAGTACTAGGAAGGATAATATGCCACGTATGCGCTACAGGCTAGTACAATATTGTAGGCATAGAATGGTATATAGTAGGCTTATTATGGCACAATAGGTATATTATGCCATATTGTGGGCTAATTTTGGCACAATAGACATAGTATGCTGATTATGGCACAGTAAGCATAGTATGCCACAGTGAGCACTGTAGCTTTGAAGGCATAGTATGGCATTTGGTTGGCTTGTTATGGTACAGTAGGCACTGCACCTTAGTATGTCATAGTAGACGTAGCATGGCATTGTACACATAGTATAGCATGCGGTATAGTATGGAATGTACAGTAGTAGCCTTACGGTACATTAGGCATAGTATACCACAGTAGGCGTAGTATGTCATAGGAGGCTTAGTATGACATTTTTGGCATAGTACGACATGAAGTAGGCTTATTATGACATCCTAGTAGGCATAGCATGTCACAGTATGCTCTGTGGCATAGTTGGCTTTATATGGCACTGGAGGTTAGTATATCATAGTTGGTATAGTAGGACACCTTAGGAGGCAGAGTATGGCATATAGGGGGCTTGTTATGGAACAGTACGCATATTATTAAAAACCATAGTAGGCGCTACAGGCTAGTATGACATTGTAGATATCGTAGGCTTATTATGGTACAATAGGTATAGTTATGCTATATTGTAGGCTAATTATGGCACAATAGACATAGTATGCTGATTATGGCACAGTAAGCATAGTATACCTCAGTGCGCACTGTAGCTTTGTAGGCATAGTATGGCATTTGGTTGGTTTATTATGGCACAGTAGGCACTGCAGCTTAGTATGTCATAGTAGACGTAGTATGGCATTGTAGACATAGTATAGCATGCGAGTATAGCATGGCATGTACAGTAGTAGCCTTATGGCACATTAGGCATAGTATACCACAGTAGGCGTAGTATGTCATAAAAGGCTTAGCATGGCATTTTAGGCATAGTATGACATATTGTAGGCTTATTATGGCACTCTAGTAGGCATAGTATGTCACAGTAGGCACTGTGGCATAATTGGCTTTATATGGCACAGTAGGCACTGGAGGTTAGTATATCACAGCAAACGTAGTATGGCATTGTAGACATAGTATAGCATGCGAGTATAGTGTGGCATATACAGTAGTAGCCTTATGGCACATTAGGCATAGTATACTACAGTAGGCGTAGTATGTCATAGGAGGCTTAGTATGGCATTTTAGGCATAGTATGACATGAAGTAGGCTTATTATGGCACCGTAGTAGGCATAGCATGTCACAGTAGGCACTGTGGCATATTTGGCTTAATATGGCACAGTAGGCACTGGAAGTTAGTATACTTCGTTGGGATAGAAAGACACCTTATTAGGCAGAGTATGGCATATAGGAGGCTTGTTATGGAACAGTACGCATATTATTAAAAACCATAGTAGGTGCTACAGGCTAGTATGACATTGTAGATATCGTAGGCTTATTATGGTACAATGGGTATAGTTATGCTATATTGTAGGCTAATTATGGCACAATAGACATAGTATGCTGATTATGGCACTGTAGCCATAGTGTGCCACAGTGGGCACTGTAGCTTAGTAGGCATAGTACAACATCAGAATATGACGTATAGTTGGCTTATAATGGCACAGTAGGCATAGTATCCCACAGTAGGCGCTACAGCTTAGTATGTTATAGTAGGCGTAGTATGACATTGTAGACATAACAGGCCTATAGCATTCGAGTGTAGTATAGTTGGTACCTTGGCCAAATGGGTAAAGGCGAATTGTTTACGACGACCTTGATTGAATGATCTGGGTTCAACCCGCACCCTGGTCACGCCGTTGCGTCCTTGGATAAGACGTTTTACGATAATTATCTCTGGTTGGTGGCTTTGAACAAGCAGCAAATTCGGTGGGCAAGAATTTGAAGAAATCTACAGGAACGTTGGATCATCGGAAACCCCTTAAGCAGATGCGGATTTCTCCAATCACGAAGTAGTCACTGCAATAAAAAATGTGCGGATCGTCCAATAAGTTAACGTCTGATGCTGTGTGGTGACTGGAGGATAAATATGAGCTACAACAACAATATACTGTAGTGGGCTTTTGGCACCATAGGTTAGTAAGAGCACTATGTCATAGTAGGCTTAGTATGGCATTGTAGGCATAGTGTAACATGAAGTAGACTTGTTATGGCACCATAGTAAGCATAGCATGTCACAGTAAGCACTGTAGCTTACTATGGCACAGTAGGCATAGTTGGCTTATTATTGCACAGTATCCCACAGTAGGCACTGCAGCGTAGTATATTATAGTAGGGATAGCATTACACCTTAGTAGGCAGATTATGACATACAGGAGGCTTGTTATGGAAACTAGGAATAGCATTAGTAAGCATAGTGTGCCACAGTAGGTGCTGCAGCTTTAGTATGACATAGTAGGCATAACATGGCACCCTGGTAGGCATAGTATGGCATACAGTAGGCTTAGTATGGCACAACAGGCATAGTAGGCCAAAGCGGGCGCCGTAGCTTAGTAGGCATAGTATGACATATAATTGGCTTATTATGGCACAGTAGGCATAGAATAACATAGCTCGGCAATTAGACCTACAATGCATAGCTTTTCCATGAACTATCACCGTAACGAGGTGGAAAAGTCTATGTGCCTCAATGACCTGCAGAGCTGTACTGGCTGGAGATTCAATTCTCCTGAAAGGGTTACCCATGCCAGATAGGTCTAATGGTAGAAGCGAGACGAAGTATAGTTCAAATCAAAATAGTTGGAAAACTTAAAACCTGGGTTGGTTATGCCCATCAGCTGTGGTAAGCATATAACCTAGGAGAAGGACAACTCTGATATAAAACCTCTCCGCAGTTAAATTAAACTGCATAACAAATCATGATGAGCACAAATAATGAAAATTACGTGAACGACGTTAATGGTGCCACCTTCACAAGTGGAACCTCGTCCGACAGGGGAGCGCCTAGGGACTCCCAGGTCATCATTCAGCGAAACCCCTATGGCGTTCGAGTCTTAGGCAGAGGGGCTCGTTCGAAAAATAAGCGACAATCTCCACCAGCCAGCTCTAGTGGCAGCTCCACCAATGTGCCCGCTACACGTTTGGAGAGGCGAATGGAGGCAGCGCAGAGTATTCGTACTCGAGATAATGTCGCACACTCACCGGTCAACCATCACCAACTGCTGTTGGGCAATTGGAATATCCTCACCCTGACAGGAAAAGAGCTAGAATTGGTTGAGGAAGCAAAGCGGTATCATCTCGATATTATCGGAGTTTCTTCAACCAAACGACGTGGCTTTGGAACTGTGGATCTGGATGGCGGATGGAAACTCTTCTATTCTGGTGCTGATCCTAGTATGTCTGCACAAGCGGGTGTGGGGATTCTCACAAGCCCCCGTTTGTCAGACTGTGTGTCAGATTGGATTCCTTTGGGATCACGGGTCTGTATGTTGAAGCTTAAGGTATTGGATCGGTCATTGTGCCTGTTGCAGGTATATGCCCCCAATGCCACGAGTGAATATCAGACTTTTGTGGATGAAGTAAATGATGCTCTTCTACGAGTATCAGCTACTGAATCTACAGTCCTTATGGGGGATTTTAACGCACATGTTGGAACAGACACAGATACGTGGAAGGGTGTGATCGGAAAACATGGAGTCACTGGACTGAATGAGAACGGAAGGTATTTATTGCAGCTCTGTTGTAGCAACGGACTCCGCATCATGAATACCTTTTTCCAGCACAGAGAGATTCACAAGTATACATGGTATCGACCTAGTATGGATCAAAAATCTTTGATAGATTTTTGCATAGTTTCGTCAAATTTGTTTTCTGATGTGTTGGACGTTCGAGTGAAGCGAGGTGCTGAATTGTCAACTGATCACCATCTGGTAGTATGTTCCTTACGACTTTCGAAACCTTGGCCAAACAAGAGATCCAACCGGTCGTCTGTGACTTACCGGATCAAATGGGAGGCTTTGGAGGACAAAGAAGTAAGAAAACAGTTTGCATCCAGTATATCATCTAAGTTCAGACAACTTCCTGATGTATCCGAGGACATCGAGAAGGAATGGCTACTGTTCAGATCAGCATTCATTTCATCAGCTGCTGAAAGTTGTGGGCGAAAACGGCTTAGAATGGCGGGCGATAGTGAGAAAAGAACGCCTTGGTGGAACCAAGAGGTTAAAGAAGCTATTCGAGCAAAGAAAGATGCGTTCAAGGCCTGGCTGCAGGACAGATCGTCATCTGATTTGCAATCCCGGTACACTGAGGCGCGAAAAGCGGCAACTTCGGCAGTAAAGAAATCCAAGGAGAAGTCATGGGAAGAGTTTGGTCGTCGGTTGGATTCCAACTATTTTTCGGCAAACAAAGTATTTTGGCAGACCATCCGCCGTTTACGTGGCAAATGATCGAGTATCACGTACTCCATCAAGGATTCTGACGGTAACATTCTAACGGATGAGAATGAAATCCTTTCACGATGGAGAGAATGCTTTGAAGATCTTTTGAATCCTGTAAAGGCATCGACTCGTGACACACACGAAGTGACACATCTAGGGGAGGACGAAGTTTTTTCACTGCAGCAGAAGTGGCAACTGCAATTAAAGGGATAAAATCTGGAAAAGCTGCTGGTGAAGATGAAATCAGACCCGAGATGTTGAAAGCGCTGACTGGAGAAGGAATTCTCTGGTTAACGCGAGTGTGTCAAGTTGCGTGGAAGCTTGGCAAAACTCCCAGAGATTGGCAAACAGGTGTGATTTATTCCGATATTCAAGAAAGGAGATCGCAAGCAATGTACAAACTACAGAGGGATATCACTCCTTAGTTTGCCAGGGAAAGTATATGCCAAATGCCTTGAAAGGAAATGCCGAGAAATAGTGGAATCAAAACTGGAAGATGGTCAGTGCGGTTTTCGTCCGGGTCGCAGCACCACGGACCAAATCTTCACTCTGAAGCAAATCTTCGAGAAATCTTGGGAGTATGGCAAAGATCTCTTTGCATGCTTTGTCGATCTTGAAAAAGCATATGACCGAGTTTCTCGGGATAAACTTTGGAAGGTTTTGCTGGAGTATGGCGTTGATGGTCAATTGTTACGTGCTATTAAGTCATTCTACTGCAGACCGGAGGTTTGCGTTCGGGTAAATGGCAAGCAATCAAAGCCGTTCTATGTGGGCGTTGGACTCCGGCAAGGGTGCGTTTTGTCACCTCTCCTTTTCATTGCTTACATGAATTGGATCGACAAATGCAGCCAAGCTGATGAGTGTGCCACGATTGGAAATTGCAAAATTAGTCGTCTGCTATTCGCAGATGATTTGGTTCTGCTTTCTTCCACAGAATCTGGCCTCCAGCGCGCTCTAAATAGCTTTGCAGATGCATGCAACACCGCCGGAATGAAAATAAGCACGGCCAAAACTGAGGTACTTCATCTTTGAAGAAACCCTGATCAGTGCGTATTACAAGTGAATGGAGCGACACTGAAACAGGTAGAGAAGTTCAAGTATCTTGGGGTTGCATTTACGAGTGACGGAAGGCAAGACGAAGAACTCGATACCCGAATAGGCAAGGCTAGTGCAGTAATGCGAGCTTTGCACTACTCGGTAGTCATGAAACGAGAATTGTCGAAAAAGGCAAAACTCTCAATTTTCAGAGTAGTTTTTGTCCCCATTCTCACTTATGGTCATGAATCTTGGGTAATGACCGAAAGAATGCGATCACAAGTGCAAGCGTCCGAAATGAGGTTTTTATGAAGAATCGAAGGAGTTACACTGTTTAACAAGGTGCGTAGCTCTGAAATTCGAAAATCTCTTTACATCGAGCCGTTACTTCTCCGAATTGAAAGATCACAGCTTAGATGGTTTGGCCATGTAAGCAGAATGTGTCAGGAAAGACTCCCCAAACAAGCTTTACATGCCAAAGCAAATGGGAGAAGACCAGTCGGACGACCTAGAACTAGATGGACCAATTACATTGAGGATCTTGGATGGAATCGCTTGGGACTTCGCCCAAGCGAAATGATGGAGGTGATGGAAGACCGTGAGGTGTGGCGGCTCAATCTTGAGCTACTGCCCCCGCAACCCTCACGGAAAAGCGGGCAATGAAGAAAGAAGAAGAAGAAAAGAAAGAAGAAGAAGAAGAAGGTTAAAAATCAAAAAAATTGACTAGAAAATATAATGTATGTTACTGGATCTAGTCACATAAAGCATTATGCATAAAGTAATCGCTTAGTTTACGCAAAATCCTTCCAATCATGGAAGTAAACCATTTTAAACATACCGGCATCGCCTTTCAGTAAAGCCCTGCATAGCAACTGTTCAAAATCATTATCTTTTTGTTTGAAATAATGTACCACAAACAAAAAAATATTTTGTAGAAATTTCTACAGAAAATTGTAATTCGCGGTTGTTGGTAAAATCACAAAAAAATAAGCAAAAAAAGGAATCGCGACGGCATTGCAGTATCGGTTTGTTTTTGTCTGCTAACATTTTTTAACCGAAATGGTGGAGATATTACACGGTTTATCTTCAACTACTAACTCAAAAGTTGCAAAGTGCCACCCCGGTAACGTAGTTCAATCTTAGGGTTGGTGCAATAACATCCCTGTTTTTGAAAGCAACCCTACGGATGGCAAATTCCAACCTTTGATACCTTCCACCATTTCCCCACCTTTTTGATTCAACGCTTTTCATTTACAGTGAAGACTCATGACCATAAGTGAGAATGGGGACTGCTTTGAAAATTGAGAGCTTCGCCTTTTTCGACAATTCTCGTTTCATGACTACCGAGTAGTGCAAAGCTCGCATTACTGCACTAGCCTTGCCTATTCGGGTATCCAGTTCTTCATCTTGCCTTCCGTCACTCGTAAATGCAACCCCAAGATACTTGAACTTCTCTACCTGCTTCAGTGTCGCTCCATTCACTTGTAATACACACTGATCAGGGTTTCTTCAAAGATGAAGTACCTCAGTTTTGGCCGTGCTTATTTTCATTCCGACGGTGTTGCATGCATCTGCAAAGCTATTTAATGCGCGCTGGAGGCCAGATTCTGTGGAAGAAAGCAAAACCAAATCATAAGCGAAAAGCAGACGACTGATTTTGCAATTTCCAATTGTGGCACACTCATCAGCTTGGCTGCATTTGTCGATCCAATTCATGTAAGCAATAAAAAAGAGAGGTGACAAAACGCAATCTTGCCGAAGTCCAACGCCCACATAGAACGGCTTTGATTGCTTGCCATTTACCCGAACACAAACCTCAGGTCGGCAGTAGAATGACTTAATGCCGCGCAATTATTAACCATCAACGCCATACTCCAGCAAAACCTTCCAAAGTTTATCCCGAGGAACTCGGTCTAAACTTTGGAAGGTTTTGCAGGAGTATGGCGTTAATGATCACTTTTGAAAAAAATTAGCTACAGTAAGGGGAATGCTCATTGAACAAATTTTTGAATTGAGAGGGCCTGGGCCCCATGGTCGTATATGTACTCCTACAACTGGTTGTTTTCATGACAAAACAATAATCTCTAAGGAAGGTATTCGATTGGATGGTTATTTACTGCTGAAATATTGCAGGAGGCAATGTACTTTACTTCCCCGTATCTGGGCCAAATCACTTACAAAATTTAACCTCAAGACGCAAGATTTTAAACGTGGTTTGGACTTAGATTGCAAGCAAAAGAAGGACTGAAGAATTTAATTTTTTCAATTGGCTTTCAAACGTTAAAAATCTAGTACTTTCCAATGGGTCTGAATACATGCGAAATGTGATCCAATGGTATTAAAATAGCTTTTTTTTTTCAAAAAAAACGAAAAATTGCCCAGCGGCTGGGGGCTTCTCCCCCAGATTCCAATAGCCTCCAGCAGCTGGGAGCTCCGCCTCCAGACACCCGTCTGTGATACGTTGGAATTACAGTACACTTCTTTACGCAAGCACGTCTCCCAATTTAGACGTTTACCCCATTTTACCTATTGATTTAAGCCCTCTCCCTTAAACGAGTTCCTGGTTAGTACCAACACCTGGTCACGGATTCTAATCTTCCATTTTGCAATATATTTGCCTCCCACAAAAAATCCTCTTTTGAAGTTTCTGATGGCGTCATTGCATATGATTTGTAGTTTGGGCCCTTTTAATCAAAAATCCTGGCTACGCCTATGCTATTGACTACAAATCTAACTGATATCTCTACAGAATACACCATAAACTGTAAAGTGGACCAACTGAAACTGGGCTACAGGTTACAGCTTACTATTATCTTTATTGAACCAAAACTAGGTTGCACCAAACTAAATTAGCAAAATTAAAAATGAATTAAGGCTACTAATTAATAACCAAATTCTAAAAACGCCTAACCTTTTAAATTGTTTATAAACTAGTGCTGTTGAATCAAAACCAAAGCCATAAACTAGGCTATCAATCCTCAACATGAATAATACTCGCATTTACAATATCTTATGTAAGTCTAAGCATAGGGAAAGACTGATGTAGGTAGCAGAGGTGGAGTCGAGGATACAAGGCTTGAGGCCAAGGCAAGGAAACAAAAAAATCCGAGACCAAGGACAGAAATGCTCGAGGCTAAGACCAAGGACACAGACGTAAGTGTTCTCCAAAAAAAAGTCTGCGAAATTTTTTTTTCAGGCGATCTCCAAAAAAACGGTCTGGAAAAATATTTTTTAGCCGATCAACAAAACTTTAACCATTCAAAAAATAGTGCATTCCTCGAGCCGTGGACAGGGAAATTTTCGAGGACTTAAGGCTTTGAGGCCAAGGCCAAGGACTTCAAAATGTGTCCTCGAGGTCAAGGACGTCCTCGAGGACTCCACCTCTGCTTGTTACGCCAAACTCAAGTAATAATTTTACAGTGAGGCAACAATAATGCTTCACAGAATAAAGGGTATCTAGGTGAAAACCAATGAGAAAATGGCGTAGCCAACAACTATTGGCTTACTATGTTATACTCATTAAAAATAAACTTATAAGAGTCTTTGTACATAAGTTTGTGGACAGACTTTGTACATAGGTTTGGGTTTTGATTCTGATTCCTGAATCATAAAATGTCTCAGCCAAAGCAGTTACGTCACTAAAACGTTTTATGACGTCATTAAAATACTCAAAATTTAGAAAGTGACTTTGGCAAATCAAAATTGCGCAAAATTTCCTTGCCTGAGCAATTTCAAATTTTCAAAATTATTTGTGAATTAATTTGATGAAAATGAAGTAAATTTGAAGAAAAGTCGTTTGTCTAAAGAGATTTATCACCATTAACCCGATAAATGCCCACGTGTAAAATAGGGTTAAGACATTCAAAACCTCCCTATCTTAAATGATATTTCGACATTTGTCATTTCAAAACTTAAAAAATAAGTTACTGAAATTAAGTTGCGATTCGGAAACCTGAGTGTGCACCGACTGCATGTTACTGTAATTTCTCGCACACCAGGTTCAACATAATTCTAAAATGACTATACGTATATTCCCAACAGAAACGATTATCCACCATAACTTCCGTGAAGAAACTTTTGCTGGAGATTGTGAGCTTGCACGATGCGCCAAACACGAAGTTATTTACGACTTCAACTTGGATGATATAATCGCACTGATTGACCGATCGGCAGAATGCCGTCAATTTATAAAGGTATTTTTGGATATTGCAAAAGAATAATGTTTTATGAAATTGCGAGCTTACGTTTTGTGGTAAACTATAAGTTTGAATTAAATTTGCGATATGATTATTTTCGGTATATTTAATTATGGTATGGGAATGTTTGGGGAGTGGGCGTCACTTGACTAACAAACGCGAATTACACAAAACATAGCTTTACTCAGCAAAAACATCTAAAAACAACAAGAGCGTCGGCAGAAAAAATTTTAGAGGGGCCAAGAAGAATAGAGCCAGTATTAACTACTAAATATGGAAGAATTTTTGAATTTTGGTAGATTTTAAAAAAGGTGTGTGAAAATCCAGGCGGGTCCATGGTCACACCCTGCCCCCCCTTGCCGACGCCCATGAAAAACAATTCAAACCCATCTAAAGAATAACGTCACAAGTCATAAAAGCAATTCAATAAATAGCAAAAACGTCTTTTGTTTATTTACACTAAAACCTTATTTAACTTATAGAATAAAGTAACAAGTCGAAAAGGAAGAGAAGTAAGAACAAGTCAAGTTATCATAATGTTTTTTTGAAATTTAATGTTCTTTCACTAAATGGCTACCTTCTGATGCAAAACATTTCAGTGCTCAACAGTAAATGTTACTCAGCAATCTAAACATTAATGTCCAGCTGTTTGTTTATGTGGCTACATTTGTTTACTAGGCAATTTTCATTTGTACTTAATACATCAAGTTTGTGTTCTGTGAATATTTTATACGGACGGTGAAGAGGTTGCTGACTCGGCGACCTCGCCTTTTCTTGGAAAGGTCTCTGAGCTATTCCCAGAAAATGGTCCATGGTCTTTTCGCATCCTCTTATCAGAACAGTTACTTCATTTTACTGCGTGTCCTGGTATATTTATTTTGCAGAGTATCTTTCTAACCAAAATAAATGCCGATTGATTGACTGTTGATGAACTTAGTTCTTTGCATCTTAAGCGGGGCTCGGAAAATATACAGACAAACAGAAAAAAAAATTTATTTGCCGATTTTAATAAAGGATAACATAACCAAAACATAATCTAAACAGAAGACTGCAAAATGATCACTATTTCAAGTCTTCTAGTATAGTAGCCATCAAGGAATTGCGATTCCAGCATGCTATAAAGAATAATTAGGAATGAGAAAATAAAAAAGGAATGAAGATAACCATACATGCTATGTTTTTGGCTTATCTATAAGGAACTATAATTAGCAATAGCTTTCGAGGAGGATATTTTAAAATAAGCTTTGAACTTACTGAACCATTATTGCTGTCTCAGTTCCAATGGGTTGGAATTCCACATTTTAGCATTATGATATTCGAATGAATTTTGACATAAAGTGGTACCTTTGGGTAAATAAAATTTATTTTTTGAGTTTGATCTGGTTAAACGCTCATGCACAGCTGAAAGGGGAGTGAAAAAAGATTTGAAGTAGCTTGAAAAATTATGAGAAACTGTAAGCAAGGAAGATTTTGCCTAAAATGCTGGTACATAAGTTTAGTTAATGCTTATTGCAAAAAATTTGAAAATATCAGTTTTGATGATTGCCTATAATCTAGCTTTCAAAATAATCAGTTTAGTAAGTCCATCTTAAATTAGTTTTTTGTAGATTTGTTTGAATTTTTGTCCACTGAATTTACTGCTTGTTCGAAGCCACCAAGCAGAAAATAATAATCAGCGGAAAATGCCGTATTCAAAGACATAATAACATGAGTAGGGTGCGGGGTTGAACGCAGATCACGCAATCAGGGTCACTGTAAAGTTTTAAGATTTTAACAATATCTAGATGCTTTTCAACCTCTCTATATATAACCGATCTAAGTTTAAGGTAAATCTAAAAATTTGAGGCAAAAGGTAGTAAGTTGTTTGCCTTTTTCAGTTCAAAGTTTGACCCACTTACTTTTCAACTATTAAGCATGAAATTGACTGTTATTTTCTAATTTTTATGCAGTTTCTTTTTTAGCTATTGTAGTCTAAAATATTGCGATTTTGTTTCAGCTGTAAACTTATTTTGCAATCAAGGTCAAATTCGGTTCTTCTTGACCCAGTTAAAAGATGAAAACTGCATAATTTTACGGCGAAATTGAATATTTTTTAAACAATAACAGAATTTGGCAATTTGAAACTCGCGCAGTTCAAATTTGCTTTGCAAAGAGCAAATACGCAATTTCTCACACGCAATTTCATACAGAGCTGCTAACTTCTTCGGAAACTTTCGGAGTGACAAAACTTACCGCGACTCGCATTAAATAAAATGCTATCCTTATCTTTTCATTGGTTGCTAAATATTATCAAATTCATTTAAACAAAAAGTCATCAATATCAAAACGTCAATAAAAATTGTTGCGAAAGCAAAAGTTTTACGCAGTTCCTAATCAGTTCTTCAATTTTGCGAAGATAGTTTTGTGCGGCATCTCAACTTAAGTCTCACCAGTTACTGTTGTTGGTTTGCACGGTTCCGGCAATTCAGTTTGCAGCGAAAAAACTTTGCAGTCTGTTCTGAAATTTCGAATGTTTTTCGACCTGACTTTTATTTAAGTCGCGTAATTGACCTATAGTATGTAACTGTCGAGACAAATCTTGAAAGCTGCCACACCATCGTGATTAACAGAGGTGGAGTCCTCGAGGACGTTCTTGGCTTCGAGGACTCATTTTGATGTCCTTGGCCTTGGCCTCGAAGGTCAAGTCCTTGGCATTGGCCTCGAAGCCTCAAGTCCTCAAAAATTGTCCTGTCCTCGGCTCGAGAACAGCAATATTTTTTGAGCTGTTAAAAGTTTGTGGAGCGGCTGAAAAATTTTTTGGAAAACGTTTTTTTCTGGAGATCGCCTAAAAATTTTTTCTGCAGACATTTCTTTTTTTGGAGATCGCCTGAAAAAAAATTTTGAAGACCTTTTTTTGTTTTTGGAGAGCACTTGCGCTTGTTTCCTTGTTCCTTGGTCTTGGACTCGAGAGGGCCTGTCCTCGGTAGGGCTGTCCTTGGCCTTGGATTTTTTTTTTTGTGTTCTTGGCCTTGGCCTCGAGCCTTGCGTCCTCGACTCCACCTCTGGAGATTAAAACAAACCTAGTAGAATTTTACAAACCTGAGCGGATATGACAGAACGTGTTAGCGAGCTTGTAAAAGCCATTCTCGCTCGCTAAAAAGCGCTAACGACAAACAACTTCGTAAACTGCCATTTCTGAGCCGTCTCGCCCAACATGCGTTAAAACTACTCGGTCGAATTTTGTTGTGAGATCTTCGTAACTTGTGTTAGTACGTAATAAATATATCCTTGTGACATCAGATGCATATCTACTTCAAAATAATGCGTTCAAACGTACTTTATGTACTGCATTTTTGTGGAAAAAGATGTTATAAGCTATGCGTTATTATTCTAAGCTAGCAAATTCCTCAACTGATAATAATTAGTAAATGAGCGACAGAATTTAAATATATTTTTAGATCAATGTGAAATAACAACTTTTTCCATATTACAATTTTTTTAATGACGTAAAGCGCCCTTGAAGTTGTTGGTGGCTAAACTTCTATGTTAACAGTAATTTTAGGTCTTTAGATTTCAAAAATTTTCAAAAGTGAGCCAGTGGAAGTACACTCTTTCTTTTTAAACCGGTAAATCTTGAGTTGCGACTGGCTGTTTTTAAATTTTTGCTGATATTCAATCTCTTTTGTTTTTGATATTGTAAAAATTTTGAAAGCATCAATGTCAATTTTAGCGGGCATGTTTGAAACACTGTTTAATTCCTAT
The DNA here is from genome assembly GCA_963965965.1 of Trididemnum nubilum. NCBI lineage: Eukaryota > Metazoa > Chordata > Ascidiacea > Aplousobranchia > Didemnidae > Trididemnum > Trididemnum nubilum. The sequence continues at coordinate 4,001,241 of OZ014480.1, forward strand.
TGTTTTGTCTGCTTAAGTGAAGGCTTGTTGCTTGCTTTTGCAGCATCGTAAAGTGGCAAAAGCGAAAAAGCAAGCTTTTTTGAAGTTGAACAACTGCAAAAATTTTCTCAATTGCTTGCGCTAAGCAACAGAGCTTTATAATTTGAATAGTAGCAATTTTGCTTGCAAACACAAAAAATCACTGAAATTTTATTGCTTTGAATCAGCACAAATTTTAGTTTCTTTGATTGGTTTGCATTTTTATTTTTTTGTTAGTTTTTGGTTTATTTTGCTGCCGAGGATGGCATTGTTTTTTGATTTGTTCTTAAATTTTGAGCAAAAGTGAGCCTCGTGTTTTGAGAAAATCGTTCTTACAAAAAGAGTGTATTGCTATTTTTGGCTACTGACACTACTCAATATTCTTTATCAGTCGAACCAGCAAATGATTCTCAATGCAATTCGCTTTCTTCTCAGCAGTCTAATAGCACACATGGCGACGATTTTAATTCATTTTCAGCGAAAATTCGCTTTAGTTAGAAGTTTTTAACACTTCTGAACCAAAAAAGATTTCTTGCACACTTGAAGAGTGCTTCAAAAACTTCGTTAAGTTAGCGAGGAAAATGTGACGTTTTTTTACTCAAGTTGTATCTCGCAATCGCTCCAAGCAACTTAGCGAGCAAAAATGACGTTACTAAGCTCTCAGAGCTTCAGATGCACGCGCAAAAATAACCTCGGCGAGTATTTCGCTCGGTAGCGCCTCTTAAAACATTTTCGTTATTAATGCGAACGAGGAAATTTTTGTCACATGAGTCATGGTTTGCCCCTTGAACCTGGTTTACCTCACTAACTTGGTTTACTTTCAGTATCGATGCATTGGTTCGATTATGTTTCAAATAGCCCATACATCATTCGCAACATGGTTATCACGTGATGGAACGCCTCAAATTTACTGGGGAGGAACGAGGTTGCGAAGACCCGGCACCTGCGCTTGTAATGAAAAATTATTTTTTGGTAAGTTTCTAAAAAAAGCAGAGCTTTAAGTTTACAGATTTCGTGCACCTGAAATCTGGGGCCGAAATTCACAAGTAAGATTGATAAGCAAAGAAGAGAGTGCATTCTATTGATATGAAGGGAGTCAAATTTAAAAAAAAAATTTCAGTTGTTTAATTACCTTTTGGATTAGCGTTTTTTGAAATGGGCAAATCAGAATAGATTGAAGGGTTTGGTGACACTTTCCAACTGAATATAAAACCTTCATTTTGAAGGATAATTGGCCCCTGAATACATGGACCAGGTTAATTAAAACTATAATTACAACCTAAAATTTTCAATTGCATTTACGAGAAAAAAAGATTAAAACGGTGCTTGATCTTTTGAACAACGTTTTTAAATATTGCGGGTGATTATTTATTTCAACAGAAAATGTTACGTTAAAGAGAGTGAAATGAATACAAAGAATATTCATAGTATAGGCGTAGCCAGGCCCCCCCCCTCAATTGAATTGCTGCCAATGATAAAAATGTCACAAAAAATACTATTGTTTCTTCAGTTTCAGTTTCTTTTAGCATCTTCGCTTACAACAGTACACGCGTACAGCAGTAATTGACAATGATAATGATCCAGGAAGCCGGGACCCATCAGTTTAACTTTTACCAACCAATTTAAATGGGCCCCCAACAATAATATTGATCCACGGGACCCGGGCCCTCTCAATTTAATATTTGCCAACCAATTAAAAAATGCCCCCTACAACAATATTTAAATGGCCTCCATTTTAAATGGGCCCCCAACTATTGATCTAGGGGTATTGATCTAGGGGGCTCCCCCAAATATTGATCTAGGGGGCTCGGGCCCTTTTAATTTAATGTTTGCCAACTAATTTAAACGTATAACCCGAGTGACATTAAGGGTTTGTATCCTAAAAGTTCCTAACTGAGGCTCTCATCCAGCCTTTTATGAACGTAATGCAATAACCAGTGACGGATTTAACATATGCCACAGTGCCATGGGCCCCGCGCTCAGATAAGACTTTTTTTGGTCTTCACTTCTATTTGGCAGGAAAATATTGCAAAAATCTCAAAGTGCCAGAGGCCCAACTCAATGTAAAACCGGCCCGGGCAATAACTTGGTTTGTAGGCGTAACTATCTATTGTACATTTTTCAATAATAAATCACTTACAACTCGCCAATTTTTATGCAACAAACTACTTTTGAAAAAAATTGGCTACAGTAAGGGAAATGCTCATTGAACAAGTTTTTGAATTGGGAATGCCTGGGCCTCCTGGCCGTATACGTATGTACTCCTATAACTGGTTGTTTTCATGATAAAACGATAATCTCTAAGGAAAGTAGTCGACTGGATTGTTAGTTACTGCTAAGCTATTGCAGGAGGCAACGTACTTTACTTCCTCGTACCTTGGCCAAATCACTCGCAAAATTTAACCCCAAAATGCAAGATTTTAAACCTGTTTTGGACTTAAATTGCAAGTAAAAAGAGTACTGAACAACTTAATTTCTTCAATTGGCTTTCCATTGTTAAAAATCTAGTACTTTCAAATGGCCCTGAATACGTGCAAAATGTGATCCAATGGTATTAAAAAAGCTTTTTTTCCAAAAAATTACGAAAAATCGCCCAGCGGCAGGAAGCTTCGCCCCCAGACCCCCATAAATTCAGACTCCAGTCTGTGATACGTTTGAATTACAGTACACTTCTTTACTCTAAAACGTCTCTCAATTTAGACATTTTCGCATTTTAGCTATTGGTTTAAGTCCTCTCCTTGAACGAGTTCCCAGTTACGTGCCAACACCAGGCCACAGCTTCTGATCTTCCATTCTACGATACCTTTGCCACCACATAAAATTCCTCTTTCGAAGTTTTTGATGATGTCATTACATGTGGTTTGTGGTTTGGCCCCCCCCCGAGTCAAAAATCCTGCTACGCCTATGATTCATCGGCGGATTGTTTATTTCCTTTCTTTAAGGTTAAAAACTAGGACTAGATTTGGGTTGGATTAGGTTTGAGGTTAGTTTTAAAGTAAGAATTTTAGTTAGGTTGAATTGAAGCCCAAATCAAAGAAAAAAATAGTCCATCAGATAGAGCAAATTGTGGGTCCCAATTCTGTGCAAATGCTATCAAATACCGATCAGTGGTCGAGTGGATAGGGCGTCTGCTACTGAAACGGTAGACTTGGGTTCGATTCCCGATCGGGTCAAGCCAAAAACAATAAAAATTGGTATTCGCAGCCTCCCTGCTAGACGTTCAGCATTTTAAGGGACAGTGTGAAGCCTTGGCCGTATGCAGTAGCAGGTGGGCAAGTGGAAGCTTGACTCGAAGACCGAAAGGTCCTTTTGCTGTTTCGTGACCAAGGCAACTTGGTGAATAAAATGTAATTACAACTACAATTACAATCATACATTTTTGGAAATCAATTGATCTACGAATCTCGATTTAGTATGTATAGCTCAACGTCATTATGACATCATCAATACGTATAGCATACACTTCTTCAGCATTTCAGTAGCCATAGCAATTGCGTTCAAAAACGTATAGTAAACAAAGAGTATTTATTTGCAAATTATCTGCAATCGATTAAGTCAGGGGTTCCCAAACTTTTGGTGTTATGGAGCCCTTGAAGAGGTTGACTATTATTTGCGGAGGCCCATAATAAACTTTTGAAATAAAAACAAAAAAGTAAACGAATTGTTTGCGGAGCCCCTAGGTTTCTGTAGCTGAGCCCTGGGGCTCCATACGATGCATTTTGAGAACCTATGGATTAAGTGGGCTTGACCAAACATTTTGAGGTATTGCCAACGACATAATGCAATGACGTCACAATGGATTAACAAGCTGACATTTTAATATGCACTATTTTAGTGATATCAGTAAATATAGTTGCTCATAACTACGTCATTTGTTGCTACAACTATAAAATCACACTAAAAGGTTAAAAGCACAACAGCAAAAAATTAAAAGCACAGAAGGTGCAACTGTAAGTTGCAAAAGAAGTATTAAAAACTAAAACGTCAAAATTTTCTAAAAGCTAAAACTGCATATAAACTGCATATTATTGAAGAACCTACCGAACTAAAACACTTCATCAGACTGCAAATTGCAGTGCTGTCGCATTGAAATACGGCACTGATTAAAGCATCGGTTAAAAATCGGTTAAAAATAAAAAGTAATAATACTGCCTATAATTGTTTGTAGCTATAGAAACTTCAAATTCAATTTAATTACACATTTACGCTTTAAACATAATCTGTGAAGATTTTGTCAAATTTGATCAAGTTTTTCCCGCACAAAGATAGGGAAAACACTTTTCTAGCATTGACTAAATTATATCGCTAGCAATGCCAAGGCTTTATTTGCTATTTGAAACATGCAACCCTATACAAATATTACTGGTTTATTTCAAAAAATAAGAATTACCACAACTGACTCTTCTAACCTCAAAAAATAAGAATTATCACAACTGACTCACTTCAGCCCTCAAAAACATTGCTTGCACTGAGAATTTAAACCCACACCTTGAGCATACCAGACCCAAGTACTAACTTTTGTGCCATTCGAAAAACTGCTGATGGATATGCAAAACCCTTACCTAAAATACCTACCAGTAACTTCACGATGGCGCAAGCAGCTTGGTCTTTCTTGTGCAGCAGTACCAGCGAAAGCCGTACCGGTGCAAAAGTTGTGACCTTAAAAGCTATTATTTCCCCTCTTCTATGTAGGTTTTTTCATGTATCACTCGTTTTGGCGTGCCAATTTTGGTACTGTGATCAGCGCAGCGTAGCAAGAGACAGGGGGGCTATAGTCCCCCCTGTTTGACCTGTCGACCAAAATGCGCAGTAGCGAAAATACCTGGTACCACGTTTTTGGCACTTTCAGACGGTCTTTGCAGTGATATGGACTCTAAAGCGTTCAAAGCCATTTTTAAATACTTATCTAAGGAGGCTAATATCTACCAAAGTTAAGCTCACAAATCAGTACAAACTTTTAAAAAATCGAACAAAATAAGCAATTAAAGTTGATCACTTGCAGCAAAATGTCTGACTTCACCAAAACAAATTTGGAGGGATAACGGGGGTAGTCAGTATTTATGTTATCTAATTATTACTAATCATGCACTGCTCTCAAATCTCGTTTCGATTAGCCCGTTTTCCAAAATTATATTTCTTTCCAAGATGCAGACGAATTAGGTTAAAACGTGTACATTTTTTGTGACGTACCGGCTTGTAATTGAAGTGTTAAATTTTAACAATCAGCCCCCGCCAACATAGCTCATTAACGTAGTCAGTTAAATCATGTTTTCGCATTGCTAATTTCTTTGCCACGTTTTAAAAGCATTAATTTATCAATCGACCAATCAACACAGTTTGTTTAACTAAGTAACTCAGAATAGAAAGCATTACAAGGGCATATTATTGTAGCTACATGTAAGGAAGTCGAAACAAAAGCACTACAAAAATGTCTAAAAATGTGAATTATCTCAGCACAAGTAAGCATAGGTGTAGCCAGGATTTTTGATTGGAGGGACCCCAACCTCAAATCCCATGCAATGACGTCATCAAAAATTTTCGAAAGAGGGCCTTTTTTGAGGGAGAAAAATATTGCAAATTAGCAGATCAAAGGCCGTGGCCTGAGTGTTGGCACGTAACCAGGATTTTGCTATAGGAAGAGGGCTCAACCCCCCAAAAAAAGGTTGCAATTGGGACGCGTAATGAGCAAACTAGTGTGTCTCAAACGTATTATAGACGAGGGTCTGTGGGCGGAGCCCCCAGCCACCGGAGGCTATGGGGAGTCTAGTGACGAAGCTCCCAGCCGCTGGGCGATTTTTCGTAATTTTTTGGAAAAAACAGCTATTTTAATGCCATTGGATCACAATTCTCACGTGTTTAGAACCATTATAAAGAACAACATCTTTAACATTTGAAAGCCAATTGAAAAAATTAAAATTTTTAATCCTATTTTTCCTTACAATATAAGTCCAAAACACGCTTAAAATCCTGCATTTTGGGGTTAAATTTAGTAAGTGATTTGGCCCAGGTAAGGAAAGCAAGGTAAGTAGCCGCGTGCAATATTTAGCAGTAAATAATAATCCACTCGAAAGATTTTCCTTAGAGATTTTTGTTTTGTCATAAAAATAAACAGTCGTAGGAGTACATATACAACCAGGGAGCACAGGCACCCTCATTTTAAACTCAACAATTAGTATAAAGAGCATTCCCCCCGCTAATTTTTTTTCAAACTATTTTGGCGCGGAAAAATTGGAGAGGTGAAGATTGATTGTTATTCGAAATGATACAATAGATACAGTAGTTACCCCTACTAACCATGTTATTGCCTGGGCCGGATTTACATTGCGCGGGGCACTTGGCACTTTGGAAATTTTCTCTACATCTTTCTGTCAAATATACAGTAGGTGAAGAACTAAAAAGTCTCACCATGTAAGTGCGGGGCCCCTTGAAGGTACTGCGCCATATTTTGGTAAATCCGGCCTTGGTTGTTGCAATACGTTCATAAAAAGGTTAGATAAAGACCTGAGATAACAACTTTTAGAACAAGTCAATTTCTCCGGGGTTATACATTTAAATTGATTGGCAAAAATTGAATTGAGGGGGGCCCGAGGCCCTATATGGTCGTCAATTTTGTTGTTAATTACCGTTGTAAGCAAAAATTGCTAAAAGAAACTGAAACTGAAAAACAATATACTTTTTGCCATATTTTTGTCATTGGTGACATTTCAATTAGGAGGCCAGCCCCATGCCCCCCCCTGGTTACGCCTATGGGCCCTTTGTCATATGGTAAATCCAGCCCTGATTATAGCATTGCGTGCATAAAAAGGTTAGATGAGGACCTGAGATAGCAACTTTTAGGACAAGAACCCTTAACTTCACCCGGATTATGCATTTAAATTGGTTAGCAAAATTTGGATTGATGGGCCCGGGGCCCTTGGTCGTCAATATTATTGTTAATTACTGTTGTACGCGTGTACTGTTGTACGCGAAGATGCTAAAAGAAACTGAAACAGAAGAAACAAGAATTTTTTGTCACCTTTCTATCATTAGTGACATTTCGATTGGGGGGTGCTCCTGGGCCCCGCTGGCTACGCCTATGCTAGTAGGAATGCTGCGAATACACCTCGCGGTCTTCGAATCAAAAAGACACCTTTTGTATAATGATGTAATTGGGGCTTTAATAATGATGACGCAAGCAATAATGATTGAGGTATGGAGCATTGAGAAGCCAAAATATTGATCAAAAATAGGCCAAAAAATTAGATACTTTTTGCAAAAAAACTGCAAATTTTTTGAACGCTGGGTAGACCCCTGAAAAGGCTCCCCAATGAAGACTTCTGGCTACGCGCCTGGCTGTGATGTTATTCGAATGCTGTATTTACTCTGAACAACACGTCGAAAAAGTTCATAAAGTTTGCGTGGCTCTACCACGGATCCCACTGGAAGAGCTAGCAATTATCAGCAAACCCTCTAGCTGATTTAAATCATGCAAATGCCATCATTCCCTCACTTTCAAATGGCGATCTACATCAATAATCTGGATTACAATTAATATCGACAACAACAAAACGGGCCCGGTATCAGTCTTTGTATTCCCAGCAAAAAATTTTCGCTGAGGCCCAGGTTGCCAACGGCTCGCCACCGTTTCGACATTTCTTCGAAAGGAGCTGTGTTGCCTGCAGGCGCAGTGACGCGGAGATAGGTTCTATCCAACTTGTAACACGTTTGGGTGTAATATAGCGATCATACGGTAATAAAAAGTTTGATTACACGGATTTAGCTCAGACACATGCTATACCAAATACAACTTAAATACCGAAGCTTGAATCAACAGCATAAACTGCAGCGAACCGATGGCAGACTCCTTAGCAGTTCAAATTTGCGCAGACCGAAAGGTCGACTTGTAGAGAATTGAATTGTAGAGACCGATCAATCGAATGGACGAAAGACGATGCGTTCAAATAGCAGATTGATAGCTAGCTCCATCGCTGTATTAAGGTGGGGGAGAAGAGCGTAGTAAAGATTAAGGTGGGGAAGGTTTAAAGATTAAGGGGCGAGTTTTATCAAACATCCTTGCAGACAAAATATTTGCAGACATTTTTTAGGATATTTTGACATAAATATAGCTCATTCTCTTTACGCGTAAGGGAATATGAAAAAGAGCCAGCATCATTTTCTGTTTTTTAGATTTGTGATCTCAAATTTGACAATATTTTATGGCAATGAAACTGCTAGTATGCTGGTTAAAAAATATGAAATCTCCCTCGCTCCACCCCATTAACTGATCGAAACGCTGGTGAAACGCTAGTTATCGTATGACTTTTTCATGTTAGTGCTCCATTTTAGTTCAGCAATTATCCTGATTTCAAAGATTTTTTTGCATTTTTTGTGCAGCGCCAAGATCGAAAAAAAGAGCATGGCTCAATGCCCATTTGAATACGCTATTACTCTGTTACCAAACAAGCAGCATGCAAACTTTTTAAATTCTACCAGTGGTCCACACGTGTCTACCACCGTGTGTGGTATACAAGTTGGCAAGTGGCAGCTTGACTTGAAGACCGAAAGGTCCTTTTGCTGTCTTCTGATCGAGATAGTTGGTGGATAGAGATGTAATTACAAGTATCAAACAGAATAAGATTTCTGTCGTGTTCGGAATTGTTTCCTCTGGTTGAACTTGAGGACAAACTTTTAATTTTTTCATCTTGATTATTAACTGCTTGAAATATAGCGGCCTTTTTGCAAACATAACGGTTAGTGATGGAGTTTGGTCTCGAACTGTGAGAAGTCTCGAGACTCAAAATCTTGGTTAGGCGTGTGAGTAAAACTTTTAATTTAATTGTTTAATGCAAGCAAGGCAAACAAAGATTCGATTGACTTTCTAGGTCTTAAAACCTTTTTAATTGCTTTCCAACAATCTCCTTTATTTATTTATTTCGGTCAATTTTCATTCATTTCCGTCAATGTTTTTAAACTGAGATAGTGAGAAACAAAGTTTTGCAATAAAACCTCAATTTTTGATAATTGGCCACTCAATGGGAGATACTTGAGGTTAAAAAAAACTCAGGTAGAGCCGTGGGAGAAAACTGCTCGACCCGTTATTCATTATTATTTTTGTTATTTACTTATGAAAGGTGTGATGTAAAACCATGGTAAAACAGTCTGGAGGGAAAGAAGCTGCTCAAGCGGTATTATTTGATGTTGATTTTTGTTGAAGGTGCTAATTGCCGCTGTCTACATTTTTGCTTTCTGGTAGTAAATGCTCTAAACCTTTTTCTCGTTCAGGTTCCTTGCACATGGACCGAGTTTGAGGTAGTAGCATGGCAGTGCGATGAGGTTTGGTCAAGGAAGGTTAATCAGGACAGCTCAGACCTCAAAGTGATTGTTTTCAGTCTCATTCTATTGAACAGATCTTCAGTAATATGATACAGTTAAGATTGCAGACTCAGAATGATGAACTTAAGTCTACTTTACCACTGCTTTTTTGTAAATATCAAACATTATGAGAAACAATCAGGTCCAGTGAAGATTAAAATAGCTTGAGGTATAAACTTGAGGTATAAACATGGGCCACCGAATGGGGAAGACGCGTGACCCGAAAAGATTTTCAGTGCAGTATCGGAGAAATAAAGTCTTGATAAGAAATAATACCGTAACTCAGGTATTTGTTATACATGACGGTGTTTGCCGTGTACTAGGCCACTAGGTTACTGAATCATTCATCTTGATGTCTTGTTTATGAAAACACAATCGCACATCCCACCACAGCCTTCTTGTCATTAAAATAACTATCTGAATGCAAATGCTTTAGCAAGCTCAGTAGCGTAGCCAGGGGGGGGGCGGGGGGGGCTCGAGCCCCCCCATTGGCTTGTGAAGTATGCAAAATCGCATGTTTTTTGTGCTTTTGAGGCTGATTTTCTGTGAAAAATGGAAAATAGCCCCCCCATACGGAAAGAGCTCCCCCTAAAACGTCTGAATTTGCGAAATTGGAAGAAAAATGACTCTGAATTTTCGTGAAGACCTTTTTTTTTTTTGGAGATCACCTGATTTTGGGCGGAAAAAACCTTTGAATTTCGGATTTCGGCCGAAAAATGACTCTGGATTTTGGCGAAGACCTTTTTTTTTTTGTTTTTTTTTTGTTTTTTGGAGATCACCTAATTTTGGGAGGAAAAAACCTTTAAATTTCCGAGCTTTCCGAGACATTTCGTCTCAATTTTCGGACAAACCGTCTGAAACTGATTCAGGATCAATGAAAATTCGAGTCAAGGTCGTTTGCACACTTCTCACTCTTTCAAAATAGCCCCCCCCTTTTCCAAATCCTGGCTACGCGCCTGAGCAAGCCCGCTTTATTTTAGATTTAAACGACCGGTTAGCTTTAGTAGTTAAAGACACCGCCATCGAAGCGTGAGGTCTGCGTTTTAGTTTTGCTTCTAAAATCTCGCGTCTTGAAGTCTCGTCTCGGTCTTGAACAAACTCACCAAGTCTCGATTGCGGTCTCGAAAATTTTTTCAAGTCTCGGCCTCGGGTCTTGGACTCGAATTTTTTCCAAGTCTCGGTCTTGGTCTCGGTCTCGACCATCAGGATCTTGATTACATCACTAATAACGGTTTTAGAAAAAAGTTGTTCTTAATCTCTGCAATCCTGTATCCAATAAAAAAAATCGAAACATCAGCAAAGGTTGCGACAAAATAAAGAAAATTAGAGTTTTTCAATTGCAGATGGCATTTGTAAAGCAAGCTGGCGCGTAACCAGAATTTTTCTGTGCAGGGATACTTGAACCCAAAGCTAAATTTTGTCGTCTTCTAACAGACGGAGGTCTGAAGCGAAGCATCAAGCAGTCAGAGGCTTTTGGAAGTCCGGCGAAGTTGATTGTTTCGTAGAGATTTGTACTTACGGTTAATGCAATATAATTTTTCAATTAATATTGCTTTTGAATTTTTGAAAAATGTGTAACACTCTAATCACGTTATTCATAAATCAAACTTTCAGTGAAATCGTTTTTTACAAAACAAAAATTTTTAAAAATTTTGTGTGTATGAAAGCAATACTTTTTGCAGTTTGGATTATATATTTTAAAATATTTAGAAAGTCTGGATACATTTAATTATTGTGATATTTTTCACCTCAAAAATGCATTTAAATTTTGTTCGTTTTCGCAATAATCGTCGTATGATGACGTCATTTATGAAATCAAAGTTGTACCCAACTCTGTTGAACCAGAAGGATAAATTATCACATAATGGTGCTAAAATAAATTGGTAATATTTGTTTAGGGTTGCATGGTTCGAATAGCAAATGTGGCCTCGGCATTGCTTGCGATTAGATTTGTCAATGTTAGAAAAGTGTTTGCCCCACGTCTGTTCAGTAAAACTTGCTCAAATTTGATGAAATTTTCACGGATGATGTTCAAAGCAAAAATATGCCCTGAAATTGAGTTTAAAATTTCTGCACCAACAAGTGACGCAGTTTTGAGTAACTATATCTACTGATATTACTAGAACAGTGAATATTTAAATATGAGCTTGTTATTCCATTGTGACGTCATTGCTGTATGTCGTTGGCAATACGTCAAAAAGTTTGGCCAATCTCACTTAATCGGTTGCGGATAATTTGCAGATGTAAATACTTTTTGTTTACTACGGTTTCGAACACAATAACTATGGCTACTGAAATGCAAAAAAAGTGCATGCTTTATGTATTGATGATGTCATAATGACGTTAACCCTATTTTACACGTGGGCGGGCAGTTTTGCTACCTTTCTCATTTTTTCAATGATAAATCCCTTCAGAAAAAAGATTTTTATTTTGAATCAACTTGACTTTGAGTCAAAATTTATTACAAATACCTCTTGAAAACTGCGATATCTTGACGTCCTTCATGGTCGACTCCTGGGAAGCCATACAAGGATCCAGCGATTTTTCACTTGTTTCTTAAGTACCACAAGTGAAAAATCGTTTATTCCCTACTAAGCATCTGCCTCTGTGCAAGCCCATAAGGTTTGCCAGTTAGGCCAAGATTTTTGTTCAGCTGGGAATACCTTTGAAAAATATAGCTGAGGGCTGCCGATGAGAGCTAAAAGCTCGATACAGCGCTGTCCAGCTCTGTGCATACTTGACTTGAGCTACAATGTGAAATATCATTGGAGCTGCAGGGTTGGTGGTTGTTATGGCCACCTAACTGCCAGTGGAAGTTGACATGGCTTCCCAGGAGTCGACCATGAAGGACGTCAAGATATTGCAATTTTGATTTCCGTGGTCACGCAGAGGGGAGTCCTTGTAGTAGGGATAGCCTATGGCTGTCCTTACTACAAGGATCCAGCGATTTTTCACTTGTTTCTTAAGTACCACAAAGTGAAAAATCGTTTATTCCCTACTAACCATCTGCCTCTGTGCAAGCCCATAAGGTTTGCCAGTTAGGCCAAGATGTTTGTTCAGCTGGGAATACCTTTGAGAAAGATAGCTGAAGGCTGCCGATGAGAGCTAAAAGCTCGAAACAGCGCTGTCCAGCTCTGTGCATACCTCTTGAAAATTTGAAGTTGCTAAAGTAACGGAAAGTTTCCCGTTATTTTAGGTTTTGCAAACTCACTTTCCAAAATTTGAGTATTTTTTGCAAATACATTAACTAAAATGACGTCATAAGACGTTTTTGTGGCGTAACTAACTTGACTTAAGCATTTTATGATTTGGTATCAAAAATAAACCTGTGTACAAAATTTGAAACGCCTGTGACGTCATCAAAAATGGCGTTATTTTTCAACAAGACGGCTGTGACGTCCCAATAATGACGTCGTCAACTCAAAACCAGTTTTTCAAAAAAATTTGAACACAACTCCGCTTGCCAAGTGTGATGTTTCCTTGACGTTTGGTTTAGGAGTTAGAAAGAGGGACATTTTTGCCCCTTACTCGCGTACAATGCCTTGGTTAAATAACCCGTCTAAAACAGGGTTCAGCTGCGATTCGCACTACAGTTATCACACTAAATCGAATTTTGTGGATCAATAGCTTTCCAAAAATATACAATAGCATTTTCCGGAAATTTAGGCCCTCAATCATGTTTTTTTCCTCCTATCCCATGGACTATATAACGCCTGCTATCAAATTTGAAGCAACGTTTTTGAAAAGAAGAGGCTAATGTTGTTATGTGACGGCTATATAAAGATCGGCTATACGTAGATTCTTTTTTCAACCAACGTTAGAGTTTGGGTTAGGTTTGATTTCGGATGTATAGGGTGGGGGTTAAAATTTCAGTGAAGTTTTGAGTTGGGTGAAGCTATAGGTTATCGATTATCTAATTCATTGTAGCCTAACCAGTGGCGTGTGGTGACCTTTTTTTAGCTGGGTATTCACTTATTATAAAAGCTTATCATTCTCTCTAAAAGCTTACTTGATAAAAATACTATTTTCCGTATGTTTTTATTTGTTTTTCAACCATTGTTTTAGGACCTTGGCAAAACTATTGTTTCTAACTTTGCTTATTTTTGTATTTTTTTTAACATATTTTTTAGTTAAAAAATTGTATTTTCATATTTTCACTTTTCAATAATTTAATACTTGAAGCTGCGTGCGTTTACAACATGTGACGTTCTGTACGTGTGCAATGAAAAGCTTATTGTGATGTTTACTTATAGTACAGTACATACTAGTAACAAGCCTAAACTTTAGGCTTCCAAAAGCTGCTCAGGAAAGTTATCTCCAAAAGCTCCTAAATCAGTTTTATATACAATGTACATGCTACTTCGAAGTTGCGGACTATCGTCGCTAAATAAAAAGTATCTATCTATCTACGCTTTTCTGCTTTGTTCAAACAGACGTAGCCAGAGCCTACGATTGATTACGCTTCAGGTTTAGGTCATAGCTCAATAGTCATTCTGATTCTCAAACGTCGTGAATAAGCAGAAATAGAAAAACAATGCTAGATGACGTCAACAGACGTGTGCACTAGGATTATGAATTTTTCAACTTTTGGAATGAAATTAAATTCCTGGGTTTGCAATCAATGAACTTTTATATATTAAGTATTTTGGCACTAATATTTTGCTCCAAAACAAAAAAAAGCTCGCGCACCCAATACGTTGAAAGTTTCCAGATTTTTGGCTAATTTTAATATGCCAATCAAGCTTTTTCAAGCAATTTCACCGCTTGATTATTAAAGACTTTTATTGTTGTAAGAAAAACAGTACCCATAGGGGTAAAGGGAGGGTTGAAATCGTCTCAGAAAACCTAAAGCCATGGTTGGCCATGTAGATATGCCGACAAAATTGACAAGATCGATGAAACTTTCTTTTGCCTCGACAATTTGTCTCGCTGGACGCTAGAGAACTCTTTTTTAGTGTAGTGTTTATTAGCTTTCCAACTGTAATTCGCGAGCCCCACCTGATAATAGACTCTGTATACGACCCTGGTAAATAGTCTAGTACAAAGAATCACAACCAAGCTTTAGCAAACGGTAGAGACTAAAAATATTTGCAGTTGAAATGACCTGATATTTTGGTTTGAGCAAAAATTTTTCTTGCAACTAATGAAATCAAAAAACACACAAATGTTAAAAAAAACGTCTCTAAGATAGACCTGCTGGTCTTTATAGTTTACTTATTAAAAGCGAAAAGTTTAGTACAGTATGGTGAGATTGCTCTTTCAGCATTACATTCAGAAAAAACGATACAGCGTTAAAGCACACCTGTAGTTGCGAACAAGCAGAGCTGGGCAAGTCAGCAAGTTAGTCCGCAAGTCCTCAAATCCGCAAATGTGGACTAACGAAAAAAGTTGCGGACATGTGGACTTTGACGGTTTAAATTGCGGACTTGCGGTTGCGGACTATTTTTAATTTTAGTCCGCAATTTCGCAAGTTTTTTACAAGTATTGAAATTCCTTTTCATTTTCGTAAAATATTCATGTTTTTGCCCAGTCAAACATGAGAAATCAATTTAATTTTTTCGAATTCAAGTTCGGCAAAAATATCAAGTTTTTCGAGTTCAGGCTGACATAAATACTAAGTCTGCTTTTCGACTTAATCGCTTTCTTTTTGTTGACATGCTGTTTGGTAACGTGAGAAACGAATACATGCCGCGTTCTCATCTTTTATACAAATAGTTGGTTAATTTTTTAGAACATTTTAGAACCCCCTTTTGTGCTTGTTTTAAGAATCTTCTAGAACTGTCTTTGTGGTAATTTTAACTGTACTGTCTTTAGACCTTTAATCTCATAATCTTTAGGTCTGTGACTAGTGCTCAAATTAGATAGTCTTCGACAGCACGAATGATACTGTGTCTCAAATTTTCGTAGTTTAGTGTATCAAGTTAGCTGTGTAGTAAGTTGGTTATGTAAAATGTAAAAGTGCTGATGTTTCTATTTCTGTAGTGCGACCTCGAAGCAGTTTTTTAATAGTATATTCTAGTATAGTCTAGCTCAGTGTTAGTATGATCAATAGCATAAATTTTGGTCTAGTAAATATTAGTTAATTGATATTGATTTGGCTAGCTGATATATAACTGACTTCTTGTTTTGCCGTGCTCCTTTGGATGAATCAAATTTTTGGTGTTCTGTGAGGAATAACATTGTTATATTTATATCCAAAGTGTGGTATGACTGCAGAAATATGAAGGATACGGCGCGCGGCGAGACAGGCTATTAGAAGCGGGTCTAATCTGATTCAAATTGGAGTCAACACTGTTTTTCGAGTACGGCAAAACAACCGACTTTTTTTGAGTTTATAAAGTTCCAATTTGCAGCCCTGGTTCAAAGTATGGCTTTGTTGTTTTTTACCGTGAGTTCACAAAATGAGCCACTGGGCTATCATTTTTTGTACTGGTAGCCAGTGCCGTCCCTCCGGTGGGGCAAGGGATGCCGTCGCTACGGTGGGGCCAGGGGTGCCGTCCCCCCTCTCGACTGCTTGTGCCCCCATTTCGGTTCATTCAGAATGCTTTTTTGGAGCATCACGTAACGACAAAACAACAGGCAATAATGGAAAGAGGAATAATAATTTTCGAACATGATTCTTGTTTGAAGTTTTCTCAATTGTTTACAAAATTGCTGGCCACCAACTGCTGTACATAAATGTGACCCAAAAATCCGTATTATTTACACGCCTTTACGGATGTGTCGCGGAATAGGGATCTTCTTCAACAAAAGCTTCTACCTCTAAAATAAATGTAGACGACCTTGTTATTGATGACCCACTTAAAATCTCCAACCTTTTCAATGACTATTTCACAAAGGTTGGTCACTCAATTGCTCGTGCAATTGATAACACTGATGATGTTAAATTTACTACCTATCTAAAGAACTCTGTACCTCAAACCATTGTGCTTACTCCTCTCTTACCTACTAAAATCCTAAATATAATCAAATCTATAAATCCCAACACTGCCACTGGTTATGATAATATTTCCTCTTTCTTTCTGCGCTTAGGTGGTGATGTGTTAGCTCCAAAATTATCCCTGTATTTCAGCACTGCATTCGAAATTGGCATATTTCCTCAAATTTTTAAGACTGGAAAAGTAATCCCAATATTTAAATCTGGTGATAAACATCTCTTACAAAATTATCGACCAATTTCTCTCCTTCCCAGCATGTCTAAAGTTTTTGAAAAATTAATAAAAAATCGCCTTATGAATTTCTTTGTCAACCACAAGGTTTTCTACGACTCCCGGTACGGTTTTAGGGAAAAGCTTAGTGTGATACATGCATTAATTGAAGTCATAACCCCTCTATATGATCGAATTCAAGATAATCTCCACACCGGAATACTGCAAATAGACCTCCGAAAGGCGTTTGATACTGTGTCACATCCCATTCTTCTCCATAAGCTGTATCACTATGG
The DNA here is from genome assembly GCA_963965965.1 of Trididemnum nubilum. NCBI lineage: Eukaryota > Metazoa > Chordata > Ascidiacea > Aplousobranchia > Didemnidae > Trididemnum > Trididemnum nubilum. Next base: position 4,018,054 of record OZ014480.1, read on the forward strand.
TATACGTGGACCAGCATTTTCTTTACTCGAGAGTTACCTCTCTTATCGCTGTCAGTTTGTGTCTTTGAATAATTGTCATTCTTCATCCAAACCAATTAACATAGGTGTTCCTCAGGGCTCTATTTTGGGGCGTCTACTTTTTCTCATGTATGTAAACGATCTTTCTAATTCCACATCATGTAATCCATGTCTATTTGCTGACGATATCTGCTTGGTTGTAAGTAACTCTTCTTTTTCTTCTCTTGAACAGAACTGTAATGCTGAATTGGAAAATCTGAATAATTGGTCCAATGCTAACAAATTGCAAATAAATCCAAAAAAATCCATATCAATTTCTTTCCTCCCTAAACTAAATATAAATGAAGAAAAATTGAAGATTTTATATAATAACTGTACGTTAGCTTGTTGTGATTCATCTAAATATCTAGGCGTAATAATTGATAATAAGCTAAACTTCCAATCCCACATCCATGCAATAGAAAACAAAGTGGCCAGAGCGGTAGGAATTTTAAGTAAAGTACGATATCTGTTTCCTTCTTCTACTTTACTTTTGCTGTACTTTGCCCTCATTCATTCTCATCTGCTCTTTGGTCTCGTGCTCTGGGGAAACACTTACTCAACCTATCTTGCTAAATTACAACGTCTCCAGAATAAGACCATTTGCATTATTTCAAAATGTAATTACCAAACCCCGATAACTCCTCACTTTTATAAACTAGGCATCTTAAAAATTGCTGATCAGTGCACAGTTGAAGTTGGAAAAATGATGTACCAACATTCCAAACAAGCTCTTCCTCCCTGTATCTCCTCGTTTTTTTCTCCTATTTCTTCTATCCACAGTCGTCGTACCCGATCTTCAACTAAGAAAAACCTGTATATTCCAAAATTCTCCTTTTCACGATGCCAAAAGTCTATCAAATACCAAGGCGCCAAAATTTGAAATTCGATTCACATTAACATTAGAGATCAAAATTTTAATAGATTCAAATGTAACTTTAAAAACTCACTTCTCGCAAAATACCGATGATAATTGGCAATAATATTTATTTGCAAGTATTTTTTACTTTATTTTACATTGAACGATGCTTGCATATTCATTTTTTTTTATGTTTCAAAACTCTTTTGCTAGTGTTGCTCTTGCAGTATAGTTACTCTTTGAAGATGCTTCAGCGTCTAATCTTCTGGGTGGCTGCCTGACGCGAAGACCTTTACCGGTCCCTTCGCAGCCTCCTGTGGAACAAGGATAGTCTGAATGTATCAGAGAAAATGTATTATGCCGCCGAATTTTGTCTTGATCCACTAAATAAATCATTTCGTTTCTGTTCAGGATGTATGCCTACAGAAGGGTTACCGGTATGTTGTTAGTGATTATGACGTGAAACAATACGTGAAAACATTAGTTTAAAAGATCAGCTGTTTTTTTTAGAGCACACTCAAGATTTATTTTAGGTCGAAGTCAGTGGCGCAGCCAGGGGGAAGGGGCTAAGGGGTCATCATTCCCCTTTTGCCAAGTCATTTAGAAAATAATATAATCAAAAAAAGAGAAAGCGTTTAAACGTATTTTGGACTTGAACTGAAGTATGTGGGGGCTCAAGAGGCTAGACAATTTAAATCTTTTAATGACTTCTGAATTTTAGCAATTTACTTTAATTATTGATATGGTTTTAAAACGTGACAATTGTGATTTAAATGGCATTAAAATCGCTATTTTTGCCGCAAAATCGCAAAAATTACCCAGCAGCTGGGGGCTCTGCCCCCTCTGTGACAAGCTTGAGTATAACAACGGTTTGTTCAGCACGGGACCTAAATTAGACAATTTTTGTGCAAAAATCATTTACGTTTGGTTCAAGCCTCTCTCTGTTAGCAAAACCTTGGTTGCGCTTCTGGTTGCATTCACTCCTGCAGACATATTTTTCAAGCGATTATACCGGCCGCAAGCGAAGCGAGCTAATAAACGCTTCCGGGCTTATATGTATCTTTTTTTGAAGATGAATACAAAATTGTAGCTTTAAAATATCAGTTTTTGTGTGCAAAAGTTCAGTCCATTTTATAGTCCCCCCCCCCATTTTCGGCTAGGGCCCCCTCACTTCGTTTGGTCTGGCGACGGCACTGCTGGTAGCATGTGGTTATCTCGTTCCTAGAGTATTTTTTAAAACTAGGGACTAAAAATTTAGTAATACGATTAGTGATATGAATGTTTTTTTGCCTTCTACTGCTGTTAGCACGTCCCACAATAGCTTCTGTTAGCACGTTAGTGCACAATAAAAAATCCGTAATCTGTAGCGCCAACAGGAATTACATAGAAGTGTTTCATTTAACCAAAATCTAACGATTAAGGAATCTTTTTTAACAGGACCAAAACTAAAAGTAACTGTAACTAGTAATTTTTAATGTCTCCAAATACTAACTAGTTCCTACTTTCGTTACTTTTTTGACAAAGTAACTAAGTTACAGCTACAGTTACCAAAAAAGTAACTATTTATAGTAACTAGTTACTGCCCACCTCTGCCTGTACAGTGGTTGTATTTAAACACTTGTATTTGCGGATGATACGTATCTTTGTTGTTCGGACACAAACATAATCAATTTACAAATTCGTGTTAATGCAGAAGTTCAATATATAAACTTTTGGCTTCGGAAAACTAAACTACCATTGAATTACAATAAAACGAATTTTATGCTATTGAGTAAGCACCCCCACAAAACTATTGAACGTGACTTCACCTTGTCCATAAATGATGCAGTATTAAGCAGAATGGATTGTGTGAAATATCTTGGTGTATATCTCGATGACAAGCTTAACTGGACTCCTCATATAAAACATCTTTCATTGAAACTTGCACGATATTCGGGATGGTTTTATCCATAGGTGGGCACAAGTCCGTTAATCGTTAATCCGTTAATAACGAAGCTAACTTTTTCATTAACTCGTTAATCCGTTAAAAAGTTTTTTCATGTTAACGGACTAAATCAACTTCCGTTAAGTGCTGTTAACAGACTAAAGTAACTTCCGTTAAGTTCTGTTAACTTCCGTTAAGGTTTTTATCGTTAATATCATGCAGCTTTGTTGTGGATTTGAACTTGTTGTTATCTTGAAATTAGATTAGACTGTAAATTGTAACTTTCAAAACACAAAAAGATCACCACAGCCATAAATTTTTCCGTACAATCAGCTCAGCAGTGTCAATACTGTCTTCTAGAAGCGAGGAATAAAAAGAAATGTAGATTACACGCAAAATGTTAACGGATTAACGGACTTTATTAACTTCCGTTAATTAAAGCTGAAAATAACGGATTAACGTTAACGGAGGTGTGAAGTTTGTTAACGGACTGGTGGTTAACGAAGCTAACGTTTTGCGTTAACTTGCCAACCTATGGTTTTATCGTATTCGCAATTTTTTACCTAACCATATTTTGCTTATGTTATACTACAGTCTTGTTTATAGTCGAATTTAATATGGAATAATTATGTGGGGATCTACGTTTAAATCACTACTGAGAGAATTCGAAGTGAGACTAAACAATATTGTTCGAACTACTGTAGGTAGTCGGAAATTTGACCATGTTACACCGCTTTTCAAACAACTAAAACTTCTTAAATTACATGATATCTATCAGCTGGAATTAGAAAAGTTTATGTACCAACTAAATTGGAATAAGTTGCCAATTATTATTCAATCGCTCTTTACTAAAATTGAAGATTTGCACAAATATAATACGAGGCACGCAAAAACAACCTAATTATTCTTACCAAGAGTATCTAAACAAATGGCGAAAACTCAATTATCGTTTTAGAGGACCACAACATTGGTCACTAATACCATTTTACATGAAAAATTTCTCCTGGACAACGTTCTAAAAAAAAGTACAGAGAATACCTTGTCCATTGCTATTGATCTCATACAGTACTAATCTGATTAAATGATGCAATTTTATCACTTAGCTTTTTTCTGCCGTATATTGCAACGTTTGCTTAATTGTACGCCCGTATCTGCTGTTTGCACTACAACATAGCAATTCATGATTTGACGGGGAAGCATCTCGACTCGAAAACGCTAACGTTGCTTGGTGCTTCCTGGTCTTATCCAATGTTATGCTACATGAGTGTTTGTTTGAACAATGTTGTCTGTGGTTAAGGCCAAATAAATCTCTTACTTACTTATACTTACTTACTTATAATGGTTAGCACGTGACTGTGCGTTAATACCTGATAGGCTGAACGTTGCTGATGCCATCCTTTATTTTTCCTTCAGCATAGCAATATCGGTTGCATAACTTTTCATTTTACACGAATAGATCGTCACTTTCAGTAATCGCATACAGCTGCAAGTATTGAAATATGCAAAAGTAAAAAAATAAGTTTACTTTTTCAACCAAAAAATGTCTTCCGAAAAATTACAAAATTAAAACAAGTTAGAAAAATAATTTTGTCGATGTGCTAAAAAATAGATGAAAAATAAATACAAACAAACAGAAAACACGATTTTCTTCAAATAAGTTAGAATGTCCAGGTGTTCACTGTTCACTGAACTCCTTGAACACTCTGAGAATACGCCACTGTTTCAATGTAACCGTAGCCTCCGTTTTGATGTCAACTTGGTTTTAGCTTTGCAATGCTTGTTTTGGGTAATATGTTTCTATTCACTGATAAAAGAATTTAACAAGAAGATCTGTTTGCCTTGATCGTGTAAATTTGCAATATTGCTTTGCAGACGGTTGCGTGAACTCTGATTGGGGTTGCAATTGTGATTCTGACACTGAAACATCAGACGAAGGATACCTAACCGACAAAGACAAACTACCAGTCACTGGGCTGCAATTCGGTGATTTAGCAGACGCTGGCGAAGAAGGCTGGTTCACACTTGGTCCACTTATCTGCTCGGGTCAAATTGATTAACTAAGGATAAGAGGTTCATGTTTTGACAAAAATTCGCAACATTTTTTAAATTGCCATTTGTTTGCTTTGTATCATTGAAGCGAATCTTTTAACTGTTATGATTATTATTTTTTGTTATTTCAGACCGTAGGTCCATAGCAACAAAAAAAATACACCAAACAAATACATATCTTTGGAACATCAGCACAGCTTTTCACTAAATGCTGCTGCGCACCCATATCGTACTTCACTGCTTAATCTACTGCATTTCTTCGTCGTAACCTTTAAAAATCCAATCACCTGAGCCAGACATAGTATTGATTATAATGAGGAAAATAGTCGCTGTTAACTGTATATCGTTTAAACGAATTATCCGATTTCTGGCACCGATTAATAAAACGAAACATAAATTTACGAAGCATTGCATCAAAAGCGACAATATCATCCTAAATTCTGTAGCACTAATATTGCGAGGTAAGCCATGTCGCATACGGGATGAATCATTGCAAGCTACTTTAAGAAGCTGCATACTTGAATAAGAATATTTACTCTACAGTTGACTAACGCACGGTAAAACATTGTTCGATACTTTTTAAACAAGAACTTTTTCAAGCGGTTAGAACACTCAGCAAAATTTTTTTTCAGCTATTTAGCTGTTGCAAACAATTATTTCATTTGTAGCTTAATTTCTTCGTTATCTGTAATAGTATCATTAATGCATAGACCAAGATATTTGACAGAACTACTAAATTCAATCACTTTATTGCCAGTCCGGTAATTAGGCATGAAGACAAAGCTAATCGTTTAGAACGAAAAAGTATTCCAATTGATTGGTCATTATATATAACCATATCGTGTTCTACGGCGTAATGACTGTATACATTAACAAATCTTGTAAACCATCCAAACTTTGCGAAAAGCATCACAAATCATCTGCATACAATAAATGATTTCCACGAATATTTCCCACAAAACATCCTGCCTTTACCTCAAGTAGTCTAGTAGACAGCTCATCCATGTATAAAGAGAACAAAAAAGGTTAATTAAACAGCCTTACCTCACACCATTTGTAACCTCAAAAAATTGTGAAACACAGTTTCCCCACTTGACAAACATACTTTGGTTATTGTACCAATAGAGTTGTTCAAAACCTAGGCCTAGCCATGGGGACAGGGGGCCCCGCCCTCCCCCCCCCCAATCCAAATGCCACCAATGACAAAAATTTGACAAAATAGCCTTGTTTATTTACTTTCAGCTTCATTTAGCATCTTTGGGTGCAACAGTAGGCCTACAACAGTAATTAACAATAATATTGACAACCAGGGAGCCCTGGGCCTCCTCAATTCAATTTTCACAAACGAAACTAAATGTATAACTCGGGTGAAGTTAAGGGTTTTTGTCTTTTTCTGAATTATGGTCGGCAAAATTTCCATTATTTGTAAGCGCAAAAGTCTTTAAGATATTGCATTTTGTTAAGTTTTTGATGATAATTCAAAAAAAGTACTTTCTAAAATAATGAATGTCTCTTTGAAGTTTTACCCGTTAGCAGCATGTTGATTATGTTCCGCAGCGGTATCGTGGTAATAAAACATTTAAGGCCGTAACTCGTGAATTGGAAATGATAATAACTAATAATTATAAATTCTTAACGTGGAATGGTTAATTTTATTGCCTTAATTTCATTAGTTAAGGCCGGGTGCAAACGTCCACTGATTTCGGATCCTCACTTTTTTAGTAGATTTTCAAACACAAATCTTGTTGTTTGGTTAAACGTTTTCTTTTCACAGAAAATTTTAAATGTTATGACAGTTGCTAAATATTGCATAGCGACTATTAAATTATCATCTAAAAGTATTGCAAAATACGGTAAATTTATACTATTGAAACGAAACAAGTTACCGTACTTGTAAGCTCAACTCCTTGAAAAAAAACTGGGTTCTGAGGGCGATAGCAAAGTTTCTATGCCTCCGTTGAACCATTCTAATATATATACTTTTTTTCAGAAAAATAGTAATTTTTGTGATATTACACAATTAGATTTTCAAACCAATTTGAAATAAGAAAATACCGCAAAAATTGAGTTAGAAAAACTTTAGTTTTCCCACAGTTTCCCAATTCTACTTTTAAGCTAATCTTTTATTTACCTTTCAGTGCATGTGATGTTTCTCCATAGTCCTGCATCTAATGCCTTTCAATGAATGAACGCATACGTTTCGGCCGGAAAAAGATACTTTGTAAAATTTAACATAAGTTATTTAACTGCAAAAAGTAACCTGAGAATCCCAGCAGGGCCGCACTAAGAATGAAAGCATTGGAGATATATGTCCCGGGGCCTCCTTCAAAAGGCCCACAAATTGTAGAAACATAAAAATTAGGGTTGTTCTTTCTTATCTCAATACAAACTTTTCGCAATATTTGCTTGCGTATTTTCAGAACATTTATAGCCGTCTTTTTTAAGTAACGCTGTGTTAGTTGAACTGTAAAGCGCTATACTGGTACTACATTTAACATATTTTGTATATCATATTAAGCCATACGTTGGAATTGTATTGCATTTCAGTTTCATCACGCACATACTTTCATCTGATTGCACAGTCTCATTGGCACGGTTGTGTTTTAGTATTAGCAACTCAAAATGTTTGTTTTTGGACACTTCGATCGTTTGCTATGGCCCTGAATGGTTTTAGTGTTTTGCTGATTGTACCACCCGTACCGGATGTATTAGCAGAAATAAAAAGATCTATCAACACTGCATTTTGCCTCCTCATTGTCGGATTAGATCTTTTGTTTGGAACGGTTTTGAAGGTCGTTTGGAACGATTTTGACGCACTTCCGTTCTGTTTGGTAAGGTTCGGAAAGCGTTTCTTCCTCGTCTAACGGGAAAAATAATTGCGATTATCTTACGATGTCTACGCCGAAGACAACCAAAATTGGTGCAAAACAAGTCTAGAAAGTCGCCAAAGTTGTTTCGCCATGGTTTCATAGTAACGTTTTTGAAAGAAAAACGTCCTGAATGCCCTTTTAATGTTCAATGCTTCGAAAACTTAGCGTATCTAATTATACTGGGTGTTTAATGCAGTTGTAATACAATATTACATCTATGTTTTACCAAGTTGTCTGGGCCAGGAGATAACGAACAATTTAATGTGCTGTGCGATCGCATTGAGCATAGTTTGTGTTTTATTTTGGAGCAATTTAATTATGCAACACTGCAATAAATACACAAATTAGTGAATCAACTACTTCAAGCAAGTTGGATCCACGCCTCGCTGTGAAGCCACCAAATGACTGCTTTTCGCCTGATGCAATAAATGATATTTAAACCAGGGACGTGGAATTGCCTGCTTGTGAATTGCTTCCGCTTCCAACACTATCTTGATGACGAAATAATTTTTGCTTGAAATTCTTTAACTTGAAAAAGTTTTGGCAAAAATGTTTTTCCAGAAAAAACTAAAATTTAATGATAACATCATCTTAAAAACATTATGGAAGCAAACGTGTAATTGGATTTTAATAGCAATGATCAGAACATAGACGTAGCCAGGAATTCGGATTGGGAGCGGTCCAAAAGCAAACATCCTATCACTGGTCATATGTTTCAGCTGTTACCAAACTTTTTTTAAAACATTCAGCCAGAAATCTGAAACAAATAGAAATTACTTATTGGGAATTTCAAGGAACAGAATTCCAAGCGCTCTGATAATAATTTTTAATTGCCTTTGCAAAACAGTGTAAATCGTAATTGGATTATATTAGGTAGCCAGGTAACCCTGGAGCGAAGCCCCAAACTTGCAGAATTTCTTTTGAATAATTCTCCTTAATAATATAGAGTTGTGCTCCAAATTTTTGTTTACCAAACGTGTATTTTTAGGACTGTAAAATAACAAACACTGTTTTATTTTATAGTTACAGACAACCACAATTTAGACCTGTCCAAAAAAAAGTAGTTTTGAAATGTGAGGAGGTCCGTACGTTTTCCAGTTACATTATTTCTAAAACCATCACATACCAATTTTCAATCGGATTCATCAACGTTTACAGGTCGCGCAAAGATGGCGCAACAGGTAGCAAAAGTTTAAAAACTGTGTTTAGACACGTTTTAAATCAAGGAATATGATTTCATGTTACTTGGCTCAATTATTTAGCAACTGAGGCACATCAATCAACGCAATAAGACCAGGAGTAGCATTAGTTTTTGCTGAAATAGTAGCTTAGCAGGTCCAAACACTTAAAAAAGCTCTGCAAGAGGCACAAACATCTTTGGCACCCTGCAGATAAAACTGCAAAGCATAAGGCGTTCAAACACTAAAAAATATTTAGAAAGGTATCATCTCAACACACCATGCAGTGGTTTGCATAAACAAAATTTCAAAAAATTGTGTGGAGAACCGTATTGCCAAGCAAAAAATTGTAATCGTTTGTTTCTCTACGCTCACTGTGCAAATTGCTCAGTCAATCAATCATAACTTATTATTTCACAAATTACTGACAACATTTATTTTTGACTGAAAATTTTTTCAAGAGTTGCTTTTTCGAAATCTGGAAACTGTTCTCGATGAGCTTTTATCGCTTGCAATAGATCGTGTTTTTGCTGAACATCATCAGTAATTATAGCGGCGCAGTCAATATTGAGCTTCACACCCCGCTCCGCTGCATCGTTTCCAACTTTCACAAGTCTCTAGCGCAACAAAAATTACCTGACGTTTCCCACTCTCGGCATGGCAGTGAGAGTCAGTCATGGCTGATATTTAATGCCATAAACCAGGGGTGTCCAACTTTTTTCAGTAACGGGCCAAATCTGCTGTTCCAAAATTTTCGCGGACCAAAATTTAGTCATAGGTAATCTTCTTCTTCTAAAACTAACGTCTTCCGATGGATTTTGTGGTGTTCTCAAAAAAAAAAGGGGAGGTCTTTACTCGGATTGGTCGGTATTTTTGCCCCAAATTACGTGAAGAAAAAAAAAGTCCACGAATTCCAATTGATATTGTGGTGTTCTCCAAAAAGCAAATAAAAAGAAATTTAAGGACTCGTATCCGTAACTCACAATATCGTGTCAGCGCCTAAGAATCAATCAACCAGCCAACGTAGAAATCTTCGGCGGGCCACTTTGAAACCTTTGGCGGGCCGCAAGTGGCCCGCGGGCCGCGTGTTGGACGCCTCAGCCGTAAACAAAAATCATAACTCCGGTCCAATTAGGTCAAACAACTTTGTTGATCGATGAACATGAACAAACACTGGCTTGCCATTTCTGAAAACTTCTGGTTGAGTTATTTGTAATAGTGTTTTAGCCATTTCTACTTTGGTTTCAAACGAAATATTTTGGTTGCTGCTGAACATCGCAAAAACGACCAATTCAGCTCCCAAATACCAGCGATGTTTTAAGGCTTTTTGCAAAGCAGCTTCTGCCATCTCATTATCCACGGCTCGGTAGTCCATCATCTGATGAATAAATTTTAGGTCATTGTATAGGGCATCAGCGCCAAGACTTGTGTTTAGCCAACTGGTAGGGTAAAGTAGAACAACAAATTGAGTCATTCTAGTCAGTTGAAGCATTATTTCCGTAGTAAACGGTAACTGATCAGACAGCATGAATAATTTTTGAATGTGGAGAAGTTGCCCAATCCATCTGGCGCTATGCGTAGCTCCTGGTCTGTGAGGGTGGTAATCTTCCTTTTTTCTAAGCAAAGACAAAGTATTTTCGGCACATTGCTTGTAGTCTCCACGAGCAATCACGGAGTCTGTTTCTGCGGCTTTAGAAAGTTTTTCTTTCGGTTCAGAGATAACTTGAAATTCAAGTCGGAGAAGGGAGGGATCCGAGATGAAGGACTCTTTTGTAGGCTTCCTGTGATCAATGTCTGTCCAAATTGATTTTATTGTGACAAAGTATGGATTATCCGGTTCCGTTGTTGCGTTTCCAAATAGACAGTTCCATGCAGCAGATACTACTAACAGAGGTGGAGTCGAGTACACAAGGCTCGAGGCCAAGGCCAAGGACACAAAAAAATTTCGAGGCCAAGAACAGACGCTCTCGAGGCCAAGGACCAAGGACACAGGCGCAAGTGTTCTCCAAAAAAAAAAACGTCCACAAAAATTTTTTTCAGGCGATCTCGAAAAAAAAGATCTTAAAAAATTTTTTTCAGGCAAAAATGGTATTCGAAAAATTGTTTTCAGTCGATCTCCGCTTGAGGAAACGAAAAAAAGGCCTTCGGAAATTTTTCGCGAGGTTTCTGCCGTTTTCCAACAAAATTTCTACGGTTCAAAAAATAACGCCGTCCTCGAGCCGAGGACAGGGCAATTTTCGAGGACTTGAGGCTTCGAGGCCAAGGACTTCAAAATGTGTCCTCGAGGACGTCCTTGAGGCCAAGGACGTCCTTGAGGACTCCACCTCTGACTACTAATTCATAAATGTGATGTCGACAAGCACAATAAAACAGCTATTTTTGAAAAATATCCTCTAGCAGGCTAGCTGCTCCGCTCTTCCATCCACTGTTACTGGCTGTTGTATCAAAGTTTAAAGATTTGATTGCACTCTCCACGTTCCACATTTCCACCATGTCAAAAATCGCTTCAGCTTGTGACTTTCCGATGGCTCTGTTGAGCTTTTGCACACCTAGTAACTTCCCGCTCACATATTGGGGGGCACCGGAAATAACAACTGACAACGCTTCGTATTTCAAGCCAAGTCGATCTGCAGTCAGCTTTCCGTCCCAATGCAAAGCAGCAAATCGAGGAGGATTTAATCGTACCTAATAAACAAAATACAGGGCATTAATTTTCTGATTGTACTTGTAGTTGATTTAGATTTACGTAAAATTATACCTTTGTAATTTGGTTTTAAAGCTATTTTTTGTTTCTTTGAAATAATCACAAGTACAGTGCTTCACCCTGCTGTATTGCATGTAAGAAAGCTTATGTTGCAATGAAAACAATAATTACATTTATACCTTTTCCAGAATATCTAATGAAATCTTATGTCTACTTGCTATTCGTTTCCGTCGACTTGTGGAACGGGATAAAGAAAAGTCATAAACATTTCCGTTGCATGATAACGGCTGCTAGAAACATTGTAACTGAGTTATCGCTGAGCTGAAGCCGGTCAGCTACGCTTGCAATCTCCGGATGTTGAACCAAATCTTTAGGAGCTTGTAAAAGAATAGTTTTTTTCAGGCTGGATAGGTTCAATGCACAACTCAAGACTCTTCGATGTTGACTCTTGTGAGGTGTCGGAAGACGATGATTCTTCAGATGATAACGAAATCATTAAAGCAGCTAAAAAGAAAATTTCTAATGTTAATGACAGGAAAATAGTGAGACTTCAGACCAAAAGCAAAACTCAAGTGTGTTCGAGATGAGCATTATAGATTCAATATTACGCTGCATGGTGTTGTAACCCAGTAAAATCTGGTAAAAATGATGGCAGGAATGCAATGGACTTCGGTAAAGATTCAAAATGCGCAAAACTGCTTAATTAGTTAGCATTATTTTCTTTCCAAACGCAAATTTGCATTAAATATGATACGAGATACAAGGCTTCAAACCAACAACCAAACCAATAATTATGTTTTTAAACCGGAATTAAGTACGGTAATTAATTAGTACAAATAATTTTGCGGTAGAATATGACTGATATTAATGCACGGATGAAAAAAAGAACAAAAACATTGTTACGTAAGTATTAACAACGTACGGTATTAGTTACAGTACCGGTAGTATTGAATTAGAGGCTTACGCCCTAATCTTACATTCAACTGATTCTTTTGTGATCACGCTTGATTCTGTTAGTAGTGGTTGCTGTCGTTGGAACTTCTTTGCAAATTTATCTTTAAACATCTTGTCTTTACCTGACGTTACTGCTTCCTACATGCCTTGTTGGTCGGCAGAAAAAACAATATCTTCTTCCTTATCCGAAGCTGCCAACAACCGATTTTCACGTATAGTTGCAACAGCACCTTTGGCAACAATATCCCAGAGTTTGTCAAGCTCCGAAATAAATAACGCTCGTTTTCCGCCGACATCTCGAACCCGACTCTTGCTTTTTGCCAAATCGCACCAGTCCTTATACTTTTTTTGTATCCGCATAACACAATCGTTTGTTGTAATCGTTTTAATGCCGGCCATTTTCCAAAACTCCTGTACACGATCCACTACATATTCAGTTTGAGACCATGCTGTATTTCTGTTTTTCTTTGGTATATGTTTTTCGTGAAAGAGTACTTTAAAAACCTGTCTTAGAGTGGGCAACTTGCAGCCAGTAATAGATTTGCTTGGATATCCAATCAAGAACGAATTGGTTTTATTTCTAGTCCGCTTTACTATCTTATTTCTTGAAGTGCCACTGGCGAATGGAATGCTGGATATAACTCTCACTGATTAAAATACGAATACTTGATAAATTACAAAGCTAATCAAAATCACTGAAACTCTACGAACAAAGGTTAAACCGACCGATATTCTTTAGTGATAGGCTGTCAATGTTTTCACTGAATGCTAGCTGGTATAAACATATCACTTTAAGATGTTTATCTCCGTAATACTAAACAGAATAAACCTCATTTATGGCACAAGTGTAGTGCTGTTTCCAGTTTTCCCTATTAATTAGTACAGTAGTAAATTCGGCTTGACAGCCGCCTTTTTTTATCAACTTCTGTTCTACAGCTACCATACGTTTTGTAAAAGTTTTCATCTCTTTAAATCTTTTGCCAGGCAGGACTACTTAGTCACATCAGCTAATATATTCGCGTACGGTACGCTATTGAACTTCCCGCAGGGCAATATAATAACTACACTGGGTGTGTCGGCCTGCAAGTGATGCTAAGTTGCTATTTTGGCTAATATTATTGTTATTGTTTGTGTCGTTATGTTGATTGGTGCGCCTCAGTTGCTCAATAACCAAGCCAAGTAACATAATCATCACATTCCTTGACTTAAAACGCATATAAATATCAATTTGAACTCTTGTTACCCGTTGCGCCATTTAGCGGTTGCTAACAATTAGTTCATAAATCCTGAAAATAAAAAATCGCTTTGCGCAACCTGTAAACGTTGATGAATCAGAGTGAAAATTGGTTTGTGATGGTTTTATAGAGGTAATGCAACGGGAAAACGTGCGCACCTCCTCAGATTTCAACTCCCCGTTTTTTGGACAGGTCAACACCACATTAAAATAACCCTTATTTATATCACAAGGGTACTTCACAATAAAACATGCACTTACTTGCACTATTTATGGCATCTTGGTCAAGAGTTCTATAATATTACACACAGTACGTAATTGTTTGGAAGAAGTTATGATGTTCTCCCCTGTTTACGTTTTCAGGAATAATACATTGTTACAGTGAGAAAAATTAAATGCTGCAACCGACAACTTTAACTGTTTATGTTAGTGAATGCAGTGTTATATCTGTATATGCCCCTCGATTAAAAGAGAGAGCAAAACCCCAAATTTAAGAGAATGTCTAATTAATCTTTAAGAACTGAGACAGCTAATTTTCAAACACTTTTGTATTAAAAATGAATCGGTAGACTGCATGGTCCATCTTTGAATTTTCTATATTCCTGATTTAAGATGGTTTGAAAAAGGCCGGTTTTTACAGTGGTTTGTTCTTTTTAGAGGAAAAAGAAACCTAAAATCTGTTTCACTCCCAAACAGGATCATCAGGGGTGTCTTATTCTATTTGAATTAATGCCTCTTAAGATTTCGTATTCTATAAGACACCCCTGATGATCCCTATTACGGGTAAACAGACTTTAGGGATTTTAATTTTTTGTTCGTAGTATTTTACAATTATGATAGTAGTTTGTATTTTTATCAGGGTTGATAAAATGCATGTTTTTTTTCGAAAACAAAAAAAGAGTTTTATTTATTTAAATCAGATTTTTCTGATTTTTTATCTTTCTGAGAGGTGTGCACTACAGCCAATGTTCTACTTACCGAGTGATGTTTCAAACTAATTTCAAACATGCTGGTTAAGCGAAATTTAAATCAAGTAAAATTTAAGTTCATCAAGTTCAGTGGTGCCCATTCTATTCTAACCGTGGCCCATTTTCATTTAAAAAATTTCCATGGCCCATTTCTCAAAGTGTTGCTCAGCTGCAATTTTTCAATATTCTGCGATCTGTTAGCAATCTCAAAAAAAAAGAAAAAAAAAAGAGGTCAACGCACTAGGGAACGCAATTTTCTGCGTATCGTCAAGCGATCTCAAAAAAAAAGGTTATCGCTCCAGACACCGCAGTTTTCTGATAATTTCTGGGAAGAAGGAGGTCATCGCGCAATAGCACTGTGGCCCATCGCAATGTGCTCCTACAGCCATAGGCGGAGCCAGAATTTTGGATTGGAGAGGGCCCAAACCACAAATCTCATAGGTGAAGACCCCCAAAAAAAAGAGTTTTCGCAGTTCTATTTAGGATTTTTGATTGGGGGGGCTATATTTGGTTGGAGACCAATTTTGGATTGGAGGGGGGCCAAACCTCAAGTTACAGAGTAAGGACCAAACTTAAAAAGCAAAAAAAAAAATTTTTACGGGCTGGAAAGCTGAATTTGTCCCGAAAATAAGGTAAAAACCAAAGGGGTTTCATACTGGAGCAAGGCATTCAGACCCATCTTTAAGTTGAACTTCTCCATAGATGCCCTTATTTGTGGTAAATAGGGTAATTTTATCCGCCTTCTAACCTCAAAAAATAAGAATTATCACAACTGACTCACTTCAGCCCTCAAAAACATTGCTTGCACTGAGAATTTAAACCCACACCTTGAGCATACCAGACCCAAGTACTAACTTTTGTGCCATTCGAAAAACTGCTGATGGATATGCAAAACCCTTACCTAAAATACCTACCGGTAACTTCACGATGGCGCAAGCAGCTTGGTCTTTTCTGTGGAGCAGTATCAGCGAAAGCCGTACCGGTGCAAAAGTTGTGACCTTAAAAGCTATTATTTCCCCTCTTCTATGTAGGTTTTTTCATGTATCACTCGTTTTGGCGTGCCAATTTTGGTGCTGTGATCAGCGCAGCGTAGCAAGAGGCAGGGGGGCTATAGTCTCCTCCTGTTTGACCTGTCGACCAAAATGCACAGTAGCGAAAATACGTGGTACCACGTTTTTGGCACTTTCAGACGGTCTTTGCAGTGATATAGACTCTAAAGCGTTCAAAGCCATTTTTAAACGTTTATCTAGGGAAGCTAATATCTACCAAAGTTAAGCTCACAAATCAGTACAAACTTTTAAAAAATCGAACAAAATAAGCAATTAAAGTTGATCACTTGCAGCAAAATGTCTGACTTCACCAAAACAAATTTGGAGGGATAACGGGGATAGTCAGTATTTATGTTATCTAATTATTACTAATCATGCACTGCTCTCAAATCTCGTTTCGATTAGCCCGTTTTCCAAAATTAGATTTCTTTTGCAGATGCAGACGAATTAGGTTAAAACGTTCGAATTTGACATTTGGGTGGTTGCTTGACTTGATTATCGCGAAGTCCCTTCGCAATTTCCCTGTAGCAATTCTAATCAATTTTAATGACTGCCATTATAATGTTACTGAGCGACTTAATAAAATTTGTTTTGTCTTGTTGTCTTGTCAAATAGACCTCGCGGTTTTCGAGTCAAGAAGCCACCTTTCGTATAATGATGTAATTGGGGCTTTAATAATGATGACGCAAGCAATAATGATTGAGGTATGGAGCATTGGAAAGTCAAAATATTGATCAAAAATAGGCCAAAAAATTAGATACTTTTTGCAAAACACTGCAAATTTTTTGAGCGCTGTGGAGACCCCCAAAAAAGCCCCCCATTGAAGACTTCTGGCTACGCGCCTGGCTGTGATGTTATTCGAATGCTGTATTTACTTTTAACAACACGGCGAAAAGGTTTATAGAGTTTTCGTGGCTCTACCACGGACCCCACTGGAAGAGCTTGCAATTATCAGCAAACCCTCTAGCTGATTTAAATCATGCAAATGCCATCATTCCCTCACTTTCAAATGGCGATCTACATCCATAATCTGGATTACAATTAATATCGACAACAACAAAACGGGCCCGGTATCAGTCTTTGGATTCCCAGCAAAAAATTTTCGCTGAGGCCCAGGTTGCCAACGGCTCGCCACCGTTTCGACATTTCTTCGAAAGGAGCTGTGTTGCCTGCAGGCGCAATGACGCGGAGATAGGTTCTATCCAACTTGTAACATGCTTCGGTGTAATACAGCGATCATACGGTAATAAAAAGTTTGATTACACTGATTTGGCTCAGAAACATGCCATACCAAACACAAATTAAATGCCGAAGTTTGAATCAACAGCATAAACTGCAGCGAGCCGGTGGCAGACTCCTTAGCAGTTCAAATTTGCGCAGACCGAATGGTCGACTTGCAGAACTTTGAATTGTAGAGACCGATCGAAGAGACGAAAGACGATGCGTTCAAATAGCAGATTGATAGTTAGCTCCATCGCTGTATTAAGGTGGAGGAGAAGAGCGTAATATAGATTAGGGAGGAGGAGGAAGGCATAATAAAAATTAAGATGGGGGAGAAGAGCGTAGTAAAGATTAGAGAGGAGGAGGAGGGCATAATAAAAATTAAGGTGGGGGAGAAGAGCGTAATAAAGATTAAGATGGGGAAGGTTTAAAGATCATGGGGCGAGTTTTATCAAACATCCTTGCAGACAAAATATTTGCAGACATTTTTTAGGATATTTTGACATAAATATAGCTCATTCTCTTTACGCGTAAGGGAATACGAAAAAGAGCCAGCATCATTTTCTGTTTTTTAGATTTGTGATCTCAAATTTGACAATATTGATATGGCAGTGAACTCACTAGCATGCTGGTTAAAAAATGTGAAATCTCCCCCGCTCCACCTCATTAACTGATTGAAATGCCGGTGAAACGCCAGCTATCGTATGACTTTTTCGTGTTTGAGCTCCATTTTAGTTCAGGAATTATCCTGATTTCAAAGATTTTTTTTTAGTTTTTTTGTGCAGCGCCAAGATCGAAAAAAAGAGCATGGCTCAATGCCCATTTGAATACGCTATTACTCTGTTACCAAACAAGCAGCATGCAAACTTTTTAAATTCTACCAGTGGTTCACAACTGTCTACCACCGTGTGTGGTATACAAGTTGGCAAGTGGCAGCTCGACTTGAAGACCGAAAGGTCCTTTCGCTGTCTTCTGATCAAGATAGTTGGTGGATAAAGATGTAATTACAATTACCAAACAGAATAAGATTTCTGTCGTGTTCGGAATTGGTTCTTCTGGTGGAACTTGAGGACAAACTTTTAATTTTTTATCTTGATTATTAACTGCTTGCAGGCGCGTAGCCAGAAATTCGCAATGGGGGGCTGTTTTGGGGGTCTGGGGGCGGAGCCCCAGCGCTTGAAAATTTTGCATTTTTTTGCAAAAATAACTTAATTTTAGAGCTATTTTAATAAAAAATATTGCTTTTAAAACGTGGCATAAAAACTGGCAGCGCAACATCATTCAGCTGTTTGTATTAATGGGCTATGTGGGAAGTGGCTAATGATAACATTGCACTTCTTTTGTTTACACGCTGGTAAATCATAAAATCCTATTAATCAATAAAACTCACACGGAGTAATCTATTTCGTCTATATTTTATAAAGAAAAATATTTGGGGGGGCTAATGGAAAGATATTTAAGAGAAGTGATTGGTAATTAGCTAACACTGAAAAGCCCCCCTCCCCTTATTCCTGAGTTTATTATTTATTTGTCGATAAAACCTATGTTTGGCGTTTTTACACTAGCGATCAAACTTGATTGTTTATTTTTGGCATTTTTTAAGGTTTTCATTTATTTGTGACTTAAATTTTTGACAATTAGCCCCCCGCCCTCTGAATATATGTTTCAAAAGATGCTTTAGATCATTTTTTAGTCAATTCCAGCGCAAAAACAGTCTCAAAAGAGCTAAAAACATGGTATTTTTCTTATTCTGCGTTTTGGTTGACAGGCCAATGGGGGGCTATAGCCCTCCCCCCCCCCCCGGCTACGCTACTGACTGCTTGAAATATACCTGCTTTTTTGCAAACATAACGGTTTTAGAAAAAAGTTGTTCTTTATCTCTGCAACCCTGTATCCAATAAAAAAAATCGAAACATCAGCAAAGGTTGCGACAAAATAAAGAAAATTAGAGTTTTTCAATCGCAGATGGCATTTGTAAAGCAAGCTGGCGCGTAACCAGAATTTTGCTGTGCTGGTAGACTTGAGCCCAAAGCTAAATTTTGTCGTCTTCTAACAGACGGAGGTCTGAAGCGAAGCATCAAGCCGTCAGAGGCTTTTGGGAGTCTGGCGAAGTTGATGTTGCTTTTCAGGGATTTGTATTTACGGTTAATGCAATATAATTTTTCAATTAATATCGCTTTTGAATTTTTGAAAAATGTGTAACACTGTAATAACGTTATTCATAAATCAAACTTTCAGTGAAATCATTTTTCACAAAACAAAATTTTTTAAAGATTTTGTGTGTATGAAAGCAATACTTTTTGCAGTTTGGATTGTACGTTTTAAAATATTTAGAAAGTCTGGATACATTTAATTATTGTGATATTTTTCACCTCAAAAACGCATTTAAATTTTGTTCGTTTTCGCAATAATCGTCGTATGATGACGTCATCATGAAACCAAAGTTGTACCACAGTATAAATATCATACAGTGGGTTCACTCAATTGCGACGTGTGTCTGCATTTTGTGAGAGCCAAGCTAAACTTTGGAGTCAAATTGACGTCATAATAGTGACATCGTGAGCGGATACGAATTATGTCAAATGATAGCAATTGTTCAGAAATTTTATGAATTTTGTTTCCACCTGACGGAATTAAGTCCTTCCCCTTTTTTTACGGCCCTAAATAGCGAAGAGCAGCATTTTTCACAACTGTCGTACTCCTGACATAACTTGGCGTAGCTTGCTTTGTGCTTTTCGGATCGAAATAAAATTAGTACCAATAAATCCGTTTAAGCTCGGGCTTTGATTCGCTCCATTTGTTACGTCACTAGTGTATGACGTCACAAAGTCAGAAGCGTAAATATAACCCAAAATTGGAACTTTTCGTTCTTTTGATAACTTTAGTTATGGGGGGTTTTGCTCGCGTTTGACACCCAACAGTTTTGTTTTGCCCGAAATTTGCTCTGAATATAACTGGATACCCTTTGGTCATATCTAATGTCAAAATAAACAATTTAAAAACGATTTTGTTTTGATCAAAAAATGTGCTGGATTCAATATGATTTTGGAATCACAAAACCGATGGCCAACTAGATGATTGAACCCAGGTCTATTCAATCACAATGGTTTAGTATGCTGGCGCCTTTAACCACTAGGCCACAGTAGCACTTAAAATTTGAGTGAAGTTTTGAGTTAGGTGAAGCTATAGGTTATCGATTGTCTAACTTATTGTAGCCTAACCAGTGGCGTGCGGTGACCATTTTATTTCTGGGTGTTCACTTATTATAAAAGCTTATCATTCTCTCTAAAAGCTTTCTTGATAAAAATACTATTTTTCGTACGTTATTATTTATTCTTCAACCATTATTGTTTTAGGACCTTGGCAAAACTATTTTTTCTAACTTTGCTTATTTTTGTATTTTTTTTAACATATTTTTTCGTTAAAAAATTGTATTTTCATATTTTCGCTTTTCAATAATTTAATACTCGTAGTTGTGTGCGTTTACCACAAGTGACATTCTATACGTGTGCAATGAAAAGCTTATTGTGATGTTTACTTAGTGTAAATACTAGTAACAAGCCTAAACTTTAGGCTTCCAAAAGCTGCTTAGGAAAGTTATCTCCAAAAGCTCCTAAATCAGTTTTATATACAATGTACATGCTACTTCGAAGTTGCGGACTATCGTGGCTAAATAATAAGTATCTATCGATCTACACTTTTCTACTTTGTTCAACAGATGTAAGCTGAGCCTACGACTGATTACGCTTCAGGTTTAGATCATAGCTCTATAGTCATTATGATTTTCAAACTTCTTGAATTTAAGCAGAAATAGAAAGACAACGCTAGATGGCGTCAACAGACGTGTGCACTGTACGCAGTGGTGGGCAAGTGACTTTGTAATAGTAACTGAGTTACAGTTACATGGCAAAAAAGTAACTCAGTTACAGTTACCATTTTGAAAAAGTAACTAGTTAGAGTTACAGTTACTTTTAGTAAACCTAATTACCGGTATGAATTAAGTATCGAAAATGTTGATTTGTACATTCGCCCCGGTATTACCTGATTTTTTTCTCTATTCATTTTTTAATTTTCATGTGGTGCCTCTGCACAAGCTGCTTATGGCTATTGTTGCTGTTTTTATAACAAAAATACACAACGTAACACCAGTGCCGTCGCCAGAGCGAACGAAGTGAGGGGCACTGGCCGAAATTGCGAGGGCACTAAAATAAACTGAGTTTTTGCTCATAAAAACTGATTTTCAGATTTTGCACGGCATCAAGTATGCACAATTTTAAAAATTCTACATTCATGTCTAAAAAACTATAAGGCCGGCAGCGTTTCTTATGTAGCTTGTTTTATTCTGCGGGCCATAATCGCCTGTCTACAGCAGTTAATGCTAGTAGACACGCAACCAGGATTTTGCTAGGAGGATTGAACCAAAAGTTGTTTTTCTGCACAAAACTTGTCTGATTTAGACCCCGTGCAAAAGAAACTGATGCAACTCAAGCGTGTCACAGACCTGGAATAGTCACTAAATATGTGAAATGTAGTGACTGTGGACTGGGTCCGGGGGCAGAGCCCCCAGCCGCTGGGCATTTTTTGCGATTTTGCAGCAAAAAATAGCAATTTTAACGCCATTTTACTCACATTTCGCGCTTTTTGAAGCCACATGAATAACTAAATTGCACTGACTGCGACCTAAAATCTGGAGTGTGCTCTATGAATTAAAATAGATGGTCTTTGCAAAAATGTTTTTAGGTATTGTTTCATGTCATAATGACTAACGAACTACCGGTAACGATTCTGCAGGCTTACGTCTCTCTTCCGCGACAAATCCGTAAAGGCACGTTAATAAGACGGATTATTGCGTCAGATGCCTACAACAGTTGGTAGCCAGCAATTTCGCCAAGAATCGAGAAAACGTCTTTGGAGAATTATGTTTGAACGTCTTCTTCTTATTATTATTCTTTTTTCATTGCCCGCTTTTCCGTGAGGGTTGCGGGGGCAGTAGCTCAAGATTGAGCCGCCACACCTCACGGTCTTCCATCACCTCCATCATTTCGCTTGGGCGAAGTCCCAAGCGATTCCATCCAAGATCCTCAATGTAATCGGTCCATCTAGTTCTAGGTCGTCCGACTGGTCTTCTCCCATTTGCTTTGGCATGTAAAGCTTGTTTGGGGAGTCTTTCCAGAGGCATTCTGCTTACATGGCCAAACCATCTAAGCTGAGATCTTTCAATTCGGAGAAGTAACGGCTCGATGTAAAGAGATTTTCGAATTTCAGAGATACGCACCTTGTTAAACAGTGTAACTCCTTCGATTCTTCGTAAAAACCTCATTTCGGACGCTTGCACTTGTGATCGCATTGTTTCGGTCATTACCCAAGATTCATGACCATAAGTGAGAATGGGGACAAAAACTGCTTTAAAAATTGAGAGTTTTGCCTTTTGAAATCCTTTCACGATGGAGAGAATGCTTTGAAGATCTTTTGAATCCTGTAAAGGCATCGACTCGTGACACACACGAAGTGACACATCTAGGGGAGGACGAAGTTTTCACTGCAGCAGAAGTGGCAACTGCAATTAAAGGGATAAAATCTGGAAAAGCTGCTGGTGAAGATGAAATCAGACCCGAGATGTTGAAAGCGCTGACTGGAGAAGGAATTCTCTGGTTAACGCGAGTGTGTCAAGTTGCGTGGAATCTTGGCAAAACTCCCAGAGATTGGCAAACAGGTGTGATTTATTCCGATATTCAAGTAAGGAGATCGCAAGCAATGTACCAACTACAGAGGGATATCACTCCTTACTTTGCCAGGGAAAGTATATGCCAAATGCCTTTGAAAGGAAATGCCGAGAAATAGTGGAATCAAAACTGGAAGATGGTCAGTGCGGTTTTCGTCCGGGTCGCAGCACCACGGACCAAATCTTCACTCTGAAGCAAATCTTCGAGAAATCTTGGGAGTATGGCAAAGATCTCTTTGCATGCTTTGTCGATCTTGAAAAAGCATATGACCGAGTTTCTCGGGATAAACTTTGGAAGGTTTTGCAGGAGTATGGCGTTGATGGTCAATTGTTACGCGCTATTAAGTCATTCTACTGCAGACCGGAGGTTTGTGTTCGGGTAAATGGCAAGCAATCAAAGCCGTTCCATGTGGGCATTGGACTCCGGCAAGGGTGCGTTTTGTCACCTCTCCTTTTCATTGTTTACATGAATTGGATCGACAAATACAGCCAAGCTGATAAGTGTGCCATGATTGGAAATTGCAAAATTAGTCGTCTGCTATTCGCAGATGATTTGGTTCTGCTTTCTTCCACAGAATCTGGCCTCCAGCGCGCTCTAAATAGCTTTGCAGATGCATGCAACACCGCCGGAATGAAAATAAGCACGGCCAAAACTGAGGTACTTCATCTTTCAAGAAACCCTGATCAGTGCGTATTACAAGTGAATGGAGCGACACTGAAGCAGGTAGAGAAGTTCAAGTATCTTGGGGTTGCATTTACGAGTGACGGAAGGCAAGACGAAGAACTCGATACCCGAATAGGCAAGGCTAGTGCAGTAATGCGAGCTTTGCACTACTCGGTAGTCATGAAACGAGAATTGTCGAAAAAGGCAATGTTTGAACGTAATTGTTCTTTTTTCCATCATTGTCTGTTGTTTTGCTGTTACGTGATGTTTCAAAAACAGTATTTTGAGTAAACCAAAATGGGCGGGCACAAGCAGTGGTTAGGGGGAGAACATCACCCCAGGCTCCCCCGTAGCGACGGCACTGCGTAACACATTGATGTAACTTCTTTAATTGCCTTTCAAGAAAGCAAGCATGTCAAAATGTTCATTGCTGAGACCAAAACGTTTGGGTTTCAAAATGTTTTTGCCCATGCTGAAAAGTCTTTCAACTGCAGCGCTCGAGAGCAAACAAGTATTGTGCGGGACGAACTGTTTCTTTAGCGCTGCACCAGCAAAGAAATTATATCACCTATCTTTTTCGCTGGTACTGCTGATAGAAACTCTTCTATCCGTTTTGCTGCATCTTTTTTTGGTTTAGATTGGTTGAACAAACAACCAAAAAATTCATCATTATTAGCGGACTCAACATCATTGTCGTTTTCACCGCTATGTCTGTTAGCTCCGTTAGTGCACAATAGCACCTGTTAGCACGTCCCACAATAGCTCCTGTTAGCACGTTAGTGCACAATAAAAAATCCGTAATCTGTAGCGCCAACAGGAATTACATAGAAGTGTTTCATTTAACAAAAACCTAACGATTAAGGAATCTTTTTTAACAGGACCAAAACTAAAAGTAACTGTAACTAGTAATTTTTAATGTCTCCAAATAATAACTAGTTCCAACTTTCGTTACTTTTTTGAAAAAGTAACTAAGTTACAGTTACCAAAAAAGTAACTAGTGATAGTAACTATAATAAGTAGTTACTGTAGTAAAGATACGTATCATCCGAAAATACAAGTGTTCAAATAGCCAGAGGTGGGCAGAGTAACTAGTTACTGCCCACCTCTGCCTGTACAGTGGTTGTATTTGAACACTTGTATTTGCGGATGATACGTATCTTTGTCTCTCGGACACAAACATAATCAATTTACAAATTCGTGTTAATGCACAACTTCAAAATATAAACTTTTGGCTTCGGAAAACTAAACTACCATTGAATTACAATAAAACGAATTTTATGCTAATCAGTAAGCACCCCCACAAAACTGTTGAACGTGATTTCACCTTGTCCATAAATGATGCAGTATTAAGCAGAATGGACAGTGTGAAATATCTTGGTGTATATCTCGATGACAAGCTTAACTGGACTCCTCACATAAAACTTCTTTCATTGCAACTTGCACAATATTCGGGATTGTTTTATCGTATTCGCAACCTCGTACCTAACCATATTTTTATAGTCGAATTTAATATGGAATAATTCTGTGGGGTTCTACGTTTAAATCAGTACTGAGAGAATTCGAAGTGAGACTAAACAAAATTGTTCGAACTATTACAGGTAGTCGGAAATTTGACCATGTTACACCGCTTTTCAAACAACTAAAACTTCTTAAATTACAAGATATCTATCAACTGGAATTAAGAAAGTTTTTGTACCAACTAAATTGGAATAAGTTGCCAATTATTATTCAATCGCTCTTTACTAAAACTGAAGGTTTGCATAAATATAATACGCGGCAAGCAAAAACAACCAGATTATTCATACCAAAAGTATCTAAACATATGGCGAAATCTCACTTATCGTTTAGAGGGCCACAACATTGGTCACTAATACCATTTTACATGAAAAATTTCTCCTGGACAACGTTCAAAAAAAAGTACAGAGAATACTTTGTCAATTGCTATTGATCTCATAAAGTACTAATCCGATTAAATAATGCAAATTTTATCACTTTGCTTTTTTCTGCCGTATATTGCAACGTTTGCTTAATTGTACACCCGTATCTGCTGCTTGTACTACAACTAGCAATTTATGATTCGAGCCGGGGAGCATCTCGACTCAAAAACGTAAACGTTGCTCGGTGCTTCCTGGTCTTATCCAATGTTACGTTACATGAATGTTTGTTTGAACAATGTTGTCTGTGGTTAAGACCAAATAATTTTCTTACTTACTTCTGTGACGGCTGTCACCTCGCCTAGAATCGAAGCCTTGTTCTGTTCAACCGGCTTGTGATGCTAATCATGTGACTTCGCGACGCTGTTGGTGTTTGCAAGAAGGTTGCTTAGAGCATGCGCTGATTGGTGGCGTGACATTTGCCTTTTTCTCACTGTCCGAACTCAGACGCAGAAAACTATTTTGAGTTCTCCTTTGGATTTGGAACAAGCAACAACAACAAGCAACAACAGCAAAATATTTTTCATCAACGTCGACGTTTTCAGTTCAATTTCAAATCAAGTATTTTGTTGATCTTTATTTATAGTTAAATCGCTTACGTTTATTTTATTTTGGTTAGTTAGAGATTAGTGCAATAAAATATATTTTTATTTACAGTTTATTGTGGCGTGTGTTTTTCTATAATTTAAGGAGTTAACTACATTATTTACAATTAGAACCATACGTCACACTTCTACTTACTTACTTACTTACTTATAATGGTTAGCACGTGACTGTGTGTTAATACCTGATTGGCTGAACGTTGCCGATGCCATCATTTATTTTTCCTCCGGCATAGCTATATCGGGTGCATAACTTTTCATTTTACACAAACAGATCGTCACTTATTGTAATCGCACACAGCTGCAAGTATTGAAATATTGAAAAGTAAAAAAAAAGTTTACTTTTTCAACTAAAAATTGTCTTCAAAAAAATTTCAAAATTAAAACAAGTTAGAGAAAATAGGTTTGTCGATGGGCTAAAAAATGGTTGAAAAATAAATACAAACAAACAGAAAACACAATTTTCTTCAGGTAAGTTAGATTGTCAAGGTGTTCGCTGTTCACTGTTCACTAAACTCCTTGAACCCCTGAGAATACGCCACTGTTTAATGTAAACGCAGCCTCAGCCTTGATGGAAACTTGGTTTTAGCTTTGCAATGCTTGTTTTGGGTAATATGTTTCTATTCGTTGATAAAAGAATTTAACAAGATGGTCTGTTTGCCTTGATCGTTTAAATTTAATATTGCTTTGCAGACGGTTGCGTGAACTCTGATTGGGGTTGCAATTGTGATGCTAATTCTAACACTGAAACATCAGACGAAGGATACATAACCGACAAAGACAAACTACCAGTCACTGGGCTACAATTCGGTGATCTAGCATACAACCCCCAACCCAGTTGGTTCACACTCGGACCGCTCATCTGCTCTGGTCGAGTTCAATAATACCTGTGATGACGTCAAAATAAAAATGGCAAAGAATTCGCTTCAATACAAAGCAAAACATGAAGAATTTGCAAACTTTTTTGAGTTATCACTTTTTGCTATGTATTGACGCGCATCCGTTTTATGAACCGGATATT
The DNA here is from genome assembly GCA_963965965.1 of Trididemnum nubilum. Lineage (NCBI taxonomy): Eukaryota > Metazoa > Chordata > Ascidiacea > Aplousobranchia > Didemnidae > Trididemnum > Trididemnum nubilum. The sequence continues at coordinate 4,045,064 of OZ014480.1, forward strand.
AATATAGTTTGCTTGATGCTCTTGTTGTGGTGTACAGTAAGTGAATAAATGATTAAGGAGTTGTGCAATCATTGCCTTCGCCAGAGCAAAGTAAGTAAGGAAATACTAGTCAAAAGTGGAGGGGCACTTAGACTTTTGAACATAAAAACTAATATTTTACAACCACAAATTAAGAGATGTTTTTATTTTTATTCTTGTCTAAAAAAGGCATACCATAAAGCAGGCATTGTTTCTTAGCTCGTTTCGTCTGCGACCTATAATCGTTTAAAAATCTATTTGCAGTAGTTAATGCAACAGATGTACAACCAGCAGCATTTTGCTACGAGAGGAGGGCTTAATCAAAAGCAAATTTTTTTTGCACGAAAGTTATTTTATTTTGGCCCCGTGCTGAACAAACTGATGCGACTCAAGGGTGTTGCAAACGGGGGCTTGAGGGCTAGAGCTTCCAGCCGCTGGGCAATTTTTGTAAGTTGTGGCAAAAAAAATTGCAATTTTAACGCCATTTTAATCATACTTTTCACGTTTTTAAAGCCATATGAATAACCAAATTGCTAAAATTCAGAAGTTATTTGAAAGAATTAAATTGCCTCGCCCCTTCTTTAAATTTTCTAGACCCTTTGCTTCTCCCCTACAACTTCGGTTTAAGTCCAAAACACTTTTAAACGCTGGTATTTTTGAGTTAAATATTCTAAGTGACTTAGCTAAGGGGGACTGAAACCTCCTCGGTCCCCTTCCCACTGCTTGCGCAACTGACTGCGGCCAAAAAAATCTTGATTGTGCCCTAAAACAGGAGTACCCAAACTTTTTTAGGGACGGCTGCATCACACTTTTCTGAGTTTAACGGGCCGCACAATTCTCCTAAAATGTTTAGATAACTTTTATCCCGAATTAGTCGTGCTACCGAATTACAATGACATCATCCGAAATTTTCAAATAGAATGACTTTCTATGGAACAGAGATACCGCAGAATAAAGGATCAGAAGCTAGGGCCGGTTTGCACGTATTTAGAGTGTTGCTAAAAGTTAACAAACTAGTGTAACTTAAACGTATCATAGACGGGGTCTGAGGCTTCGTTCCCGACCGCTGGGCAATATTTAGGAAAAAAGATCTAGTATTTAATTACAATTTGGATCACATTTTCACGTTTTCAGAGCCATTTGAAAAAACTAGTTTTTTAAGATTTGAAAGCCAATTGAAAAAATTAAATTGTTTAGTCCTGCCTTTACTTACGGGTCAAGTCCAAAACACGGTTAAAATGTGGCATTTTTTAGTTAAATTTTGTAAGTAACTTGGCCCAGGTTAAGAAAGCGAGGCCAGTAGCATTCTGCAATATTTTTAGCAGCAAATAATAATTCACTTGATAGTTTGGCTCGAAAATTTTTGTTTTGTCATGAAAATAATCAGTTTTATGTGTAGACTGTATAATTACATAGACAACCTGAGAGCCCAGACCCCTCAATTCAAATTCAATAATTAGTTCAGTAAGCATATCCCCTAGCTATTTTTTCCAAAACTATTTTGTTGCGTAGAAACTAGCAAGATGGATTGGTAAGTGAAGTTGGTACAGTAAATGATTACTAGTCATGTTAACGCCTTATGTTCATAAAAAGATTAGATAAGGGCCTGAGGTTACAACTTTTAGGACAAATACACTGAATTTCTCTGGATTTATTTATTTAAATTGGTTCGCAAAAATTTGCATTGAGGGGACCACGGCTCCCAGGTCGTCGATATTAATATTATTGTTAATTACTGCTGTACGCGAAAATGCTGAAAGAAACTGAAACTGAAGAAACAACAGGCTTTGTTGTCATTACTTTTATCATTGATTGGCATTTCAATTGGAGGGGCCTGCCCCCCCTCCCCTGTACAAGTGTACACTCCTATGTACCAGGTAAATGTTGCTCACAATGTTTCATAATTGATGCGAACGCGTCCCATTCCCAGAAAGAAAGTGGCTCGCTTCTCTTAAAGTTTGGGCAAAAATGGTTGATTAGGCCGTGAAGACCTTTTTTGGGCATCAGTCATCGCCAATTATGAGGGTGAATATTTATGTTTTTTCGCCGCAAAACGTTTTTATTCCAGGATGTATCCAGTCGGGGTTGCAAAAGCGTCTCCCATCCAATATTTTACCGTTTAAATGCTGGTCATGGGATTTAAATAGATATCAGGTTATCGAAAAAACATTCCGAACATCCAAATTTCAAAGCGGACTGCAAAGTTATTCACTGCATAGAGTTGCCAGAAACGTGCATACACAGTTGATTGAGGCTTGTCAGAGCAAGTTGAGGAGCTGCACTCGCTTTAGTACATTGCATAACAAGTTTGAGCTGCACGATATTCAAAATGTCATTTTTTGTGTTTGCTTAAATGAGTATCGCCTTAAAATTATTGCAATTCATAATTACAGTACAGTGCAGTTCCAAGTAAAGCAACCAATTGCAAATTATGGTATTTACGTTTACAGCCTAATTAGCAAGCATAACATAGTTATACTTTAAACTGCGCTAATTCAAGGCACTATAAACAAGATCGAAAAAATACTGAACATTTTTTTAGCATTGTCAAAAGGATTCTATACAGTTCCCGAAAACGCCTTCCAGAAAACCTATTTCCACGTAGAATACTTGACCGAACCTATCATTATCCCGAGTATACATTTTCTAGAACGTGCGCTAGCCAGAATTTATATTTCCCAGAAAACTCGTCTTGAACTCAATATAAAAAATTACAAACTCATAATTTATTGAAATTACTCAATTTGTTCCCAGCCATAGTTGCAACAGAACTTTAAATTCGCTTTGAAGTGATTTTCTAAAAACCTCGGAACTTCCAAATCGAGTTTCACAACTATCTACAGTATACTGCCAATAATACGCATTTAACACTCCCAAATGAATTGCAAAAGTGCATTAAGCAGCAGGAAGTGAAGGTCTGAAATTCCATCCTCAAGAAATCAAGCCATTTTTTATAGGAAATTTAAACTACACAATGAAATTCTTGCAAGCGCAATGTTGCAATTAGTTTCACTGCGTGCCGTGCTGGAACGGTTTCTTGTCTTCGAGCCTTTCGATGACATGGGACCGTTCTCGCTCCTGGCGTGCCTGGGTATTGAAGATTTACAATGGTAACATTGCTTTATCACAAAATTTTAGATTACTGGCATAAATAGCGAGTTATAAATCTGACTACCGAAGGTTGTTTCCAATGCTGGGCTGCGCAATTTTTTTAGTCCACAGTTCGCAATTTCGTAACTTCTTTTGATATCGATTAGTCCGCACCGCAAATCCGCAATTAAAAGTACTGAAAACAGCAATTCTGCAATCCACAACTAAAGCAGCAAATCCGGAATCACAAGCCTACTAGCGGATTTGCCCTCCTCTGGTGGTTGCTTGAATCAATGACCAAAGGTTTCATTTGCGACTTCCCTGTCGCATGCTGAACAAATTCAAAGTAAACTGCCGAAATTGTTTTACCAGCACTATCTTTTTATTTTATTATTGTTTATAATTATCACTCTCATTTGACGACTAAATAAATTTAATTTGTCTTAAAATTCATCAACACCACTGCTATAATCAAATTATGCTGGCTATATCTCGAATATAATTTTGAAGTAAAAAACAATTATACCATAAGGAGGTATCGCTCCAATTCAATGAATTTTAGGGAACCACTTCAAAAAAATTTTTTTTTTCATGTTCAAAAATACCTTAATAAATTGACTCCATTCCGCTGATTGTTCAATTAGTGCAATTATCTTGTCCATGCTGACGTCATAGGTAACACTGTGGGTAGTACATCGTTGTGCATCACTATTTCCAGGATCAGCTTTGTTAGAAAAGTTGGGGTAAGTTATTGTTTCAAAAGTTGGGCTAAGTTAGAAAAGTTGGGGTAAGTTATTGTTTATTGTTTCGGTAGAAGCATAGTCATAAAATTTGAGGGATTTTAGAATTGTTTTGAGAAGCGTGCAGAGACATTTGAGAAGCGTGCAGAGAACCCCACTTGGCGCGCATCCCGCCTGCCAGACTCAACCACTTAATTTTGGTCCGAAACTATCTTTCATAATTTTCTATTTGAAAATGTCAAATACCTCTTTCAAATAGGAAGGTTTTGAATGCCTTTAGAAGTGAAATTTCCAAGATCGTAAGTTGCATTTGAAATCAATTAATCAAAAATGTGATACTAGGTGATGCAATTTTCGCAAAATTTGTATTTCCAAAAAATGGAAAATTACACTTTTACTGAAGATATTAGGTTGTGAATTCTTGAGCTTTAGTAAAAGTCAGTCAAGCTAAAAATTGGTTAGGGTTACCAAATCCGATAATAGACGTTAATCTGCCCAGTTTTGGGATGAAAGATTTAGCTACTTCCAGAGGTAATCAAAAAAAGGAAAGGAGGCTGGCAAAAATCGAGCTTCTTTACAGCATACCGTAAAATCAAACTCAACCAATAAGTCCATATTAAGCAGAATGCTGACAAAGTAAAGATTAGAAATATTTTGACAAAGTAAAGATTAGAAGATTAGAAATATTTTACAGATTTATGATGCGTAACCAGTAAAGTACCAAAATACAGTCTCACGAGCTTAATTCGAGTTAAAACTTGGCTGGAAATTTGTTTTTGTGCGTTTTAACTCAGTGGTTATCAACCGTTTTCGGGACTCTGGCAACAACAAAAAAAATTGCCGCACCAACGGTCAAATAAAAGTTTTTGCATCAATTTCTGGTTATGCCTAAAGTTTCAAACAAAAACTGTGTCAGAGGAGATTCTACGAGACGTTACAATAGAGCCGGAGCAACGTTGAAAAAGAAACTCAAGACAATTGCGGGCGCAAAACAGAATTTTGCCAAAGGAAACACTTCAGGCCATAGCTGCATGAAGGATTGGGACGAAACACACAGCTGTTGAGCGATATTTGCTTTTTCTTGGAAAACGTATTCCTTTTAATGCCATTTGAAAAAAATTATCATAAAATGTTTTCGCAGTCATTAAAAAATTCGTTTTTTAAAATCGAAAAATCGTGGCTTGTTCAGCTTCATTTTATTTTTCAACTCCAATAACACGTTTAAAACTAAGCAAATATGAGCTAAAATTTCCCCATGATTTGGTTAGGAAAGAGGAGGCCTTTAGCTTTCTTATTCTTAGCTCCCACGGCTAAGCCAAAGCTATAACAATCGTATCCTCTAAGAAAATACCAGACTTATAATAAAATCCAAGTTTATTTAACTTTAAATAGAGTGATTTGACTAAACGCTATAGTATTTGCTGTACTAATGAAAAATTTGAAATATCTTGCGGCACCCCTAACAAACAGAAATGGTACCCCGATTGAGAATCAGTGTTTCATGTAATCAATGATTACATACCGAGCACGTTGTGGTGTTTTCTGGTTACTAAATTCTGTAGGTTTTATCTTTTGAATAATACTTGGACACATTTCCGAAAGACAACAAATGGTTTTAAAGCAAGTTGTGATTGTTCTTCGATATAACGCCGGCTTTGACTTCGGTGTTGACTGCATTATTCTCGGGCCAAACGACCGCAAACTGTTCTTGCTAAACTCTGAGCTGTTTATACGTAACTTTTGCAATATTCAATCCCGCACGAGCTTTTAGATTTTCAGTGAAAAAATTAGTTCAAATTAAACCATTTTACCTTGTTGCTGAGTGGATGTTTTTTTGCCATTTTGGAATGTCCTGGGACAGTCTTTACTGGTTTTGTTGCTGCAATCTTCACAACTGCAAGGGTCGCTTTGGTTAAATGATCCATCGTTTTCACCAATAACAACATTTGACAAATCGATTTTATTGTCATTCTCCCCCTCAATGTTAATATTATTTATTTCGTTATAGACAACATCACCAGTTGCCGGTTTACTAAACACCACAATTTGTTTGTTCACCAACAAACAAAAGTAAATCGGTTCCAGTAATAATTTTGGGGTTTATTGCCATTGCTCAAATGTTGTCATTTGTATCTAGCATCTAATATGAAATATAACTACCGTAACCCTAACCAACCTAAGATATAATCTGAATGAAACTTGCATGCTTCCTCAATTCAGTACATTAGATGTAATGTTAAAGTTAAATGTTGTCTAATCAGCCTCATGTCACCATTTACTTGATATTTTCTTCCAAACAATACTCATTCTGCGCTCAAAGTTTAAGAAATTGAAAGTTCTTCATTTGGATGATGTACAGTACCGAAACATTTACGTTTGTTCGTTGCCATTTTGCTGGCACAATTCCAAACAAATTCTTTTCAAACTTTAAACAGCACTTAATGTTTAATTATCAGTGATTATCTTTAAATTATTAAATTTATTGATTTATTGATTGATCTATATTTTTTTCACGGCTGTGAGGTAGCACTTACCTCACATATCTGCTATCCCATTAGGCTAGTGTTTCATCAGCATCTGAATTCACACGTAGCCTATCCTGGCATCCCACCCGAACCTTCAAACCACACACGAGGGCAATTTCTACACTTGCCATTGTACCCTCTTCTCAGATTACTCTGATCTAAGTCTGACAACAAGGTCATCAGAAAGAGGATTCTCGACCAGTATCACACTGGCACTTTACTTAGCTCAACCGCATTGCGCTAGCATCACTAAGCATGGACACCATATATGACATCACATTAGCAATTTACCACAATAGTACGCTATATGCATATTTCAAACTTGTTTGTTATCATCAGGCGTACATAACTGTGTAAATGCCTACTAAAAATTTTGAACCCCAAAAGCCAAACTTAACCTACTTGTCGGTAACCGGTAAAGCAAATCGCTATATACAACGCCAGTCAACGCCCAAGTGAAGTGCCAGTGTGATACTGGTCGAGAATCCTCTTTCTGGTGACCTTGTTGTCAGACTTAGATCAGAGTAATCTGAGAAGAGGGTACGATGGCAAGTGTAGAAATTGCCCTCGTGTGTGGTTTGAAGGTTCGGGTGGGATGCCAGGATAGGCTACGTGTGAATTCAGATGCTGATGAAACACTAGCCTAATGGGATAGCAGATATGTGAGGTAAGTGCTACCTCACAGCCGTGAAAAAAAATTTATGTTTCAAGTCTGCTATGTAACTTCTGATCTATATTTATCCTCCACTTACAACGAAGCAACGGTGGAACTTTTATTTTGGGCGAATCCTCCCCGCTTAAGAGTTTACGGTATTCTAAGGCTTTCCGATTGACGTTTGACTTCTTCCCAAGTAAATCTGCTGCTTGTTCGAAGCCACCAAAAAGAGATATTCATTCATTCATTTGTTTATTTTTGTGTCGAAAGACACAGAACACACTAAAACAGGAAAAAAAAGGAAAAAAAAAGAAAAAAAATCTACACAAGAAACACAATGTTATGGTCTTTTCTGTGAGAGGCTGCGAAAGGACCAGATGTCCATATCCGGAAAGAAATGGCGCAGTCATCGAGTCTGCAGCCTCTCACAATCGAACGACGTAATAAATACAAGTGTGAGCGATAGTTAAGTAATTTACTTGGTGCAAGATACAATATTTAATAATTCAATAATAGTGCGACAAAAAAATATAGTTGGATGTAACGATATATGAACAGAGTATATACATTGTAAATTACAAAAGCAACCACACGATAAACAGTAATCATTAAAATAAGCAACAGAACATGGTGCAATAAATGATTTCGTATCGAATGCCAATAGAAAGTTGAGGATGTTATTTTAGTAAAACTTTGATTTTTTTACAAAAAGATTTTAAACTAGATTCATTTATAGATTTAATCTCAGAGGGCAATGCATTCCATAGTTTACAACCAGTGAATTTTATTAATCTTTGTGTAGTGGATTTAATACATCGAAAATTTACTGCCCAGTTATCATTATGAGCAAACCTGTTAGGATACTCGTGTATTTCCGAGGGAATAGTATAGTAATCGTTAAAACATTTTGGAAGAATTTTTTTTTTAAACTAAGCATAAATTTCAAAACTTCAAATTTGTAAATGTCAAGTAGCCTAATCGTAACAAATCTAGTTGGTCATATAATGCTATATGTATAGATAATTTCATTTTTAATTTGTTTATTTTTGTCACTGACCAAAGTATGCAAGACAGATACATGTCATTATTCAAATAATAAATCAATATTAGTAACAAAGTAACTGCGAAGAAACCGCTATAGGTGTTTAAAGCAACAGTCACTCTGAGTAACCAAATTTTTTTAGGAATGCTTTATTTCCCGGGAAATTTTTATCTACTTTTTGTAGCAATTTTGACTCAAATCTAACCCAAACTCAAATGCTTACCCCAAAATTATCCCCAAATCAAACCTTAACCCAAACCCTGGCTAAAATCGTAAGCTTAAACTCTAAAAAAGAGAATGAAAAAAACGCGGATATTTTTCATTTTCGTTTTATTCTCTTTAAGTTGAAAATTTTCGGGGAAATAATTACCACCAACCTTTCATGGCACTCCAGGTTTTCGAATTACGGTAGGCCTACGCCATGTTTGATATTATCAGCAGCAGCAGCGCATTTATTCCCCTGCATGAAAAAGGCCTTCCCTTCCGCTATTTCCTCCATTTCTCAAGATCAAGGCTCTCGAAAGTCCAATTGGAATTAATTTTAAATAGTTCGTCACGCCATCTATTGTTTGATTTTCCTGGGTTTCATTTTTTTTATATAGCGTCTGATATTTTGATATATACGAGAATTAAACTTTGGATAGGTAAAACACAAAAGGTGCACAAAAAATTAAGCTTTACACTAACTGCAGATGAAGGCGCAACAGGGTAAAGTGACGAAACATAAGACTCAGAGTGAAAAAATGATCTAAGCAATGCAATGTAAATATTGATATACTGTAACACGGCGAGTTATTACGTTAAAAGCAGTTTTTTTATTTTTTAATGTTTTAAAATGAAGGTTTCTTGGTTTATCGAGAATTAAATTCCAAATTTTCCCTCTATGCAGTATATTGATAGACTGTTGAGATCGCTTTGTTTTAAATAAACTAACCAAAATCATCAAAAATCGTCCTACCCAAGAACGCAAAAAAGTGACCAGGGTGCTGGTTGAACCGAGATTATGCAATTAGGGTCGTCAAGCAAAATCCTCTCGGCCGCCGCAAATTCCATATGACTTGAGCATGAAAACACCAGCGATGGAAAAATTGTTTCACGTTCTGTTAAAAAATAAATCTTCTGCCATACGCTGAATTTTAAGAACCAGTAAATTTAGGGATGAAGCTGCTGGTTGTATTAAGTTTTCACAATTTTTCTGCCTCGTTTGTTCGTAAATTTTGGTCGTAAAGTGACACAAATTCCTTCTTGTTTGGTAAAACGTTCTGTCGATTGTTGTAAGCTGCAAAAAAAGAAAAAAAAACTAAACATTCGCAAGCTGCTAGAAAAGAAAAAAACAAAAACAAATCTGGTTGTTTTGTTACAAAACGGCGCTGTACAGTAAAATCAAAATATTTTTTTGTTTTTTAAATTGGGCCGTGCTCTTATTGTTTTGTTAATGTCGAGGTTAAGTTTGTTCTTAATTTGTTTGTTTTTAATTTTGAGCAAAAAATGAGCTTCGTGTCGTTATAAAATTGTTGTTTTTAAAAAAGTGAAGTTGTAAATCGGATTCATTACATAGAAAATCGTTAGTGATAGTTTCGGTTGTGCCCTCGGGAGTCGAGACCCTGCATATTAATACTGTCTATATCGCTTTTCATTGATTTCTTTGCACGATATAGTGATCTTATATCATAGAAAGACCGCAAAAGCTGCAAGCAAAATTTTTGTACGCTAAAAATATCAATAGGCCTACATCACCTTCACTCTTGAAACTATACTGCACCACATTTTGATTGGTCTGGTCAAGCTTATGCGACCGCACACTAGAGGTGTACGGAGTCATTCTTTGTGACTCCGAATCCTAATCCGAAACTTTCATCAATATAAGAATCCAAAACCGTATCCGAAATTTATTTTACCTTACCGAATCCTAATCCAAAAAATTAAGAAATGCAAACTCCTCAAAACATAAAGGCACCCAATCTTTAAAAATATTAGTTATATACAGAGCTGGAGTCGAGGACACAAAGCTCGAGGCCAACGCCAAGGACACAAAAAAAATCCGTGGCCAAGGCCAAGGACAGCCCTTCCGAGGACAGACACTCTCGAGGCCAAGGACAGGAATGCTCGAGGCCAAGGCCAAGGACCAAGGACACAAGCGCAAGTGCTCTCCAAAAAAAAAATGGCCTTGTCAAAAATTTTTCAGGCGATCTCCAGAAAAAAACGTCTTCCGAAAAATTTTTCAGGCGCTCCACAAAATTTTAACGATTCAAAAAATAGCGCTGTTCTCGAGCCGAGGACAGGCCAATTTTCGAGGACTTGAGGCCAAGGCCAAGGACTTGACCTTCGAGGCCTAGGCCAAGGACGTCCTGGAGGACTCCACCTCTGGTTACATATACTACAATACTAAAAACAAAATTCTCTTCTTGAATACTTGAGTTTAGTATAAAGAAAGTGATACTCGAATACTCTATATACCAGTATACAAGAAATGTACTTTAAGTAGATTAACTTGTCCTAGAGAAAATACAAACACATGAATACACATTTTACTATCTTGTAAATACTGTAATTATATATACTCGTATAATCTGTATTCAGTAAGCACTTTCTATGTAGTTTATTGTTCATTTAGTATACCCACTTTTTCACATCATAGCTACACATTTGATGTGCCAGTGGTTTGGTACCAATACTAACCTAGCAATACATCACCAACAAAGGTAAAAGTCTACAATAACGTATTATTAATAGCATTAATAGCAAAGAAATTATATCAATAAACCTTAAAAAGCCGTAGCTACAGGTTATCCACATTGATATTACAAGCACTTTGAAGAGCCCATTTTTTTAGGAAAATAGTGAAATGCAATGCCACAGAGAAATACGGGATAACTCTTAAAAAAAATTATAGTATTAAAAATCTGGCAGATCTGGGACATTGACAATGCAGAAGATGCTTGAGTGTTACTATATTTATTCATAAAAAAAGCAAATTAAACGAAAAAGCTGCATAAATTGTAGTGAATATTTTGAAAACTTCTATTCAAGAATGTAAATAATCTCTGTGGTAGCAGTTTATAAGCAAAAATTTTAAGGCTTCTCTGAATCACTGCACTGGTAGTTTACTAGGCCCTTAAACTATTGAGTTATTTCCACCCTAAACCTGTTAAACAAGCAAACAAACACTAATTTTCGTAACACTTACAGCAATTCATTAAATCAGAAATTGTTACAGGCTATTTTGGTTATAAGAATTACATAACATGTTTATGACATGTAAGCTTATAACCATATTACATATTATTTTGATATATTTAAATAAGTGTGCATACCGGTAACTGGTGCTCATCAATATTATCGATAAATTTAAGCTACAGATACAATGCAAACCACATTTGTGAAGTCACTCAGCATATTATTGGGAATTCAAGACAATTATACAACCAAACTGCAAAAGAGATTCAAAACAAAGCTGACACATTCATCTCTTTTTGTTACAGTATTTCTCTGAGCTAGACACACCAGATAACCTATGCGTTTTTTGTTGCTGGCGCTTTAAGCTGCATGCTAAGCTGCTAAGTCGGTGGGCAACTTCTATTACCAGCAGTCAGCAATCATAAATAAACCTAATGACCAAACACTAACTGTAAAATATTGCACGCCTACATCGTAAATTTTAATTTGCCGCAAAGAGATTCGAACCTTTGGAACTGTTTTATAGAAGATTGAACGTAATTTTTGTATGCAAATTGGATTTTCAGACTGCACTATATTAAGCGGCGAATTATCGCCCAAAGACTGACCTTAATTTCGTTTTACGTTTGATTGTACACTGCACATCCTTTTTGTAGCGTTTTTTGTTGTTCACGTAAAATCTAAAAATCAGTTAGCTGTTGGATCTTGTCAAGGTATCGTCATTAATTTTGTGTTTTAAAAATTGACAAGTTGAGTTGAGTTGTTGAATTGGAAATCGCGATATTGGAAATTCTCAAGATTAAACCTCGAAAACCGCATTACGATACTGTCAGCCGTCGTCCTCATCGTGTTATTGTGTTCTCTTCCGTCACCGTTACAGTCGTTTGGGCGAAACAGTTTGAAACCGCTCGCTCGCTCGCTCGTTCGCTTGCTCTTTGAATATTTTACTTCTGCTGTGAATAATATCGATCTGATCTACACGCTTGATGGAGAATTGAGCAGGAGTCAAGAAGCTGAATTTGAGATTCGAGTTTCGAGCACGTTTCTCTGTAGCCAATCACTTTTGTTGGCACCCGGAGTGTTCCCAAACCACTCAGTTAAGACGTGTGCGCAACACTAACAGCGAGTGCATGCTACTAATCCTCAAGAACTGCCGGTGGTAACCCGAACTTTATAAAGACAATGGTACTAAGTGCTAATACCTAGTCTAGTAGTCTAACCGCTATTACCTGAAAGCTAACAGCTGATACCGACTTAACTCACGTTAATCTGTAAACAGGACGCTTTGTTACCGAGGAACTAGATTTACAAATCCAACTGGCGGGGTTCCATAACTTCTTTCATTTAATTAGGTCCACCCTACTAAGTGCTGTATAAAAATAAAACAGTACTGCTGTTAATAACATTTTTAAAAAGCAGCCTTACATTTTTTCATTGTTGGCAGGGGATTTTTCATTTGCTGATTTTTTTCATACAAAAACGCAATATCCAAATCTCGAAGTACAGCATATTTAACATCCTAAAACCGGATCCCAAACCGAAGAATTTTGCAAAATCCGGAAATTCTTAGCCCGGAATCCGGCTCCGTGTGCATCTTTGCTGCACACTGCATTAATTATGTTAGACAATATAGGCATTCGACATTGGTTGTGAGCTTGCGAAAATTTTAATGCGTGAGTTTGAACTGAGAGCACAGTGGTTGATGGTAATCAAACAATGGAATCTTATTTTCATTTTTGGCAAGTTTCCTGTTTTCTTGTGTACTGAATTTCAATTCTGATAAATAATTAATGGTCAGCGCGGTATTTTAAGATTGTTTGCATTACGACTTGTCATTCATCTAAAGTGGGAAGGAGGTACCAAACCCTCATTTGCCACTCATGTAGAAACCAAAAACTGAAATAACAACTCACATATATTTTATCAATGCGGCACCAACCTCTCAGAAAAGAAAATTGGCTCTAATGCTTTCAGCGATTTCCAACTACGAAATGTGTGGAAGAACAGCTGGATATGAAAAAAGTAGTACAGTCGTAGCCAAAATAATAGGACCACCTTGCAAAACATACTTTTTTTAGAAAAACTTTCTTGAGTAGTGTTTTTAGTGTAATTATGACTTTATAATTTGATACAATTGCTTTATTGCATCATTATACTTGCAGGTTGGTTTAAATTGAATGTAACTAGCTTAGAAGCTTCATATATCTTGAGTTTAAAGCAAAAAGCTAAGGAGGGGTGTGGAAATCTGTAACCCCCAAAATGGGCAGAAGCAAGTCACTTTCAGAGGTAGTTCGAGCTCAAATTATCGTACTTAGACAGGAAGGATATACAGAACATGATATTAGCAAACGTCTGAGGTGTAGCAAAACCGCAATCCATAATTCCATAGTGAAATTTAACCAAACAGGGTCATACGCAGAGGCTGCCAAGCCAGGAAGGCCACGGAAAACTACCCCCCGAAATGATATAGCAATGAAACGAGCAGCAACTCGGTCTCCTATGAGTTCTGCAAAGAAAATATGGTTGCAGCTATTAGAAACTGGAATCAATGTCAGTCGGAGAACAGTTAGTAGAAGGCTAGTGAATGATTTTGGCTTAAAATCTTGCAAACCAGCCAAAAAGCCACGTCTCACTCCCACCATGAAGCTGAAGCGATTGGCATTTGCCAAAAAACGTGTGAGCTGGACAGTTCAGCAATGGGAAAAAGTATTGTTTTCGGACGAATCCACATTGCAACAATTCAACTCTCACAAGCTCTTCATTCGTAGACCTTCAGGGCAACGATTTAACGAAAAGTTCACCGTGCAAACAATGAAGCATCCCCCCAGTGTCAAGATATGGAGGGCATATCTGTAAATGGGACAGCAGGGTTTTTTTTCCTGCCAAAAGGGGTAGCCATGAACGGCCAAAGATATCTTCAGCTATTAGAGGAAAAGCTCGAAGTTCACATGACTGTCCACAATTGTGAAATCTTCCTGCACGATGGAGCACCGTGTCATCGTTCTAAAATTGTGACCACTTTCTTGAAGTCGAAAAAGGTCAAAGTTCTCGACTGGCCTGGTAACAGTCCAGACTTAAATCGTATTGAAAATCTGTGGATGGTGGTTAAGAATAAAGTTGCTGAAAAACAGGCAAGTAGTGCCAAAGAGTTAGAAAAGGCAATAAAAGAAGTTTGGGTAAAAGAGATCACCCCAGAATATTGCCGGAAGCTGATAGAAAGCATGCCAAAACGTCTGAATGACGTCATCAAGTGTAAAGGTGGATGCACCAAATATTGAAATTATTGTTTCATTTTGAATGCAAAATACATGTATTTAATGTACAAACATTGTGGTCAGTCTTCATATTAGTTTTTAATCACACCAATCGCTTTATATTTTATTATTAACAGTAAAAACAAAAAAATTCCATTTTTTCAAGCTTGGTCCTATTATTTTGGCCACGACTGTACAGTAGTACGTAATTATTTTTAAATCGCTTGTGCTAGTGTACGTGTTTGCTGTGTTACCACAAAGCCAATTTTTGTTAGCAAACCTGTGGTAGCTCTGTATAAGCATGTAGACCAAGATAAAAAAATAACGTCAAAAAAAACTCAAATGTATAGCAGAACACACCAAAAGAGCAAACCACAATTTGACTATCGTTGACCATACGAATGCGAAACTAAAGTGTTACGAGTTAACATGGATGTAAATTAACAATGATTAATAAAGCGAGAGTTACTTGTTATGAATTTGGCTGCTAAAGATTGCTATCGAAATGCGTCTAACAGAATTTCTGATAGATTCTTGGTCGCCATATTCGCAAGCACAAACAACGTGTTTTGATGCTATGCGCTGAAGATTACTTCGTCAAGTATCGAATAGATGCGATCTCATTCAAAACAATTAAGTCGAATATGTTCGGAGAATCAGCATTCTGAATCAGCTTGTTTACTGCAATCTAGAGCTTCTACACAATTAGCGGATGCCTTGATTCTTCCTGCGTACTGCCAAATCATTTCTTCAATAGATACGATCTCAGTAAATCCATCGTTATTCCTGGTCCTACTTAATGTAATGTTAGTTTGCGTAGTAGCACTTAGAGTGAAGTTTATTGAGCAGTTGGTATTCATCACATGCAAACTTTCGAACACCAGCAAAATCTTTTTACTTTTAAAGATTTAAAGTTAGTCAAAAGAAAGTGAAAGGCCCGAGCGCAAACACTTGGTAATCCGACTCATTTGAAATGCATTGCATTTTGTTCCTAGAAATGTTTGTCTGATGTTTGTAATTTTAGAGTGGAACCAAGAACGTTTGGAAAATAATTTTTACAATTTCTCTTGCTTGCAATTTATTAAGTGCGAAATCAGCACATTTACACTTTAATTTTTTTAATCATATCAAATCAAATTTTTCATTATACTAGCTGTATTATACCCAGAAGCGTGTTGCGAGTTTGCAGGGCTCATCTCCGCGTCACTGCACCCGAGAAACACAGTTCCTTTCGAGGAAATGTTGGCAGC
Source organism: Trididemnum nubilum (assembly GCA_963965965.1). Classification (NCBI taxonomy): domain Eukaryota; kingdom Metazoa; phylum Chordata; class Ascidiacea; order Aplousobranchia; family Didemnidae; genus Trididemnum; species Trididemnum nubilum. The sequence continues at coordinate 4,060,815 of OZ014480.1, forward strand.
GGTGGCGAGCCGTTGGCAACATTGTGTTTGATTTGACCTGCCTGAGATATGAACCTACTACCAAGATAGAACAAGTTTCATAGAAGAAAGCAAAGAAAGTAGCTCCTTTTTTGTGGCAAATAATAAGCTGCAGGCTCCTAGGTCTATTGATTATTTCTGTTCGCGATTTCCAAAGATTTTCCGATCTGCTGCTTCGTTAATGCATTTGAACTTAGTTTTATCTTGAAATTAGATTAGACCGTAATATGTTACTTCCAAAACACAAAAAGACCACCATAGCAACAAATATTTTCTTACAATCAGCTCAACAGCGTCAATACGTGTTCTGGAAGCGAGTAAATAACAAGAAATGTAAATTACACCCAAAATATTAACAAAATAACGGACTTTTTGAACTTCCGTTAATTAAAGCTGAAAGTAACGGATTAACGTTAACGGAAGTGTGGAGTTTGTTAACGAACTAGAGGTTAACGAAGCCAACTTTTTGCATTAACTTGCCCACCGATGTTGAGAAAACATGTTGGTTTCATCCACGATTATATTTTAGGTTAGTGAAGGTTTGTTGCATTTGATGCTAGATACAACAGACAACATTTGAGCAATGGCATTAAACCCCAAATTATTATTGGTAACGATTTACTTTTGTTTGTTGGTGAACAAACAAATGATGGTGGTCAGTAAACCGGCAATTGGTAATATTGTTGTCAATAACGAAATAAATATTAACATCGAGGGGGAGAATGACAATGCGATCGACCTGTCAAATGTCGTTATTGGTGAAAACAATGCACCATTCAGGCAAAGCGACCCTTGCAGTTGTGAAAATTGTAGCAACAAAACCAGTAAAGACTGTTCCAGAACATCCCAAAATCGCAAAAACACATCTGCTCAGCAACAAGGTAAAATGGTTTAATTTGAACTAATTTTTACACTGAAAATCTAAAAGCCCGGGCGTGATTGAATGTTGCAAAAGTTACATATAAACGGCACAAAGTTTGGCAAGAACAGTTTGCGGTCGTTTGGCCCGAGAATAATGCAGTCAACACCGAAGTCAAAGCCGGCTTCTAACGAAGAACAATCACAGCTTGATGCAAAACTCTTTGTTGTTTTTCGGGAATGTCTCCAAATATTATTCAAACAAAAGTAAAACCTGACAGAAATTTCCTCGTTCGCTTTAATTAACGAGTTTTTTAAGAAGCGCTACCGAACGAAATACTCGCTAAACGTAAGAGGCCATTTTTGCACATGTATGTAAAGCCTTGCGAAATCTGTTATGTCATTCTTTCTCGCTAACTTGCTTTGAGCGATTGCGGAAAGCAGTTCGAGTAAAAAAACGTCACATTTTCCTCGCCAACTAAAAGACGATCTTGAAGCACTCTTTACGCGTGGGAGAAATCTTTTTGGTTCAGAAATTTAATGGAGAAATGTTGAAAACTTCTAACTAAAGCGAATTTTTGCTAAAAATTAATTCAAATCGTCGCTATGTTTGCTATTAGACTGCTAAAAAACAGCGAATTGCATTGAGAACCATTTGCTGTTTCGACTGATAAAAAAATGTTGAGCAGTGCCAGTTTGACAAAAATAGCAATACAGTCCTTTTAAATGAACGATTTTCTCAAAACACGAAGCTCATTTTTGCTCAAAATTTAAGAACAGAATAGAAACAATGCCAGCCTCGGCAGCAAAATAAACCAAAAACTAACAAAAAACAAAATTCTAACTAACCTACAGTAAGAAACTAAAATTTGTGCTGATTCAAAACGACAAAATTTCAGTGATTTTCTTGTGCTTGCAAGCAAAGCTGCAACTATTCAAGATTATAAAGCTCTGTTGCTCTTCGCAAGCAATTGAGAATTTTTTTGGCAGTTGTTCTACTTGAAAAAAGCTTGCTTTTTCGCTTTTGCAATTTTACGATGCTGCAAAAGCAAGAAAAAAGCCTTCACTTAAGCAGACATAGCAATTGGAATTAAACTCTGTTTCAAACATGCCCGCTGAAATTGACTTCGCTGTTCTCAAAATTTTTACAAAATCAAGAACAAATGAGACTGAATATCGGCAAAAAATTCAAAACAGCCAGTCTTAACTCAAGACTTACCGGTTCTAAAAAAGAAGATTGTACTTCGACTTGCTCACTTTTGAAAAATTTTGAAACCTAAAGATCTAAAGTTACTGTTAACATATGAGTTTACCTACGAACAACCTCAAAGGCGCTTTACGCCATTTAAAAAAATTGTAGTATGGCACATAGGCGTAGCCAGGAATTTTGATTGGGGGGGGCCCAAACCACGAATCACATGCAATGACGTCACCAAAAATTTTCGAAAAAGAAACTTTTTGTGGGGCAAAAATATCGTAGAATGGAAGATCTGAAGCCGCAGCCTGATGGCACTTAACCAGGATTTCGGTAAAGGGAGAGGGCGAAAACTAATAGTTAAAAAGTGTAAATGTCTAACTTAGGAGACATGTTGAGTAAGCTAGTGTACGCAAACGTATCACAGACGGAGGTCTGGGGGCGGAGCCCCCTGTCTCCGGTGGCTATGGGGGTCTGGGGGCAAAGCCCCCAGCCGCTGGGCGATTTTTGTAAGTTTTTGGAAAAAAAAGCTATTTAAATCCCATCGGATCACATTTCACTCGAGTTTACAGCCATTTCAAAGCACTAGATTTTTAACATTTCAAAGCCAATTGAAAAAATTTAGTTGTTCAATCCTCCTTTTGCAATTAAATCCCAAAACACGCTTAGAATCTTGCATAATCGTGTAAAATTTTAATTGCAAGTGATTTGGTCTATAGGGGGAAGTAAGGCACATTGCCTCTTGCAATACTTTACCAGTAAATAATAATCTTCTCGAAGATTTTCCTTAGAGATTTTTGTTTAGTCATGAATTTTACCAGTTATAGGAGTGCATGCAGCCTACGGCCAAAGGGCCCAGGCTCCCTCAATTGATATTTAGTAGTTTCTTCAATGAGCATTTTCCCTAGTTATTTTTTAAAAAGTATTTTGTGCGTAAAAAATGGCGAGGTTGAGGTGAATCGTTATTGAAAAATGGTACAATAGATGGTTACGCTTACGAAACATGTTATTCCTGGGCTGGATTTACATTGTGCTGGGCCCCTAGCACTTAAGGAATTTTTGCAACATCTTCCTGCCAAATATAAATAAAGACCAAAAAAATTCCTACTATCTGAGGGCAGGGCCCTGGCACTGAGCCATATGGCAAATACGGCGTTGGTTATTGCATTAAGTTCACAAAAAGTTTAGATGAGGGCCATAGGTAGCAACTTTTAGGACAAAAAATTTAATTTCACCCCAATTGTACGTTTAAATTGTAGGAAAGAATTGAACTAAGGGGGTGCGCCGGGCCCCCTGGTCGTCAATATTGTTTATTGTTAATTACTGCTGTACGTGCGTACTGATGTACGCAAAGATGCTAGAAGAAACATAAAATGAAGAAACAAGGCTTTTTTGACAATTTTTTGTCATTGGTGGCATTTTGATTAAGGGGGCCCGGGTCCCCTTGGCCACCCCCTAGCTACGCCAATGATTTTGAGACAAGATCGCTCCCCTAATAAGTTCTTTCATAAAAAAAGCATTTAAATCAAAATCAAACATAACTTATTTTCCAAAACGTGGAGGACTCGAGTCAAGTCACTTGACAGTTTTTTGAAATGTCCAAGAATTGCATGACATTATTATGACGTGGACATGTGGTCCTCATTATTATTGCTTACTTTTGTACGCTTAAATCCTAAATTAAAGAAACTGCAATTCCGGACAAGGACAACATACTGGCTATGCTCTCTTTATAATTATCATTGGTAGTATTTCAATTGGGGGGTTTGCATTACCTCCTGTTTTATAGCATTAAATTCATAATAACGTTAAACGAGGGCCTGGGGTGGCAACTTTTAGGTCAAAACTATTAGATTTCTCAAAGGTTTTGCAACTAAATTGTTAAAAGTTTGAATTACGGGGCTCCTGGCCCATAAACCTTGGTCGTCAGTCAGGGGCCCTGGGGTTCCCTGGTCGTGAGTTAGGGACTCCAGGGCCCCCTGGTTGTTGGTTAGGGGCCCAGAGGCCCCCTCGTCGTTAATTAGGGGCCCCCTGGTTGTCAGTTGAGAGGTCCTAGAAACCCTGGTCGTTAGTTAAGGGGGCCCCGGGGCCCCCTGGTTGTCGGTTAGGGGCCCTGGGGCTCCCTAGTTGTGAGTTCGGGGCCCCGTTAGTGGTCGTCAGTTAGGGACTCCGGGTCCCCGAGGTTGTTAATTAGGGGCCCCAGGGCCCCTTGGTCGTCAGTTGAGGAGGTACTGGGCTCCCCTGGTCGTCGGTTAGGGGCCCTGGGTCCCCTCGTTGTCGATTAGGGACTCTGGGGCCCCCTGGTTGTTAGTTAGGGGCCCCTGGGCTCCCTCGTTGTCGGTTAGGGTCCTCGGGGCCCCCTGTTTGTTAGTAGGTGCCATGGGGCCCCTGGTAATCAGTTAATGGCCCCAAGGCCCTCTGTTCGTCAATTAGGGGCCCCTGGTTGTTGGTTAGGGGCCCCTGGCCCCCTGGTTGTCGGTTAGAGACCCCTGATTGTCAGTTAGGGGGCCTCCTGGTTGTTAGTTAAGGGCTCTGGGGCTTCCTAGTTGTCAGTTATGGACCCCCTGCTTTTCAGTTAGGGTCCTGGGGCCCCCTGGTTGTCGGTTAAGGGCCCCAGAGCCGCGTAGTTGTTAGTAAGGGCCCATGGTTGTTAGTTAGGGGCCCTTGGACTCCCTTGTTGTCATTAATATTATTGTTTATTACTGTTATGCGCGTAATTACTGAAAAAAAGTGCAACTAAACATTGCTAGGCAATGTTGTCATTATTTTTTGTTGTTAGTGGTATTTTGATTGGGGGGCCCGGGCCCCCTGCCCCCCCTCCCCTGGCTACGCCTATGGTATGGCAAAAGTTGTTCTTATATCACTTTGATCCAAAATTATAATTAAATTATGTCGTTCATTTACTAATTATCATCAGTTGAGGAATTTGCTAGCTTAGAATAATAACGCATAGCTTATAGTATCTTTTTCCAAAACAATGCAGTACACACAGCATGCTTCAACGCATTATTTTGAATTAGGAATGCATCTGACGTCACAATGAGCTGTTTATTACGTACTAACACAAGTTACGAACATCTCGCAACGAAATTCGAGCTAGCAGTTTTAACGTGTGTTGGGCGAGACCGCTCAGAAATGTGGTTTGTCTACGTAGATTTTGTTTGTTAGCGCTTTTTAGCGAGCGAGAATGGCCTTTACGAGCTCGCTAGCACGTTATGTCATGTCGGCCCAGAAAACGCCACAACGTGCTCGGTATGTAGTCATTGATTACTTAAAACACTGCTTCTTAATGGGGGTACCATTTGCGTCTTCCTGGGGTGCCGTGAGATGTTTCAAATTTTTTTCATTAATACAGCAAATACGTTGGCGTATAGTCAAATCGCTTCATTTAAAGTTAAATAAACTTGAATTTTTTTCCGGTATTTTGTTTGAGGTTACGACTGTTATAGCGTTGGCTTAGCTGGAGGAGCTAAAAATAAGAAAGTTAAAGGTCCCCTCTTTCCTAGCCATGTCATTTGAAAGTTTAGCTCATAATATGCTTAGTTTTATAAGTGTTGTTGGAGTTGAGAAGTAAAGTGGAGCTAAAGAAGCCAAGATTTTTGGAATTTCACAATTGGATTTTGTTATGACTCTGAAAATAATTTTTAATAATTTTTTTTAAATGGCAAACAATACTTTTTCCGTGCTGGTAGTCTTTAGGCCAGATAACACGTAAACGATTAAATAGTTTTTGTTTCAATCTTTATGCACAACCACAAATCGATGCAAAAACTTTTAAGTTTGGTCGTTGGTGAGGCAAAGTTTTTTGTTGTTGCCAGGGTGCCGAAAGCCGAAAAAGGTTGAAAAGGTATTTAAACCCACAAAAACAGACTTCAGATATTAATTGAAACTAAAATATGACATTACAAGCGTTACCCGGGGACTTCGCGAAAGTACAGTATGTAACTTTGTCTGTACTGAACTAAAGAACTTCACAATTGCATTAAGCGTGTTTAAGGTTGTTGATAGCTAGTCAGATCTGAAATACATCGCTTTCGACTTTCATAATGCTCCATTAACTTGAACGGGTTTGTGGTTAACGGATTTCAAAATTTAAATGTCAAAAAAAGATAGCTATACAATGTCAATCAAAATTTTACAACTCTGGTTAGTTCTCTTTTCGACATTTAAGGAGTTAGTTGAATTATCACGTAGCTTCTTTTGTTTTAGCTTTTTCTTATACTATATTAGCCTGCCGACACTTTCATAATTTGATAAGTCTAGCTGGAGTACTACGTAATAAAGTCCTTGAAATTTTAAGAGCGCATTTGGCATAGTCTCCTCACTGTGGCCAACTAAGTTCTGTTATCTTTAATCTTTGACTCTTATTAACCTATCCAGTAGATTTAATTTGTTTAGGTTTTGTAGTTAATGGAGGGAGGAGTCAACATAATTGGAGTATGGCAATGCCATATTATTTTTATATTATATTTTTGCCTATCTTAAAAATTTTATTTGTCTAACTTGAGTGGTTAAAATTTTGAAGGACCTGTTAAAGAAAAAACTTCTAAATTGTGGCACCTGAAATCAGCCATGTTTTATTTAGAAGGAACCCCCAAATTTGCTGGCCCAAATTTTGCCAAATTTTATTGTTCCTTCATATTTGCTTATTCTGAAAATTTCATCAGTCTAGCGTATGTGGTATAAGTTTGAATTTTGGCTTCCTCGTTAGAGGGGGATTCCTTCATTTTGGTACCCCCAAATTTTGTCAAAATTTATCTTTTTTTCGGGTCAATCCATGCTTAATTTGACAGGCTGTCAACCAATGTTCTAGAATCTTCTCCAAACTTGGGATGGGAGTAGAACAGAGTAAAAAAAACCGGGTTGCATAAAATTTCACCTTTCTAGCGCAATCCTTTCCTGAGATATGGCCTTTATAAAATTGCACGAAAAAGTGAATTTTGAGGATACGGATGAGTGATTTTGACTTCTAACGCTTAAAGTTGAAATAGGAGGATGCAGTAAATTGCTACGACTCCATTTTTGACCATGCCAAATCCAATAAAGCTGTTATTTTCAAATCGAAAAAATCTTTTTTGAGTTATTTAATAATTTTGGTGTTACTCTTTGGGCCTAGATATGGGATGCTCTGAAATGTTTTTTTCTAAAAAAATGTTTTAACCCCATCTTGGATGACTACTTTTCATGGCTAATATGAAACCAAGCTTTGTCAAGCTGAATTAACATGTATTTTCAGGTATCAAATGATAGCTAGGGCATTGTTTAGAGCTTTTTTTTTCATTTGCCACATTCAAAGCGTATCGGTTTCCTTAACCATATTTAAATATCCTGGAACACATTCAGATCATTTTCATCACCCAATATCAGCAAACCAAAATCGATGCCTGTACATTTGCTCAGTCTTAAACTTTTTTGCAACATTTGATTTTTTACCAGCAGTATACCGACATGTTAAGAGCATGGATTTTGTGGAATGCTGGTGTAACTTTCATTGCTGGGTGGGTCTCATTTTAAGTGTAAATGAACCGCAACTGAAAGTCGATGTTAAATTTATGTGCCCACAGCCCCACATGGCCCATCACCATCATTTTAATGGCCTGAGCTACATGACGTTTGTACTACTCCATACAACCAAATTATTTGCTAAATTGACACTTCTCCTACTTCATTTAGTGGACGAATCTATTAGACAATTGAACAAATAAGTCTAATTAGCTTCGAACTTTATTGTATACATTGACATAAATCCATTGTACAATAAATTCAAAATTATTAATTTGTTTATCATCATTTGAAACTACATCCCAATGCATCTTTTTAATTTCAAGTCTGAGTAGGTATTTGTTGCTTTAAGATGCAATAAATGACACACTACATAAAAAATAGTTTACAATAGCAAAACAAAAAATTACTTTTTTCACAACCGGAGACTAGCTGGAAGGGACCTGTAACGGTCATCTAGTCAAACAGCCCCCAATTATGTATGTTTTCGCTCAAAAGAGCTTCAGGTCTATTTGAAGTTATTGCTTCTAGAGAGATAAAATGAGACAATTCTAGTTAGATGTTGTTGAAAAGAACTGCTTGGAATCAGATTTAAAATAACAGAAGGAGGAAATTTTGATGTTCTGGAAAATCGAGTTCCAGGTTTAACACCCTGGGATAAAAAAGATTGTTGCAGCTTCGTACTTTTCATAAATGGGATAGTAAATATGAGAGAAGTGGAGCAGCGGGTAGGGCGGGAATGTCTGGCATTGGACTTTGTAAAGAATTACGGGTAGTTTAGGTTACATGGATGTTGCTTATGGTATAAATTATACATTATTTTGCCAACTTCATGTTGGTAAAGTTAGTTCAGTTTCAAAACCTTTAGGTTGGTATATGAAGGGTTTGCTCTGGAATTTCATTTTGTCTGGGTAACGATTGTAACAGCTTTGTTTTGGAGAATTGAAATTTTGTGGAGATAAGATTTGCAGATTGAACCCCATATGGAAATCGCATAGAGAAGATGAAGATAAATTAATGCATAATAGACCTGCAAAAGAATTTTCTTGGGGAAATGGCATTTCAATTTATTGAGTATAACCACTGCGTAGGCAATTCTACGTTCAAATTTGAGATGAAGGTCAAAGTTAGGGTTGTCTTGAAATTACTATTTACAGCTATTGGACGACAATCACATAAAAATTTTGGTTTTTGAGCGGCAGTTTTATGCACTAGATTTAGTGGCGTTAATTGTGAGCTTATTTGCTTTCATTCAAAGACTAGCTATTTCTTATGTCTAATTGAATTCTCAAATGGAGGGTTAAAAAGATATAAAAATTTGGTTAATGACTTGAATGCTTTTGGTTACTGATACAGTATTTCTGACATTGTGTTGAAGGTTTTTATGGTGATCTTCGACTGGTATTGTGTCTAACAGAGGTCAACACGTTTAGTATGACCGACTTGACCGTGTACAGTTTGCAAAATATCAAGCTAGTTTTGATAAATAGCAAAAACTTGCCTTTTATGCATGCTTTGATCAAAGAAAGGTTACTATTAAAAAGTAATAAAGTTATATTTAAGAAAAAACCATTGAAAAAGTTGACTATCGTATGCGACATGTTTCTAAAATTAAAAAGTGAAGAAATACATGGTTCATTAATTAAATGCTTTACAATACAAGCTAAATCAGCTTGACAAAGCTTGGTTTCATATTAGCCATGAAAAGTAGTCATCCAAGATGGGGTTAAAACATTTTTTTAGAAAAAAAATTTTCAGAGCACCCCATATCTAGGCTCAAAGAGTAACACCAAAATTATTAAATAACTCAAAAAAGATTTTTTCGATTTGAAAATAACAGCTTTATTGGATTTGGCATGGTCAAAAATGGAGTCGTAGCAATTTACTGCATCCTCCTATTTCAACTTTAAGCGTTAGAAGTCAAAATCACTCATCCGTATCCTCAAAATTCACTTTTTCGTGCAATTTTATAAAGGCCATATCTCAGGAACGGTTTGTGCTAGAAAGGTGAAATTTTATGCAACCCGGTTTTTTTTACTCTGTTCTACCCCCATCCCAAGTTTGGAGAAGATTCTAGAACATGGGTTGACATTTCACAAAAAAAAATAAAAATTAAGCATGGATTGACCCCTTCATATTTGCCAACCCGGAAAATTTCATGTGTCTAACGTGTGTGGTTAAAAAGTTTGACTTTTGGTGGTCCCGTTTAAGGGGGATCTCCCATTTTGGTACTCCCAAATTTTACCATTTCTTTATACTTACTTACCATAAAATTTTTATGTGTCTAGCTTAAAAGGTTAAAAAGTTTGAATTTGAAGGGTCCGTTTGGGAGGAAAACCTTTATTGTGGAACTTCCAATTTTTGTTAGATTTAGTTTATTTTTGATATCTACCCATTGCAAAAATTTCATCCATCTAGTTGTAGTGGTTTAAACGTACAAACTTTTGGAGGACCCGATTGAGTGTGATCTCCCAACGTGGCACCCCGATTTCAGTCCTACACTAGTCTTTCCTGATATTTTGAATCGCTCAAACTTTGAATACATGGCGTATAGCGGTTTTAAAGTTGATAGCCGAAGAAGAAAAAGAAAAAAAAGTAAGCAAAAAGACAAAAAAGAAGAAAAATAGTATTCTAGTAGGGACTTGGGGTAAACAAACATAACCAAAAGAAAGGCGGTTAATAGTGTGTTCAAAAATTACAAATCATTTTCCATCAATAAAGGTAATTTTTGATATATATCGGTTCAAAATTGTCCACTTTCTGCCCATTTTTGGCCAGTAACATTTTGGTCACGTAACCGGGCGCTTTCAAACTCGGTCTGCATAAACCATATATAAGCACCTATATTGTGTACAAATTTCAGCTGTGCACGCTAAGTGGTTTTTGAGTTTAGGCGAATTAATAATTTTTAAGCCAAACATCGCCGTTTTCTTATGTTTATGTGTGTGTCAATTTACGATTACGTGATCTAAGATCCGCAAAATTGATACACACGACGCTTTCATTAATTCTCATAATGAGTCTAAATTTCAACTTTTTAGGTTTAACCGTTTGTTCGTTCTGAGCAAATCAATCCTCATTTCGCAAAATTTGCAAACAAAAACAAACGTACTACGCGCTCACGCAAAGTCCCAATTAAGCTCGTGATACTGTATTTAGGTACTTAACGTGTTGCATACCACTTGCAAATTAAAATAATTTTCTAATCTTTGATTCATAGGTGTGATTTAAAGGTTGGGGTCTTATTGCTTGAGCAGGATTTTATGTACAGAGCTGGACAGCGCTGTTTCGAGTTGACATGGCTTCCCAGGAGTCGACCATGAAGGACATCAAGATATTGCAGTTTTGATTTCCGTGGTCACGCAGAGGGGAGTCCTTGTAGTAGGGATAGCCTATGGCTGTCCTTACTACAAGGATCCAGCGATTTTTTCACTTGTTTCTAAAGTACCACAAGTGAAAAAATCGTTTATTCCCTACTAACCATCTGCCTCTGTGCAAGCCCATAAGGTTTGCCAGTTAGGCCAAGATGTTTGTTCAGCTGGGAATACCTTTGAAAAAGATAGCTGAGGGCTGCCGATGAGAGCTAAAAGCTCGAAACAGCGCTGTCCAGCTCTGTGCTTAATTGACTTGAGCTACAATGTGAAATATCATTGGAGCTGCAGGGTTGGTGGTTGTTATGGCCACCTAACTGCCAGTGGAAGTTGACATGGCTTCCCAGGAGTCGACCATGAAGGACATCAAGATATTGCAGGATTTTATGTTGTAAAAAAGCTCGAAATTTTGCCAAGTGCCATGTCCTTTGTTTCAGTATCTTCAGAAGTAGCTGGATTTTTCATACCCTAAATTGGGCAGACCGCCAACTATCATCGGATTTGGCAGCTCTAACCAATTTTTAACTTGCCTGATTTTTATACCAAAGCTCAATAATTTAAACCGTAACATCTTCAGTAAAAATGTAGTTTTCCATTTTGGAAAAAACAAGTTTTGGGAAAATTGTATCACCTTGTATCACATTTTTCATTAATTGATTTCGAAAACAACTTCCGACCATTAAATTTCACTTTTAAAGGCATTTAGAGCTTCTCTATTTAAAAGAGATATCTGAAATTTTCAAATAGAAAATTATGAACAATTATAGTTTTGGACCAAAATTATGTAGTCGTAATCTGGCAACCGGAATACGCGACAACTGGGGTTTCCCTGCAATTTCTCTGCACGCTTCTCAAAACGATTCTAAAATGCCTCAAATTTTATGACTATTTTTTTACCAACAGAAACAATAATATACCACAACTTTCCTAACGAAACTGATGCAGGAAATTGTGAACCACAACGATGTGCTATCCACAGTGTTACCTATGACGTCAGCATGGACCAGATAATTGCACTAATTGAACAATCAACTGAATGTCGTCAATTTATTAAGGTATTTTTGAATTTGGTAAAAAAATTAGTTTGAAGAATTCCGCAAAATTTTTTAAATTGAAGCGATACCCCTTTGTGGTAAAAACTGGTTTTTACTTCAAAATTATTTTCGCGATATTGCCAGCTTAATTTGATCATGGCAGTAGTGTTGATGAACTTTTAAACAAGACAAATTTGTTTAGTCGTCAAATAAGAGCGATAATTATGAACAATCAGAAGCTAAAAAAATAGCGCTGGTAAAATGATAATGGCTGCTACTTCAAATTTGTTTAGCATGCGACCATAACTGTCAACTCTCCCGATTTCGTCGGGAGACTCCCGATTTCGAGAATTTCTCCCGATTACCCGATCTCAAAAAAAAATCTCCCGATATCACGATTTAGCTCAAGATTTTTTGAATTTAAACATTAATCAGTTTTTTGAAAAATTAATCAATTTTGTTCGCAAATCTATTTTTTTCTAAAAGGAAAAGAATACACTTAGACCCCTGCTTCGATTGATTTTATATTTTTCAAGAGTTTTGATTTGAAAATTAATGTGTGATCTTGCTTTCACATAACAGGTAACATCAATCCGAATTGCTAAGAATTGATAACACAAGAAGTAACAATGGCATGCACAAATTGCAGTCTCTGGTACCGGTCATTGCAGGTCGTTGCAACTCTAAAGAGCTTTGCTCTTTAAATGGCTCTGTCGCAGAAAGTGTTACTACTAATGAGCGCAAGGGAGTTGGTCAGCGAGAGTTGCAAGAGGCGGGTAAAAGTTTAAAAAAAGAAGTATAGCTGTAAGTACAAGCAAACTTGAAAGAAAGATTAACGTTTCATACGTAAAAGTCATAAAGGGAATGAGTACGCTAAATGTAATTTTTGCAGAATAGACATTAGCGTAGCTCGAGGAGGGAAGAATGACGTAACGAAACACGTCACCTCCGATAATCATAAAAAGAGCATTGTAGCCGAATAAAACAATCAAAGGATAACCAGCTTTATGGTAACGGGACCAGAAGAGAGCGATAAACGTGTTTATGAGGAAACAAAATTTGCAATGTTCGTGGTGAAGAACAACTTGCCGTTTAGCATTTGTGATGAACTTTCGAAAACCATCGGCAACATGTTTCCAGACGGCGAGCAGGCAAAAAAAATATGAAGCTGGAAAGAGAAAAACTTCACAAACCATAAAAGTTAAGAGAAGAGACAATTTAAAAAATCCAAATTGTAGACCTACAGGGAGAAAAAAGGCGACTTGAAATTTGTTGAATTAATATTGTTATGGTCTAGTCTACAAAGATTGGAATTGCTGTAAAAATTTAAAAATTGCTGTACAAATTTTAAATTTTTTAAAATCGTAGTAGTCTACCCAAAATTTTACATGAACAGAAAAATTATGTCTTCAGTTTATTCCATACTTATGACATAAATTCTATATATGACACTAGTGAGGTTGTTCCAATCATTCCCTCAACTTGGCTTGGACGAAGATACACTTCGTGATAAGTTTTTAGAGCACCAATTGGAGGATGACGCTGAAATGCCTAAAGATCTGCAAGTGGACAAGTTTTGAGGCTTCATGGGGCGGAAGAAAATAGCCGGTAAACAAATTTTCAGCAATCCTGCTGCATTAATGAAATCGCTCCTGTGCATACCTCACTCAAACGCATCTAATAAAAGAACCATTTCCATGGTGCGGAAGATTGTAACCGAAAACAGAACCAGTTTGCACAAAGACAGTGTGTACCCGCTTTTAAGTTGAAAACTAAATTGTGACCGCAGCGCTGTGGCTTTAAACCTTCCAAAGTATGGTTGAATGCTGCCAAAAAAGCCACATACTCGTACAATAATAATCAAGCCCACAAGAGCTAAAGTCAGGTCCGCAAGTAAAAGCAAATGCTTGAGGTAAGGGTGGGGCGGGCGAAAGCTAGAGGGGGGTTAAGATGGGCGCTCATTAAGATACCAATATACACGTACAACTGATTTTGTTTAGGCCGGGGAGCGAAAATTTTTTCTGAGGGCTGCAGGTCTGTTTAAAGTAGACGTTGTTGAATAATATTTCACTTTTATCATTCAGTATTTTTGGAAAGCGTCTGCTGCGCTGAATGTAGCATGACTTTTGATGCCGTGTGTCAGTGAAGTGTATGAAAGAGTACTGGTGGTATCGGTTACCTGGTACCATATCCAAAATAAAAAAAGTGCTTGATTTAGTGAGTCTGTCTTTTAAGTAGCTAGAACTGCTACAACCTGAAATGGTAATGTCAAAATTTTGGTAAGGTGTACCATTACCAACATTAAAAGACTACAATAATTAATTATTAAAGCAGTAGAAACAGGAGTGAGGTCTGAGAGGCGAAACTTTTGAGCTGTTGAATTTGCTGGTAAGAAATCTCCCGATTTGGCATTTTTAAATATTGACAGGTATGTGCGACAGGGAAGCCGCGAAAGCAACCACCAGAGCTGAACAAATCCGCTAGTAGGCCCGTAATTCCGGATTTGCTATTTTAGTTGTGGATTACGGAATTGCGATTTTCATTTACTTTAATTGCGGAATTGCGGTGCATACTTAACGATATCTGTAGAAGTTATCCCGTCTCTGGGGAGAGTTCGCGAACCTACACCAGTGCCTGGCGAACTGCGTAGTCTGCCGACGCACTGCAAGGACAAAGCGCAACGTATCAAGTTCACGGACAGCCCACAAACCTCAAAATATAACCCATAAACTTATTATAAGGTCGGCCTTGGTACTCTAAACGACTACAAAACACAAATTTGAAAATTAATGGGCCGAATACTCGCGATTTAAATTTTGTTGTGACTTGGTTCTGTAAAACAACAATTATACGATTTACAAAGTTTTTAGTCACAACTACTGTATGTAGTGACTATAAACTATCGCTATGAGTATTGAACAACTACCGATTTACATTTTCACCATTCACGATAAATAACTCTTAACATCAAGTATTGATTAGATTATTACCAATGCTGCTAACTAATAACAAAATTTTCGACTGATATCGTATTCAGATGTTACTGTATATCCAAGAGGAGAGTTCCTAAAATAAGATTGTGTTCTCTCGCGACTACGTCAAATACAAAACTGACTCAAATCGCGAAGCTACGGGCTGTGATAAAACTCCATTGTTTAATCACGCCATGCAATGAAGCACGACGGGTACCAATTCAGTTAATCCATTCCAAAGCATCATTAGCGGAGACCTCTCAAGAAATACCAAGAACAGCTATTTGGCTGTAACAATATCAAAAGAGGTTACAAACTTGGAAACTGCGGATTTGAAAAAAACTTGCATATAGCCCTACATTGACTACCACCCTCACCCGTCAGATTTATAACCTGCTAGTTATGCCAGTCATTAGAAGTTTGTGATAAAAACGAATGCTACCAGAATTACCTGCGCACGCCAGAAGCAAGATTGTTCTCATGTCACATCGAAAGCTTCGAAGACAAAAAACGGCTTAACTACGGCACAAAGTGAAACTAATTGCAATTTTGCTCCAGCAAGAACTTTTTGTAGTGTAGTTTAAACCTTCTATAAAAAAAAATGGCTTAATTTCTTGAGAAATGGAATTCCAGACCTTCACTCCCAGCTGTTTAAAGTGCAGTACTTCTGCAATTCAAATGGGAGTATTAGGTTGTGTATTATTGGCAGTATAGATTGTCGGGTTACTTGATTCGAAAGTTCCGTGATTTTTAGAAAATAATTGGGAAATGAATTTGGCGTTCTGTTGCAAATAGTGCTGTGAACAAATTTAGTCATTTCATATTTCAATAAATCATCAGTTTGTGCTGTTTTAAATTGACTTCAAAATGAGTTTTCTGGGATATGTAATTCTTAGAAGCGCACGTTCTGGGAAATGTACATTCGGTATAATGCAATTTTGGCCACGTGTTTTTTGGAGAAATCTAATTTCTGGAAGGTGCTTTCGGGAAAGTGCAAAGAATTCTTTTAAGGTTTTTTAAGGTAATAGTAAACAAACTGCTCAGTATTTTTCCGATCTTTGTGCATAGTATCTTAAATTAGAGCAGTTTAAAGTATAAAAGCATAACTACGTTATGATTGCTAAAAAGGTTGTAAACTTAAATAACGTAATTTGCAATTGATTACATTACTTTTAATTGTACTGTATAAATTGCAGTAATTTTACCGCAATTCTCATTTATGCAGATATAAAAATTGGCGCTTTTTTTTTTCAGTTGCAGCCTCATGCCCTCATTTAACCTTTTCATGAACGTAATTCAATAACATGACTAGTAACCATCTATTGTGCCAGCTTTAAGTACCAATCCACTTCTACCTCGCCGATTTTTACGCGACAAAACGCTTTCGAAAAAAAATAGTTGAAGGGAATGCTTATTCAACAAATTATTGAATTTGATATGAGGGGCCTAGGCCCTCTGGTTGTTTATGTAATTGTACAGTTTACTCCTAAAACTGACTACTTTCATGACAAAATAAAACTTTCCAAGACAAATCTTTAAGTGAATTATTATTTACTGTTAAAAACATTGCAGGAGACAATATAGCTAGCTTCCCTCCAACTAAACCAAGTCACTTGCAAAATTTAACCCAAAAATGAAACAGTTTAAACCTTTTTGGACTTGACATGTAAGTGAAGGGAAGAAAAATTTCATTTTTTCAATTGGCTTTCAGATCTTAAAAATGTAGTTCTCTCAAATGGCTCTAAAAACGTGCGAAATGTGATCCAAATAGCTACAAAAAAGCTGTTTTTCCAACTAATTTCCCACTTCTGCCTTAGACCCCTGTCTGCAGTACGTTTTAGTTACACTAGTTTGTTAACTGGCTTCAAGATCTCTCGTTTTAGCTGTATCTTAATTGCGTACCAAACCGACCCCGGTTTCTGATCCTTTAATCTGGCGTATCTTTAAAAGTCCCTTATTTGGAAAATTTCTGATGGCGTAATTGCATGTGATTTGCGCTTTGACACTCCCTCAATCAAAAATCCTGGCTACGTCTATGACCTGGTATATTTTCAGTATCGATGCATCAATTCGGTGTTGCTTCGAAACGACGATCCCACCTTTGCAACCTGGTTGTCACGTGACGGGACACCTCAGATCTATTGGGGAGGAGCTACGTCACGCAGAGACCGCTACTGCGCTTGTGGTGAAACAAGTAAGATTCTGTAAAATTATGAAATTCTCGCCTCGCTCGATGTTGGAACTTATACTTTTAGGGCAGTTTCTCAGCCGACTTGCCACAGCTCAACTTTCTCCTATGGGGGGGGGGGGGGGGCAATGCTGAAGACATAGCGCAATCCAGAAAACTTTTTTCTCAATGTCTGACGTCGGCTGGCTGCTGGTGACCTATGTTTTTTCATGCAAATTTTAACACTTCGGCTTATATCATATAAATCAAGTTATAAAAATTTTTCAAAATTTTTTAAATTTGACAATTTTTTTTGTGTATGACAACTAAGGATGGCAGTACGGTACGGTACGTTCAGAATTTGCGTACTACGTTACCTCGCACCTTGAACCGTACCGTACCGTACTTCAGTTTAAATTTTAAAACGTACCGTACCAACGTATCGTACGAGCACCATTCCAAAAAAGGCGTACCGTACTTCTTAGCGAAAATTGAAGCGTACCGTACCGTACTTACGTACCGTACCGAACTGCAATTCTTGCTTTCAACTGCTTGCAACTTTAACTGATTTTAAAATCACTTGACTATAAATCAACGATCTCAATTCACACATTTAGCGTCGGCTACAGCTGTCTTTTACCTCTGCATACAAAAATCCGGTGCAACGTACGAAAAGTCTGGGATTTTTAATTCAAACAGCGTACCAGCGTACGTACCCTCAGGGGCGTATTTAGGGGGGGCATTGGGCCATGGCCCCCCCCTTTGGGTCGCCAGGATTGTATAATTGCATAGAATAGTATGCAAAATTGCGGCATGCCCCCCCCCCCCCTTTGCAAGTTGGGCATAAAGTTGGATCACACAAAGGGCAATTTTTTGTGCGTTTCGTTTAGGCTTGCATCCACGTTTGGGCGAAAAATCGGCCTAAATTTGAGTTAAGACCTTTTTTTGCTCTTCACCTAATTTTGGGCAAAAAATCGGACTGATTTCGGGTGGAACATTTCTGATTCAGATCTTTGTTCTTCTCAAATTTTCTGAAGTTCCCACCCCCCCCCCCCCTTTTCAAAATCCTGCGTACGCTACTGCGTACCCGTACCATTACAAAAAAAACGTACCGTACCAATGTACCGTACCCGTACCATCACAAGAAAGGCGTACCGTACCAGCGTACCGTACTTCTTAGCAAACATCGAGGCGTACCGTACCGTACGAACGTACCGTACCGTGCTGCCATCCTTGGTGACAACTTTGCTGAAATTTTAAATGTAATATAGTATTTCCAAATCATTATTTTGTAATTTCTTAACATACGGTTGCGCTCATCAAACCTGCTAGAATAATATGCGTTTTCTTCATTTATTGTATTTTTCGGACCACAAGGCACACTATAATACTCAAAATTTTCAAGAAAATAAAGGTGCGGCTTGTACTAAGAAGCGCCTTATGTATGCATCAGGTTTTGCGCTCTTTTTTTCAGTTCTTTGATTGTTATTCCGAGATTTTTCAGAGTTTTTTCTCAGCATCTAAATTTACGCATAGCCTATACTGGCAGCCCACCCTATTCTGACCTAATAGTAATCTGAGAGGAGGGTACAATGGCAAGTGCAAAAATTCCTCTCCCGAGTAGTTTGAAGTTTCATGTGGGCTGCCAGCATAAGCCATGTGTGAATTCAGATGCTGATGAAATACAAGCCTAATAGGAAAGCAGATATGCGAGTGAAGTTCTATCTCACAGTTAAGACAAATTTAAGTTGAAAATCTGCAATGTAACTTCTGGTTCTATGGAGGTTTTATAGCTTTGTAAGTTGTATTTATTTTATTGTGCCTTATATTCCGGTTTGTGTAATATAAGGAAAAAAAAAGCTCTGCAGGCCATCTATTGATGCTGCGCTTTGTAGTTCGAAAAAATACGGTGGATCAACTTTGCAGTTGCAGTGGACAATAGAAAAAAAATCTATACATTCCAAAAAAAGCTGATTTTAATAAACATTTTCATCGATTTTTTTCGCATAAACAGCAATAGATATTCGAGCAGTATGGTAATTTAAAAAAAACTTTTTTCCGCTATGTTTTTCTTCAAGGGTGCTTTGGTGCAAAAATAACTCATGTAAATTTTTTGACTTTAATTAACATTTAGGGGTCGCGCACCCCCCACATTTTAAGTGTGCCTCCCTAAATCACAAAATTGCCATCTCTTTAACCGCTTGAAATAGAAACTTCAAATAAAAACCAAAAGCTGCAAAAGATATGATTTGCCGTAGGGGTTTAATACATTTTATTATGCTATCTGATCAAATTTTCAACATAAATTTAAAAAACTGTTTTTGTTTAAAATTTTAGATGAGTGTCAACATTTAACTAAAATTTTGAACAAAAGCAATTACTTTTTAATTTATCCTGAAAATTTGATCAGATAGCATTATAAAATGTACTAAACACTTGTGGGAAATCATATCTTCTACATCTTTTAGTTTTTATTTGAAGTTTTTATCCCAAGTGGTTAATGAGATATGGCAAATTTGTGATTGAGGGGGGCGCGTTTAGAATGTAGGAGGATGCGCGACTCCCAAATGTTAATTAAAGTCAAAAACATTTATTTGGGTTAGTTTTGCACCAAGACACACTTTTTAAGGCCCTTGGAGAAAAACATGTCGGAAAAAAATTTTTGGAACCTCCCCAACGTGTAGTCATGTGAATTGTACAATCATAAACAATGTTGCGTTGCAGATACCTGCACCAACAACGCTTTAAAATGCAATTGTGACGTCAACAATTTCATTGAAACATCCGACGAAGGATTCCTGACCGACAAAGACAAACTACCAGTTACTGAGCTGCAATTCGGGGATTTAAGAGACGGTGGCGAAGAAGGCTGGTTCACACTCGGACCGCTAATCTGTTCTGGTCGAGCTTATTAATCAAGGATGGGATGTTGATTTTCGATAAAAGTTCTTAAAATGTTTTGAATTTCCATTGTTTTGCTTTGTATCATTGACACGAATTTTTTAATATTTTAATTGTTACGTCATTACATAACGATTTGTTATAAGCATGCTACAGATGCAGAATGTTGCTTTGAAAGTAAACGCACCGCAACTACTAACGAATGCGCCAACAAGGTCCTCTCAGATTTTTTTATATTAAATGCTTTGCAAACTTGGCGTGTATGATAATACTCAATACTTAAATTGTAGGGGGATGCGTACCCCATCAAGAATTAGCGTCCCCCTATCAAAATTCCGCGTCCCCCATCAAAATTCCGCTCCCCCCTTAAAAAGAAAGCGTTCTGGACACAAATCGGAACACGTTTTTTCGCCGACTTTCTACTCTTTATTTCATCGGCTACGAAATCGATAACTTCCACTTGCGTCTTTTCTTTTACATGTAATTTTTTATACAATAATCGAATCGACAAATTACACTTTTAGTAAAGTTAATTCTATCCATTTACTGATTTACAATGCGATTTTTAATGGTTTTGTATACTGGTATTTCTCGGGTAGTTATATTTTCATAGTTGCGCCGCATTGCGTCATAATAAATTCACACAGAATAAAAACTACACCAATTAGATCTGCATGGGCAATGAGCATGCATGTCAGTAAATAGTTCGTTATTATGGGTTAAGGACTAAGGTAGTTTGTTTTATTTTTTCTCGGTTGCTGTGCTGACATTTGGTATTTCAGAAAGGCTTACAGTATTTGAAATTAACGCTGAATTTTGTGGTGATAAGCTTAAATTATCACTGGTGGAGTAAGAGCGCACTAATAAAAAATGCTTGGCAAAAAAAAGGTCTGTCTTCCTCAATGTTAATTCAAGCAAAAATAAATTGTCATTAAACAAGCTAATACCATGAAAATTTCAAGTTTCTGCTACTTGAGCTTTAACTTAAGTCTAAACGCAGGATTAAGAGGTAGAGCAGAAACTAGGATTGGTTTAGATATGAGTTGGAATTAAGCTCAAAACTTTAAAGATATTTTTATTAAAAAAGATTCCTCCTAGTTAGTTTGAATGGCTCAAAAACCGTTTACGTAGAAAATTTCGAATGGACAAAATCCCGAAATTGAAGAAATCCCGTAGTACAAAATCCCGAGATTGAACAAAATCCCGAATGGACAAAAACCCGCATCGGAAAAACTCCCAAATTGGACAAAATCCCAAACTGGACAATATCCCAAATATACAACATCCCGAATAGGGCAAAATCCCGAATGGACAAAATCTCGAACTGGACAAAATCCCAAATGAACAAAATCTCGAATTGGACGAGATCCAGAATGGACAGAATTTCGAATTGGACAACTTCCCAAATTGGACAAAATCCCGAAGGACAAAATCCCGCATCGGAAAAACTCCCCAATTGGACAAAATCCCAAACTGGACAATATCCCAAATGGACAATATCCCAAATGAACAAAATCTTGAATTGGACGAGATCCAGAATGGACAGAATTTCGAATTGGACAACTTCCCGAATTGGACAAAATCCCGAATGGACAAAATCCCGAATGGGACAAAATTCCGAATTGGACAAAATCTCCAATGGACAAAATCCCGAACTGGACAAAAACCCCAGAGGACAAAATCCCGAACTGGACCAAATTCCGAATTGGACAAATTACCGAATCGGACAAAATCCAGAATTGGACAAAATCCCCAAAGGACAAAGTTACAAATTGAACAAAAAACAGAATGGACAAAATCCAGAATTGGACAAAATCCTCAAAGGACAAAGTTACAAATTGAACAAAAAACAGAATGGACAAAATCCAGAATCAAACCAACTTTAAAAACAAAGAAAGTCCGGATTTACTGTATCGTGTACTCACTGCTGGCTTATAAGCACTATTTGCCGACAAAACTGCATGTCGTTCATTCGCTTGTGTCGTGGCGACCTTGAAAAAACAGGGCATATACAACAATAGATTGATCAAGTCAAAAAACTTTGCAGTTTTGTCGAGTTAATTAGGTGCCAAACAGTTTGTCCTGTAGCGAAAGCCTCGCACTTATCATGTTTAACGTCAACTCCTTCAGTTTGCAAGAAAAGAAACTAGGTTAATATAGTACCGTATTTAAAATAAATTAGCGATTTTGTTCTTGACAAAAAGATAAGCAATTAAGAGAAGAGGAAATTGATCTATGACAAACTTCCTAAAAACAAACTTTTTTCTGTTTCCAATATTGCTTTCGTTTTTGTCAGGAACAAATTTGGTATGAACGTTTTCAAAATCAAACATTAAATGTTTTTTGCCGTGGCTAAAAGGATATCCTTTGAATTAAACCAAAACCGTCAAAAGAGCTATAAAGCTTAGAAAATTATACTTCAGTTCAATGATTATATGTTATGATTATTGTATGTTTTAATATGTTTTTTCTGGACCGGCGAGTTGGCCGAGCGGTAACGCGTTCGTCTTTGGAAGGGAAGGTCTGAGGTTGAAATCTCAGATCGGTCAAATCGAACACAGTGTTGCCAACGGCTCGCCATCGTTGCGACATTTCTTCAAAAGGAGCAGTGTTGCCCGGGCACAATGACGCGGAAATGTGCCCCGCCAACTCGTTACACGCTTCGGCGTAATGCAGCGAGTATAATAAAAGATTTGATTTTTTATGTGTTTTAACTAATTACGTGGACACATGCGACCAAACGAATTTAACAGTGCGGTCAAATGATGAATAAGCGGGCACAGAGTTGTAAACAGGGCGACAATTTCAGGCTTGAATCCGAAAATATCAGCCCAAACCCGGCCCGAGCCCGAAAACTAATTTGAAGACCAAATCATATCCGAAAAAACACGAAAGTTAAGTTACGTCTAAAAAACGTAAAAGTTTTTGCCAAGTTATTTTGATAATATTTTGGTGCACCTAAAAGAAAAAGCACGTCTCAGGCCCGAATTAAGCCTAAAATTTTGTCAACTTTTGGCCAGAAACCGACCCGCAAATCCCGGCCCGACTTACCACACTAAGCGGGCAAAACAGTTCACTAAATTTGTTACTATAAATATTTTAAGTTTAAAGAGAATAAGTATTGGGTGATTTTCAAATCACTGTCAAGACAAAACAATAAGTGATTTAACGTTCAAACACTGCCTAAGAGGTCAAAATATTTTTTACAGCAACGACGTTTTTGATTGCTTCGATGGTGTTCGATCATTAACTCATCAGTTTGGCTTGAGAGTAATTTAGAAATTAATCACAACAGCTACGGCTTTACTTTAGGTTTTAAATATATTTACGGTGACAACTTTGATAAACTTTTTCGCCCACTCATCCAACATTTAACTGTGCTATTTAAATTAAACAGCTCTTTAGTGGTACAGAAACTTTAAGATTGCTTTGATCACCATCGGATTTATTGTCAATCTTTTGAAAACTTTGGTAGCTTGAAAAAGGATGTTTAAAAAAAAACATTCGAACGGTTTTCGTCTATCCGTGTCAAGAATCAACGCGAGAAAGAATTGGAGTCGAAAAATGAGGCGTTTTATACTTTTTTGAGACGTCGAAATTTCCACCAAAAAGGGAAAAAATCTATCGCGTGAATAATTTTGATTGGATGATTGTCAAACTTCGTATTTACTCTTTGATGATACATTTACTATTTTTAGATCAGAAGCCGAAGCAGACTAATTTTTTACCGCCCTCAACTTCCTACACTCAGCCCCGAAATTTACCATGAAAAAAGATGCCAATCAAACGTTGCCTTTCCTTGATGTCAAAATCGAAAATGAAAACGGCCAATTTTTACCTCCATTTACAGAAAACTCACATTTACATTACAGAAAACTCACATTAGGTGGCGTACAATATATTCGCTGGGCTTCATTTGGACCATCAAACCGTAAAACCAACCTAATCGGAACTTTAGTACACCGAGCACTGCTTATCTGTTCCAAAAGCAAACTTCAATAATAACTGGATTCTATCCGATCTATGTTGCGGCGAAATGGCTACCCCGAAATGATAATCAATCCAACTAGTTCCGAGAAAATTACCCGGTAAATTTTTATCGGCTAAAATTTTATCGACTTATCAAAGCACTTTTACAAAAATGTCATGTTTATCTCAAATTACCCTGAATTGGCAACATTTCGCTCAAGTTACAGGAGAAAATCACTCAACTTATTCCCAAATCAATTCGAAACAAAGAAAAGTCAACAAAAGTTCTGCTTAGACGAAACTGCAAAGCCTAGACTCCTCTAAATCAATTGGAATGTAATTCGGCCATTGGACTTCACTTACTTCAAAATCCTGACTGCGCTGCCCACTCTCATGATCGACACTTTTCAATTTTGGCAAAGGCAAGAACTTAATTTCACTTGACAGCTCTAGAATCTACTTTTATCAAAACACTGCGACCAATTTTGTGCTGGCAAAAATAATATTCGTCTTCCCTCTTCAAATTTTAGAAAAATCAATCATTAGGTGGCGTACTTACGACGTTTGACAATCATCCAATCAAAATTATTCACGTGACACATTTTTTTCTTTTTTGGTGGAAATTTCGACGTCTCGAAAAAGTATAAAACGCCGCATTTTTTGACTCCAATTCAATCGCGCGTTGATTCTTGACACGGAGAGACGCAAACCGATTTAAACATCCTTTTTCAAGCTACCAAACTTTTCAAAAGATCGACAATAAATCCGATAGTGATCAAAATTATTCAATTTGTTTGATCGCATGTGTTGACGTAATTAGTCGGTTTTAATTCGAACGACTGCAAAATTAATTTTATTCTGTCTGGAAACTAGTGATTTGTTGTATTGTTAAGATGCTTTGACAACAATATAATGTGCAGAAAACCTTTAGTGTAATTTTTGAAAATAATGTAATTTAAAAAAATTAAAATAAAAAAAAATTAAAATTGTAAGTTTCTCAATGAAACTGTCCTGCGCTTCTCTTTAATTCATGCTCGTCAGCTGTTTTTGCTCATGTTTTAGAAACAAAAAGCAGCATTAAAACATATAATGACCATAACATATAATCATTGACAGGGCTGTAGTCAAGACCGACTCGTCCGAGACCGAGACCGCAAAAATTTTCCGAGACCAAGACCGGTCTCGATCTCAATTTTGGCTTCGAGACCGGCAAAGTTCAAGACCGAGACCAAAAAAATGACGTCATCAATAGTTTTTTCCATTTTTTGAAAAAAAGTTTTTGAAGCTCATATTTGCTCATGAGCTGGTTTTATGATTATATAAATTGATTCAGATGGCAAAGTGCTTTCGTCGAAGCGACGATTACTTCATCAAAACATCTAAATATGTCATTTTATGTAGATTTTCACCAAAAAACATAGATCCTTCAACTAAACTTAATGCCTCTTATTCAAAGCTCGAAGCCGGGTCACCTTTATTTTTGTCAGAAATTACAGGTCAACAAAACTGACCCAAACTTAATGAAATAAAATTACAAAAAAAATTGTAAAAGCTATTTGTATATTTGAAGTACCGTATTAAAGATATAGCCACAAAAACGCAGCCAGGAGTTTCAAGTAGGAGGGGGGGATTTCCAAGCGTGTAACTACAATTATGCTAAGAAAAGGCTTAAACAAAACAATTTAATTTTTACCCGAAAAATATTTTGTTGCAGGGTTGCAAACTCGATCGATTTTTATTTGAGTTCAAGTTTGAGTTCGGTCTATTTTGCACGTCCAAGTTCGAGTTCAAAAATTTAAATTTTTTTTTAGTTCAAAAGTATCAATGGCTCTACGCTATATTTGCCACTACAAAACTAATGAAACAATAAATGATAAATTAAGGACTATCATATATTGTTTAATATTCTGTTAAAAGTAAAATATAGGCTTTTGAATTCATCAAATACGATAAACAACGTACTTTTCTGCAGGGACGTGCGGTCAGGGGAGACAGGTGAGGCCGTGCCTCACCTGTAGAATTGTGCAAAAAAAAAGAAAATAAAGCATATAATTAAAATAAAATGGTTTCATACAAATGAAAATATTTATCAAAAGCTTTATTAATTTTTGTCATATTTCCTTTTTTTGTGCAGCCTATTCACTGCTTTTATGTTATGTCTTTCGCATTAAAACGCCCAAACTATTCGGTGTATTATTGGTATCACTACGGCGCGCATTGAGCATCGCTTCAAATATGCAAGTTGAGGCATTGTCAATTGTGCCTCACTTCAGCTAAGCAAATTTTAATAAACAAACTAAAAGTATGCCTTTTTTCTCAAACAAATTGCGGACAACGCATAATGCTTTTAAATCTGATTTTGCGGCGCGCCTCACTTGTGACGTCATAGAATCAGAAAAAGTTTAAGCAGTTTTTTTGTAGTCTTTCGTTCATTGCGAAATTGAACAAGTTATTTTTCTGGCCGAATAAAAACAATTTAATACGAGAAAATGAACTAAAATGGAAGAAAATTTAGTCTCAAAGCTGAGAGACTTTCTAAACTAAGTTTTTTATCTGAACTTAAAGTTATAGAAATTGCAAAATTTATGTACTCTTATTATCACTCCAGGTAACCTGAAAATTTCGACAATTATTTCAAATATGCTAGCAAACTTCATGATTATAAAGCGAGATCGATTACTGCAGACTTTTTTATTTGGAACGAGCTGAAATTCGAAACGGGCAACGATCTTGCTAGTGCATTGGAGTAAAAATATGGAATAATATTTCACCAACTTTTGAAGAATTACCAAAATACTCATTTAGCAAACAAATAAAATTGTCCATGCTAAGTAATTACTGAAGTACTTACTGTCTTGATAAACTCGAGATAAGCCTTAGTGTGCTCTTTTCTTATGCTAACTGCTATTTTTGGTTGAATTCTTAGTCTTGTTTCTTGTTTGTTTTAAAAATGGTTAAAAAAAAGCTACCCCCTCAAAAAAACTTATAATAATTACAATGATAAATTAGTTATAAGGGCAGCTTGACTCGATGACCAGAAACAGGTCTTTCGCTGTCCTGTTTGCTTGATAGTAAGTGATTCAAACTACAGTACTGATAAACTTTGCAATTACCGATTAATTTCTACGGACCGTGACTATTAGGCGCAGACGTTTAGGCGTGGAACGTTTAGGTGCCGCCGATTATGCGCCGAGACTTTTAGGCGCCAGAGGTAAAAAATGTTTTTTTCAAAAAATTTTTCAAAAATTTTTTCAAAAAAAGATATTTTTTTTTCCAAAAAAAGTTTTTTTTTAAGAAAAAGATTTTTTCACAAAAACAAGTTTTTTTCCGAAAAAAAGTTTTTTTTTCCAAAAAAACATTTTTTTTCTGCAAAAAAACGTTTTTCTTCCCAAAAAATTTTTTTCTTTCAAGTGACAGTCTTTTTTACCTCTGGCGCCTAAAAGTCTCGGCGCCTAAAAGTCCAGGCGCATAAAAGTTTTTTTTTAAGAAAAAGATTTTTTCACAAAAACAAGTTTTTTTCCGAAAAAAAGTTTTTTTTTCCAAAAAAACATTTTTTTTCTGCAAAAAAACGTTTTTCTTCCCAAAAAATTTTTTTCTTTCAAGTGACAGTCTTTTTTACCTCTGGCGCCTAAAAGTCTCGGCGCCTAAAAGTCCAGGCGCATAAAAGTCCCGGCGCCTAAAAGTCCCGGCGCCTAAAAGTCCCGGCGCCTAAACGTCCCGCGCCTAAACGTCCGCGCCTAAAAGTCGTAGACCCTAATTTCTACGCCTTCATCAACAATTACTTCTGCTAAGTGTTACAGTAAATTAGCCCCCATTTATTTCCTCTATTGGCATTAATAATCATCCTATTTGAGCGCGTGAATATATTTTTTCGTTGGTGTTAAGTTTCTGGAAATTGAACTCAAGTGAACAAATAATCTAAATTGAATTGAATATAGCTAAAAGAAAACCAATTTAAAAGATTTGCTCGAGACATCATTACGAAAGAACCCCTCAATTCAAAAAGAGTAGAACCGTACTCAAGAAAGAGTGGTTGCGCTATAAAAATCTTCATTTGTGCTTTCATGTTTCAAATAATAATGTTGGGACTGAAATCGGGTTTTTGTGACTAAGAGAATTTGCCTAGAAGACTTAGCAAGCACGAAAACTTCAATTATGTCCACATTTAAAGCCAAATAATAGGCTATGCTACTTTCATGGATTTTCGTTACTTCAAGAATTGATTTGGCTTTAAGTGAACAGTAAAAATTAAACGAATAATTAAATATCGAAAAATTTGGTTTTTGTTTAATGGTTACAGTGCCGCCGGGGACCAAAAGTGGGCCCGGGGCCAGCTCAAATATGACGGATTTCCGGTCAGTTTGGTCCGAAAAATGATGTGATCTCCAAAAAAAACAAACAAGGTTTTTACCAAAATTCTAACGGTTTTTCCGGTCAAAATTAGGTGTCCTCCAAAAAAAAAAAAAAAAAAAAAGGTCTTCAGGCTTCACATGCTGATTTCTCAGTGTCATTTCGATGGGCCCCCTCGCGAGCTCATGGGCCCGCTGAAGCCGACGGCCTTCCTGAAGCCCATGGCCCCTTTAAAGTCCATGGGCCCCGGGGTCATTCTCCCCCCTGCCCCCCCTCTCGGCGGCCCTGAATAGCTATAAAAACAATTATTTGCTTGTCATTTATTGTCTTAAATAATTTTTTTGCGAACACGAGTGTGAAAAAAAATTGTGCCTCACCAACCAAAAGCCTCACCGCACGTCACTGCTTTTCTGTCACGAATAGACCGCACTAATTTGCTTAAAAGCTATTTTCACAAAGACTTCACACTTTTGCATAGCGCTCACCTATTTAATACAAAATTTTGTATAAAGTTCAATTCGAAAATTGTGTAACCGAAATTAATTTTGCTGCGATAACTAACCGCCGCGACTTATTTCATATATCGTGAATCTTTTCAATCTCAAACTCATTTCTTATAACTGCACATTTTTTGTCAAAAATTAAACTCGCAGATTTATTCCAGTGAGCTGCAAGTACTATCCAAGTTTTGTATTTTTTCTACAAACAGTAGAGTAGACCATTGCTTCTCAATCTTTTTTCAATGCGACTTAAGTTTATTGAAAAAATTAATGGTGAAAAATTTTGCGGCCCATGTATATTATGATGCATAGTTTAAATTAAAAGCTATGTAGAAAAAAAACTTTTCATGATGACAGAACTGTGTTGAAAATTGTACAAAGAAGTTTTCACTGAAATGTTTATGAATATTTGCTATTTAGTTTTCAATATCCTTACCAACAACGTCCTTACGTAGTCTGACATACATGACCTTTGATTTCTAGTCTCCTAGAGCACAAAGCTTCTTCACTGCGTGAATTCTATGCTAGTCGGTCAAGCGGTAACGCGTTCGTCTCTGGAGCGGGAAGTGTGAGATTTAAATCTCGGGCCGGTCAAATCGGACACAGATTACTAACGGCTCGCCACCGCTGCAATATTTCTCCGAAAAGAGCTGTGTTGCCAGGGCGCAATGACGCGGAGATAGACCCAGTAACCTTGTTACATGCTTCGGCGTATTACAGCGAGCATAATGAAAGATTAAATTTGAAAATATATCGTTTACTACTTCTAAGCGTTTTACACCTTTGTGATCTTGAGAAACTCAAAATTTCACTGCTGGAGTTTTTGTTACAAAAATGCAACTAGGGTTGACTACTATATGCGTTTATTTTATTACTGTATTGCTTTCTGCAAGTTTTACTCTTTGTAGTTGTTTAAAAAAAACTACCCTAAAAAATTTTTAGGCGACGCATAGGTTGAGAATCACGGGAGTAGATAACTGTTAACACAATAATAGTAAAGTTTTCGCTATATAAGAGACAAATTTCTTATCACTTAATTAACTCGCGATGAAACGTTGCGTCGCTTTTCCACCTTAATCGCTTCTTTTTTTATACTCGTAGCTGTTTTTCTAAATCGCCTAAGCATAAAAAGTGGAAAACATGCTCCGTTGGGAAAAACACAATCTCAATTTACAAAGCTTGATTAACAAAAATATATCAAAGAATTTTTTTAATCTTTAAATTTCGTTTTACGAGATTGGACAGTTTTATTCGAGTTTAAGTTCGAGTTCAGCAAAATCATTTTTTCGTGAGCGAGTTCGGCAAAAATACCGAGTTTTTTCGAGTTCAAGTTCGAGTTTGCAACACTATTTTGTCGTCGCGCTCAACAAACTGTTGTAACTTAATCGTATCACATCCGGAGGTTTGCCCCAGTCGCTAGACAATTTTTATGATTTTTTGTGAAAAATAACCATTAGAATCATATTTCGCACGTTTTTAGAACTGCTTAATAGCTAAGATTCTTAATTGCAAAAATCGCTAAGAACTTAATTGCTAAGATTCGGAAGCCGTTTGAAAAAATTAAATTGCTCAACCACTTTAGCCCCTCTTCTTTACCAGTACAGGTCAAATCCAAGACACGTTTAAATGCTTGCATTCATGAATCAAATTTTGTAAGTGATATGACTAAAAAGAGGAGAGCTGCAGCCCTCTTTGCCCTCGTGTTTGCGTCACTTGCCATTTTACGCTTAGCTTCGGCCTAGACATCATGAACAAACAAAATTTGCCAATTTTAAAGTAGTGGGTTTGTTCGCTGTTGACAAAGAGACAAAATATATACTGTAGGTTAGTATATAACTGTTGTCGACAATCGACCAGTAGCGTAGCCAGGGGGAGGGTAGGGGGCTCGAGCCTCCTCCATTGACCTAAAAAATACGCAAAATAGCAGGTTTCTAGTGCTTTTGAGGCCGATTTTTGCTCCAAAAATGAAAACAACCCCCCCCCCCAAAGAGATTTGGGAGCCAAAGTTGTGAAGGACCTGCCGTTGTTTGGACCAGAATAGTGGAGTTTTTTGGTTTAGAAGCTCACCCAAAGTCGGTGAAGACCTATTTTTTGGAGATCATCTGATTTCGGCCAGAAAAACCCTTTGAATTTCTGATTTCGGCCGGAAAAACCCTTTGAATTTCGGGAAAGACCTTTTTTTTTGTTGGAGATCACCTGCAATCGGCGAAAAAAAACCCTTGAATTTCTGATTTCGGCCGGAAAAACCCGTTTGAATTTCGGTGGAGACCTTTTTTTTTGGAGATCACCTGCATTCGGCCGAAAAAAACCCTTGAGTTTCTGATTTCGGCCGGAAACAAACCTTGATTTCTGATTTCGGCCGAAAAAAACTTTGAATTTTGGTGAAGACCTTATTTTAGGAGATCACCTAATTTTGACAGAAAAACCACCTGAATCTAATTTAAGACTAATGAAAATTTGGGTCAAGTTCGTTTTCGGTTGTATCAAACTTCCAAAACCCCCCCCCCCCATCCCCCCTTTGCGAAATCCTGGCTACGAGACAGCAATCGACAATGAAGTAATATGTACACAATGTATTCACTCTTGTTTGATAAGAATCAGTAAATTTTGAATTGTGACTGGCTGTTTTTAATTTTTTGTCGATTTTCAGCCTCATTTGTTTTTTGATTTGTTCTTAAATTTTGAGAGCATCGACGTCAATTTTAGCGACTATGTTTGTAAAACAGTTTAATTCCCATAGCCTTGTCTACTTCGAGTCGAGGTTTTTTGCTTCTTTAGCAGCGTCATCAAATTCCAAAAGCGAAAAGACGAACTTTTTTTAACAACTGCTTCAACGACTGCCAAAAAATTTCTCACTTATTTGTGCAGCACTCTACAATCTCAAAATAGTAGCATTGTGTACAGAGGTGGTCAGTAACGAAGTAGTTCTACTTAAGTAGACTACTTAAGTAGTATTTTTGGTAACGAGCGACTTACTTAAGTATTTTTCATTTCTGATACTTCTACTTTTACTTCAAGTAAAATCCTCTCGAAGTAACGCTACTTGAGTAGTAATGACTTTTATGTAAAGTGGAAGTAAACACCTAGCCATTATTCCACCTCACAACGTGTACAATAACGAAGTAAACATTATTTCACCTCACAATGTGTACAATAAGTACGTATCGAGTTTGTTTTACTGTACAGTACTACGAAACTTATTGAATAGTTACGCCGATTCATTTACAGGTCATTTAGGGTAGCGTGTTTTTGCGTTGCATCAAATACCAGGTGTTGACTCAGTCTCATTAAAAAAAAAAAACATACCGAACCCTGATTAGCATGGTACAGTAGACAAACTAGGCATGCGCATTACTCCTGGTTCATACGAAAAAGATTAGCGGTTAACGGCGTTGCGTTTGCTGCGGCCGTCTGGGGTTCAATTCCCTAGCCGGTTAACGGACAGTGCTGCTAACGACTCGCCATCGCTGCGACATTTCTTCGCAAGCTGTGTTGTCCAGGCGCGGAGATGAGCCCAGAGTCCCTACTAAATCGTATTCGTAACACGCTTTGGTTTAATTTCAAGAAAATAATAAAACTTTGATTTTTTGATATGCTACCGTAAGTATGGCTTTGCTTGAACACTGATCGTAAGCGTCACAACAGCAAACCTTCGAAGAATAAACAAACACGTGAAATTCGAAATTACTTTCTACTTTCATTACTTAAGTAGAATTAATTTTGACTAATATCCTACTTTTACTTAAATGGAAATGCTTCGCCATACTTCCACTTTTACTTGAAAGGCATTTTTGAGTAAGTAACAATACTTCTACTTAAGTAAATTTTTCGACTACTTTGTCCACCTCTGAATTGTGTACATCCTTTGACACAAAAACTTCTATCATATGGGGATCAAAAAAGTCGCAAAAACATCTGCAGTGCTAGAATTGGGCAAGAACTCTGTAGTTTTGCTTGGATTCTAGTTTCGTTCCTCGTCATCAAAACTGCTATGCGTGAATGACGTCTTTTCTCATATAAAAATGTGACAATCTTGATCTCCAAGTGCGAAACCTCTTTGTCCTACCGATAATGTTACCGCTTCGTTAGCATCTTACAAAACTACATTTTACTTACAAAATTTACACGATCTCGCTATTTTATTTTTTCTTACAAACATTACAAAATTAGCTATATTATTTTACTTACAGAAATTACCTGGTCTCGAGACCAATTTTTGAGCTACGAGACCAAGACCACAACGGTTCGAGACCAAGACCAAGACCGATGCAAAACAGCCGAGACCAAGACTGAGACCGAGACCACAAAAAATTGGTCTTGAGACCGGTCTCGAGACCTACAGCCCTGATCATTGAACTGAAGTATAATTTTCTAAGCTTTATAGCTCTTCTGACGGTTTTGGTTTAATTCAAAGGATATCCTTTTAGCCTCGGCAAAAAACATTTAATGTTTGATTTTGAAAACGTTCATACCAAATGTTGAAACTGAGCTCGCGCGGGTTTGGCGACGTCGCGGTCCACACTCGTTTTAACAGGAATTGATTTTAATAAGGAAAACTTTGAAATACGCGCCTTTCGATGGTGGCGGTTTCTGCACAAGCAAAAACACAATTAAACATCACGCAAAACAAAAAAAACTTGACAAATAACTCAGTTAATAGCACACACAACTAGATTGACGCCATTAGCCTACGACAATCCTTTGAAATAATCGGTCAGTAATCCATCAGCCAGGGCTACTCTACTACGATAACGTACGTACAAACATAGCAGTCAAAACTTACCAAAAAAATCCTTGCCAAACCGGGAATCTTCAATTAAACATATAGCTCGCCACTTGAGCTCAAAAAAAAATCGTAACCAGCCCAGCGCTGGCCTGCCTAACAAACATAGGCCTTCTAAGCTTAGATTCTGAAGCACAGTATATTAATAAGTACAAGCTTATGTTATGCACAAGAGGCCTAACTATGCCTGCCATCACGTACGCTAACCTAACCCCTAATACCCGTTTCGCCTAACCGGACTAACTAGCCTAGCCCAGCCCACAAACGCTCTCACAAACACAACGAACTGGTACAAGCATGCCAAGCAACAGGCATACGAAGCGACAGGCATTATGACGTCACAAACACAACAACAAAGGACTTCATTCAGACAAACAGCTGCAGACAAACTAACGAAAGGCAAACAATATTTACAAGTCTTCGGGGAAATCGACATCGTCCCCCCCAAGAATGCAACGAAGTTTCATTCTTCATGACATCGGAGATTTGCTTCACGTCGAGCCATGGAAATGAAAATCTGCAAACAAAAAAAATAAAGGTTGAACAGGCTTTACAACAATACTTACCTCAATATCGGCAGTTGAGCACCTTATCATCGGAGCCTGCAAAAGAAATGAAAAGGTTAAAACGTTTGACCTTTATATACAGTGCAGTTACCTGTCTGGCCTTCTGTCTTAGATGTCGGCAGAAACAGCTTTGTCATCAGATCCTTCAGCAGTTGCATTTGTGTCATCCATTTCTACGGCATGACTCGCTTTTACGATCACACAGAGTTTTGTTATTGGTCGTTTGATTAATCCCAATTTTGTTCGCACTTCGGCAACTCGAACTATTCCATCCTTGTCTGGGTAAGTGTTGACAACTCGTCCTAATGGCCATTCACCTCTTGGAGTATCAGAATCAACAATCAACACGACGTCTTCCACTTTGATGTTCTCACTTCGTTCTTGCCACTTTCTTCTGGTAAAAAGTGTACGGGGATATTCCGATACCCATCGACGCCAAAACTCGTCAGCTACGAACTGGACTAAACGATAACGTTGGCGTGCATAAACATCGGGTTTATCAGTTAGCTTGATTGGGGGTCCAATGGTTGGGTTACTATGTAGCAAGTGGTTGGGAGTGAGGGGCAAATCGGACTTGGAATCTACAACTACATCAGTTAAAGGTCGAGAGTTGACCATTGCTTCAACCTCGAACAGACTTGTGTGCAAAGCATCATCATCGAGTGGTTTTCCAGGAAGTATTGCCTTGAAGACT
Organism: Trididemnum nubilum; assembly: GCA_963965965.1. Taxonomy (NCBI): domain Eukaryota; kingdom Metazoa; phylum Chordata; class Ascidiacea; order Aplousobranchia; family Didemnidae; genus Trididemnum; species Trididemnum nubilum. Next base: position 4,095,695 of record OZ014480.1, read on the forward strand.
TGCTTTACAACTCCAACCATTCTTTCCCAGATGCCACCCATGTGACTTGCACCTGGGGGGTTGAAGGACCATTCTATGCCTTTGAGTCGCAAGTGGTCATAAATTTGCTTTTTGTTCCAAGCATTCATATAGTTCCGCATGACTCTTTCAGCGCCCACGAAGTTAGAACCGTTGTCGGAATAAAGATGCTGAATGTTGCCTCGTCGTGCTACAAAGCGGCGCAGCGCGTTCAAGAACGAGGATGTGGTGAGGTCTGGGGCAACTTCTAAGTGGATAGCACGGGTAGTCATGCAAGTCATGATACACCCATAACGCTTTAGCTCACTTCTTTGCTGTTTCATCACTATCGGATCAAAGCAGTCTACTCCAGCTGAGCGGTTCTCCGCTGTAGGCAAACTCGCGGGCAAAACCTTTGCGGGATTCTTCCATGGTAAGGGCAGCACATAGTGACCTTCCATGTGGGGAATACACCTTTTCATAAGGTCATATGCCACAGCGTCTTCGGCTGAATAGCGCAGGCCAAACTCTTGCCCTTCTTGATGAGTCTTCAACCATGCCATAAGGTTTTCGACGTCTGAACAATCTAACCCACTCTTAAGCGGATAAATATCGCCATCACCAGTGATTAATGCATTACTCAAGGCACTAACGCAATCTGGGACTCGTGAGTAATTCAGCAGGAAACTTGGGCAACGATCAGGAGTTCTATTTGTGCGAGTAGCTTGAGTTGGGCCTTTTAATATCCACTCCAATGGAGTTTTCACTGCCTGCGGACCAACTTCTACAGAAGGATCAAATCGTGTCTCCAATGGAAAATGAGCGAGACAGTTGTCGTTACCAATCAGTAATGTTACCCCCTCAATGTGCGGCAGCGAGACTCCACGTAGATGCTCGTAATCATCTAAATTGTCTAGTGTGTTACGGCTGGCGGGACTCACAGGAATATGATCAATTTTCAATACATTGGTCAAACTAAACTCCTCATTGGAATCCAGAGATTTGACTATGAGAGAAAAGGATTCAGTCTTCAAAGGTTTGGGTCGATCAGTGGTCAAAGTTTCGACGTAAGTCTCAACTGTCTTTCCTTGATGGCTGCTCAAGGCAAGACGATCAGTCAGCCGAGATTCACAAAATGAAACAGATGATCCATTATCCAGCAATGCATAAGTCAATATTTCAGCGTCACCAAAGCTTGCACGGACGGGGACGATATCCAGACATACCTTTGGCCTTTCGATGCTTTCCTCATCACTACATGAAGCCACATTTCCCAGCGCCGACATTGCGATTCCACCTGGATTAACATGCAGCAGTGTATGATGGGAGTTGCTTTTGCAAGATTCAACAGTGCAGACAGTTCTGCTGCGACAATCCTTTATCGGATGCCCTGGGCGCAGGCATCGATAACATAGTTGATTGTCACGGACCACAGCTCTCTTTTCGGAGTAGGATTTTCGGAGAAACTCATCACAGTTACTCAACTTATGCTGCTGACCAGAACAATAGCAGCTAAGCGATCCAGCCTCCTTCTGTGGCTTTTCTTCGACCGTTTTTACACTTGTATGATTTGCTTGATCAGTCGCTTAGGGTGATCTTTTAATGGGCGTTGTAGTTGCAAAAGTGTGAGCCTTCTTTTGCTTTATCACATGACCGTCGCTTTTGGTCGATCGCGCAGGAAATATTGCTTTATAGTATGTTGAATTTGCTTCTACAGATTCATTGAAAGCAAATTCGGCAAAGTCTTCAAACCCAGCTAAGGAACCAGTCTTGGTTTCTATCTTTAGTGCCACTGAAACCCACTTACGACGCAGCTCTACAGGTAGCTTTTCCACTAATGTTGCAATAAATCCGACTGTATTCAACGTGGAGAATTCAGGTGACTTCTCCAAAGCTGAGAGGCATCTTTTCATCAAGGTCGCCATTTTCTCAAGACCATCAGCATCATATTGATTAATCTTGGGAAGGTCCAACAAGAGCTGTTCGCAGTGACGGCCAATTACATGAGATTGTCCATAACGGTCACGTAACTCATTCCACACTCTGCGGTAGCATTCCTGCTTGTTGCCTCCAATGGTATGGTGCTTTATCTTCTCATGCACTTTCTTGCTGCAATGCTGCAGCAAGTATACAAGTTTAAGGTCATCACTTCTTAAACGATCAGCAATATGCACCTTAAATCTGCTCACAAATGCTCCATAGTCAAGTGGGTCTCCATCAAAGTGTTCGATGGTAGGTTTTTGCAAAAAGCGTTCGCCAATTTCGTCACAGGAGGTACCATTTGGTGTTGCGTCGACAATCTTTGAAAAATGAGGTGGCTGCCGGTATGACGAAGTATCAGCATATCTTTGGTAACCATAACTGTTAGTTCCTTTTCCGAGACGTCCACGTTCTGATTCAAACTGTGGTTCTTCAGCAGTGGCAGCAGGTTGAAATTTCTTTTGTATCTGCATTCCTCTAGCCGGCTCAATTGCAGACTGGTAACGGAGGCCATCTTTGTACAAATCCGTCTTCTTTGAGGTAAATCGTCTTTCCAGCACTTTGCAAAGGTCTGCACATAGACTAGAAAAACTCATCCTTTCGCAATCTCTATGTGCACCACTTGCAATCGATTCGGTTTCCCAAGCTTTAAGCTCTGCTTCGTCCATCTCCAGCTGACTCTCCTTCTCTCGAATTTGTTCCTTTTGCCTTTCGCCTTCTTGACGGAGCGCTAACTGTGCCAGGCGAACTTTTACTCTAGTTGTTCGAATACGAGAACTACGAGATGATGAAGTTGAAGACGTCTTTCCTGAAATAGACTTCACACCACCCAACAGCTCATCACAATCATCCACCAAAGCATTAATCTCACTCGCACCAACATTAGAGTTACAGGTCACTCCGACAAGCGGACCCACAGCAGTATCAGTCTCACCACTACACACAGGCACCTCTGGCATACCAACACTAGAGAGCCAGTCCTCCACCTTCCGACCAAATCTACCCTTCCCTTCAATCACATCGATCTTGTGTGACGTGCTGCCAGGCATAGTTTCATCGTCACGAATGAAACAACACAGCAACATTAACTCATCAAAGTTATTATTGATTAGTTTTAACTTGCTTTGTACAGAACGCACATTTTCAGGGTCACTCATTAAAGCCTCAGTTTTTACATATTCTGCTTTAAGAGCATGCAATCCAGATATGATCTTATCAATAAGGACACAAAGGTGACTAAAGGATTTATCGGTACCTTTAGGCAAAGACATCTATAAGCCTACACTACACACAACACAAAAGAGAATAGTCAAAAAAATTCAAGATGTACTTAGTAACGTACAGTATAGCCAGCTAAATTCTGACGGTAAATGACGTTTAAGAAATAGTTCACTCTAAATTGATCTTAACCAAGAATACCAAAGTTCGATTTCCAGAATATGCTGGCCTACAGATAGACCAACAACGAAATAAAATTGTTCACAGTTTATTACCAACGAAAAAAAAACAAAATTCCGTGTCCGACTCACGTATAGGCTACGGGTTTGTCACTTCCACTTCGTAAAACTTCCAATTTCAAAGCGACTAATGATTCCAGATAGCTAATCCAATAATGTGTAATTCAAAATGTATTCCACGTTACTAATCCAAATGTAGAAACCAGAATTCAAACTTCGAATGACTTTCTTCAGGATGGATTTTTTTAAAACGAGGAATTTTTTTGAAACGATGGATTTTTTTGAAACGATGTTGAAACTGAGCTCGCGCGGGTTTGACGACGTCGCGGTCCACACTCGTTTTAACAGGAATTGATTTTAATAAGGAAAACTTTGAAATACGCGCCTTTCGATGGTGGCGGTTTCTGCACAAGCAAAAACACAATTAAACATCACGCAAAACAAAAAAAACTTGACAAATAACTCAGTTAATAGCACACACAACTAGATTGACGCCATTAGCCTACGACAATCCTTTGAAATAATCGGTCAGTAATCCATCAGCCAGGGCTACTCTACTACGATAACGTACATACAAACATAGCAGTCAAAACTTACCAAAAAAATCCTTGCCAAACCGGGAATCTTCAATTAAACATATAGCTCGCCACTTGAGCTCAAAAAAAAATCGTAACCAGCCCAGCGCTGGCCTGCCTAACAAACATAGGCCTTCTAAGCTTAGATTCTGAAGCACAGTATATTAATAAGTACAAGCTTATGTTATGCACAAGAGCAGAGGTGGAGTCCTCGAGGACGTCCTTGGCCTCGAGGACGTCCTCGAGGACAGAATTTGAAGTCCTTGGCCTTGGCCTTGGCCTCGAAGGTCAAGTCCTTGGCCTTGGCCTTGGCCTCGAGGCCTCAAGTCCTCGAAAATTGGCCTGTCCTCGGCTCGAGGACAGCACTATTTTTTGGAAAGTTAAAATTTTGTGGAGCGGTTGAAAAATTTTTTGGAAAGCGTTTTTTCGTGGAGATCGCTTGAAAAATTTTTGTGAAGACCTTTTTTTTTTGGAGATCGCCTGAAAAATTCGTGTGAAGACCTTTTTTTTTTTTTTTTTTTGGAGAGCACTTGCGCTTTGTGTCCTTGGTCCTTGGCCTTGGCCTCGAGCATTCCTGTCCTTGGCCTCGAGAGTGTCTGTCCTCGGAAAGGCTGTCCTTGGCCTTGGCCTCGGATTTTTTTTGTGTCCTTGGCCTTGGCCTTGGCCTCGAGCCTTGTGTCCTCGACTCCACCTCTGCACAAGAGGCCTAACTATGCCTGCCATCACGTACGCTAACCTAACCCCTAATACCCGTTTCGCCTAACCGGACTAACTAGCCTAGCCCAGCCCACAAACGCTCTCACAAACACAACGAACTGGTACAAGCATGCCAAGCAACAGGCATACGAAGCGACAGGCATTATGACGTCACAAACACAACAACAAAGGACTTCATTCAGACAAACAGCTGCAGACAAACTAACGAAAGGCAAACAATATTTACAAGTCTTCGGGGAAATCGACACCAAATTTGTTCCTGACAAAAACGAAAGCAATATTGGAAACAGAAAAAAGTTTGTTTTTAGGAAGTTTGTCATAGATCAATTTCCTCTTCTCTTAATTGCTTACCTTTTTGTCAAGAACAAAATCGCTAATTTATTTTAAATACGGTACTATATTAACCTAGTTTCTTTTCTTGCAAACTGAAGGAGTTGACGTTAAACAAAATAAGTGCGAAGCTTTCGCTACAGGACAAACTGTTTGGCACCTAATTAACTCGACAAAACTGCAAAGTTTTTTGACTTGATCAATCTATTGTTGTATATACCCTGTTTTTTCAAGGTCGCCACGACACAAGCGAATGAACGACATGCAGTTTTGTCGGCAAATAGTGCTTATAAGCCAGCAGTGAGTACACGATACAGTAAATCCGGACTTTCTTTGTTTTTAAAGTTGGTTTGATTCTAGATTTTGTCCATTCTGTTTTTTGTTCAATTTGTAACTTTGTCCTTTGGGGATTTTGTCCAATTCTGGATTTTGTCCGATTCGGTAATTTGTCCAATTCGGAATTTGGTCCAGTTCGGGATTTTGTCCAATGCGGAATTTTTTACTTTTGTATTTTGCACAGGATCCCTCAAAACGGTCAGGGCGTATATTATTTGATTTTGGCTCAGTCAAAGTTGCAAAGCAGAAGTAACGTGCCAGATCAGAACAAGATGGTAAGTGAAAATTCTTGTGGTTGTGTAAGATACCGGTACTGAATGCAAAGGCTGCTAGTGCATCTGATCTATCTAATAGTTACTTAATTAAAATAAGAATGGAGCGCTGATACGGTCATATGGTGTTTGATCAGCCCATCAAGTGTTTTGCCGAAAACGTACAGCGTAATTTTGCAAATTAGTTCTAGAAATGTTTAACTGCCTGTCAGTATTTCCAATAATTTATTTAATCATTTTGATATGATCTGTCCGTGTTGGACAGTTGGATTATGATTAAAGGCAACTTGGTTAGTACATAGCGAAATGCGATTTTCCAACGGAAAATAGCAAGACAACGCGACAACGAGAATGTAATTGTAATCAGGCGCGTAGCCAGGATTTGGAAAAGGGGGGGGGGCTATTTTGAAAGAGTGAGAAGTGTGCCAACGACCTTGACTCGAATTTTCATTGACCTTGAATCAGTTTCAGACGGTTTGTCCGAAATTTGAGACGAAATGTCTCGGAAAGATCGGAAATTCAAAGGTTTTTTCCGCCCAAAATTATTGATCTCCAAAAAAAAAAAAAAAAAAAAAAAGGTCTTCGCCAAAATTCAGAGTGATTTTTCGGCCGAAATCCAAAATTCTAACGTTTTTTCCGCCCAAAATCAGGTGATCTCCAAAAAAAAAAAAGAAAAGGTCTTCGCCAAAATTCTGAGTGATTTTTCGGCCGAAATCCAAAATTCAAACGTTTTTTCCGCCCAAAATCCAAACAAAAAAAAAAGGTCTTCGCCAAAATTCAGAGTGATTTTTCGGCCGAAATCCAAAATTCAAACGTTTTTTCCGCCCAAAATTATGTGATCTCCAAAAAAAAAAAAAAAAAAAAAAAGGTCTTCGCCAAAATTCAGGGCGATTTTTCTCCCAATTTCGCAAGTTCAAACGTTTGAGGGGGGGCTCTTTTCGTATGGGGGGGGCTATTTTCCATTTTTCACAGAAAATCGGCCTCAAAAGCACAAAAATCATGCGATTTTGCATACTTCACAAGCCCCTCCCGCCCCCCCCCCCCCCCAGCAAACATGGCTATGCAGGGCCTGTAAGGGTTTAATGCGGGCAGTGCAGGCCAATGCGGGCAGCGGAAGCCTGTGCGGGCCAGATGCAGGTACTGCATCGTAAAACCGCAAGACACACTGTTACTAAATGCGCTAATCAGGACTCGAGACGGTGTTGTGTAGCGGATATATGCTTGTCTTTATTTGAAAATCACTATTCTTATTCACAAGGTTCTCTAAAATAGCCGTGCAGGTCTTGTGCAGGACCTGTGCAGTTTTTTGGCTCAAACACTTCTTTAAGAAAATAAAATAAAGCCTTCAAAATTCTTTAAAATATAGCTGACAATTAATGTTGCCAGGTCAAATTACACTTGAACACACTAACGAGCAGGGGTGTATTCTCCAGTGATTCAAGGTGTTCAGCGCACACCCTGCGATATGACAGCGTAAACGCATTAATTACATTTGACTAAACTTTTTGTTTTTCTCTTTCTAATCTCTGTAATACCAACGCAGGCTGCGTTCTTTTTTCTTTCGATGAATAGCAAATTGCTTTTTTTTCAACGCAGACAATGACGTCACACTCTCTGTCATGATAAGTTCATTAGATATCGTTGAACGCAAGGGACGCAGACCTTTCCATTTTATTCTCAATTGCATTATATAGCGGAGAGTGATTTTTTCTCTTTTCACGCAATTCAAATGCCAGAAATGTTCAACTTTGAGATTGAATCAGATATTACGTCACAATGCATTTCCAATCATACGAGTGGCATCATAGTTGTATAATGCGGTTGTGGGTTATTGCGTGTCATTTTCGAAAGTTTGTCGGTCTGTTTTTATATCTTAAAGTAATAGGTTGGTCAAATTTATTCTGTAGAATGAAATTCTTTTTATGCCCTGGGGAGTCGAGACTCTGCATAATAATACTGTCTATATAGCTTTTCATTGATTTTTTTGCAAGGTATATTGATCTTATATCATAAAAAGACCGCAAAAGCTGCAAGCAAAAGTTTTGTATGCTAAAAATATCAATAGGCTTATATCACCTTCACTCTTAAACTACTGCACCACATTTTGATTGGTCTGTCAAGCTTATGCGACTACACACCAGAGATGTACAGAGTCACTCTTTGTGACTCCGAATCCTAATCCGAAACTTTCATCAACATCCGAATCCAAAACCTTATCCGAAATTTATTTTAGCTATCCGAATCCTAATCCGATAAAATAAGAAATGCAAACTCGTCAAAACATAAAGGTCCCCAATCTTTAAAAATATTAGTTATATATACTACAATACTAAAAACATAATTATCTTCTTGAATACCTGAATTTAGCATAAAGAAAGTGATACTCGTATACTCTATATACCAGTATACAAGACATGCACTTTAAGTAGATTAACTTGTCCTAGAGAAAATACAAACACATGAATACACATTTTACAATCTTGTAAATACTGTAATTATATATACTCGTATATCTGTATTCAAAAAACACATTCTATGTAGTTCATTGTTCATTTTATACCCACTTTTTCACATCATAGCTACACATTGGATGTGCCACTGGTTTCGTACCAATTCTAATCTAGCAATACATGAACAACAAAGGTAAAAGTCTACAATAAAGTCTTATTAATCCCAAAGAAATTAAATCCATAAATTTAAAGAAGCCGTAGCCACAGGTTATCCACATTAATCTTACAATCACTTTGAAGAGCCCATTTTAGGAAAATAGTCAAATGCAATGCCGCAGAGAAATAAGGAATAACTCTTTAAAAAAATTATAGTATTAAAAATCTGGCAGATATGGGACATTGACAATTCAGCAGATGCTTGAGTGTTACTATATTTATTCATAAAAAAGCAAATTAACCAAAAATACTACATAAATTGTAGTGAATATTTTGAAAACTTCTATTCAAGAATTAAATAATATCTTTGGTAGCAGTTTATAAGCACAAATTTTAAAGCTTCACAGCACTGGTAGTTCACTATGATCTTAAACTATTGAATTATTTCCCCCACTAAACCTGTCAAACAAACACTTATTTCCGTAACACTTACAGCGATTCATTAAATCAGAAATTGTTACCAGGCTATTTTGGTTATAAGAAGTACATAACATGTTTATGACTTGTAACCTTGTAATCAAAGTACATATTATTTTGATATATTTATATAAACTGCACTTACCGGTAACTGGTGCTCATCAATATTATCAATAAATTTAAGCTACAGATACAATGTAAACTACATTTGTTTAGTCACTTAGCATATTACTGGGAATTTAAGATAATTATACAACCAAACTGCAAAAGAGATTCAAAACAAAGCTGACAAATTCATCTCTTTTTAGTTGCAGTATTTTTTGGAGCCCGACAAACCAGATATCCAATGCTTCTTTGTTGTTGGCGCTTTAAGCTGCATGCTAAGCTGCTAAGTCGGTGGGTAACGTCTACTACCAGCTGTCAACAGTAATAAGTAAACCTAATGACCAAACACTCACAGCGAGTACTTGCAATTAATCCCCAAGAATTACCGGTAATAACCCGAATTATATAAAGACAATGGTACTAAGTGCTAATACCTAGTCTAGTAGTCTATCCGCTAATACCTGAAAGCTAACAGCCAGGGCCTCGAGAAGGGGGTTCAGGGGGTACATCGTACCCTGGCCCGAGCCTAGGGTGGCCCAGGCTCAAGGGGACTGGATGAGTTCAGGTTTCCTCGTTAAGTTTTGGTATTGCACCATAACATCGTAATCAAACTTACCTACAGCAAAAATATCAGTCAGCCTCTTCAGTATTGGTAGTTGATTGCTATTTTTGCTACACAGCTTTTAGGGCATCCAACAGTGGCCGATTTGATTAAAAAAAAGAGGAAAATGTATCAAAAGCCATACACTTGCGCCGAAATTAACGTTTTGTGACATTTCTCTGACTTGAGAGCCGGGCTAATTTTACGGTATTACAATGTACACGGGCCCACACTTCCAGAGATCCAAAAGCATTTCAACCTCAGAGAGCGGAGTCAAAGGTGACATACTATGCTACTATCATCAAGTAATAGTCCGGTAGAAATACGACAAAATACATTGAAACCCGGAAAAAATTTATAATTAGCTGAAATTTGGCACGATGGCTCAGAACCATGTCCTGAGCCACAAAAAAAAATCCCCTTGATTTGGACATGGGACTTCCCCCTTTTTTGGCCTTTAAAGTCTGCCATCTAGTGTCAAAGAGCTTTTACAATCCAACAGCCAATCCAAGCGTTGCAAAAGTGCCAAGTTTTGAGTAATAGTTGGTTTTCAAGTTCAGGTATAAAAAAATTTACTTTGAAATTGATGACGTCATTGTTGGTGACGTCATTGCCAAAGTTTTTGAAAAAAATGACGTATGATGGCTCGAATAATAAATGAGAGTTAAGTTTTTGGATCCAAATAAAAAATTGCTAAAATCAAAGTGATGACGTCACAAGCGTTTTTGATGACGTCATTTGTCAAGAGTTTTGATCGTAATTCTGAAAAAAAGTGTTTGACCAAACGAAACATTGCAACACTTTGGGAATATCAGTATCATCATCATTCGAGTTTCTAAGGCATTTTTAAGTGCTTGGCCGAGGTCTTGCCTCATCCTCCTACATGCAATGATTCTAAAAAATAATAACTTGTATAATTATATGTAAATTGATACAAAAATGTGCTGAGCACGATGATATATCTGATACGAACAAAATTTCTACCGCTTAGCAATCCCTGACAATACTATTATCTTACGCAAAATAATGTCTAAAATATTATTATCAGGTATTATTTTGCGTATTTGCGATATTATTGCAACGTCTGACAATATTATCATCTGAATTTATAATAACCACGCTAATATTTGACAATTTGCCGCCTTCATGATTTTTTTATCGTTCCTCAAGCTTGCATCTTACTAAAATTGCAAATTTACTTTAACTGCGCGTGGGAGCTATCGATAAACATTCAAGGGCTTTCTTTATTGAACTGTCTACTCTACATCACTATTTCTAATGGCGCTAAATATAAAAAAAATTAAATTTTGTCCGGGATCCAAAATCAAATCAAATCTTTCATTATACTCCCTGCAATAAGCCGGAGCGTGTAACGAGTTGGCTAGGCCCATCTCCGTGTCATTGCGCCCGGGAAACACAGCTCCTTTTGAAGTTACGTCGCAGCGGTGGCGAGCCGTTGGCAACACTGTGTCCAATTTGACCGGCCCGAGATTTGAATCTCCGACCTCCCACACCAAAGACGAACGCGTTACCTCCCACACCAAAGACGAACGCGTTACCGTTCGTCCGGGATCCAAGTATGATTTTCAAGTTATAGTTCTTCGATACGGCTCAGTGCTCGTCAATATTATTTTGATCACTGTATTACGTCTGAGCGTCGATCCCATGGTCTGAGTGAGTACAGAATTGTTTTGAAACTAAGCGGGTTTCGAATTTCGGGTTTTTTGTTTCTGCGGTCAAAGTCATATCATAACAAGCCGGCTACGGTGACTCCTGGTGCGCTGAAGTCAGATCACGCTTACATTATGACTCAAGAAGCAAAATCGAGCAATAAAAATTTAATGCTGAACTGAACTCCAAATTTACAGCACTTTCTCAGGTCTCAATAAATAAGTTCAGATAAGTCGCTAAATATACGCTAATAATTTAAATAACACGCTTAAGGTAATTCTCGCATAAAAGTGCTATCAAGATAAAAAAATTCAAAAATGTGATTGATCTATTTGTTGGTCGAGCGGTAACGCGTTTGTCGCTGGAGCGGGAGGCTAACGTCTAAGGTTCTAATCTCTTGCCGGTCAAATCAGGCGCAGTGTTGCCAACGGCACGCCATCGCTGTGACATTTCTTCAAAGGAAGCTGTGCTGTCCGGATGCAACGGCCTGGAGATGACCCCGCCAACTCGTTACACGCTTTGGCATAATAAAGCGAGTATAATGAAAGATTTTTGATCTATCACATTCCGGTAGTATTTTTTCAGTCTATTATCTTCATAGTACTTACCGGCGGAGCCAAGTTTACCGTGTGGCAAAATGGTACCATATTAGTAAACTGGAAACTATGAGCTTGTCTTTTTTCTTATGGTTCATTTGTTCTAGAATATGCCGGTTTGTCCAATCAGCGTGACTTTTTTCTTCACGGTTCACTCGTTCTAGGAATATGTCCAATCAATTCAGTTGAATACGCGTGACGGCAAAAAAATTCGCAACAAGAGCAAACTTTTTTCTTCAATGCTCTTCTCTTTTTCTCCGCGCGTTTGTATCTGGTCTACTAATAAAGAGACGATGATGGCACTGCGCTTGAAGCAATATTGCGACCCCCGGGCGGCAAAGACTTTTTTTTAAGTTGTTTTAGCTCTAGTTTCGACGGAAAATGCGACTTCTAAGCGGTGGAAAACTTTTTTTTGTGGTCAACAAATTTTGTTGGCTGAAAATGTGGTAAACGGTCTGGCGCAGTATAAATTTGGTCTCGCCTACTGGTATCACCTCTTTTAAGTTACTAAAAATATCATAAAAATTTACAAAGAGGACGTTTGTGATTTATTCGCTTTTTGCAAACTTATCTTTGTTTATTATCCGTTTATTTTTTTTTCTTTGACAATCTTTGGAAAGACTCCGTAGTTTTCAGCTTTTGCCCTAAAATTTAATTCGCACAAAACGTTTAAAAATATTAATTGTTTTGGACAAAATACTGTCCTTTTTTTGTATTGATGTAGTAGCTATAAAAAAATTTTACCCATTGGCGTATGAAAGAATAGAATATTGCAATACCTATCTTCGATTTTTGCACAGCATCAAAATTTGTTACTACGCGAAAGTAGATAATAATGTTAACCATAGATTATTCAGATCGATGTTGGTTAATCAAAGATACAAAACAAAACTTTCGTAAATAAAGCCTGGGCATGTTTATAATTAAGCAAACAAACAACAAAATACCGCCACCGAAGTCTCCTCCTTGAAACCAGCGGAATTACAAAAACTTTACAGATATTTTCTATGGTTATTGCGCTTTTGTTGCACCCCTATGCAGAGTTGTAAACGGGCAGACTAGTTTAGGCCCGAACCCAAAAATATAAGCCCGAACCCGAAAACTAATTTAAAGCCCAAATTATGCCCGAAAAAACCCAAAAGTTATGTACGGTCTGAAAAATTTAGCAATGTTACCAAGCTATTTTAATCATAGTTTTGTGCACCTAAACAAAAAACACGTCTCAGGCCCAAATAAATTCCAAAATTTTTGTCAAGTTTAGGCCCAAACCCGGCCCGACTAACAACTCTGTCCCTATAAGCTCTACAGTATCAATGATCGATTGTCTTAGACGAAACTACAGTAGCATTGCATGTATAAACCATTCTAGCACGCAAAGACATACGGCCCATGGTACGACCTTGTGTCACTCTAAACAGAAACATATTTTTGAATGGCCGGTTTTATAAACTAAGCAGCCAGGCAAGCGTTTCTATTGGATGATAATATTTACAAAGTAGCCTAATTTGCAATTAGTAATTTTAACACCTCTAAAAAATTATAAATTACACCAAAAGTTACTTTTTTAAAAAGTAGTGTAAGTACTGTAAAAACTACTAAAAAACTAATTTGCTATTGCCACCACTGCCTATTGGGAGGTCTAAATTTTATCTGCTTGATTGCTACCCAAGAGTTTTACTGACAACACAGTTTTTGACCTTCAATCGACTGTATGAATTCACAAAATAATTCTCACAAGTTTAAAGCAAATTAAAAAAAAAGTTAGCAGTGTTTCGTTTGGTCAAACACTCTTTTTCAGAATTACGATCAAAACTCTTGACAAATGACGTCATCAAAAACGCTTGTAACATCATCACTTTGATTTAAGCAATTTTTTATTTGGAACTAAAAACTTAACTCTCACTTACTATTCGAGCCATCATACGTCATTTTTTTCAAAAACTTTGGCAATGACGTCACCAACAATGACGTCATCAATTTCAAAGTAAATTTTTTTATACCTGAACTTGAAAACCAACTATTACTCAAAACTTGGCACTTTTGCAACGCTTGGATTGGCTGTTGGATTGTAAAAGCTCTTTAACACTAGATGGCAGACTTTAAAGGCCAAAAAAGGGGGAAGTCCCATGTCCAAAACAAGGGGATTTTTTTGTGGTTCAGGACATGGTTCTGAGCCATCGTGCCAAATTTCAGCTAATTATAGATTTTTTCAGGGTAAAAGCTATTTTTACCGGACTAATCTGCATGAGTTTAATAGGTATCTTTATCTTATCTTTAACACTTTATCTGCATGAGTTTAATAGGTTTTTGGGTTCGTGAAGTCTATGATTGCAGATGACTTCTTAAAACTTTTATCAGTAAAATATTTGGATTTGCAGTATTAAAGTCATTATATTATATAACATTGCGTCAATGTCATCATCCCCAACTTCACATACATTTTTTCATGTACATCACGTTTTCTGCTTGTCAATTTAACCAAGCTTGATGCTGGGATGTTGATCAAATGCTGTATTTTACCCTCGAGAAACATAAAAAGTGCTAAAGCTTCCGGGGCTCCGCCCCAGACCCCATACCTGGATTTGAACCAATTTTATGTTTAGTTGTGTTTTTAATAGGTCCTAACCGCATGCAATTATCATTAGCCCCTAACTTTTAAATGAAGATCTACACTCATCGGATAAAAACTGATTTAACGGAATGGGCCCTGATAAGGCTTGGAGGGCCCAATAAGATATGGGGGCCCGGTATCGACCTTCGTACCCCCTGGAAAATTCTCCCTCTGAGGCCCTGCTAACAGCTGATACCGACTTATCGCACGTTGTACTGTAAACAGGACGCTTTGTAACCGAGGAACAAGATTTGCAAATCCAACTGGTGGGGTTCCCATAACTTCTTTTATTTAATTAGGCCCACCCCACTAAGTGCTGTATAAAGATAACAGTACTGCTGTTAATAACATTTTGGAAATACAGCTTTACATTTTTTCATTGTTGGCAAGAGATTTTACACTTGTTGATTTTTTCCTTGCAAAAATGCAATATCCGAAATATCCAGATTCGGAAGTACAGCATATTTAACATCCTAAAACCGGATCCGAAACCGAAGACTTTTGCGAAATCCGGAAATCCTCAGCCCGGAATCCGGCTCCGTGTAGATTTCTGCTGCCCACTGTATGAATTATATTAGACAATATAGGCAATCAACATTGGCTGTGAGCGTGCGAAAATTTTAATATAAGAGTTTGAATTGTGAGCACTGTGGTTGATGGTAATCAAACAATTGAATCGTATTTTTATTTTTGGCAAATTTCGTTTTTTCTTGTGTACTGAATTTCAATTCTGATGAATAATCACTAATCAGTACGACATTTTAAGATTGTTTGCGTTACAACATGTCATTCATCTAAATTGGGAAGGGGGTACCAAACCCTCATTTTCCGTTCAGGCAGAAACCACAAACTGAAATAACAACTCACATATCTTTTATCAATATGGCATCAACCTCTCAGAAAAGAAAATTGGCTCTAATGGTTCCAGCGATTTCCAACTACGAGATGTGTGGAAGAATAGCTGGAAATGAAAAAAGTAGTACAGTAGTGCGTAATTATTTTTAAATCGCTTGTGCTAGTGTACGTGCTTGTAGTGTAACCACAAAGCCGATTTTCGTTAGCAAGCCTGTGGTAGCTCTGTACCAGATGTGTCATAAAAGTTCAAGGACTGTGCTCACTGTGTAAATTATAGTCATATATGACTAAGTTAAATGCAGACGATTTAATAACTTCTAGGGAGTATTTAACTGCAATTTCAGCTCACTGCAACATTTATTGTGCATTTCAGGGCTAAAAGAAAATATTTAACATATCTGCTGTAGTTTTACAAAGTTTGTGTTTTTGCTCGACAATTTCTTAATTAAACAGAGCAATGAATCAACCTCAAAGTTCTGGTCCGTTTGGGAAAATCTCCAGAAGCTCTCTGTATGCTTTTCAACTAGTCTACAAAGAACAGACTTTGTTTCATCCAACAGTTTCTCTCTGGCACAAAAGATGCATAGAAGGACGTGAGGATGTTGAGAATGACCCCAGGTGTGGAATCATCTTTGCACAAACTTTGCGCATTCACAGATCTTCTGTGATTATTTGCCAAATGTCATTTCAATTTAATCCGAGTTAATCTGAGATCAGTCGCACAGTTAAACGACGATCTCCACGTACAATCTTCTTTACAAACTCAACATTGGTTTCATTTCTACTGATGGAAGATCTTCCACACCTGGGATCATCCTCAACATCCTCACATCTTTCCTTGAATCTTTTGTGCCGGAGAGAAACTGTTGAAGGAGACAAAGTCTGCGCTTTGTATATTTGTTCAAGCATACAGAGAGCTTCTAAAGGAGATTTTCCCAAACGGACTAAAAATTTGAGTTAGGTTTGTGGCTTTGTTGTCATTACAAAATCGTCAAGCAAAAACATAAACTTTGTACAACTACAGTAAATGTGTTAACTATTTTCTCGTACTCATGAAACACACAATGAATTGTCACAGTGAGCTGAAATTGCTGTCGAAAACACCCAGGAAGTTATTAAATAGTCTGCCATTTAACTTGGTCGTATAGCTTGACCATAACTTACACAGTGAGCACAGCTCTAGAACTTTTATGACACACCTCGCATAAGCATGTAGACCAACATAAAAAAAAAATAACGGGAAAAAACTCAAATGTATAACAGAACACATCAAAAGAGCAAACCACAATTTGACTACCCTTGACCATATGAATGCGAAACTAAAGTGTTACGAGTTAACAAGGATGTGAATTAACAATGACTAACAAAGTTAGAGTTACCTGTTACGAAAGTGGCTGCTAAAGAATGCTATTGAAATGCATCTTACAGAATTTCTGATAGGTTGTTGGTCGCCATATTTGCAAGCACAAACAATGTGTTTTGATGCCGTGCGCTGATGATTACTTCGTCAATTATCGATTAAGCGCAATCTTATTCAAAACAATTCAGTCGAATAAGTTGCGAGAATCAGCATTCTGAATCAGCTTGTTTACTGCAATCTAGAGCTTCTATACAATTCGTGGATGACGTGATTCTTCCTGCGCACTGCCAAATCATTTCTTCGATAGATACGATCTCAGTAAAGTCATCGTTATTCCTGGTCCTACTCAATATAATGTTAGTTTGTGTAGTAGCACTTAGTGTGAAGTTTATTGAGAAGTTGGCATTTACCATATGCAAACTTTCAAACACCAGTTAAATATTTTTTTATTTTAAAAAATTAAAGTTAGTCGGAAGAAACTGAAAGGCCTAAGCGCAAATACTCAGTAATCTGAACGCAATTGAAATGCATTGCATTTTGTTGCAAGAAATGTTTGTCTGATGTTTGGTAATTTTAAAATGAAACCAAGAACGTACGGAAAAAAAATTTTACCACTTCTCTTCTTGCAATCTTTAAGTGTAAAATCAGCTTATTTGCATTTTATTTTTTAAAAACCATATCAAACCAAATTTTTTATTATACTTGCTGTATTACGCAGAAGCGTGTAACGAGTTTGAGGGCCCATCTCCCCGTCATTGCACCCAAGCAACACAGCTCCTTTAGAAGAAATGTCGGCAGCGGTGGCGAGCCGATACCAACACTGTGTTCGACTTGATCGGCTTGAGATATGAATCTACGATCTTCCGCTCAGGAGACGAACGCGTTACCGCTCAACCACATCAGCACAGTTAGTCAATGTACTGTGCTGCTTTACCTTTATGGTCTTTAAAACAAGCTGATGAATTTTGAGATTTATAGAGTATGAAAATTCCATTTCATTAAGAAAAGTGTACAAACAATTAATTTTCATTTCGTAGTTTTACTATTGCAGGAAATCATTAACCAGTTTTTTTGTTTTTACAAGATTTTTCGCAAGAAATAATAAAACGTGCAATATATGACATCAGTGTCGCAATCGTTGATACTTGGCTCGAGTACAACGTTTAATCTCTAGAATCGTCCACGTGGACTAAAACTAGAGAACGAGAGATCTTAATTGACGAATCAAAAATGGCAGTTGTTAGTTCCTTTAGCTCCTTGAATCTCGGAAAGTAGCACACCAATCTTAAATTAACACTTCTATTTAAGATTAAAACACAAAACCACTCTCACTGAGCAAAATCGCTCCACTAAATTTCTTACGACCGCCCAATTCAGATCGTAAAAGGCCTAATCGCGGCCGACCAGGTTCAGGTCGCTACTACACACTATTGCGAGCAACCAGGTTCAGATCGCCCACTATACAGCTATACAAGCCAACCACAGATACACAAACTCGACAAAACTGCCTACAAAACTAATATCTAAATTCACTCGCTCTTAGAATATTAGAATAATAGAATGCAATTTGACCCATCTATTTATACTACAGCAAAAGCTATCAAATATCCCAGAACAACCCTTGATACGTCACAATAGAAAAAGTATACAAGCTTTTGATAAACAAATTTGACATAATTATGACATCACAAACTTCAAGTCTAAATGCAGCAATTAAGAAGTCGTAAACAACCCAAACAATTGATAACTGCAGAAGATAGTAGAATATACTAGAAAGAAATTATCTCGAATATTCTAAATCAAAAAAAGCGGCAAAAGTAGTAAATCAGTCGCGTACATGTTAAAAAACAGCAAATAATTATATCTCAGGTACCGGTACAAAATTATTACTCGTCACAGTCAGTTATAGTATCCCAAATTTTATAGATATAGGATGACTTAAACGAGGCTTAAAATTGATGCGTATCGTTATTCCATCAATTCAAAGTTTCAAAATTATTTGATAAAAACTTCACTTGCAGTAGCTTTAAGCAATTGAAAAACACTGAGAAGAAAACAATATTCATTTCACAACTCACTTTACTGGTCGAGTTTTTCCAGCCTTGAAATTTCTTATTTATGTTTTTAATTTTTGTTTTGTGTTTTATATTCTTGGATTTGTGTCGGCAAAATGGCTATAAACAAATGCAAAAGCCCCTGTACTGTAAGATCTTAGCATTGAAGAACTTTCAATTTCTCGCAGCTACGCGCGCAGAAACAATTTTGTCTGGAAAAAAATGTCTGGAAAATGGTGATATGAGGCTGATTTGACAACATTCAACTTTAACATTCACCTATATCGGGAACACATGCAGGTTTCATCCACGATTATATTTTAGGTCAGAGAAGGTTAGTTACATTAGATGCTAGATACAACAGACAAAATTTGACCAATGGCATTAACCCCCAAATTATTACCGGTAGCGATTTGCATTTGCTTGTTGGTGAACGAACAAATCGTGGTGCTGAGTAAACCGGTTACTGGTGATTTTGTTGTTAATAACGAGATAAATATTTACATCGAAGGAAAGAATGACAATAAAATCGATCTGTCGAATGTTGTTATCGGTGAAAACAATGGACCATTCAGCCAAACCGACCCTTGCGGTTGTGACGATTGCAACAACAAAACCAGTCAAGACTGTTCCAAGATATCCCAAAATCGCAAAAGAACACCTTCTCAGCAACAAGGTAAAATGTCATAGTTTAACTAATTTTTGCACCAAAACTTTTAATTCCCGCTTGGAATTACATGTTGCAAAATTCACTAATTAACAGCAAAAACTTTGGCAAGATCAATTTGCGGTAGTTTATTCAAAGTCAAAGCCGGGGTTCTTTCGAAGAATAATCACAACTTGGCACAAAACCCTTTGCTGTTTTTAGGAATGTGTCCAAGTTTTATTCAAAGAAAGGTAAAACCTATAGAATATAATAACCAGAAAACGCCACAACGTGCTCGATATGTAATCATTGATTACTTAAAAACAATGATTTTCAACTGGGGTACCATTTGCGTTTCCCTGGGGTGCCGCAAGATATTTCAAATTTTTCATTGGTACAGCAAATGAAGCACGTTGTGGCAAAAGTTGACAAATGATATTTTTCAAAAAATGAGTTTTTCTTGCATTTCAAGTTAGTTACTAAAACTAATTTTCCTGTGAAGAAAATTAGTTTAATTTTCAATCCTTTTTCGGTAATAAATGGCTTAAAAAGTTGAATTTAACAACATGGCTAAATGAAACCTTAAAACTTTGAACGCGATTTTCTCGAAACAGCGAAATGCGACTTATCAACTTTTGCCAAAACATGCTTCAAATACGATGGCGTTTCGTCAAATCACTCTATTTAAAGTTAAATAAACTTGAATTTTATTATGATTCTGGTAGTTTGGTTGAAGTTACAACAGTTGTATCGTAGGCTTAGCCGTAGGAGTATAATAACAGCCACAAGCTTATCGAGCTCATACAAAATCAGTCGTAAATTATAAACTACGATATTTTATTTACTAAAATCGATTTGACCCCACCGCGGCATCATCAGTTAAGTTTAAAAATAATCAGCGTATACTTTAAAACCAAAACCAAAAAATTTATACGAACTATTATAGCAATCAAATTGAAAATAAAATAAATTAATCGGATTCCAATAAAGAGTGATATTGAAGAAAATATTACACTGTATATATAGTTCGGTAAAAACAGCTTTTACCCGGAAAAAATTTATAATGAGATAAAATTTGGCACGATGACTCAGAACCATGTCCTGAGCCACAAAAAAAAATCCCCTTGTTTTGGACATGGGACTTCCCCCTTTTTTGGCCTTTAAAGTCTGCCATCTAGTGTCAAAGAGCCTTTACCATCCAACAGCCAATCCAAAAGTTGTAAAAGTGTCAAATTTGGAATAAAAGTTGGTTTTCAAGTTCAGGTCTAAAAACATTTATTCTGAGATGATGGCGTCATTGCCAAAGTTTTTGAAAAAATGACGTAATAATGGCTTAAATTGTAAAGGAGAGTTAGGTTTTTGGTTCCAAACCAAAAATTGCTCAAATCAAAGTAATGGTGGCATCTGTCACGAGTTTTGATCGTAAATTTGAAAGAGTGTTTGACCAAACGAAACAATGCAAAACTTCTTTTTCATTAGGTATAGCTTTAAACTTGGCAGAATTATAATGTGAATTCAGTCGATTGAAAGTCAAAAACTGTATTGTCAGTAAGGCTGCGTTTACAGACAGGCTTGACAATTAGGTTTTGCTTCTGTTTGTCAAACCTGTCGCGTTTACACATGACAAAAAAAGAGCGTTTTGACGACGAGGAACGAAACCTTACGCATGTGGAAACGATGAAGAGTAGCGAAAACCAGATTTCAAACCTGGTGTTCAAACCTGCTTTTTCTGTAGTTTTGAAACCTGAAAAGCATTAAAAGATGTGCGAAATCAACGTCGCAGGCAAAACAAAAGCACTAACTGCGCTGCAGCGGTATTTGCAGATGTTACCGTATCAAACACTTTAAAACCGAAAACATACAATAAAGATATGTGATCGAGATTTTCGTGTCAAGAGCGTTTACGTAGGAAGTTTGGCAATTCGAGGCGCGAAACCCAGGCATGAAAAGTGCTCGAAAATGAATAGTACAAAATCTGGTTTTACGACGAGAAAACTCGTTTACACACGTTGCTGAAGTTTTATTCCTGATTGCAAAAACCGCTATGTGGAAACGCAGTCTTAACTCTGGTGCAGTAGGCACCGGTGCAGGCAGGGGGGAGATTAGTGGGACCAGTCCCCGCTCCCTCGTTTGAAAGAGCACAATTTCACAAAAATTATCTAAAAGATAAAATATGAAAAAATTACGGTAATTTAACAACGCTCAACTCAAGTGTAATTCTACGCTGTGTTGCAAGTAAGCAACGTCAAAACTTTTGCTTTTTTTGAAAATTTTTTCTAAGGTTATTAGCTTCTCTATATATCACAACAAATTCCAGCCCTCTAGCTTCTATTGTTTCTCAGATATTTGGGCTGAAAAAACGTTTGCACCAAAAAGGCATAGTGAATTATTGTAACGTAACAGTGGAAATGAGCTACCACCAAAAATCAGTTTTGGTAAAAATGATTTAAAAAAGTTATCTATTACGTCACATTAATATAAGAATCGCGCATAAAAAGTTGATTTTATCGAAGCAAGAATTTAGCAAGTTGCCTTTTTGCACCACAGGGAAGAAACAAAACGCGGAAAGTGGGAATGCACGCATAGTCACTGTTGATATTTAATGAAAATGTAAGATCATCGCGTAGGCCGTATCGCGCTGTCGTGGAAAGAATAATGTTTCGTCAGCATACCGCATAGCTTTTGCAAACGAACGCGAACGAGGCAGAAAGTAGCGCGATTTTGCACCAAAAAACGCAATCCATTTGTTTCAAAAATCATCATTTTCCAAAATGTAACAAGTACAATCAGATACCGGCGAGAACTTGGGGCGGCGGAGATCTGACGCATATCAGTACACAAATTAAATGTCACCATAGTGGAATCGTATTTCGACCCTAATAAATTTCCAAAATATTTTATTTGAAAACATACGGAAAAAACACTAATCGCAGAAGTGAAGCAAACCTCTTCTAAGAGAATGATTCTCCGTTTGTCTATTTTGAACGTCAAAATTCATGTTATTTTATAGTGTATTATGTCCGTTTTACCAATCACGCGTATTTATGCTTACGAATATACGCATGTCAATCAATTGCATGCATTTTGCCTGTTTTTCGTTTCTTTTTTGCGTTTACATGAAATAAAATATCAGATGTAGTTGATTTAAACCGCTTTATGTAGGCCTATATCTAGACCAACAGCCTAGTGAGCCCGTTTATTTGAAAAATGACGGAAACAAAATAAAGCTCAAAAAGGTTTTGTTTATTACCAAACGCGTAGCTACGATGTCAGCTTGATCCTTTAATTTTATTTCAGCTGGAGTTGGAGAACGGCGATCGGCTTGTTTGAATTAATCTAACAACTTCAATCTGCGCAATGTTAAATGTTTGAATCAGCAAATAGTACGCTAATTTATTTATAGCAAATCTTTATCGATCAATTTCTATGTCCGCATATTACACCGTATAGCTTTGTTGATTATGAGCAATGTTCTCGTCTATCAGAGCCAGAGTTGTAAGTCGGGCCGGGCTTTTCGGGTCGGGTTCGGGCCGCGTTCGGGCCTAAAGTTGACAATAATTTCGGGCTTAATTCGGGCCTGAGACATACTTTTTGTTTTAGGTGCACAAAACTATAATGAAAATAACTTGGCAATATTGCTAAATTTTTCAGACCTAAGTTAACTTTCGGGTTTTTTCGGTCATGATTTGGGTTTCAAATAAGTTTTCGGGTTCGGGCCGGGTTCGGGCCTGAACTAGTCGGCCAGTTTACAACTCTGATCAGAGCAGCGAATCCTGCGACGTGGCCCAAATTGTGTCGAAGTCTAAAATGAGCGCGCTGATTAGTTGCGAGCAAAAAGTCGCGCAGACGCCGTCCGTCTAATCCCGATCTACACTGTGCGTAAAATCGTGAGCGCAAAAGCTCGTCTTTAGTTTATTTTAAACCGAAATTCGGTAAGCTCGGCGTATCGCTTTACCAGCGTACAAGCAGCCAGTCGTTTTAAACAAACTAAAGATATGTCCGTACCTTCACGATTTTTTGGCCGGGACTCAAAAATCGCTCTGGAAGCATTCTATATGCAGTTTTCGGCGCTAACCAAATTTTGTTCGCGGGCCTGCCATAAAAATAAAAATAAACCCATTGTATTTTGTTATGACCATTTTTCCGAAAACGCCGGGTTCAGATTGGCATTATTTGATTGAGACAACTGCATACAAAGAATTGGTCAGTCACTATTGCATTATTTTTGCAAAATTCTTAGATCCCTATTTCCTACTAACGATAATAATAGCAATACAGTAATCAATTAAACAAAACTTTGTACTGGTAAATTACAATACAGCGCATTTTTTTTCTGTTTGAAGATAGCAAGCAGTTTTTTATGAAACTCAAAGTCTTTTGTCACTTTGATTCGAATAGCTTTTCGAATCAAAGTGACAAAAGACTTTGAGTTTCATAAAAAACGTCCAATTGCTCAGTCGTAGTTTCGCCTTAGGAAAGTTGAAAATTATGCGACTATGATTGCGACACAGAAAATCAAACGTCCGACAGCGGTATTGCCTAGCCTAAACCTGACTCAAACTGCAAACAAATGTGAGAATGGGTTTTTCTTGCGAACTATACGATTCGAAATCTTTGGTATCAAACATTTAAAACTTAAAAACATGCGGTCACAACAAAGCGAGCCGTATATTTTGACCAGAAAAAAAAAAGCGGAGCGGTAGCTCGGAGGCAGTGCATCAAGCTATAGTGATCGAAAGGTTGTTGGCCTATAGTTCGATTCTCGAACTGGCAATGCGTCATTGTGTTCTTGGGAAAGACATTTTACGCGTATTTCTCAGTCATATCAAAGCAACCTACTCGTTGTGGTGGTCCAGCCTGACAAAAGACTTAAAAAAAAAAAGTGGTGCTTTGCGTTGGTGTGGTTAGACAGACGCAGAGTGCCTAGTTCTTGCGAACAAACAAACTTGAAAAAAACAAAACGGGTTGTTCCAATTTGATTTTTACTTGATAACGAGTTACAACAAATCGAGTTTTAAAGATATTAAAAAACCAAACATTTAGATTCTTTTGTAAATTTCAAAGTACCGGTATTTTGGTCGTTAGACACGCAAATACGCAAAATCTAAAGAGTTAATTTTTGTCGTTATTTTTCCAATTTAAGTTTCTAAGACTTGATTAACAATTATATGTAAAAAGTAGCTATTTTTTTCTACTTCAAACAAAGCATTCTAGCAAATCGTTACTTTTAACCGACTTTGTTGCAAACGTTAAGAATAATTCTGTCAAAAGTATTTTAAAATCGTATAATTCCTTTGTCTTGAATAAATTTTTTACCTTAAATATCGTTACACTTGTTTAACATTATAATTTTTTTTATAAATTTCCGTGTTTTGATGCGTGTCTTTTTTGTTAAAATATCTTAAATTCTTTCGCCTGGTTTGTTTTGAAGTGAATACATTCCTTGAAAAAAGGTAATTTTTAACAAATTTAACCAAACGATCTACTTAAACCTTAAATTTTATCAAGATTTGGAAGAAAATATTCTACTCGTAAAATGTTAAAATTTCTTTGTCTTTAAGGAAGTCAATGAGTTAAACAAATGTTTATTACTTTTAATCAAAAAGTCTATACTTCTTTGTTTACGTAGCAAAGATTTTCTAAAAAGTATTAAAAATCTTACATTTCTTCATTTTACGATGAGGTTTTTAGGTAAAAATAAACTTATTTCTACTCTGAAACAAAAAAAGAACTTACCCGAAAATTTAAATTTTTTATCAATGCTTTAGTTTTACACTGATCTTTTTGCTAAAATACCTTAAAATTTTATTCAACTTCTCTGTGCTGTGTTCAACTTTTACTGTAAAACGACAACCTTTGCAAAGATTTTGCAGAAATATTAATTTAAAAGTTGTCAAACGATTTTCATTTTTAGGGTAGAATTATTGTTTTAAACAAAGAAATCGTAAAACTTCAATTATTTTTTCACAAAAACTATCTCTATGTTAACAAGATTACTCAAAAACTTTGTGAGATCTTATCTAGTGCAAAGAAGTTGTTGAGTTTGAAATAGCTTTGAACAAATTATCTCTATGCAAAGAAGAAAAAAGACATTTATAAACTCGCATTTTCTTGAGGTTTATCTAAATAACCGAAACTTTAGCTAAAATTTTATTGAAATATTCGTGTTAACTTGTTGGTAATGTTGTAAAATACCTTAATAATTTACCTTGAATTCTTATTTGAAAACAATACTTTTCATAATTATTCCAGCAGAATCGTTCAAAATTATGCCTCTTTTCGTGATCTCGGTTATAAATTTTCTAGAAAATAATTTTTTCTTTGTACTTTAAATCAAAATTTTCCTAATCACTTAAGATATTTCACTAATTTTCTTTTTTGCATAGAGGTAATTTGTTAAAAGATATCTCAAACTCAACAACTTTTTTGTACTGAATAAGATCTTACAAAGTTTTTGAGTAATCTTGTTTACATAGAGATAGTTTTTGTGAAAAAATAATTGAAGTTTTACGATTTCTTTGTTAAAAACAATAATTCTACCCTAAAAATGAAAATCGTTTGACAACCTTTAAATTAATATTTCTGTAAAATCTTAGATTTTAGATACTTTATATTGTTTTATAAGGATAAATTCAAGAAACTATCTTAAAAGTTTAAAATTTCTTTGTCTTGAGCGAAAACCGTAACGGAAAAACCAATAGAGTTTGTCTAAAATCTTAAATATTTTAAGTTCTTAGTTAACATAAAAATAGCTTCATTAAAACATTCTAAGTCTTACAATTTCTTTGACTTGAAAAGTAAATTTATCTTACACATCAACAACTTGCTTAAAATTTTAACTTTGTTTAGAGTATTTTTTGTTTACATAAAGCTATTTTTATAAAAATGATTACAATGTTACGTTTCTTTATCTTGAAGATTACTCTGACCTTAAAAAGTTGGTCAAAAGTATTAAAAACCTTACAATTTCTTTGCTTTGAATAAAAATTTCATCTAAAAATCGAAAACTTACTGAAAACCTTATGTTTTCAAATGACCTTGTTCATATAGAGATAGTTTTGTGAAAAAATAGTTCAAGTCTTACGATTTCCTGGTTTAAAACAATAATTTTACCTTAAAATGAATATCATTCAATAACGTTTAATAAAAATTTCTCTAAAATCTTGTTGTTGTTTTTTTTTTATTACGTAATATTGTTTTCATAGGAATGAATAAGTTCACCAAAATCTCTTCAATCCTTGTAATTTCTTTGCCTTGAGTGAAAATTGTTACGTCAATAATCGAAACTCTTGCCTGAAAGTTAAATAGTTTTATTTTTCGCTTTTAATAGAACACCGCTGCAGGGGCAGGTTTGAAAAAATAGAGCGCCACTTTCTAATTGAACACCACCTCTAATAGATCGCCACTCTGAAATTCGTTGTGCTAATTAATAATCAAATGGTTTTCTATATCACATTATAATAATTGCCCAATAATAGTTTACCGGAGCAACTCCAGCACAAAAATGTCAAGGACGGCTACACAGCGGCGTATCACTTGATTTTCAACAGAGAATTTTTGATTACTTACCAGTAAATGTGTTACGTCAATGTTTTTTCTTCTTTCTTAGATGTTAGATATTAACTGAGTTAGCCGTTTTTGTTTTCGTTTGCTTCAGTAATTAAAGTTATCTTCTGAAATTCTGACCAGATAGCCGAAAAATAGAGCGCTTTCTCTAATTCAACACCACCTCCAACGGAACGCCACTTTAGGAAAAGGGCTGACAAATAGAGCGCCATGGCACTCAAATAGAGGTTTTACAGTATATTTCGTTTTTTAGGAATAAATTCAATAAAATATAACGAAACTTTACGATTTCTTTGTCTTGAGTGAAAGTTACAACGAAAAATAGTCCAAAAAAACTTATCTGAAACTTGAACTTTTTACAAACTTCGTCTACATGTCAGAACGAGGACTTCTTTTTGGAGTGGTAGAAAGAACGATCAAATTTCTGTAAAAACAGCCTTAGGTTTTCTTTTTCTTCGGGAACAAAGGAGCTGTGAAGCAACCTTTGAAGGATCTAAGAGTCGAACAGCTCCACGAAATCAATAAAGATTTTACAGTAGATTTAATTAAGAAAATTCTAGATTTAATTGAGACGCCTTTAATGATGCGAGTTTCTAACCTCGGACAAATAACTTTTGCTCCTTCAATCTGAAATCGAAGACGTCTGAGACGCTTCAGGTGTTTTGTTTACAAAGATTGTGGAAGAAACACGTTTAAAAGCGCTCCAGAGATGTCAGAAGCTAGCGTACGAGGCCATCTACCGTAATTATGCAACGCTTAACGAACGTACATACTGTATATGTCGCTAATTTGAGAATTCCCTTAAACTTCGTACACAAGTTCGGGTTTGTCAAGGATTAATAGTTCAAAGAGTGCTTTATTGCTTAGAAAAGTTTTAAATAAAATAGACACAAACTATAATAAACAAAACTAACAGCATCTGGAGATTCCTCAAAACTTCTACTTCGAATGTGCCAAAAACCATAAAAGTGCATTCAAGCCGAGCTTTTCCCTGCTAAGCAAAGCACCGGGATAAGCCCGAAATGCATTCTCACCCAACTTGGACTTTCTACGTCTTGCCGTTTTCAAGATATTGTAGTTCAAGTTAACAATTTTTTTTCTTACTTCAGTATTGCCATCTTGTCAGTATCATGACAGAAGATTGACTTTTGAACAGTTGGCTTGAATTTACTTGGAAAGTAGCTAATTTACAATTCTGACCCTTTATTTCGTTTTGACAACAATAGTGCCGAAAACGTAAAATAACAGCTCCAAGCATGCTGTAACTTTATGAAATTTGGTTTGAAGCTGGCAACCCTGGTAAAATTTCTAAAGAGAAAAGACCTTTCTAAGGGAAAATCTAAACTGTCATACCTTGGGAACGGAAGGTTGCAAAAAGCTCAAATTTGGTGAAGTTCTTCTTCAGATTTGTTAGATTTTTTTTTTTTAGAGAAAACCGAGCAAAAACACTTCCGACCTGAGTACCCTTTTAAGTAAAACAGATATATGTCACAGCTTGCAATAAACTAAAAATAACCTTAAATGGAGATTTTCCCCCAAGCATCTTGAAACAAGTTCGGACGTGTAGAAGATTAAACGTACTGAGGTCAGTTTAGTGATTGTACAAGTTTTGAAAACAGATGTCACACTACAATAAACCGTGTCTTTGGATTCACCTAAACAACATACCTAGGATTAATTTATTAAATTAGAGCTTACGATAAGTCTTACTAATATGCTATAAAGATTCAAAGGTTTGAGCTGAGTATACACCTTTTATACGTTTCCAAATTACTGCCTGGAAAAATATTTGAAGTCGATGTTATTGATTTTGAGAAAGGTGTTTCAGACTTTTAATCTTGGTCGGTTGAGGGTTTGAAGGTTGTTGTTCTGCTGGGGATTGAACCGCTTGCCATGGGCATTGAACCGGTACTGCGTGCTTGTTTGAGTTCGTTATTCGCAATTTTTTGATGGTTTTGCGTAAATGATGATTTTTTTCCTGAGGAGAATGAAATAGAACATGACACCGGCGGTTCAGGGTCTGGCTTTCTTTTAAACTTTCTGTTACATTTTTTCGCACTCGAATTTCAAAACCTATTTATGTACTTCTTTTTTGAGACGTAGTAAATAGCCATTTCGCGTAAACGTTTTCTGACAATAGGTACATACGTTCATTTTGATAGTATGACTAGAACCAGAGGTGGAGTCCTCGAGGACGTCCTTGGCCTCGAGGACGTCCTCGAGGACACATTTTGAAGTCCTTGGCCTTGGCCTCGAAGCCTCAAGTCCTTGGCCTTGGCCTCGAAGCCTTAGGTCCTCGAAAATTGGCCTGTCCTCGGCTCGAGGACAGCACTATTTTTGAACCGTTGAAATTTTTTTGGAAAACGCCAGAATCCTCGCGGAAAATTTGTAAACACCTTTTTTATTATGCGCAATTGGAGCATAGGCTTAGCCAAGCGGGCCTCCCCCCCAATTGAAATTTCACCAATGACAAAAATGTGGCAAAAAGCCTATTGTTTCTTCAGTTTCAATTTCTCTTCAGCGTTTTTCGTTTACACCAGTAGCGAACAACAATATATTGAAGACCAGGGGCCCCGGGACCCCCTCAAATCAATTTTTGCCAGCCAATTTAAACGTAAACCTGGAAAAAATGGATAGTTTTCGTCCTAAAAGTTGCTATCTCAGGATCACATCTAGCCTTTTTATGAACGTAATGCATTAACCAAGGCCGGATTTACCACAATATGGCGCAGAACCAGCTAAGGGCCCTGCGCTCAAATTTTAAGACTTTTTATGGGTTTCACCTACATTTGGCAGAAAGATGTTGCGAAAATCTCCAAAGTGCCAGGGGCCCAGCGCGATGGAAATCCGGATCGGCAATAACATGGCCAGTAGTGTAGCCGGGGCGAGGGGGCTATAGCCCCCCCCCCCCCCCCATTGGCCTGTCAAACAAAATGCAGAATAAGAAAAAAACCACGTTTTTAGCTCTTCTGAGACTGTCTTTTGTGCTGGAATTGACTTAAAAGTAATTTACAGCATTTTTTGAAACATATATTCAGAGGGGGGGCTAATTCGTCAAAAATTAAAGTCACTAATCAATGAAAATTTTAAAAAATGCCCAAAAATAAGCAATCAAAATAAGCAATAAAATCGCCAAAGATAGGTTTTATCAACAAATATACAATAAACTCAGGAATAAAGGGGGGCTACTCAGTGTTAGTTAATTACCAATCACTTCTCTCAAATGTCTTTCCATTAGCCCCCCCCAATTATTTTTCTTTATAAAATACAGACGAAATAGATTACTTCGTGTGAGTTTTATTGAATAATAGGATTTTATGATTTACCAGCATGTAAACACGAGAACTGCAATGCTATCATTAGCCACTTCCCACATAGCCCGATAATGCAACCAGTTGAGTTATGTTGCGCTGGCAATTTCTATGCCACGTTTTAAAAGCATTATTTTTTATTAAAATAGCTCTAAAATTAAGTTATATTTGCAAAAAAATGCAAAATTTGCGAGCGCTGGGGGCTCCACCCCCAAACCCCTGTGCCTCCGGCAGCTGGGTGCTTTGACCCCAGACCCCCAAACCAGCCCCCCCCCCATTGCGAATTTTTGGCTACGCGCCTGACACATGGTTAGTAAGCGAAACTACCCATCTATTGTTCTATTTTTTAATAACAATTCATAAATTCACCTCCACCTCGCCAGTTTTAACGCACAAAATAGGCTACTTTAAAAAAAAATCAGCCATGGAAAATGCTGATAGAACAAATCGTTGAACTTCAGTGGAGGGAGCCTGGGCCCCCTAGCCTAACGTACACTTCTATAACTGGTTATTTTCATGACAAAACAAAAATCTCTAAGGAAAATCTTCGAGTGGGTTTTCCTCTACTGCTAAAATGTTGCACGAGTCAATGCACCTTACTTCCCCCTACCTGGAGCAAATCACGTACAATTAAACTTTAACACCAAAATGCAAGATGTTAAACGTGTTTTGAACTTAAATAGCAACTAGAGGGAGGATTAAACAATTTGATTTTTTAAATTGGCTTTCAAATGTCAAAAATTTGGTGCTTTCAAATGGTTCTAAACATGTGCGAAGTGTGATTCAATGGCATTAAAATAGCTTTTTTTTCCAAAAAATCACAAAAAACCGCCCAACAGCTGGAGGCTTCGCCCCCAGACCCCCGTCTATGATACGTTTGAGTTACACTGGCTTTCTCAGAACGTCTCCAAAGTTACGTATTTGCACTTTTCAACTACATTAGTTGAGGCCCGCTCCCTTTGCAAAATCCTGGTTAAGTGAAAAACAGGCAAATTTTTGATGACGTCATTGCATGTGATTTGTGGTTTAAGCCTCCCCAATCAAAAATTCTGGCTACGCCTATAAATTAGAGATTGCCTGAAAAACTTTTTTTAAGATGTTTTTTTTTTGGAAAACCCTTGCGGCTGTGTCCTTGGTCCTTGGCCTCGAGCATTCCTGTCCTTGGCCTCGAGAGAGTCTGTCCTCGGAAAGGCTGTCCTTGGCCTTGGCCTCGGATTTTTTTGTGTCCTTGGCCTTGGCCTCGAGCCTTGTGTCCTCGACTCCACCTCTGACTAGAACCTTAAAACTCTGCAGTATCAACAGCGGCTAACAAACTTGCTAGTTCTTATGATCCGAGGTGATAAATAAAACAATGTTTGCAAATTTTAATTCGATTGAAACTGATTGAAAAGGTTTTTTAAAAGCAAATTGTGACAGCAAGCCAGTGGCCACCGGTCCAAGGTTTGATGACGTAACGTTTAATGCTGTAGCCTCGAGCTATGTCACGAATTTTTTCCCCAAACAAAGTCGCAACAGTTAGCAGAGTTGTAAATTGTAATATTTTAAGGCAAAAGATATCGCCTTTCTTTCGACTCGCAAATATTCTAGCCGTCACTGTTGCAATATTTTGATGCAAAAGTTAAAGAATAATTTCGCCCTTATCTTGCTGAACCATAACTCCTCAGTTATTCAAACTCCAGAATTAATGTGAAACCACATATTTTTTACATTATCGACTTAATATTTTATATTTCGCTTTGTTTTCATAAATTTTACTTTTTTTTAGATTGGAAGAAGGTGATTTGATTCTCAAGCAAGCCTTACAAACTTTAAACTTTACCTAATCACCTGCGGTGATTCGATTCTCAGGCTAGCCTTACAAATTTCAAACTTTAACTAATCACCTGCAGTGCTGAAACAAAGAGCTGATCTTTTCATAACCCTTGCGCCATTGCGTTGATCGAATACGAAACAAAAGCCTTATTACTAATTGTGCCATGCTAGCAAAAGTCGCTGTCAAACACACGTGTATTTTGCCAAGTCCAGTCGTGTCAAGGTTGTGCGATTAAAATACAATGACGTCATACCGTTGCGCCACTACCTCCATAGAACAGTTCTAATATATCACACTACGATTACGTCATTGCTATTATTATCGCGCTCACGTTTATGACAGCATGGTCGTAATATTGCGCTGTATACCCGTAACTCAGTGTCAAGAAAATACTTTAATTCGATCCCGTTGAACATTCCAAAAAATACGTTCTCGTAGGCACTTTCCCTGGTGAATCACCACCGCTTGCGTATAAATTCTAAAATAAATCTTCCAGTTTTACTTCGTTCTAGAGAAGATATACATAAACAAAAAAAAGTCTTGGTCTTTGATTTACCTTAGTTGAATGTATTAGAGTCTTAATATTCAGGAACATGGTTCGGTTCCCAGATAGGTCTCACAACTTTAAGAAATCTTACGAATTTTAAACAAAGCATTGGTTAGCTCTTGTTGGTTCGAACCTTAGGTAAAACACTCTTCTACTCTTGACCAAGTTCTAGGTTCGATTCTTAGGGTTATAGACCTAGGGTTAGACTCTACCTAGTTCGATTCTTTGGGTTACCGACCTAGAGTTGGACTCTACCTAGTTCGATTCTTAGGGTTACCGACCTAGGGTTAGACTGTACCTAGTTCGATTCTTAGGGTTACCGACCTAGGGTTAGACTGTACCTAGTTCGATTCTTAGGGTTACCGACCTAGGGTTAGACTGTACCTAGTTCGATTCTTAGGGTTACCGACCTAGGGTTAGACTGTACCTAGTTCGATTCTTAGGGTTACCGACCTAGGGTTAGACTCTACCAAGTTCGATTCTTAGGGTTACCAACCTAGGGTTAGACTCTACCAAGTTCGCCGGCAACCACAAGTTTCTGCAACCATAATTTTCTGCAACCATAATTTTCTGCAACCATTATTTTGCAACCATAATTTCTGCAACCTTACTCTTGCAACCATAATTTTGCAACCATAATTGATCTCTTTTGGAGCATATAATACTACTGCTAGTGTACATGACTAAGCTAATAACATAACCCGGCCTCCCCACTAATCTCTTAAAATAACAACCTGACTCGGACTCATCAACAAACTGCAGGGCGCCAATTAGAAAGAATCTCGCAAACTAATACATCTTCACTACATCTAAACAAACCAGCTGATTTAAATTAAATTAACTCATTCTAGTAAAGTGAGAGTCTATGACGTAACCAAACCATTATCAGCATTCGTAAAATCAAGTCTTCGGTATGTCAAATCTGCGTAATTGGGATCATATTTGGATTTTTGGATGTTGAACACAAAATTAGCAATAACCACATCGGCGGATTCTACACTTGTGACTTTGTTAAACCCACAGCTCTTGACCGCACTTTTCTTAACTGTAAATCGTTTCATCCAGCTCACATTTTCAAATCCATTATCTTCAGTGAAGCAGTTTGCCTAAGACGAATTAATGAAAACCAATCTGATTATTTGGCAAGCTCAGAAAGATTAAAGCAAAAGTGCATCCACTCTAGTTTAATTCCATTTATCTTTTTTTTTACGTCGAAGACGTAAGGAAGGCGCAAAAAAAACGGATCCGGTACATTTCCCAAAAAAAACGGATCCGGTACATTTCCAGAAAGTAAATTTTCTCAAAATACACTTGCCCGAAAGTACATTTTCGGAATGTACATTTTCCTGAACGTACACTTTCCAGAAATTATACATTTCCATGAACTTACACTTGCCTGAAATTACATTTCCATGAACTTACAGTTGCCTGAAATTACATTTTCCTAAACGTGCACTTGCGAGAAATTACATTAGCCCTAATGTACATTTGGCCAAATGAACATTCCACAAAAAATATTTTCAAGAATTGACACATGCCAGAATGTAGATTTGGCCAAACGAACATTTTTCCAAAAACTTAGTTTCCAGAATTTACACTTGTCAGAATTTACGTTTGGTCGAAATCACATTTCTCCAAAAGCTTA
The DNA here is from genome assembly GCA_963965965.1 of Trididemnum nubilum. NCBI lineage: Eukaryota > Metazoa > Chordata > Ascidiacea > Aplousobranchia > Didemnidae > Trididemnum > Trididemnum nubilum. The sequence continues at coordinate 4,129,823 of OZ014480.1, forward strand.
TTTTCCAGAAATTGCATTTTCGGAAACTATTTTCCATTCGAAAAATTATACTATGTTTCGGATACTTGTTTCCAATAAACAGAACAAACTTCTAGTTAAAGTCAAAAATCTTGACAATAACAATTAGGTTACCGAAAAAGAGATACAGTATAACCTGGCTTATTAGTCAATTTGCCATTATAAACTTTGCTTCAAGCGTAATGAAAATTAGCAATTAAAAATCGGTGCAAGCATGTTCACTGAGGTAAAGCAAGTTTATTTTAATCCAGGTTACACTGTTTTTAGAAGAGCCAATAAATTTTGAGTTGAGGCTGGCTGTTCTTAATTTTTCGCCAATTTGCAGCTTTGTATGTTCTTAATTATAGTCCTGAAACTTTGAGAAGTTAAGTTCATATTAATTTTAACAACCATGTTTTTGAAGCCTTTTTGGTGTTTAACCATTAAACACCACTGTGGGTCTCCTGGGATCCGATCAAACTTTTCTTCTCCCATATCTCCCAGAGTGTTTAACTCCGATTTGCGTAACTCACAGTTTTTATAAAGCATGCACTTCTCTACCGTTGCACATTGATAGCTTTAACTTTTTTTTACATAGTTTAATAGTTATTGAAATTTGAAGCAAAACTCTTATAAGGTCTCTAAAGACCCACACTAGATAATAGTGTAATTTGTTTGTAAATAAGAACTTTTTTAATAAAAATTAGTTTTCAAAGTATCACAAATGATAAAGTTAAGTCAAATTATAAATAGTACTTACGCCAGAGGTGGAGTCGAGGACACAAGGCTCGAGGCCAAGGCCAAGGACACAAAAAAAATCCGAGGCCAAGGCCAAGGACAGCCTTTCCGAGAACAGACACTCTCGAGGCCAAGGACAGAAATGCTCGAGGCCAAGGCCAAGGACACAAGCGCAAGTGCTCTCCAAAAAAAAAGGGTCTTCACAAAAATTTTTCAGGCGATCTCCAAAATAAAAAATAAAAAAGGTCTTCACAAAAATTTTTCAGGCGATCTCCACAAAAAAACGTTTTCCAAAAAATGTTTCAAGCGCTTCACAAAATTTTAACAATTCAAAAAATAGTGCTGTCCTCGAGCCGAGGACAGGCCAATTTTCGAGGACTTGAGGCCTCGAAGCCAAGGCCAAGGACTTCAAAATGTGTCCTCGAGGCCAAGGACGTCCTCGAGGACTCCAACTCTGACTTAAGCTACTGTCAGTATCTTTCAGTATTCATGCAAGTTTCGTATAATTTTTAAAAATCTTCAGCAAAATGGCAAGAAGGTTTTTGAATGCAGCAAAACCTACAACATTTTTAGCGGCTTGGTCAGATTTAGAGGACGGCATTTTGGACAATGGCAGTAGCGTTGTAAGCGAGGATTCTAAACACGACCTACTGTCAGCTGGAGATGATGATGATGAGACTAACGATAATATGAATAATCTATCTCCTGTAAACAGCCCAGGTGCACGGACGAGTGCAGAAGATGAAATTAGTGATGGCAGCGAGGAAGATAGTGACAGTGATGATTCTACGAAAAGCAGTGACGCTGTGACCATAGTGCATTTAGGGGAAGAAATGGTCAGATGTGGGCTGCCACATGTCCTCCATCATCAAGAATACGTGCATGTAATACTAGACACATCAGAGAAGGACCAGTCAAAAATGCTGAAAGGCATCAAAAATGAAGTAGATACTTTTAAATGCTTTCTTGATGAAGATATGCTAAAGCAGGTTGTCAAGCGTACAACCAATCAAGCAAGACGAGACGTGACAGCAAAGAGTAAAAATTTGGACGAGAGGGCACCAGTTGACTTGTGCGAAATCAGGGGTATTGTTGGTCTACTGTACCTCTTTGGTGTGTATCGTTCTCAACACGAATTGTTTTCGCTCGTTGTGGTCATCTGGTCCAACCGGATGGGCTATATTTCCTGCTTCTTTCGGCCGTAATCGTTGTGAGCAGCTTACAGCAAACCTATGGTTTGACAGTCGTGAAGATCGCTACACAGATGACAACTTTGCTCCATTTCGACGTATGTGAAAACAGTTTATTGAAAAGTGTAGAAAATGTTGTGTTGTGAGTGCATTTGCAACCGTAGATGAAAAATTCATATCATTTTGAGGTCGCTGTAGTTTCAAACAGTACATGCCCAACAACCAGACAAGTATGGAATGAAGTTGCTTTTGTTGTGTGACTGTCTCACTGGCTGCATATTCAATGGAAAGCCATATCTTGGGCGACAAAGAAATCAGAGAATTGAATCTCCAGCCAGTAGAGCTCTGCAGGTCATTGAGGCACATAGACTTTTCCACCTCGTTACGGTGATAGTTCATGGAAAAGCTATGCATTGTAGGTCTAATTGCCGAGCTATGTAATTCTATGCCTACTGTGCCATAATAAGCCAATTATATGTCATACTATGCCAACTAACCTACGGTGCCCACTTTGGCCTACTATGCCTGTTGTGCCATAATAAGCCTACTGTATGCCATACTATGCCTACCAGGGTGCCATGTTATGCCTACAATGTCATACTAAAGCTGCAGCACCTACTGTGGCACACTATGCTTAGTAATACTATGCCTATTTTCCATAACAAGCCTCCTGTATGTCATAATCTGCCTACTAAGGTGTAATGCTATCCCTACTATAATATACTACGCTGCAGTGCCTACTGTGGGATACTGTGCAATAATAAGCCAACTATGCCTACTGTGCCATAGTAAGCTACAGTGCCTACTGTGACATGCTATGCTTACTATGGTGCCATAACAAGTCTACTTCATGTTACACTATGCCTACAATGCCATACTAAGCCTACTATGACATAGTACTCCTACTAACCTATGATGCCAAAAGCCCACTACAGTATATTGTTGTTGTAGCGCATATTTATCCTCCAGTCACCACACAGCATCAGACGCTAACTTATTGGACGATCCGCACATTTTTTATTGCAGTGACTACTTCGTGATTGGAGAAATCCGCACCTGCTTAAGGAGTTTCCGATGATCCAACGTTCCTGCAGATTTCTTCAAATTCTTGCCCACCGAATTTGCTGCTTGTTCAAAGCCACCAACCAGAGATAATTATCGTAAAACGTCTTATCCAAGGACGCAACGACGTGACCAGGGTGCGGGTTGAACCCAGATCATTCAATCAAGGTCGTCGTAAACAATACGCCTTTACCCATTTGGCCAAGCTACCAACTATACTACACTCGAATGCTATAGACTTGTTATCTCTACAATGTCATACTACGCCTACTATAACTTACTAAGCTGTAGCGCCTACTGTGGGATACTATGCCTACTGTGCCATAATAAGCCAACTATATGTCATATTCTGATGTTGTACTATGCCTACTAAGCTACAGTGCCCACTGTAGCATATTATGCCTACTGTGCCATAATCAGCATACTATGTCTATTGTGCCATAACATGCCTCCTATATGCCATACTCTGCCTAATAAGGTGTCCTGCTATCCCAACTAAGTATACTTACCTCCAGTGCCTACTGTGCCATATTAAGCCAACTATGCCACAGAGCCTACTGTGACATGCTATGCCTACTAGGGTGCCATAATAAGCCTACTTCATGTCATACTATGCCTAAAATGCCATACTAAGCCTCCTATGACATACTACGCCTACTGTGGTATACTATGCCTAATGTGCCATAAGGCTACTACTGTACATGCCACACTATACTCGCATGCTATACTATGTCTACAATGCCATACTACGTTTGCTATGATATACTAACCTCCAGTGCCTACTGTGCCATATAAAGCCAATTATGCCACAGTGCCTACTGTGACATACTATGCCTACTAGAGTGCCATAATAAGCCTACTTTATGGGTGTCACGCTACGTGTACAGGCGTGTCATGCTAAACCTATTAGAGTGTCATGCTATGCCTACAAGAATGTCGTGCTAAACCTATTAGAGTATCACGCTATGCTTACAATGCTGTGCTAAGCTGCGGCACCCACTGTGGCATGCTATATGCCATACTAAGTCCACACTACCATACTATGCCTATCGTGCCATACTAAGCCTACTACACGCTATACCATAAACAAAACCATAATTATTTACCTATACAGGGTAAAACAAATCCACTCCGGAAACCAGCTTTGCAATTCATAGACTGGAGTCGCGGGGAAGTCGCATTTTGCACTTTTTAGCAGAAACTAGAGTGCCATTGTCTAAATATCGGATTGGAGTGCTATCCTAACGTTAACATTGATCCATCAATATTCTTAGCCAACCGCTAATATTTTCTATCAATTTTTCCACCCAATGCCAACATGCAATAATCAACCTTCCTATACCAATGCTTAAATTCATCAATTAATTTTCCTAGTCTACTTCTAACATTTTTATATTCAATTTTCCTAGTCAAGTGTTAACAATTGTCAATCAATTTTCCCAGCCTAATGCTAGCGTTCATCAATTAATTTTTCCAGTTAAGAGCTAACGGTTGTCAATCAAATTTCCTAGCCTAATGCTAATATTTATACATCAATTTACTTAGTCTAATGCCAACAGCCAATAATCTACCTTCTCATGCCAATGCTTACAATTAATTTTTGTTGTCTAATGCTGACATTTATCAGTTAATTTTCCTACTCCACAGCTAACTTTATCAAACAATTTTCCTTGTCCACAGCTAACTTTATCAAACAATTTTCCTAGTCTAATAATGGTAATATTAATCAGTTTTCCTACTCTAAAGTAATATTATCAATTAATTTTCCAAGCTTAATGCTTACATTTATCAATGAATTTCCTAATCTAATGCTAACATTCATCAATCAATTATCAATGCTAACCTTTATCCATCAATTTTCCTAGCCTAGCATAATGGTACGGTAACATTTATCAATCAATTTTCCGAGTCTAATACTAACCATTTTAATGCTAATCTTTAGCATCAATTTTCCTAAACTAGCGCAATGCTACAGTAACATTTATCCATCCATTTTCTTAGCCTAATACTGTACCAATATTTACCAATCAATTTTGCTGGCCTAGCTTAATGCCAATACTTAGCACTCAATTTTTCTAGTCTAATAATTGTAATATTAATCAGTTTTCCTACTCTAATGTAATATTATCAATCAATTTTCCAAGCTTAATGCTTACATTTATCAATGAATTTCCTAATCTAATACTAACATTCATCAATCAATTATCAGAGGTGGAGTCCTCGAGGACGTCCTTGGCCTCGAGGACGTCCTCGAGGACACATTTTGAAGTCCTTGGCCTCGAAGGTCAAGTCCTTGGCCTTGGCCTCGAGGCCTCAAGTTCTCGAAAATTGGCCTGTCCTCGGCTCGAGGACAGCACTATTTTCTGGAATGTTAAAATTTTGTGGAGTGCTTGAAAAATTTTTTGGAAAACGTTTTTTAGTGGAGATCGCTTGAAAAATTTTTGTGAAGACCTTTTTTTTTTTTTGGAGAGCACTTGCGCTTTGTGTCCTTGGTCCTTGGCCTTGGCCTCGAGCATTCCTGTCCTTGGCCTCGAGAGTGTCTGTCCTCGGAAAGGCTGTCCTTGGCCTTGGCCTTGGCCTCGGATTTTTTTTGTGTCCTTGGCCTTGGCCTCGAGCCTTGTGTCCTCGACTCCACCTCTGTCAATTATCAATGCTAACCTTTATCCATCAATTTTCCGAGCCTAGCATAATGCTACGGTAACATTTATCAATCAATTTTCCTAGTCTACTGCCAACATTCATCAATTAATTTTCCAAGTCTAATGCCAACATCCAATAAAATAACCTTCTTATACCAATGCTTACATTCATCAATCAATTTTCCTAGTCTAATGCTAACCTTTATCAATCGATTTTCTTAGCCTAATATCCATTCAATTCGTTTAATCGTCGGTCCCCAAAGTTCCATCTTTGACAAATGGTGATTTGATTAATTCAAATTCAGCAAAAAACAACAAAAGAATTAAAGAAAGTCGTTTGCGGGGAATTTTTACGTAGAACAACATGTTTTTCAGAGGTGGACAAAGTAGTCGAAAAATCTACTTAAGTAGAAGTATTGTTACTTACTCAAAAATGCCTTTCAAGTAAAAGTGGAAGTATGGCGAAGCATTTCCACTTAAGTAAAAGTAGGAAAGTAGTCAAAATTAATTCTACTTAAGTAATGAAAGTAGAAAGTAATTTCGAATTTCACGTGTTTGTTTATTCTTCGAAGGTTTGCTGTTGTGACGCTTACGATCAGTGTTCAAGCAAAGCCATACTTACGGTAGCATATCAAAAAATCAAAGTTTTATTATTCTCTTGAAATTACACCGAAGCGTGTTACGAATACGATTTAGTAGGGACTCTGGGCTCATCTCCGCGACTGGACAACACAGCTTGCGAAGAAATGTCGCAGCGATTGCGAGTCGTTAGCAACGCTGTTCGTTAACCGGCTAGGGAATTGAACTCCAGACGGGCCGCAGCAAACGCAACGCCGTTAACCGCTAATCTTTTTCGTATGAACCAGGAGTAACGCGCATGTCTAGTTTGTCTACTGTACCATGCTAATCAGGGTTCGGTATGTTTTTTTTTTAGTGAGACTGAGTCAACACCTGGTATTTGATGCAACGCAAAAACACACTACCCTAGATGACCTGTAAATGAATCGTCGTAACTATTCAATAAGTTTCGTAGTACTGTACAGTAAAACAAACTCGATACGTACTTATTGTACACGTTGTGAGGTGGAATAATGTGCAACTACCTAACGGTCGAGTTCAACAATCCATTTAAACTTTTATTGGATTAAACCTGCTATGTACAATATGAAGTAAGCCAATCAGCAGGTCACCACAGATTCGTAACATCTAATTCGTACAAATCTTCACCCGGGTATACGATATACCAATTGGTATGCGAAACGGTAATTATGGTACTCGGTATACAGAGGGTATACGAAACAAAACTGCGATCTCCAAAAAAAAAAAAAAAAAGAAAATGGTCTCCACTTACATTCGGGCTAGATTCGGTCTAATTTCGCCCAAATCTAAGCATGAAAAATTGGATCTACAAAAAAAGTCTACACCGCTTACACGGGCTAGAATTTTTTGTGGAGTATACAAAGTTTTCGAAAATCGTAAAAGGTATACCACGTAAAAAAAGGTTGAAGAGCACTGATCTAAACAATGCATTACTCTGCTCGGATGGCTAATTGTATAGCTCGCATGCCTCTAGAGCGGTAAATGACAGTCACGCAAATGACAGTAGGCTGCTAAGATAGTTTAAATACAGGCTAGTCTAAATCTTATAATTTATCAATGCTGGTACTACGGTAGTAGCCCAAACGCTTACTGGTGTATACTGGCAGCCAGTGGCGGATTTAGGAGGGGGGATGGGGGGGATGCATCCCCCCCCACCAGCCTAAAAGTAACGATTTTGGCCGAAAAATCAGCCTCTATTTCGAATAATTCGGCTCCATTTTGGGATGCATCCCCCCCACCAGCCCAAACTTAACGAATCTGGCCGAAAACTCACTCTCAATTTCTGTGAAGACCTTTTTTTTTTTTTTTTTTTTGTAGACCACCTGATTTTGGGCGAAAAAAACGTTTGAATTTCCGATTTCGGCCGAAAAATCACTCTCAATTTCGGTGAAGACCTTTTTTTTTTTTTTTGGAGACCACCTGATTTTGGGCGAAAAAAACGTTTGAATTTCCGATTTCGGCCGAAAAATCACTCTCAATTTCGGTGAAGACCTTTTTTTTTTTTCTTTGGAGACCACCTGATTTTGGGTGAAAAAAACGTTTAAATTTCCGATTTCGGCCGAAAAATCACTCTCAATTTCGGTGAAGACCTTTTTTTTTTTTTTTTTTGGAGACCACCTGATTTTGGGCGAAAAAAACGTTTGAATTTCCAAATACGGCCGAAAAATCACTCTCAATTTCGGTGAAGGCATCCGAATTTTTGAAGTTTTGTGCTTAAAATCCCCCCCCACCAAAATTTTCTAGATCCGCCACTGCTGGCAGCTATCGGCCTAAGTGAAGGCTTTCAACTACCGGTATATATCTGCAATACTTCTTTAGAAAACCTAACAAACAATAAAGTACACAATAATACTGCGCCCACCTAAAACAAAGAAATTCCAGAAAACCTTGCCAAACCTCAAAATTGCGGATCATTACCGGTACATAGACTGTAATCACAGCGTACCAGACTTCTGTTTCGCGTCCTGCAAGAACATGTTTTCGATAAGCAGAGTTGCCAGATATAATGAGACAAACAAAAAAACTTCAAATCGTGGTCATTGGTCAAATCATCATCAAAAAGGATTGGCTAGGTGTTTACTTCTACTTTACATAAAAGTCATTACTACTCAAGTAGCGTTACTTCGAGAGGATTTTACTTGAAGTAAAAGTAGAAGTATCAGAAATGAAAAATACTTAAGTAAGTCGCTCGTTACCGAAAATACTACTTAAGTAGTCTACTTAAGTAGAACTACTTCGTTACTGACCACCTCTGATGTTTTTATAGCAAAACAAACAGACCGAAGTTACTTATTTTTTTTTTTTTTTATCAATTGTGTCATAACTACAGCGTGCAGAAAAGGACAAAGCGCTGACCACTTGCCTACTTCTATCACTGCCTCAATATTGCCAGAATAAACAGCGTGGTTATCTTCCAAGCAAAATTTTCACAAGGTAAAAGTCAAGCAACTGATGGACGCCGAGTCTTTTTAGAAAATTTGGGCATGAGTTTGCTTTATTCATGGCTACAGCGTCGGGAGCAAGCAAAGCATCTTCCCTAGAATACTAAACTTGCACTACAAAACTGAGGGTATAAAACAGACATTGAGGCTTCTCAGTCAGTTACACATCAAGGTGGAAAGCGATAAAGGCGACAGTGCTACATCTGCCCAGCTTCAATGGATCGCAAAACAGCTGATGTGTGCAAAGAAGGTAGTGAGCCGTGTTGTGTCGATCACAAACAAGTTATGGTTTTATGCTCGTATTGTGCGGCATGATTCACATTATGCATTGATAAGTGGAATAATGCCTATTCTACTAAAACCTGGTGTAGACTCGAACTACTCAACTGAGACGATCCCGATTCTATTTGTAAACAGGAGGACACATAATCATCGTTTTGTAAGTTTATTCTCGTAACATGGTAGCTTAGAACATTTAGGCAGCACTAGCCTACGTAGGCCCTAATCACTGTAAGGCCTAATACTACAATATACCAGCCTAGCGCTGCCTATGGCGTTACAAAGAATGCTTGAGTGTGTCTAAAATATATTAATATAAATTAAACCCAATAAGCGTCATGTTCAAGGCAGCTGACTGGGTATTCAGACTAAAAGTGATTATAATAATCGAAGGCAGCCATTGTACTATTACCGAGATTGCCACGGCGACAATCATTATTTAGATAGTAAACGGAGTTTCATACAGTGTCTGGCAAGCGCCAAGGTAACAGTCCTCCTAAATTTTCCCAGGCATTGCGAGGATAAATTAACTTCAACGAGTAGCCGCTGAAACCAAGAGTCAAATGTTCATTGAGCGATCATTAGCTGACGTTCTCAACTAGTCAACTGCGTAGGTAATTAGGTGGAGTGGCTGGCGTCATCGATACGGTTGCCAGCTCACTGGACGAGATTGTTGATTGAGCGGCTGGCGTTATCGATACGGTCGCCAACTCGCTCATTATGTCCGTTTGTAAGAGATGATTTGTCTCGTAGCACAGAGTAGATCAAGTTGGCTGATTTTTGAGAAAAGAAATCAGCAGAAGATGAGAAAAAGTCAGCAGTTTTGAGATTGCTTGGCGGAAATATGCAAGAGAAGACAGGTTCTGTAAAACAGCGCATGTCAGAAGAAGCGGGAGAACTTACAGCACAGGAAAACAATAGAATATTAGTAGGCCGCAAAAATGAGTCAAAAGAAGAATTAGTGACAGGGTAATTCGAAGAAGAGTCAAAGCTGGCAATTACAGGCAGTATGCCAAAGAATTTCGGAGAGAAAAAATCCTCACTAGATGCAAAGCTAACTTCGTCATTTGGGGAGCAAGCAGACTTTTCGCTCGGGGGTTGGAACCATCACGAGATGCGGAGACGTGGCGTCGGCAGGCAGAGAGCCAACAAGTTTTACATCACAGGATGAGGAGGGGCTGGTGTTGGCAAGCAGAGAAGCAGCAGGCTTTACACTCAAAAGTCTGAAGCCATCACGGGATGCGTAGACGCTGGCGTCGGCAAGAAGAGAAAGAGGAGGTTTTACCCTAAAGGGTTTGGAACCATCACGGGATGCGGGAGATGCTTACGTGATCAAACTGGTAACCAAAAAAATTTTCGTTCAAGGGCCTGTAGCAGTGGTTCTCAAACTTTTTTATGTTGCGGCACACTAAAAACCTTTTAAAAAATTCACGGCACACTAACTAAAAAAATTACTTCAAAAATTTTATTCTGCAAACTTTAATGCGATGGATGAGCCTGGTTTTGAGAAAAAATAAGATTGAAACGAGGTTCCTTCATTGTCAAACACACCCGCATTTCATCATCAATTCCAAGAAGTCTTTCTCGTTTTCTGCTTTTAATTTCAGTCAAAGTCGAAAATCCATACTCGCAGAGCCATGAACATCAAATGGCAGCATTATTTTTGATAACTTTGACATCGATCATTAGACAAGATTTGTAAACAGATAGCCAAAACTCGTTTAAGCTTTTTTTGGGAAACAATGCTTAAAAAAGGTAAGTAGTTTCGTAATTCTATGAGCTGCTCGTTTTTTTTGGTAGAAAATTCAGCATTATTAGAAGTCTCGAAGATCTGCAAGCTAGCCTACTAATAACAACACGGCAATCTTACCATAAAATTTTTGAAACGAGATGAAAAATCCTACCAATTATTAGTGTAGCTTGTGGGGACTACAGCCCCTCCATTGGTCTGCAGACCAAAATGCAGAATAAGGAAAATATCACGTTTTTAGCACTTCTGAGACTATCTTTTGCACTGGAATATACTAAAAAACGATTGAAAGCATATTTTAAAACGATTATTTAGGGGGGGACTAATTTGTTAAAAATAAAACTTATAATTCAGAAAAAACTTTAAAAAACGGCTGAAAATTGGTAATCAAATTTGATCGCTCATTGAAAAATGCTTAACATAGGTTTCATTAAAAAAATATATAAGCTCAGAAATACGGGAGAGGGGGGCTATACAGTATTAGCTAATTACCAATCACTTCTCTCAAACTTCCTTACATTAGCTTCCCTAATTATATCTTTTTCTATAAACTATATGCAAAATAGATTACTTCTTGAGAGTTTTATTGAACTACCGGTGAAGGATTTTACGATTTGCCAGCTTGTAATAGAACTGAAATTCTAGCTATAGCTACCTTCCACATAGCACATTTATGCAACTGGTATGTTCATGTTTTTGCACTTCTAATTTCTATGCCATGTTTTAATAGCATCAGAATTGGGAATATCGATTAGTAATCGATGATCAATACTACATTCTATGCTTTTTTGTTATCGATTATCACTGACTCTTTGCTTCCAATTTTTTATCGATTATCGCCTTTCCTATGCTTTTCGCCTGCATGTTATCGATTGCTAGAATTTTTATATTTTAGTTTTGTTTTTGTTGAGTCTGCCTGAGCTTATGTCGTTTCGTTTTTCTTATGCTATATTGCTCTATATAACTATCCTAAAAGTGTATTTTTTTATATCCTGTTTAATACGACAATTATAGTTTTTCCACTCACAAGTTTCAATTAATGGTCAAAACAGCAAAAATTTTAGTGCATCTTATGGAAAACTAAAACAAAATTATTGTGGGGTATTTCGGCATCGATTACTAATCTTTAGTCTTTGCTTTTTTGTGTCTGAAATCGACTATTGATCGATATCGATTCGTCTTTACTTTTAAACAGCATCAACTTTCAACCCTGAAAGCATTAATTTGATCAAAATGGGTCTGAAATTAATTTATTTTTGCCAAAAAATAAAGTAAAATCTTTGAGCTCTTGAGGCTGCGCTCCCAGACCCTCGAAACACCCCCTCCATTGCAGATTTCTGGCTAAGCGCTGCTAACTATTACATCACAAAGCGTACACATGTAATAATTAAGGGTAGCAATGATGTTGTCTTGAAACTACAAACTGGGCTACCAGTAGCTAAGCGTAATTTTAACAAAAATTTTGAAACATGATGAAAAGTAATAATTATAGACTACGTAACAACGTTTATACGAACAGAAATTAATACCAACATTAATAGTCTATCCCATGGTGTTCAGCCATTAAAATTCTAGTATATTTTCCAAAAGTGCAAAAAGTTACGCGGCACACCTGGAAATGTCTCGCGGCACACTAGTGTGCCGCGACACACCGTTTGAGAACCACTGGCCCAGGGCCATCGCAAGAAGAGGGGAGGCTAAAGTGATTAAACTGGCTGTCAGCACACATCCAGGAGTTCATTGAATTATCTTGAAACGCAGATAATTTGGTATTAATTACTTGGTTACTAGTAAAAAATTGAGAAATAATTGTATCATCTAGGAACGGAGTGAAGCTGGCATCAACAAATTGGTTGCCAGCATATTTACAGCACAGCATCGAGTCATCAGGTGTAGAGGAGCAGGCATCAGCACATAAATTACCAGCGAACACACTAGAGGCGATTGAGTCGTCCTAAGGTAACAAGGAACTGGGATCACTAGATTTGATGCCAGCAAGCATAGAGTGAAGATCCGAGTCGTCTTTAAGTAGAGAGGAGCTAGCGTCAACGGATTGATTGCCAGCGAGCAGAGAGGTAGAAATTTTACAAACTTGGGATCTAGATAAATTGGCGCCGACAGGTCGGCCGCCTGCACTTGATATCTTGATATTGTTTGATGGAAAGCAGGCATTTTCTTCGCAGTCGCCAACAAACGATACTTTGGAATCTGCAGCATGCTTCATTCTATCTCTTGGGCCTAGTACAGCATGCTTGTTCATACCAGATTCCCTATTCTGGGGCGAGAGCCGTACTTTAGAAGTAGTACAAGCATTACTATTACAAGATACTTTTTCAGCCAGTGTCGTATATTCGACTTGTTGTTTGTCTTCAACTTTGGCTTGGGGGTTTGCCGCAATATTGCTAGCAAGATCATCACGATGGATTTCAGAACTGAACATAGGATTTCAGAATTTTCCAAGATCAAAGTCTAAGGCGTTGTTGATACCATCCTGCAATGTCTTAGAATATCGATTTTCCCATGGTAAATTGAGAGTATATTTCCATGCAATTTTACTGCCAAGTATCATGTCTAATCTTTGTGGTAATTTATCACTTTTTGGTAGATACTGAGAAAAGGGCAGGTTATGATGGATAAAGTTCTCTAATCCAAGAGAGACAACTTCACTATTAAATTTTACTAGATCAAGTTTGCGAGTCATGACTTCATATCGCACCGAGTCGCCATTGAACATATGGAATTTCTTGTAGTCACTGGCATCAAAGATACCATACAACTTTTCGCTCAATTCGCGAGAAGACAGCGACCGCGTAGCTCCAGTATCAATTGCAGCATAAAATGAGATAAAGTAGATAAGTTGGCCATTGCCGGCATATCTTACAGCAGTAAGCTTCATAAGGCCAACGTGATCTTGAGCCAATCCACTCGAGTCAGTCACTCCAAGTGTAGACTTCCCGTTTGGCTTAGAATCACCAGCACCAAAATTAGCTTTTGTTCTATTAGAACTTCTAGTCGCAGCTCTGCTGGAGGGGGAAATGTAGTAAATGCATCCTGTTGCTCATCTCAGTGTAGCAAAGTGTGGTGGAGTGCATCACATTCGTTACTTTGGGGTTTCATTTTGCACTGTTGAGAGGTATGCTCTTCTCCCAGGCAGTTGAAGCAAATCATATGATCTCTGGAAGTCTTCCAACGATCTGGCTCACCAAGAGCTCGAAAACGTTAGCATTCACTCAAAAGGTGTGAGGAAATGTCTAGGTGCGAGCAGCAATTCTTTCCCCGAGAACTACCCCACAAGCGGATTGTCCGGCAGCCTCCACAGTTGCAGTTACCCCGGCCCGAGCCTGGTGCCGACCAGTATCTAGACTTCCATTACAGCGACTTCCACGTCCAGCGCAAATTATTTATCAACTTCCATCATGTGAAGCGAATCAACTTATGCTATTTCATTTGTTAAGAATTCTGGAAAAAAAATCAAATGTTTATCCACCTGGTGGGTAGCGAGAATCAAACCTATTTCGAAGCTTTTCGTTAAAGGCTGCATTAAGTCAGGGCATGGTATACAGTAGAATGAAATGGAAGTTGATTTTTCCGTATTCCATACTGGTAATTTTTTTCCCTTCCATTTCCATTCCTTTCTAAAAATCTTCCATTCCATATTCCATTCCATACTAAAATTTTCTTCCATATTCCATTCTATACTTCCATACCAAAAAAAATTTTAGACTGGAAGCAATGCAACGTATATTTTGCACCTTTGCAATGTTGTAAGAAACGACTAGTGAAGGTGCGTGTAACAATACCAAGATGCAACAACTGGTATCTGGTATGCACATTGCGCATGGTTTGATGCATTGGCGTAGCTACTGTAGAAGTTTAGATTGGTTGGGGGGCTAAACCGCAAATCACATGCAATGTCGTCATCAGAAATTTTCAAAAAGAGGGAGTTTTTACGGGACAAGAAATAAAAGATCAAAAGTTGGGGGTCTGGTTTGGCCTGCAACTAGGATTTTGCTAAAGCGGAAGGACTAAAACCGCGAGTTAAAAAGTTTCACAAAGATAACAAAATTGGGAGACGTGGTAAGCAAAGTAGTGCAACTCAAACAAATCACAGACGGACCTGGGGGCAAATTTAAGCCCCAAGCCGCCAGTGGTTATGGGGTCCGAGAGCGAAGCTCGCAGCCACTGGGCGATTTTTTGTAATTTTTTGGAAAAAATAGCTATTTTAGTGCTATTTGGATCACATTTCGCACGTTTTCAGAGCAATTTGAAAACATAAAATTTTTGAGATTCAAAAGCCAATTGAAAAAGTCTCTTCTTTTACTTCAGGTCAAGTCCAAAACACGTTTAAAATCTTACATTTTGAGTTAAATTTCGTGATTTGGCCCAGGTCAAGGGAAGCAAGGTATATTGTCTGGTGCAGCATTTCTAACGTTAAATAATTCACTCGAAGATTTGCCTAGGAGATTTTTGTTTCGTCATAAAAATAACCAATTTTATGAATAAGAACGACCAGGGAGAGACCCAGGCACCCTCGACTCAAATTTAATAAATTCTTCAATAAGCATTTTCTTTAGTCAGTTTTTTTTTCAAAAGTACAGTGTATTTTGTCGCGTGAAAACTGTGGATTGTTATTTAAAGTTGGTAGGTGGTGGTGGTGGATTTTAAAGTTGTTTGAAGTTGGTACATTAGATGCAATAGATGGTTTCTAATCATGTTATTGCAACATAAAAGTTAGCTGGGACTCTAAAACATATTATTGCATGAAAAAATTAGATAAGGGCCTGCGATTGCACCTTTTAGAACAAAAACACTGAATGTCTCCCGGCTTGTACATTTAAATTGGTAGGCAAAAACTTAAATTGAGGGGGCCCAGGCCGCCTCATTGGCAACATCAATATTATTGCTAATTGCTGTTGTACGCTTGTACTGTTGCACTCAAAAAATTCTAAAAGAAACTGAAGCTGAACAAACAATAGGCTTTGTGTCAACGTTTGTATCGTTGATAGCATTTCAATTGGAGGGGGGAGGCCGGGCCCTCTGTTTACACCTAAGATTTAATAATCACCGTACAAGTTTGCTCTCACATCAACTATAAAATTTGGCACAACCAAACTGCTAAAGAACATTTACCGTAAGAAAAATACTAAGCTTTAACCCTATAAAGAATTATTATGAGCTTAAAAACTAAAAATATAAATGAAATTAACCAAAAACGGGCATGAAATAGCAAATACGAATTTTCTTGACGATGGAAGAAAAAAAAAATATGACTTGTCAAATTGTCACTCTCAAAAAAAAGTCAAACCTGTCAAAGTCGTCAACTATAATATCAATGCTGCAAATTGCAATGTACTTAATATGGTGGAATTCGTTCACTGTTTACGCAATTTACACAACCAAAGTACCGCGAGTTGTCAACAAAAAATTTGCGTAAATATTGAAGTTAAATACTTCTTTGACAATATTATTAATCACAACCCGAGAACCGTATATATAAATTTTGAGAAAGGCTACGACAAGGGTCATAGTCAAGAGATTCCTAAACAAGAGTGCTCAAACCACTAACACGGTGAGCGTAAATCAAATTTAGTTAAGGGGGTTCAAGACAAGAGCACTTGGGACATTGTTTCACAAAATGAATAATGATTTAATGACAATATGACAGTAAATATTGTCATATTGCCTTTAAATCACTATTCATTTTGTCTTTAAATCATTATTCATTACCGGCAAGTTTGACGTTCTTCGTGGTCGACTCCTGGGAAATCATAACGTCTTCCACTGGCAGTTAGGTGGCCAGATCAACCACCAACCCTGCAGCTACAAAGCAGCTCGAGTCATAAGATGCACAGAGCTGGACAGCGCTGTTTTCCGTGATTTCCGTGGTCACACAAGGGGAACCCTTGTAGTAGGGATAGCCTATGGCTGTCCTTACTACAAGGGTTCAGCGATTTTTTCACTTGTTTTAAAAATCGTTTATTCCCTAAAAAGCCTCTGCCGCTGTGCAAGCCCTTAAGGTTTGTCCAGTTCGGCCAAGAGTCTTGTCCAGCTGGAGAATAAGTTTGTTAGAGAAGCTGAGGGCTGCCGATGAGAGCTAAAAGCTCGGAACAGCGCTGTCCAGCTCTGTGCAACATTATTCATTATTGATTGTTTACTGTCATATTGTCATTAAATCATTATTCATTTTGTGAAACAATGTCCCAAGTGCTCTTGTCCTGAACCCCCTTAACAGCATTTGATTGACGCTCACCGTGTTAGTGGTTTGAGCACTCTCGGTTTAAAAATCTCTTGACTATGACCCTTGTCGTAGCCTTTCACAAAATTTGAATTCGCTCACTTTTTTAGTTTGAGCTGTCTATGAGATAGTGCTATGTGGATAGAAAATTTTAATTAGAATAACGTTGGAGTCTCTTATTAAAATTTTCCATTGCGTAACGCTCGGTACGTAATGTTTTGCGATATTTTGTATTTTTTGACAATAATGGGCTATTATTCGGTATCAATTTCTAATTTCTATCAAACTTAACTCCATGCAGACCAAAATTGCACAGAGGGATATCACTCCTTAGTTTGCCAGGGAAAGCATATGCCAAATGCCTTGAAAGGAAATGCCGAGAAATAGTGGAGTCAAAACTGGAAGATGGTCAGTGCGGTTTTCTTTCGGGTCGCAGCACCACGGACCAAATCTTCACTCTGAAGCAAATCTTCGAGAAATCTTGGGAGTATGGCAAAGATCTCTTTGCATGCTTTGTCGATCTTGAAAATGCATATGACCGAGTTCCTCGGGATAAACTTTGGAAGGTTTTGCAGGAGTCTGGCGTTGATGGTCAATTGTTACGCGCTATTAAGTCATTCTACTGCAGACCGGAGGTTTGTGTTCGGGTAAATGGCAAGCAATCAAAGCCGTTCCATGTGGGCGTTGGACTCCGGCAAGGGTGCGTTTTGTCACCTCTCCTTTTCATTGTTTACATGAATTGGATCGACAAATACAGCCAAGCTGATGAGTGTACCACGATTGGAAATTGCAAAATTAGTCGTCTGCTATTCGCTGATGATTTGGTTCTGCTTTCTTCCACAGAATCTGGCCTCCAGCGCGCATTAAATAGCTTTGCAGATGCATGCAACACCGCCGGAATGAAAATAAGCACGGCCAAAACTGAGGTACTTCATCTTTCAAGAAAGCCTGATCAGTGCGTATTACAAGTGAATGGAGCGACACTGAAGCAGGTAGAGAAGTTCAAATATCTTGGGGTTGCATTTACGAGTGACGGAAGGCAAGACGAAGAACTGGATACCAGAATAGGCAAGGCTAGTGCAGTAATGCGAGCTTTGCACTACTCGGTTGTCATGAAACGAGAATTGTCGAAAAAGGCAAAGCTCTCAATTTTCAAAGCAGTTTTTGTCCCCATTCTCACTTATGGTCATGAATCTTGGGTAATGACCGAAAGAATGCGATCACAAGTGCAAGCGTCCGAAATGAGGTTTTTACGAAGAATCGAAGGAGTTACACTGTTTAACAAGGTGCGTAGCTCTGAAATTCGAAAATCTCTTAACATCGAGCCGTTACTTCTCCGAATTGAAAGATCTCAGCTTAGATGGTTTGGCCATGTAAGCAGAATGCCTCAGGAAAGACTCCCCAAACAAGCTTTACATGCTAAAGCAAGTGGGAGAAGACCAGTCGGACGACCTAGAACTAGACGGACCGATTACATTGAGGATCTTGGATGGAATCGCTTGGGACTTCGCCCAAGCGAAATGATGGAGGTGATGGAAGACCGTGAGGTGTGGCGGCTCAATCTTGAGCTACTGCCCCCGCAACCCTCACGGAAAAGCGGGCAATGAAGAAAGAAGAAGAAGAAGAAGAAAGAAGAGCATTAAGTAGGCTAGCTTGTAGATTTCGGTATCAGGTAGGCTAGTTGATAGATTTATTAGTGGTAAATTTTGAAGGTTTCGAGTAGCGAGTTAGTAACCTACTGGGTAATGGAGGTCGGTAAGTTATAGGCGAAAAGTTTTGGAGTAGCCATATTGCACAGGAAGAAAGATATAGCCTAGAAAGGTAAGGGGGGGTTAATTCCAATTAAAAAAGTTTTTTTTTGGCTAATAAAACAAAATTGACGTTGTCGCCTGAAGAGTCCCTTGAGCAAGGACGAAACGCGTCGCGATGGCTCAAATCCATTTACTGTCATATTGTCATTAAATCATTATTCATTTTGTGAAACAATGTCCCAAGTACTCTTGTCCTGAACCCCCTTTACTGAATTTGATATATATATACAAATAGATATATATAATTTTTTTGTAACTACAATGCACAAAATCTATAGTGAAATTGGTATGGAAGTATGAAAGATCGTCTTCCTTTTCATTTTTGAAATCTTCCATTCCATTCTGGCATTTTCCATATTCCATACCAAAATTTTCATTCCATTCCATACCATGCTCTGCATAAAGTTGACCCATCAGCCTGGGGTCATTGGGAACAGCAAGCTGATTGACAGATAACGCTACTCCTTTTCAGTTCCTAAGGTCAGCTCGCAGTTCCAGTAGAGCTCTCCTACCGTGTCCAACTGACCCTGGTTGGCGTTAAGCTTGTCGCTGTGCGTGATCCAAAAGAACATCTTTTCTACCATATTTTTTTTTTAACTTAAGATTCCCATTGGGAGCAATATTAGAAAAGTCGTACCTTGCTTTTAATTTTGGTCAAATAAATTTGCAAGTTTTTTTTTAAACTTAGGTTTGCTTTTGGGAGCAATACGAAAAAAGGTGTTCCAAACTTTTAATGTTGGTCGGTTGAGTGTTTGGTGGCCGTTGTCCTGGTGGGGATTAAACCGCTTGTTCTGGGCATTGAACCGGTACTGCGTGCTCGTTCAAACTTATTATTCGCAATTTTTTAGATGGGGGTTTGCATAAATGATTATTTTTCTCCTAGGTAGGGTGAAATTGAACATGGCGCTGGTGGTAACAGCGGAAGGTGCGTTATATCGGTCTGGGGTTGGTTCTCTTTCAAATTTTCTGTTACATTTTCGCTCTCTAATTTCAAAACCATTCATGTACTTCTGTTTTGTGACGCAGTATAGCACCATTTCGAGTAAAGGTTTTCTGACAATAGGTACATACGTTCATTTTGATAGAATGACTATAGAGCGTTAAAACTCTCGAGTAAGTATCGCAGCGAACAAACTTACTAGTTCTTGTGACACCAAGGTGAGCGGAAATTAAACAAATTGGATTATTTTACGTCATGCAAGCAAAACAGCCTTAGCAAATTTTAATCTGTAGAGTGAAAACAGTTGAAAAGATTTTTTGAAGGCGAATTTGCGACAAGTCATCTGAGGTTTACAGATGTGGCTACAACAGCCTTTTACTATTTTTAATGCAAAAGTCAAAGGATAATACCACTTTTTCATATCGACTCACGTATATTTTAGTAGTCACTGTTGCAATATTTTACTGCAAAAGTCAAAGAATAATATTGACCAACTTGTAGTCAAGTTCGCCACCATCTTACTGAAACATAATACCGCAGTTATTCGGACTCCAAAATTAATATGCAACCATATTTTAAACATATTTCTGCATTATCGACTAAATGGTTTAAAATTTTACTTTGTTTTCATAATTTTTAATTTTTTTGGATTGAATGTATCGAATTGTTGGAACCTTGCAAATTTCAAAGCAATTTTGCGACAGCTAGCCGCCAGTCCTAAGAACGGCCCATGACATTTAAAGTTTAGTCCAAATTTTCAACTTTAGACTTTGACTAACCACCTTCGGTAGTTTCATTTCCAGAAAAGCCTTACAAGTTTTAGACTTCAACTAACCGCCTGCGGTAGTTTGATTTCCAGGGAAACCTTACAAATTTAAAACTTTGGACTCACTACCTTCGGTGGTTCGGTTCCCATGAAGTGTTACAAAGTGTAAACTTTCGACTCACCACCTGCGGTGGTTCGGTTTCCAAAAAAGCCTACCAATTTTACACTTTAAGACTCACCACCTTCGGTGGTTTGGTTCCCAGATATGTATTTTAAGCTTAAGACTCACCACCTTTGGTGGTTTGGTTCGCAACGGCTCTCAGGCTAATGTTTTAAAATTTAGGGTTTTTGCCACATTCCTCCACTAGAGATTCAGTTTATGACCTGAGATTGACAGACCTATTCTAGAGCGCTCTGTGAAAAGCTTTTGAAAAATTTCGCTTTTAGAAATTTCCCCAAAAAGGGGATTCCCATAGCTCGCGTACGATTACACGCAGTTAGCAATTCCAATTAAAGTCTTAACTTTAATCTCATTAGCGCAAGCAGATGAAAAGAGTTTTTAAAGGCGATTTCAAAACAGACCAGATGGCCCATGCCTTCACACATTAACCTCAAATTTAAAGCTCTTGACTCACCACGTTCGGTGGTTCGGTTCTTAGGTAAGTTTTACTTATTTTGACTCACCACCTTCTGTGGTTCGGTTCTTAACTAAGTCTTGCTAATTTTAAACTCACCACCTTGGTGGTTCGGTTCCCAGGTAAGCCTTACTAATTTTAAACTCACCACCTTCGGTGGTTCGGCAAACTTTAGACTCACCACCTTCGGTGGCTCGCTTCTTAGGTGAGTTTTACTAATTTTAAACTCACCACCTTCGGTGGTTCGGTTCTTAGATAAGATTTACTAATTTTAGACTCACCACCTTCGGTGGTTCGGTTCTTAGGTAAGCCGTACTAATTTTAGACTCACCACCTTCGGTGGTTCGGTTCTTAGGTACGATTTACTAATTTTAAACTCACCACCTTCGGTGGTTCGGTTCTTAGATAAGATTTACTAATTTTAGACTCACCACCTTCGGTGGTTCGGTTCTTAGGTACGATTTACTAATTTTAGACTCACCACCTTCGGTGGTTCGGTTCTCAGGTAAGTCAATTTTCAAACGTTAGGGGTAGGGTTTTTGCCGCATTCCTCCGCTAAAGTAATAGTCCGCATTTTGTGTATCCGCCGTCACTCCGCAATCCGCCGCCGCCGCAATTCGCAATGGCCTGAAATCAGCCCTTCTCTAATACTGACACATGACGCTGTAATGAATAATGTCCTTTTGCGAGTGGGACAAAAACTAAAATGACACAATAAATTAAAACATTATTTCGAAAATTTTCCAATCATTTTGTACGTAGAAAAAAAATTTTTATCAGCCCAATATCGTAAAGAATTTACAAACGACATCCATTATGACCTGCCAAACTGCAGCAACAGCTGATCTTTAATATTGCGATGAATCATCAAAAAGGAGAGATCGAACTTTTTGGCGTGCTAAAACCGCATTATGCCATCGTTTTAAAGAGCATGGAGCATCAACTACTGTTTTTCAACAAGTTCATTAATCTGCGCTTCAGATCAACGATGACTTGTTTCCAATTGGTACTGTACTTCCAATCATCAATAACCTCTAATTTTTATTGATGGATTGCATCTGCTTCATAGTTTTTCTGCGCCAAAACGATTGGACGTCAAAATGCCATTACAAAGCACCAAACCTTACCGTAAATCAATGTTTAATTCTTTCAGCGGGCGAATTCAGAGAATTTGAATGTAAAGTTAAAACTTTTGTAGATAGTCTACCTCGCGCAGCTTAGTTGAAAGTTACCAGGATCAATTTAAGCAGCTTATATAACTCAGCGGGTCTAGAAAGTTATGCCTTTTGTGAAATCTCATCGTACACTCTGCCTGATATTGTCCACTTTGCCAGGTTTTTAACTTTGTTTTTAACTTTGTCACACCGTAAATTTGGCGTTTTCCGAAAATACATAAAATTCTACGCCACAGAAATACCACATTGCAAATTATCGTTTAATTTAAGCACTATTTATTAATAATAATTTACACCACTAGTTCAAGTCGAAATAGATGTAAATTACGGCTCGATCAACATAACACTGAGGGCGGGTAAATCATTGATTTAAAATTTAAATGACATCTCTGCGAAATTATTCAATGAAAACAACTGCTTCTGCGTTTTGACTCCTACCAACCATAGCGGTAAGCTGCTAAAGACAACATCAAATACAAAATAAACCTATGAAATAACAAAAGTTTAAAAATGAGTTAATTTGTCACGAATGAAGGAAATGCAGCTGTTCTAGTTTAGGGCCGTCGATAGTAAACCTTGCATTTCATAACCGAAGCTAGCTACCATCATGTACTGTATATTACATGATTCTTATGGAGTACTTGATAGCAAGCCGACTTTATGTCACTGAAAAAAGCAAACGAAAACCCCGAATTCTTACTAATCAAATCTTTTTCAGTATTTACCGACTATTATGTAGCATTTAACTTTAATGTTTTTTTGGACTCGTGTCCATAAGGACTCGTGTCCATTAGGACTCGTGTCCTTTATAACTCATGTTTTTTAGGACTCGTGTCTTTTAGAACTCGTGTCGTTTAGAACTCGTGTCCTTTAGAACTCGTGTCCTTTAGGACTTGTGTCCATTAGGACTTGTGTACTTTAGGACACGTATCTTTAGGATTCGTGTTTTTAGGGCTCGTGTCCGTTAGGGCTTGTGTACATTAGATCTCGCGTTCTTTAGGACTGGTGTCCATTAGGACTCGTGTATTTAGGACTCGTGTTTTTTAGGACTCGTGTCCGTTATGGCTTGTGTTCATTAGGACTTGTGTAGTTTAGAAATCGTGTCCGTTAGGGCTTGTGTACTTTAGGACTCATTTCCATTCGGGATTGCGTTTTTAGGACTCGTGTCTTTAAGGGCTCGTGTTTTTAGGGCTCGTGTCCGGATCAGAGTTGTAAGTCCGGCCGGGCTTTTCGGGTCGGGTTCGGGTTTGGGCCGGGTTCAGGCCTAAAGTTGACAAAAATATAGGGCTTAATTCGGACCTAAGACGTACTTTTTGTCTTAGGTGTACAAAATAATAATAATAACAACTTGGCAATATTGGTTAATTTTTTAGACCTAACTTAACTTTCGGATTTTTTTCGGGCATGATTTGGGTTCAAATTAATTTTCGGGTTCGGGCCGGGTGCGGTATTATATTTTCAGGTTCGAGCCTGAACTTGTCGGCCCGTTTACAACTCTAGTCCGGATACCATGTTCCATCTACGGAATTTACGCGGCCAAATGCAAAATTTGTCAAAAAATCTACGTTGGTCAAACCATAAATCACTTCTCTACTGATTGGTCTGGACACAAGGCCAGCGTAAAAGTATCGTGACTGGGGGGCAAAAACAATAATTGGGGGGGCCAAATAAAACAGGTCTTTATTCGGGCAGGTTGCCTTCGTTTGGAGCACAATTTTCTCTCGATGGGCACGATCTTTGCCTGGTGGAGCACGACGAAATCCTGTGGAGCGGATTTCGATTCTTTCTCACAGATTCAGGAGCGAAGACTGATTTTACATTAATTTTGTTTTTTGCTATTGGAATTTTAATAGTGTAGTATTTGTTTAATAAAATGTTTATCTGATTCCTCGTAGGGTAAATAGAACTTGGCCTTATTTTTTTGGTCTCAATGGACGGTTTAAGAAAAAAAATAATCTTATTTTTTTAACTTTTGTAATAACTTATTCCTTCCTTTAGTTTTGAAACAAATGTTTTAAGGTAAATTCGTCATTTTTTATATTTTCTTGTTTTTGTGATAATTTTTTTTTTTTGTTGTTGTTCTTCTATAATTTTGAAATGTAAGTTTTAAGTTAAATTCGTCATTTTTTCCACTTTCATTAATTTTTTTTGTTTTCAAAGTGAATTTGTTGCGTTTGCCTCCTTTCGTAGCCAGTTTTTTGGAAAATGTTTGACTATAAGGAGTAAATACAAGACTAAACTCGTCAAAGAACGCCATCAGTTACCGGTAAAAAAATAAGCATATTGACAAACGCTATCTAACGCATGTTGACGAACGCTATGACAAACGTTGACAAACTCATGTTGACAAACGCTTGAATAGTTGAGATTGAGAGTTAAAGGTACAGTTGCGCTTTCTGTGGTTCATTTCAGGATTATTGTCAAAGCAAAGCCACAAAAAATCAATGTCAAACAAAGATCTAACTAAGTAAGTTTGTATCAATTTACATTCAGCAATAAAGGAATACGACGAGCCATTCAACAATTTACGTAACAAACTGCGTTAACAGTAAAATAAGGGTCTAGTGAACAAGCCGTTTAGAAGTTTTTACCGGTTTGCCTAATTCATCAGTTCGCCTAATTTTCATTAGTTCGCCTAATTAAATCGCCTAATTCATCAGTTCGCCTAAAAAGTCTTGAAAGGAGTTTATTAGCAGTAGCGGCAGCGGCAGAAAATTTGCTTAAAAAACAGCGCTGAAGCGCTGCCGCTTTTTCGGCAAAAAAAACAGCGGCGCTGCCGCTTGTCGCTGGTGACGAAGAAAAGCAGCGGCGCTACCGCTACCGAAAAAGTAGCGGCGCTAGTAGCGCTCGTTGGTGAACTGCGCCGCTGTGCCCATCACTGATTGTATGTTGCAAAGAAGCTCAATGTTTGCCAACACTCTTTGCTTTCTTTGACTACCTCTGGCAGTAGCTAAATTTTTCATCCCCTAAATTGGCCAGATGACCATCTATTATTTATCAGATTTGGTAACCCTATCCAATTTCTGACTTGACTGATTTCTACCAAAGCTCAATAATTTACAATCCAACTACTTTAGGACTTTAATAAAAATGTAGTTTTCCATTTTGGGAAAAAACAAAATTTTGAAAATTGTATCACTTTGTATCACATTTTTATTAATTAATTTTGAAAGCATCTATCGATCTCGGAAATTTCACTTCAAAAGCACTCAAAACCTCCCCATTAGAAAGAGGTATTTGACAGTTTCAATTAGAAAATTATGGAAGACAGTTTTGGATCAAAATTAAGTGGTCGCGGTCTAGCAACCTGGATGCGCGCCAATTGGGGTTTCAGTGTAATTACTCTGCACACTGCTTAAAGCAATTCTAAAATGCCTCAAATTTTATGAATATGTTTTTACCAACAGAAACAATAATTTACCACAACTTTTCCAACGACAGCGATGCAGGAAGTTGTGAACCACGACGATGTGCTACCCACAGTGTTACCTATGACGTCAGCATGGACCAGATAACTGCACTAATTGAACAATCATCTAAATGTCGTCAATTTATTAAGGTATTTTTGAATTTTGAAAAATTATTTTGAAGTATTTCCATAAAATTCTTCAAATTGGAGCAATATTTCTTTAAGGTATAAACTAGTTTTTACTTCAAATTTATATTCGCAATATTGCCGACATAATTTGATTACGGCTGTAGTGTACATGAGTTTTAAGACAAGACAAATTTATTTAGTCGCCAACTAAGACTGATAATAAAAGAAAATAAAAAGACAGTGCTGGTAAAATAATAACCACAATTTACCGTACTACGAATTTGTTCAGCATGCGACGGGAAGCCGCGAATCGACCATATAGTCCTTGAGTCAAGCAACCACCAGAGCTAAGCAAATCCTCACGTAGGTCCTTACATCCGGATTTGCTATTTCAATTGTGGATTGCGGAGTTGCGGTTATCAGTAATTTTAATTGCGGTGCGGACTTGAGGATGTCAAAAGAGGTTACGAAATTGCAAACTGCGGGACTTGAAAAAAAATTGTTCTGCCCAACATCGGAAATCACCCTCACCCATCAGAACTATAACTTGCTAGGTATGCCAGCAATTTGAAATTTTTCATAAAAAGAAATATCACCAATATAAATTTTTGATACTCAGGCACGCCTGTATCAAGAACGGTCCCATGTCATACCAAAAGGTTCGAAGACAAGAAACCGTTCGACCACGGCACACAGTGAAACTAATTGCAATATTGCTCTGGTAAAAAATTTTTATAGTAGAGTTTATATTTTCTACAAGAAAATGGCTTGATTTCTTCTTTTCTACAAGACCTTCTCTCCCTGTTGTTTATAGCACTTCTGCGATTTATTTAAAATTGTCAAGATGAGTATAATTGACAGCATAGATTGTCGTGTAACTCAATTTGAAATTTCCAAGGTTTTTAGAAAATAATTGAAGAGCGATTTTGGAGTTCTGTTGCAACCAGGGCAGCGAACAAATTTAGTAATATCATATTTCAATAAATCATTAGTTTGAAATATTTTATATCGACTACAAAACGAGTTTTATCAGAAATGTACCTTCGGGATAATGTGTTTTTGGCTAAGTGTTTTTCAAGAAAATGTAATTTCTGGAAAGTGAGTTTGGATAAGTGCATAGAATCTTTTCAGGTCTTTTTTAATTATACAATGCAAAACAAAATTTTCAATATTTTTCTGATCTTTGCAGATATATCTTGAATTAGCGCAGTGTAAAGTATAACTGTGTTATGATTGCTAAGTAGGTTGTAAACTTAAATAACGTAATTTGTAATTGGTTGCATTACTTGTAATTGTACTGCGCAAATAGCAAAAAATTTACAGCAATAACCATTTATGTAGATACAAAACTTGATGTTTTGAAAATCGTGCAGCTAAAAAGTGAAATGCAAATAGAGCGAGCGCAGTTACTAAACTTGCTCTGTTTGCACGTTTCAGGCAACTCTTTATGCAGTGAATCACCTTTGGAGTTTGCTTTAAAATTTTGATGTTGGGAATGTTTTTTCGATGATCTGGCATTTATTTAAATATAAACAGCATTTAAAGTGTGACATATTTGATGGAAGACGTTTTAGCCACTATTACCTGACGCCTTCTGGAATGAAAACGTTTTGTGGCGAGAAAACAAAAATTTTTGCGCTCATTATAAGTGATGACTGATGACCAAAAATAGTCTTCACGTCTAAATCAGCCGTTTTTCCCAAACTCTAGGTGAGGCCGCTTTTTTCTGAGGGAGAGACGAGTTCGTATCAATGATGAAACGTGAGCATTATGCAACCTGGTACATTAGCGTAGTCAAGGAGGGCTGTCCCCCCCCCAATTGAATTGCCACCAATGAAAAAAATAATGACAACTTAGTCTATTGTTTCCTCAGTTTCAGTTTTTTTTTTGTTTTTGCATTTTTAGGTACAACTGTACATGCGTACAACAATAATTAGTAATTATAATATTAATATCGACGACCAGGAAGTCTTGGTTCCCTTAATGCAAAATTTTGCCAACCAATTACAGTCGTGGTCAAAAGTGTAAGACCACAAAGTAAACAGTGATTTTTTTTCATTTGACGAGCTATATCAGGGTGGCATATTGATTAGCCACTTCGTTATGACTGTTTTTATTAGCCAAAGGAAGTAAAATAATACTTTTACGAATGAATTTTTTTGGTTCAGAGTTTATTTTGTAAAATTTGTTGTCTTAATACTGAAGGTTTTTGGAAAAAAAAGCTTATTTTTTCGCAGCCACTGGGCGATTTTTCGTAATTTTTTGGAAAAAAAAGCTATTTTAGTACCATTGGATCACATTTCGCGCGTATTTAGAGCCATTTGAAAGTACTAGACTTTTAACATTTCAAAACTAATTGAAAAAATTAAGTTGTTCAGTCCTCCTTTTGCAAGTCCAAAACAAGTTTGAAAACTTGCATTTTGGGGTTAAATTTTGTAAGTGATTTGGGCCAGGAGGGGGAAGAAAAATGCATTGCTTCCTTCAACATTTTAGCACTAAATTACAATCCAGTGGAATATTTTCCTTAAAGATTATTGGTTTGTCATGAAAACAACCAGTTATAGGAGTACATATACGGCCAGGGGGCCCAGGCCCTCTCAGTTCAAAACTTTGTTTAATGAGCATTCCCCTTACAGCAGCTAATTTTTTTTTAAAGTATTTTGTTGCATAAAAACTGGCAAGGTAGAGGTGAATTATTGTTGAAAAATGTGCAATAGATAGTTACGCCTGCAAACCATGTTATTACCGGACCGGATTTACATTAAGTTGCGCCCCTGGCACTGTGGGATTTTTGCAACATTTTCCTGCCAAACACAAGTGAAGACCAAAAAAAGTCTTATCTGAGCGCAGGGCCCCTGGCACTGTGCCATATCTTAAACCCTTCCCTGGTTATTGCATTACGTTTATAAAAAGGTTAGATGAGGGCCTAAGTTAGCAACTTTTAGGATAAAAACCCTTACTTTCACTCGGGTTATAAGTTTAAATTGGTTGGCAAATTTTAAATTAAAGGGTTCCGGGCCACCTGGAACAATATCGCTGTTTTTGACCCTTTAAATTGGGGGCAATTTAAATATTATTGTAGAGGGTCCATTTAAATTGGTTGGCAAAAATTAAATTGAGAGGGCTCGGGGCCCCTGGATCAATATTATTGTTTATGGCCCATTTAAATTGGAATCCATTTAGATATTATTGTAGACGGCCCATTTAAAATGGTTGGCAAAAATTAAATTGAGGAGGCCCAGGCCCCTTTGATCAATATTATTGCTGGGGGCCCGTTTGAATTGGGGACCATTTACATATTATTGAAGGGGGCCCATTTAAATTGGTTGTTAAAAATTAAATTGAGGGGGCCCGGACCCCTGGATCAGTATTATTGTTAATGACTGCTGTACGCGTGTACTGTTGTACGCGAAGGTGCCAAAAGAAACTGAAACTGAAAAAACAATAGTCTTTTTTGTGACATTTTTATCATTTCAATTGGGTCATTGGTAACATTCAATTGGGGGGTGGCTGGGTCCCCTAGCCCCCCCCTGGCTATGCTTATGATTCTTGCCAACCAATTTAAACGTATAACCCAGGTGAATTTAAGGGCTTTTATCCTAAAATTTGCTACCTTAGGCCCTCATCTAACTTTTTATAAACGTAATGCAATATTTACCATTTAGCACTTTTACCATTTGGTACAGTGCCAGGGGCCCCGCGCTGAGATGGTAAGACTTTTTTTGGTCTTCACCTATATTTGGCTAGAAGATGCTGCGAAAATTCCCAAAGCGCCATGAGCTCCGGGCAATAACATGGTTAATAGGCGTAATTATCCATAGACGTAGCCAGGGAGCGGGAACTCTCAATTGAAATGTCACCAACGGCAAAAATGCGACAAAAAAGCCTAATTTTTCTTTAGTTCCAGTTTTTTTTAGCATTTTTTGTTTTCAACAGTAATTAACAATAATATTGACGACCAGGGGCCCTGGGACTCCTCAATTTAATTTTAGCCAACCAGTTCAAATGTATAACCCGGGAGAAATTGTGAGTTTTTGTTCTAAAAGTTGCTATCTCAGGCCCTCACCTAATCTTTGTATGAGCATAATGCAATAACTAGAGCTGAAATCACCATTGTTTGGCATAGTTCCAGCTAGGGGCCCCACGCTCAGATGGTGACACTTTTTTTGTCGTCACCTATTTTTGGCAGAAATATGTTGCGAAATCTCAAAAGTGCAAAGAGCCCCGCGCAATGTAAATCTGGCCTGGGCAATAACATGACCGAACAAATTATTGAATTTGAATTGATCGGGCCTGGGCCCTTTGGTCATACATGTACTCCTACAAACGGCTATTTTTGTTACAAAACAAAAGTCTCTATGGAAAATCTTCGAGTGGAATATTATTTCCCGCTAAAATATTACACGATGCAATGCACCTTGCTTTCCCCTACCTGGACCAAATCACTTACAAATTTTAACACCAAAGTGCAAGATTTTAAACGTGTTTTAAACTTAAATTGTAAGTAAAATGAGGATTGAAGAATATAATTTTTTCAATTAACTTTTGATTGTTAAAAATCTAGTTCTTTCAAATGGCTCTAAACACGTGCCAATTATGATCCAATGGCATTGAAATAGATGGCTTTACAAAAAAAAGTTTTTTAAATCGCCCAGCGGCTGGGGGCTTTGCCCACAGACCCTTTTCTGTGATACGTTTGAGTTACACTTGGTTGCTCAATACGTTTCCCAATTTACATATTTATACTTATTACTTGGGGTTTAAGCCCTTTTCCCACAACAAAATCCTGATTATGTGCCAACATAAGCAAAAATAAAGCATGTATTGGCAAAAGATGATAAGTGACATTTTTCAAAAAATAAGGTTTTCGTATTTTTCAAGTTATTTGCTAAAAATGTTTTACCTGAGAAAAAAATTATGTTTATTTTGAATCATTTTTTGCAATAAATAGCTTATTATGTTGCACTTGACAACAGAATCAAATGAAAGTTTAAAACTTTCAACGTGATTTTGTCGAAATGGCGAAATGCGGCTTATCAACTTTTGCCAAAACATGCTTCAATTGTACAGTTTTCATGCAAGATAAGTGCATGAAAGTGCAAGTGCAATTTCATGCAAGTGCACCATGTCATCGCGCCGAAATTGTCACTCAGTTTTTAAAGTCAAAGAAAATTCAAATCTTTGACTAACCTATAGAAACAGCCTAGATCTGAAGCCGATAAAAAATCTATGGACCGTTTTGAAAGACAAAGTTTTCAAAAGACAACCGACTAACGCCAAGATATTGGAACGAGCCATAAAAGAAGTTTGGGTGCGAGAAATGACTACTGAGTACTGCCGAAGTCTTGTGGAGAGCTTGCCGAAACGTTTAGAAGTTGTGATCAAGGCCAAGAGTGGTCCGACAAAATATTGAATTTCTGGATAAGTTTTACGTTAACGTGTGTTATATTTTCTCAAAAATCATTTGTTGTCAGCAACATCTACTTGTTGTGCTGCATATTTTCACTTTCGACTAACTACACAAGTGATATGTCAAAAAATCAATAATTTTAAAGGTGGACTTACAATTTTGGCTACGACTGTAAAATGTATAAACCGGGAGAAATTCAGGATTTTTGTCTTAAAAATTGCAACCTCAAGTCCTCATTTAATCTTTTTATACACATAATGTATTAACATGACTGGTAATCATCTATTGTGCAAACTTTAAATACCGGTACCATCTCACCTCCACCTCGCTAGTTTTAACGCGACAACATATATTTAAAAAACAAAATATCTAGGGAAAATGCTTATTGAACAAATTATTGAATTTGAGTAGAGGGGCTTGGGCCTCCTGGTTGTCCATGTACATAATTGTACAGTTTACTCTTAAAACTACTTATTTTTATGACAAAGCAAAAATTTTCCGGGCAAATCTTCACGTGAATTACTATTTACAGCTAAAAATATTGCAGGAGGCAATGTGCCTAGCTTCCCCCGACTGGGCCAAGTCACTTACAAAATTTAACCCCAAAAATGTACCATTTTAAACTTGACCTGTAAGTTAAGGGAAGACTGAACAATTCAATTTTTTAAATTGGCTTTTGAATCTTAAAAATTTAGTTCTTTTAAATGGCATCTAAAACGTGCAAATCGTGATCCAAATGGCAACAAAATAGTTTTTTTTTTTTTTCAAAAACCTGAGCAGCCGCTGAGGCTTTGCACCCAGACTTCCTTTGTGACATGTTTTAGTCACAATAGTTTGTTAATTTGGTTCAAGACCTCCCCTTTTAGCTAAATCCTAGATACGTGCCAAACCGGCCCAGGCTTTTGTTTTTCTCTTTTTATGGCATCTTTGTTCCATAAAAAGTCCTCTTCAAAAATTTCTGATGACGTTATAGCATGTGATTTGTGGTTTGCCTCCTCCCCTACCCAATGAAAAGTCCTGGCTACGCCTATGACCTGGTATATTTTCAGTATCGGTGCATCAATTCGGTGATGTTTTTAAACGATGCAGTGACCTACGCAACCTGGTTGTCACGTGATGGGACGCCTCAGATCTACTGGGGAGGAGCAACTTCACGCAGGGACCGCTACTGCGCTTGTGGTGAAACAAGTAAGATTCTGTAATTTAATAAATATCTCGGCTAGCTCGATGTTGGATCTTAGATTTTTAGGGCAGTTTCTCAGCCAAGTTTCCGCAGCTGAACTTTTCCCAAAGGGGCATACTAAAGACAAATTGCATTCCAGAAAACTTTTTCTCGATATCTGCTAAAACTTAGACTAGAAATTGCTAAATTCACAATGAAACTCTATACCAACAAACTGCCTGATATACTTACAATAAAATTTGCCAAAGTAGCCTTTGTACACTCGTAATCCACGCGTAGTTCTAGCTCCAATGATTATTTCGTACCTAGATCTTTGCATGTCAAAACAAACCAATCAATACGAATAACGGATGCTAAAATATGGAATGACCTACCAAATGAATTAAAAAAGAAAGTTGGAAATACCAGTCATAGACTAATGTCTAAACAACTTAAAGAATGTTTTTTAGAGCAAACGTTGTAAATAAAGCATTCCGATTCTACCAAATTTTTACTCTGATGAGTTTTTTTCTTTGTAGTTTTAACTAGAATCAACTGATGTTAGCTTTACTGCTTTGCATTATTTATTTATACTTCATACCGTTGTGAAATTTATTTCTTGAAAAATGCTGGGCCTTGTTATTAGTAATTTTTGTAATAAGTATCCTTATTCTTGTGGTTAAATTGAAATGATATTTAAATAAAATTTTGTCACGTTAGACTTGAATGTAGAGGCATAGGTGGGCAAGTTAATGCAAAACGTTGGCTTCGTTAACCGCTAATCCGTTAACAAACTTCACACCTACGTTAACGTTAATCCCTTATTTTCAGCTTTAATTAACGGAAGTTAATAAAGTCCGTTAATCCGTTAACATTTTACGTGTAATTTACATTTCGTTTTATTCACTCGCTTTGAGAACACGTATTGACGCTGTTGAGCTGATTGTATGGCAATATTTATTGCTAAGATGGTCTTTTTGTGTTTTGGAAGTTACATTTTACAGTCTAATCTAATTTCAAGATAAAAATAAGTTCAAATGCACAACGAAGCTGAAATCGTAAAATCTTTGGAAATTGTGAACAGCGATGATTAATACACCTATGAGGCTGCAGGTTATTATTTGCCTCAAAAAAGAACTCCTTTCTTCGCTTTTTTTTTGAAAACTCGTGCTAATACGCAACAAGCGTTACCAGTGCAAACTGGTTTGTACCGGTCCGATGAATGAATGGTGCAAGATATTAACGATAAAAACTTTAACGGAAGTTAACAGAACTTAACGGAAGTTACTTTAGTCCGTTAACAGAACTTAACGGAAGTTAATTTAGTCCGTTAACATTAAAAAACTTTCTAACAGATTAACGAGTTAATGAAAAAGTTAGCTTCGTAATTAACGGATTAACGATTAACGAATTTGTGCCCACCTATGTGTAGAGGAGTCGCAGACTCGGCGACCGGCAAACTACGCTTGCTACATGGTCTTTCGCAACTCCTCTATGAACTAAATGCAGCAACTTGTTTGTAATTTCTTCATTTTTTTGTCTTAGTGATATCCATAAATTCTGATTTGTGTTTTAGTTTATGAAATAAACTTTCTCTCTCTGATGTCGTCTGGCTGCTGCTGACCAATACATTTTCATGCAACTTTTAACGCTTCTAGCTAAAGTCAAATAAATCAAGTTTCAAATATCGCTGATTCTTTGAATTTGACACGTTTTTTTGATATTGTAAATACGTATAATACAGTATTTTGAAATCATTATTTTGTAATTCTTTAACGTACGGTTGCTCACATCAAACTCGCCTAGTTTTTTTGTTTTTTTGTTTTCGTTTCATTTACCGTATTTTTCTGACCATAGGTAGTACTAGAATGCTCAGAATTTTCCAGAAATTGAAGGTGCAGCTTATACTCAAGAGCGCCTTATGCATGGAGCAGGCTGGCTATGCTCTCTTTCTTTTCATTTCTATTTTGAGTATTTTTATTGGTTCATAGCTTTGTATGTTGTATTTATTTTAATGCGCCTTATATTTCGGTTTGCCTTATACAAGGAAATAAAAGCTCTACAGGCCATCTATTGGTGCTGTGCTTTAAAGTTCGAAAGATCAACTTTGCAGTTGCAATGGACAGTGACAGCAAATATATACATTCCGAAAAACGTTGGTGTTAATAAACATGATGATTTTTTTTGTTTTTTTTTTGCGTGAACGACAATTGATACAAGTGTAATCATGTGCATTGTACAATCATAAACAATGTTGCTTTGCAGATACCTGCGTCAATACTCATTGGAAATGCAATTGTGACAGCAACAGTGTCATTGAAACATCAGATGAAGGATTTCTGACCGACAAAAACAAACTACCAGTCACTGAGCTGCAATTTGGTGATTTGGAGAACAGTCTCGAAAAAGGCTGGTTCACTCTTGGTCCACTTATCTGTTCTGGTCAAGCTGATTAACCAAGGATGAGAGATTCATTTTGGATACAAATTTGTAAAGTTGTTTGAATTGTCATTGTTTCGCTTTGCATTATTGACGCGAATGTTTTTTGATATATTGATTGTAACATCATCACATAACGATTTGGTGTAAGCATGCTGCAGATAGCAGCTCGTTGCTTTCAAGTGTAAACGTACCTCATTTAGAGACAAATGCGCCAACATGATTCGCTCAGGTTCTGTAATATTCAATGCTTCAAACACTCGGCGTATATAATCGTGCTGGATGTTTAAGGCAATAGTTACTGTAGTATTACATCTATATTTTACTAAATTTCTTGGTAATGTTTCATTTATATATTATACCAAATTGCCAGGAAACCACGAAACGATCTCTGCCTGCTTGATATGCGTGTTGTAATGCAAATGAAGGAAAAACAATTTTATGTGTTGTGCAATCGTATTGGGCATAGTTTGTGTTTGATTTATAATTAGTGTTTATTAAGCATAGCATTTAATTACTCAACACTGCAGTAAATACACAAAACAGTGCATTAACTTCTTCAAGCAAGTTGCCTTATTTTAAATCCACCGCAAGCCGACTTTTTGCCAGGTGCAATAAATGACATTTAAACTACGTTTAAAATAAGAACGTAAAACCGATCATCAATAAATGACATTTAAACAAGGCACGTAAAGCCGATCAGAGGTCGAGTGGAAAGAGATTCTGCTGCTGAAACGGTAGACTCGGGTTCGACTCCAGGTCGAGCCAAATCAAAGACTAGTAATTGGTATTTTCAGCTTCCCTGCTTGACGTTCAACATTTTTAGGGAAAATATAAAGCCTCCGCCGTGTGTGGTGAACAGGTGGGCAGGTGACAGCTTGACTCGAAGACAGATAGGTCTCTTCGCTGTCTCTTGGTGACTAAAATAAAATTACAATTCTAAAAGATTCGCCAGCTTGTGAATCGCTTCCAGTTTCAACACTTGATGACGCAATTTTTGCCTAAAATTTTTTACCTTGAAAAAGTTTTGGCAAAACTTTTTTTTTTAATATGTCAAAATTAAATGTTTAATGTTATCATCATTTGAAAAACTATATGGAACCAAAGTGTGCAATTGGCTTGCCATCGCAAGGATCAGAGCACAGACGTAGCATGGAATTCGGATTAGGAGCGGCCCAAAAGCAAAACGTCCTATTACATGGTCATGTACTTCAGCTGCCATTAATTTTTTTATACCGTTCAGCCAGAAATTTGAAATAAAAAAAATTACTAATTGTGGTCTATAGAAACGAAATTCCAAGGGCGCCGGATTATAATGTTTTAATCGCATTTGCAGTATTGTGTAAATCTTCACTTTGCTGTAAGAGGTAAACCTGAGACAAAGTCAAAAAAAAGCAAAATTTTTTTTTTGACTAATTTACTTTTATTGGTAACTTCGCTCCAAATTTCTGCTTAGCAACGTACATTTTTAAGACTGCAAAATAACAAGCACTGCAACATTTCTTTATGAGCATCTTGTCAAAAACTCCTAATTTTATACTTTGTTTGGGAGAAATTGTGATGTTCTCGCCAGTTTACTTTTTCAAGAATAATATATTGTTGCATATTTATTGCAGCTCTGTTGTAGCAACGAACTCCGCATCAAGAATACCTTTTTCCAGCACAGAGAGATTCACAAGTATACATGGTATCGACCTAGTATGGATCAAAAATCTTTGATAGACTTTTGCATAGTTTCGTCAGATTTGTTTTCTGATGTGCTGGACGTTCGAGTGAAGCGAGGTGCTGAATTGTCAACTGATCACCATCGGGTAGTATGTTCCTTACGACTTTTGAAACCTTGGCCAAACAAAAGATCCAACAGATCGTCTGTGACTTTCCGGATCAAATGGGAGGCTTTGGAGGACAAAGAAGTAAGAAAACAGTTTGCATCCAGTATATCATCTAAGTTCAGACAACTTCCTGATGTATCCGAGGACATAGAGAGGGAATGGATGCTGTTCAGATCAGCAATCATTTCATCAGCTGCTGAAAGTTGTGGGCGAAAACGGCTTAGAGTGGCGGGCGATAGTGAGAAAAGAACACCTTGGTGGAACCAAGAAGTTAAAGAAGCTATTCAAGCAAATAAAGATGCGTTCAAGGCCTGGCTACAAGACAGATCGTCATCTGATTTGCAATCCCGGTACACTGAGGCGCGAAAAGCGGCAACTTTGGCAGTAAAGAAATCCAAGGAGAAGTCATGGGAAGAGTTCGGTCGTCGGTTGGATTCCAACTATTTTTCGGCAAACAAAGTACTTTGGCAGACCATCCGCCGTTTACGTGGCAAAAGATCGAGTATCTCGTACTCCATCAAGAATTCTGACGGTAACATTCTAACGGATGAGAATGAAATCCTTTCATGATGGAGAGAATACTTTGAAGATCTTTTGAATCCTGTAAAGGTATCGACTCGTGACACACACGAAGTGACACATCTAAGGGAGGACGAAGTTTTCACTGCAGCAGAAGTGGCAACTGCAATTAAAGGGATAAAATCTGGAAAAGCTGCTGGTGAAGATGAAATCAGACCCGAGATGTTGAAAGCGCTGACTGGAGAAGGAATTCTCTGATTAACGTGAGTGTGTCAAGTTGCGTGAAAGTTTGGCAAAACTCCCAGAGATTGGCAAACAGGTGTGATTATTCCGATATTCAAGAAAGGAGATCGCAAGCAATGTACAAACTACAGAGGGATATCACTCCTTAGTTTGGCAGGGAATGTATATGCCAAATGCCGAGAAATAGTGGAATCAAAACTGGAAGATGGTCAGTGCGGTTTTCGTCCGGGTCGCAGCTCAACGGACCAAATCTTCACTCTGAAGCGAATCTTCGAGAAATCTTGGGAGTATGGCAAAGATCTCTTTGCATGCGTTGTCGATCTTGAAAATGCATATGACCAAGTTCCTCGGGATAAACTTTGGAAGGTTTTGCAAGAGTATGGCGTTGATGGTCAATTGTTACGCGCTATTAAGTCATTCTACTGCCGACCGGAGGTTTGTGTTCGGGTAAATGGCAAGCAATCAAAGCCGTTCCATGTGGGCGTTGGACTCCGGCAAGGGTGCGTTTTGTCACCTCTACTTTTCATTGTTTACATGAATTGGATCGACAAACGCAGCCAAGCAGATGAGTGTGCCACGATTGGAAATTGCAAAATTAGTCGTCTGCTATTCGCAGATGATTTGGTTCTGCTTTCTTCCATAAAATCTGGCCTCCAGCGCGCATTAAATAGCTTTGCAGATGCATGCAACACCGCCGGAACGAAAATAAGCACGGCCAAAACTGAGGTGTTTCATCTTTCAAGAAAGCCTGATCAGTGCGTATTACAAGTGAATGGAGCGACACTGAAGCAGGTAGAGAAGTTCAAGTATCTTGGGGTTGCATTTACGAGTGACGGAAGGCAAGACGAAGAACTCGATACCCGAATAGGCAAGGCTAGTGCAGTAATGCGAGCTTTGCACTACTCGGTTGTCATGAAACGAGAATCGCCGAAAAAGGCAAAGCTCTCAGTTTTCAAAGCAGTCCTTGTCCCCATTCTCACTTATGGTCATGAATCTTGGGTAATGACCGACAGAGTGCGATCACTAGTGCAAGCGTCCGAAATGAGGTTTTTACGAAGAATCGAAGGAGTTACACTGTTTAACAAGGTGCGTAGCTCCGAGATTTGAAAATCTCTTAATATCGAGCCGTTACTTCTCCGCATTGAAAAATCTTAGCTCAGATGGTTTGGCCATGTAAGCAGAATGCCTGAGGAAAGACTCCCCAAACAAGCTTTGCTTGCCAAAGCAAATGGGAGAAGACCAGTCGGACGACGTAGAACTAGATGGACCGATTACAATGAGGATCTTGGATGGAATTGCTTGGGACTTTGCCCAAGTGAAAGGATGGAGGTGATGGAAAACCGTGAGATGTGGCCGCTTAATATTGAGCTACTGCCCCGGGAACCCTCAGGAAAAAGCGGGCAATGAAAAAAGAAGAAGAAGAAGATATATTGTTGCAATGAGAAAAAATAAATGCTGAAACCGAAAACTTTAATTGGTTATCTTAATACAGAGCAAAGAGCCAATACGTGAGCGAACATTTTTTACTGAACGTTTCAAGACATTACTAGTCTCATCATCAGCAGATAAATGATATAGGCAACAGCAAATTGTCACGAGCAAAGCACAGGAAAAAAAGGCAAAGCAATGACGCATAACAAAAAAAGGAATCGAGCGTAAAATTAAAAACAATTATTGTTTTCACACGTTGAATGAATCTTTCCACACGTTAAACGAATGTTTTTAGTTTTTATACATTAAATAAATATAATGGAATCGAAGCTTTGTCGGAGTTTAGATCTGGATTTCTTTGTTGAATCATTAAGGTTTCTTTGATTAATGATTTTCGCCAATGGTCAGATCTAGCCAGGATGATGGGGTTATTAAAACAAACTGCGTGATTAGGGTTATCGGTCAAATGCCGAGTGACGTCCGTATCCTGTGGTGTTTTAGAAGAAGGATCGTGGTTATTGATACGGGTAATTAGATTCCGTGACGTTTGGCCAATATAAGAACTCCCGCAGTTACAACTTATTTCGTACACAGACGGACGTCACTCGGCATTTGACCGATAACCCTAATCACGCAGTTTGTTTTAATAACCCCATCATCCTGGCTAGATCTGACCATTGGCGAAAATCATTAATCAAAGAAACCTTAATGATTCAACAAAGAAATCCAGATCTAAACTCCGACAAAGCTTCGATTCCATTATATTTATTTAATGTATAAAAACTAAAAACATTCGTTTAACGTGTGGAAAGATTCATTCAACGTGTGAAAACAATAATTGTTTTTAATTTTACGCTCGATTCCTTTTTTTGTTATGCGTCATTGCTTTGCCTTTTTTTCCTGTGCTTTGCTCGTGACAATTTGCTGTTGCCTATATCATTTATCTGCTGATGATGAGACTAGTAATGTCTTGAAACGTTCAGTAAAAAATGTTCGCTCACGTATTGGCTCTTTGCTTTATATTAAGATTACTTAAACGTTCCTATCATTATGCTGCGAAATTAAGAAATGTTTTTACTTTTATTCTTGACTAAAAAAAAGGCATACCATAAAGCAGGCATTGTATCTTAGCTCGTTTCGTCTGCGACCTATAATCGTTTAAAAATCTATTTGCAGCAGTTAATGGAACAGATATGCAACCAGCAGCATTTTGATACGAGAATGAGGTGGATTAATCCAAAAGCAAAATTTTTTTGCACGAAAGTTATTTTATTTTGGCCCCGTGCTGAAAAACTGATGCGACTCAAGCGTGTTGCAAACGGGGGCCTGGGGGCTAGAGCTTCCAGCCGCTGGGCAATTTTTGTTATTTGTGGCAAAGAAATAGCAATTTTAACGCCATTTTAATTATACTTTCCACGTTTTTAAAGCCATATGAATAACCAAATTGCTAAAATTCAGAAGTTATTTGAAAGAATTAAATTGCCTAGCCCCTTCTTTAAATTTTCTAGACCCTTTGCTTCTCCCCTCTAACTTCAGTTTAAGTCCAAAACACTTTTAAACGCTTGTATCTCTGAGTTAAATATTCTAAGTGACTTAGATAAGGGGGACTGAAGCCTCCTTGGTCCCCCTCCCACTACTTGCGCTACTGACTGCGGCCTAAAAAAATCTTGATTGTGCCCTAAAACAGGAGTACCCAAACTTTTTTAGGGCGGCCGCACTACACTTTTCTGAGTTTAACGGGGCCGCACAATTCTCCTAAAATGTTTAGATAATTTTTATCCCAAATTAGTCGTGCTACCGAATTACAATGACGTCATCCGAAATTTTCGAATAGAATGACTTTCTATGGAACAGAGATACCGCAGAACAGAGGATCAGAGGCTGGGATCGGTTTGCACGTACTTAGAGAGTTGCTAAAAGTTAACAAACTAGTGTAACTTAAACGTATCATAGACGGGGTCTAAGGCTTCGTTCCCAGCCGCTGGGCAATATTTTGAAAAAAAGATCTAGTATTTAATTACCATTTGGATCACATTTTCACGTTTTCGGAGCCATTTGAAAAAACTAGTTTTTTTAAGATTTGAAAGCCAATTGAAAAAATTAAATTGTTTAGTCCTGCATTTACTTACAGGTCAAGTCCAAAACACGGTTAAAATGTGGCATTTTTGAGTTAAATTTTGTAAGTGACTTGGCCCAGGTTAGGGGAAGATAGGCCCGTAGCCTTCTGCTATATTTTTAGCAGCAAATAATAATTCACTTGAAGATTTGCCTTAAAAATTTTTGTTTTGTCATGAAAATAACCAGTTTTACGTGTAAACTGTACAATTACATGGACAACCTGAGAGCCCAGGCCCCTCAATTCAAATTCAATAATTTGTTCAAAAAGCATATCTTCTTGCTAATTTTTCCAAAACTTTTTTGTAGAGTAGAAACTAGCAAGGCGGATTGGTAACTGAAGTTGGTACAGTAAATGGTTACTAGTCATGCTAATGCCTTATGTCCATAAAAAGATTAGATAAGGGCCTGAGGTTACAACTTTTTGGACAAACATACTGAATTTCTCTGGGTTTGTACATTTACATTGGTTGCAAAAAATTTGCATTGAGGGTACCACGGCTCCCAGGTCGTTGATATAATTTAATGTTGTACGCGAAAATGCTGAAAGAAACTGAAACTGAAGAAACAACTGGCTTTGTCGTCATTACTTTTATCATTCTTGGCATTTCAACTGGAGGGGCCTGCCTCCCCTCCCCTGTATAGGCTACTCTTATGTACCAGGTAAATGTTGCTCACAATGTTTTATCATTGATGCGAACGCGTTTCATTTTCATTCCCAGAAAGAAGATGGCTGGCTTCTGTAAGAGTTTGAACAAAAATGGTTGATTAGACGGTGAAGACCTTTTATGGTCATCAGTCATCACCTTTTATGAGCGTGAATACTTCTGTTTTTCCGCACTAAACGTTTTCATTCCAGAATGCGTCCAGTCGGAGTTGCGAAAGCGTCTCCAATCCAATATTTTACAGTTTAAATGCTGGTCGTGCGATTTAAATAGATATCAGGTTATCGAAAAAACATTTCACACATCCAAATTTCAAAGCGGACTGCAAAGATTGTTCACTGCATAGAGTTGCCAGAAACTTGCA
Source organism: Trididemnum nubilum (assembly GCA_963965965.1). Taxonomy (NCBI): domain Eukaryota; kingdom Metazoa; phylum Chordata; class Ascidiacea; order Aplousobranchia; family Didemnidae; genus Trididemnum; species Trididemnum nubilum. Next base: position 4,171,799 of record OZ014480.1, read on the forward strand.
TACAGACTTGGTCGAGGCTTGTTAGAGCAAGTTGAGGAGCTGAACTCTATTACATTGCATAACAAGTTTGAGCTGCACAATATTCAAAATGCCAATTTTTGTATTTGCATAATTGAGTATCCCCTAAAATTATCGCAATTTAGAATTGCAGTACAGTGCAGTTTCAAGTAAAACAACCACTTGCAATTTATGGTATTTAAGTTTACAACCTAATTAGCAATCACAACATAGTTATACTTTAAACTCCGCCGATTCAAGATACGATGCACAAAATGAAAAAATACTGAAAATTTTGTTGAGCATTATCAAAAGGATTCTATACAGCTCCCAAAAACACCTTCCAGAAAATCTATTCCCACGTAGAATACTTGACCGAACCTACTTTTATCCCGAGTATACATTTTCCAAAACGTGCGCTTGCCAAAATTTATATTTCAAAACTCGTATTGCAGTCAATATAAAAAAATTACAAACTGAAGATTTATTAGAATTACTAGATATGTTCACTGCCCTAGTTGCAACAAAACTTTAAATTCGCTTTGAATTGATTTTCTAAAAACCTCGGAACTTCCAAATCGAGTTACACAACGATCTATACTGCCAATAATACGCATTTTAACACAAGGTGCTTTAAACATCAGGGAGTGAAGGTCTGGAATTCCATCCTCAAGAAATCAAGCCATTTTTTTATAGAAAATTTAAATTACACTATAAAAAACTAGCAAGCGCAATATTGCGATTAGTTTCACTGCTCGCCGTGCTCGAACGGTTTCTTGTCTTCGAACTTTCCGGCGACATGGGACCGTTTTTGCTTCTCGCATGCCTGAGTATTAAAAATTCACGATGGTAACATTCGTTTTATCACAAAATTTTAAATTACTGGCATAACTATAGCAAGTTACAAATCTGATTCGAGAGGGTGGTTGCTAAAGCTGGGCTACGCAAATATTTTTAGGCCGCAGTTCGCAATTTTGTAATCTCTTTTGATATCGTTCTTGTAAACTAAAAAAAGTTTTGCTTTGATGCACTCTGACTTTGAATCAAATTTAATAACACACATTTTCCGAAACTATGGGGTCAGCCGGATGACTGGAAGTGACGTCATTTTTGCCTTTGTCAGAGGCACCTAAGGAGTTTCATACAGTTTTGAGCACAACGCTTGCTTATTACCGAGCTTAGGTTATTTTATTCCTTCTACTGCGTTTTCATAATCGATACTAATTTTTAGCTGGAATAAAATATTTTGTTTACTGATAAATGTATTGCATGATCATTTCATCATGGATTACGCTGTAGTTCATAACTATTGCTTTTTCTGCTGTTTTTCGAAATAAATTGCGTTTGCATAAAACAAAACATTCATTGTCATCAGATGTTGAATGATATAATAAAAATAATACTGGAGTATTCTAAAATTTTGTGAATGACACTATATCCCAGTCACGAAAAATTACAAAAAATAATCAAAGCAATCTATTAAAGATGACGTCATCATGCATTTGACGTCATCATCTGCAGTGATTTTATCAAAGATGTCTTTGAAATAACAATTAAGTCCATATAATATTTAGCAACATTTAGAAAAAGTTGCATGCTGTTAAAAGGATTTACTGGTCTTGATGACGTCATCATCGTTTTCGTGACGTCACAACCTCAAAATATTTTATCTTAAAAATTTAACAAAAAATAGCTTCAACAAGTAAAAAATCTTACTTCTATCACCAAACAGTTTTTAAATAGGGGGGCAAATTTGCCCCTACCCCCGGTACAAATAGGGTGTGAAAATGGCCTGGTAGATACAGGGTTAATAGTACTGAAAACCGCAATTCCGCAATCCATAACTAAAATAGCAAATCCGTGGATACGGCCTACTATCGGATTTGCCCGGCTCTGGTGGTTGTTTGAATCAATGAACACAAGGTCCATTCGCAGCTTCCCTCTCGCATGCTAAACAAATTCGAAGTTAACTGTCGTAATTATTTTAGTAACACTATATCTTTATTTTCTTATTGTTGTAATGATGACTCTTATTTGACAACTACATAAATTTGTTTTGCCTTAAAATTCATCAACACTACTACCATAATCAAATTACGCTGGTTATATCTCGAATATAATTTTGAAGTAAAAACCAGTTTATACTATAAATAGGTATCTCTCAAATTTAAAGAATTTTACGGAAATACTTCAAAATTATTTTTTTCCAAATTCAAAAATACCTTAATATATTGACAACATTCAGTTGATTGCTCAATTAATGCAATTAATTATCTGGTCCATGCTGACGTCATGGGTGACACTGTGGGTAGCACATCGTTGTGGTTCACAATTTTCTGCATCAGTTTTGCTAAGAAAGTTGTGGTAAATTATTGTTTCTGTTGGCAAAAATATCGTCATAAAATTTGAGCCATTTTAAAATTCTTTTGAGAAGCGTGCAGAGAAATTGCAGCGTAACCCCAATTGACGCGCATCCCGGCTGCCAGACTGCGACCACTTAATTTTGGTCCGAAACTATCTTTTATAATTTTCTACTTGAAAATGCTAAATATCTCTTTCAAATAGAAAGGTTTTGAATGCCTTTAGAAGTGAAATTTTCAAGATCGGAAGTTGTTTTTAAAATCAATTAATAAAAAATGTGATACTAGGTGGTACAATTTTCCCAAAATTTGTTTTTTCTAAAATGGAAAATTACATTTTTACTAAAGATATTAGGTTACGAATCCTTGAGCTTTGGGGAAAAATCAGTCAAGTTAAAAATTGGTTAGGGGTACCAAATCCAATAATACACGGTAATCTGCCCAATTTTGGGGAAGAAGGATGTAGGTACTCCCAGAGGTAGTCAAGAAAAGGAAAGAAGGCTGGCAAAAATTGATCATCTTCAGAACATACAGTCCAATCAAATTCAACCAAGAAGCCCCACATTAAGCAGAATGCTGAAAAATTAAAGATTAGAAATCTATTTTATTTTTCAGATTTATGGTGCGTAACGAGTGAAGCACCAAAATACAGTATCACGATCTTAATTCGAGGTAAAACATGGCTTGAAATTTGTTTTTGTGGGTTTTAACACAGTGGTTATCAACCTTCTTCGGTTTTCGCCACTCTGGCTACAACAAAAAACTATGCAGCACCAACGTTTAAAGAAAAGCTTTTACATCGATTTATGGTTATGCGTAAAGTTTGAAACAAAAAGTTTGTCACAGGAGCCTAGTCAGAAATTCTGGGAGAAAACCCCAGCCACCGTAGACACGGGGGTCTGAGCAGTAGCGTAGCCAGGGGGGGGGGCGTTGGCTTGTGAAGTATTCAAAATCGCACGTTTTTAATGCTTTTGAGGCCGATTTTTTGTAAAAAATTGAAAATAGCCCCCCCATAAGAAAACAGCCCCCCCTGAAACGTTTGAATTACCGAATTTGGCCGAAAAATCAGACTCAATTTCGGCGAAGACCTTTTTTTTTATTTTTGGAGACCACCTGTGTTTGGGCGGAAAAAACCTTGGAATTTCGGAGTTCGGCCGAAAAATCAGACTCAATTTCGGTGAAGACCTTTTTTTTTTTTTGGAGACCACCTGTTTTTGGGCGGAAAAAACCTTTGAATTTCGGAGTTCGGCCGAAAAATCAGACTCAATTTCGGTGAAGACCTTTTTTTTTTTTTTGGAGACCACCTGTTTTTGGGCGGAAAAAACCTTTGAATTTCGGATTTCGGCCGAAAAATCAGACTCTTTTTTTTTTTGGAGACCACCTGATTTTGGGCGGAAAAAACCTTCGAATTTCCGAGCTTTCCGAGAAATTTCGTCTGAATTTTCGGACAAACCGTGTGAAACTGATTCAAGAACAATCAAAATTCGGGTCAAGGTCGTTTGCACTTTTCTCACTCTTTCAAAATAGCCCCCCCCCCTTTTCCAAATCCTGGCTACGCGCCTGGGTCTGAGGGCGGAGCCCCTAGCGCTTGAAAATTTTAATGTTTTTGCAAAAATAAGTTAATTTTAGGGCTATTTTGATAAAAAAATAATAATCTTTTAAAACGTGGCATAGAAATTGAAAGTGTAAACATAATTCAACTGGTTGCATAAATGGGCCATTTGGGAGGTAGCTAATGGTAAAATTTTAGTTCTCTTACTTAGATGCTGGAAAATTATAAAATCGTATGGTTCAACAAAACTCACGCGAAGTAATCTATTTCGTCTACAGTTTATAAACAAAAACAACTGGGGGGAGAGGGGAAAATGAAAAGAGATTTGAGAGAAATTATTAGTAAGTCACTAATACTAACTAATTTTCCTGGCTTTTTTTTGTTATAGCGTCTGATATTTTGATATATAAGAGGATTAAACTTTGAATAGATAAACCACAAAAGGCGCAAAAGAAAATTTAAGCTATACACTTGTAGCAGATTCAAGTCTTGCATTTACAGCTAGTATCGGGAATTCTAATCCAGAGGGAGCCTAAGGATTTTTACTGTCTTGCTGTCCTTAACACTCGATTTTCAATCCAAAAAGTATATTGTTGTTTTTGATAATGTAACTGAAATCGATCGGGTCTCAGATAAAATAAATCAATCAGAAAGAAAGTTACAGCAGGAACGTAGCATAACAGCAGCAAGACGTTAGAAGAACAGTAACAAAACAATGACAACAAAACAATAACTTAATTTTTGTTGACTCCGATCTCTTAACTTAATAAACTCAAAACTTGTCAAACTTAAAAAATGGCCTGCTGGCAGATACGCCGAGAAACTAAGAAACAGAGGTGGAGTCGAGGACACAAGGCTCGAGGCCAAGCACACAAAAAAAATCCGAGGCCAAGGCCAAGGACAGCCTTTCCGAGGACAGACACTCTCGAGGCCAAGGACAGGAATGCTTGAGGCCAAGGACCAAGGACACAAGCACAAGTGCTCTCCAAAAGAAAAAAAATTTTTTCAGGCGATCTCCACAAAAAAACGTTTTCCAAAAAATTTTTCAAGCGCTCCACAAAATTTTAACGATTCAAAAGATAGTGCTGTCCTCGAGCCGAGGACAGGGCAATTTTCGAGGACTTGAGGCCTCGAGGCCAAGGCCAAGGACTTGACCTTCGAGGCAAGGCCAAGGACTTCAAAATGTGTCCTCGAGGACGTCCTTGAGGCCAAGAACGTCCTCGAGGACTCCACCTCTGCTAAGAAAGACTCACCAAAAACGTAGCTAGGTGTGGTGAGTGTATCACGTGATTAAACTCTATGCAAATTACAGGAATTAAAGAGCGGAAAGCGCTGAAAAACTTGTTGCAGAAGTGCAAACTTCACAAAATTGCAGCAATTAAAAAACTGCTCAAAACCGTTTGCTATATAGGCCAATTATCATGCTGAAACAACACTAACTGTAGATGAAGACGCAACAGGGTGGAGCGACAAAACATAAGGCTTTACGTTTGTTCGTAAACCATCGACCAAACATAAACCAAAATTTACGTTTGTTCGTAAATTTTGGTTTTAAAGTGACACAAATTCATTCTTGTTTGGTAAAAAGTTTGGTCGATTGTCGTAAGCAGCAAGAAAAGGAAAAAAATAATAAAACATTTGAAAGCTGCTGGAAAAGAAAAAAAACAAATCTGGTTATTTTGTAGCAAAACGGCGCTGTACAGTACAATCAATTTTTTTTTTAAGTTTGGCCGTGATCATATTATTTTGTTAATGTCGAGGTTGAGATTGTTCTTAATTGGTTTTTTTTTTAATTTTGAGGAAACATGAGCTTCATGTCGTTATAAAATTGTTGTTATTTAAAAAGTGAAGTTATAAATCGGATTCATTACATAGAAAATCGTTAATGATAGTTTCGGTTGTGCCCTCGGGAGTCGAGACTCTGCATATTAATACTGTCTATATAGCTTTTCATTGATTTCTTTGCACGGTATATTGATCTTATATCATAGAAAGACCGCAAAAGTTGTATATGCTAAAAATATCAATTGGCCTACATCACCTTCACTCTGAAACTACTGCATCACATTTTGATTGGTCTGTCAAGCTTATGCGACTACACACCAGAGATGTACGGAATCATTCTTTGTGACTCCGAATCATAATCCGAAACTTTCATCAATATCCGAATCCAAAACCTTATCCGAAATTTATTTTAGCTATTCGAATCCTACTCCGAAAAATTAAGAAATGCAAACTCGTCAAAACATAAAGGTTCCCAATCTTTAAAAATACTCGATATATATACTACAATACTAAAACTAAAATTTTCTCCTTGCATACTTGAATTTAGCATAAAGAAAGTGATACTCGAATACTGTATATACCAGTATACAAGACAGGTACTATAAGTAGATTAACTCCGACTAGAGAAAATACAAACATGAATATACATTTTACAATCTTGTAAATAAAATACCATAATTATATATATACCTGTATTCAATAAGCACTATCTATGTAGTTCATTGTTTATTGAGTATACCCACTTTTTCACATCATAGCAACACGTTCCATGTGCCAGTGGTTTGGTACCAATACTAACCTAGCAATACATGACCAACAAAGGTCAAAGCATAGGTGGGCACAAGTCCGTTAATCGTTAATCCGTTAATAACGAAGCTAACTTTTTCACTAACTCGTTAATCCGTTAAAAAGTTTTTTCATGTTAACGGACTAAATTAACTTCAAAAGTTCTTTTAACGGACTAAACTAATTTCCGTTAAGTTCTGTTAACTTCCGTTAAGGTTTTTATCGTTAATATCTTGCAGCTTCGTTGTGCATTTGAACTTGCTTTTATCTTGAAATTAGATTAAACTGTAAAATGTAACTTTCAAAACACAAAAAGACCACCATAGCAATAAATATTTCCTTACAATCAGCTCAACAGCGTCAATACGTGTTCTAGAAGCGAATTAATAAAACGAAATGTAAATTACACGTAAAATGTTAACGGATTAACGGTCTTTATTAACTTCCGTTAATTAAAGCTAAAAATAATAGATTAACGTTAACGGAGGTGTGAAGTTTGTTAACGGACAAGTGGCTAACGAAGCTAACGTTTTGCATTAACTTGCCCACCTATGGGTAAAAGTCTACAATAATGAAATTATATCAATAAACCTAAAGAAGCCGTTGCTACAGGTTATCCACATTAATATTACAAGCACTTTTAAGAGCCCATTTTTAGGAAAATAGTCAAATGCAATGCCGCAGAGAAATAAGGAATAATTCTGAGATCTGGGACATTGACAATTCAGCAGATGCATGAGCGTTACCATGTTTATTCATAAAAAAAGCAAATTAAGCAAAAAAGCTGCATAAATTGTAGTGAATATTTTGAAAACTTCTATTCAAGAATGTAACTAATATCTATGGTAGCAGTTTATAAGCACAAATTTTAAAGCTTCACTGCACTGGTAGTTCACTATGCCGTTAAACTATTGAATTATTTCCCCCACTATGCCTGTCAAACGAACACTTATTTCCGTTACACTTACAGCAATTTATTAAATCAGAATTGTTACCAGGCTAATTTAGTTATAAGAATTACATAACCTGTTTATGACATGTAAGCTTGTAACCATATTACATATTATTTTAATATATTTAAATAAGTGTGCATACCGGTAACTGGTGCTCATCAATATTATCGATAAATTTAAGCTACAGATACAATGCAAACTACATTTGTTAAGTCACTCAGCATATCATTAGAATTCAAGACAATTATACGACCAAACTGCAAAAGAGATTCAAAACAAAGCTGACAAATTCATCTCTTTTTAGTTGCAGTATTTCTCTGAGCTAGACAAACCAGATAGCCTATGCTCTTTTTCGTTGCTGGCGCTTTAAGCTGCATGCTAAGCTGCTACGTCGGTGGGTAACGCCTATTACCAGCTGTCAGCAATCATAAGTAAATCTAATGACCAACCACTAACAGCGAGTGCATGCAATTAATCCCCAAGAACTACTGGTAGTAACCCGAATTATATAAAGACAATGGTACTAAATGCTAATACGTGATACCTAGTCTAGTAGTCCAACCGCTAATACCGGAAAGCTAACAGCTGATACCGACTTATCTCACGTTAATCTGTAAACAGGACGCTTTGTTACCGAGGAACTAGATTTGCAAAATCCAACTGGTGGGGTTCCATCACTTCTTTCATTTAATTAGGCCCACCCCACTTAGTGCTGTAAAAAAAAAACAGTACTTCTGTTAATAACATTTTTGAAAAGCAGCCTTACAGTTTTTCATTGCTGGCAATGGAATTTTCAGTTGCTGATTTTTTCCATACAAAAATGCAATATTCGGATCCGGAAGTACAGCATATTTAATATCCTAAAACCAGATCCGAAACCGAAGAATTTTACGAAATCCGAAAATTCTCAGCCCGAATTCCGACTCCGTGTACATCTTTGCTGCACACTGCATGAATTAAGTTAGACAATATAGGCATTCGACATTGATTGTGAGCTTACTAAAATTTTAGTGCATTTACGAAAAATTTACGAAAAATTAAATTTTACATTTACGAAAAATTAAATTTACGAAAAATTTAAGTTTGAACTGTGAGCTCAGTGGTTGATGGTAATCAAACAATTGAATCGTATTTTCATTTTTGGCAAATTTCCTGTTTTCTTGTGTACTGAATTTCAATTCTGATAAATAATCACTAATCAGTACGGCATTTTAAGATTGTTTGCATTACAACATGTCATTCATCTAAATTGGGAAGGGGGTACCAAACCCTCATTTGCCATTCATGCAGAAACCAGAAACTAAAATAACAACTCACATATCTTTTATCAATTCGGCACCAACCTCTCAGAAAAAAAAATTGGCTCTAATGGTTTCAGCAATTTCCAACAACGAGATGTTTGGAAGAACAGCTGGATATGAAAAAAGTAGTACAGTTGTACGTAATTGTTTTTAAATCGCTTGTGCTAGTGTACGTGTAAATGCATCTTGTCGCCAGCGTGGCCGAATGGGTAAAGGCGGTGTTTTTACGGCGACCCTGATCGAATGATTTGGGTTCAACCCGCACCCTAGTCACGTTGCTTCTTCCTTGGACAAGACGCTTTACGATGATTATCTCGCTTGGTGGCTTCGAACTAGCAGCAAATTCAGTGAACAAGAATTCAAAGAAATCCACAGGAACATTGGATCATCGAAAACTCCTAAGCAGGTGTGGATTCCTCCAATCACAAAGTAGTCCTGGTAATGAAAAGTGTGCGGATCGTCCAACAAGTTAGCGTCTGACGCTCTCCGGTGACTAAAGGATAAATATGCGCCACAACAACAACAACGTGCTTGCAGTGTTACCACAAAGCCGATTTTTGTTAGCAAACCTGTGGTAGCTCTGTACAAGCATGTAGACCAAGATAAAAAATAACGCCAAAAAACTCAAATGTATAGCAGAACACACCAAAAGAGCAAACCACAATTTGACTACCGTTGACCATATGAATGCAAAACTAAAGTGTTACGATTTAACATTCTGGATGTGAATTAATAATGATTAACAAAGTGAGAGTTACCTGTTACAAAAGTGGCTGCTAAAGATTGCTATCAAAATGCGTCTTACAGAATTTCTGATAGATTCTTGGTCGCCATATTCGCAAGCACAAACAACGTGTTTTGATGCTGTGCGCTGAAGATTACTTCGTCAAGTCTCAAATAGACGCGATTTCATTCAAAACAATTAATTCGAATAAGTTGCGAGAATCAGCATTCTGAATCAGCTTGTTTACTGCAATCTAGAGCTATACAATTAGCGGATGACGTGATTCTTCCTGCGCACTGTCAAATCGTTTCTTCCATAGATGCGATCTCAGTAAAGCCATCGCTATTCCTAGTCCTACTCGATATAATGTTAGCTTGTGTAGTACAGAGATGGAACCGGTCAGGATTTTCTTGACCCGATCCGACCGGTAAATTTCAAAATCATAGCCGGTTGACCGGCCGGTCGACCGGTTTTTGACCGGCCCGGTCGACCGGTTTTTTTTTTACAGAGGGTTTTTGTTCACTATTCAATGCATCTAATAAAAATTTTTCAAAAGGGGGGGCCATGGTGAGGTGTTAAAATTTGTGACTTTGGACGGGGTCTCAGAAAAAAAACGCAATTTCAAAATAAATTTTAAGATCTGTTTTGGTTAAGACTCAATTTTAAGACCTTTTTTGGTGAAGTTTCGGTTTGAAAGACTTGTTTTGAGAAGCGCAAAACGTGCACCAAATAAGCATAAAAAAAACTGGAGGGCACAAGCTAAATCATTAGACGTTCTTTCCAATAATATTATGCGAAAGGCCATAAAATGAAGTTACAATTTTTTAGCTATTGGTGACAGATTATTTGCCGAGCAGCAAACACTATAGTGTTATGACATTGGGTAGAAAATATTCGAAATATAATGTGCCCCAGCAGTTTGTAGAAATACTGCTACTTCAGAAAAAGCCATGGTTAGTTAGACATTAAAAAATAAGAGCTATGTCTTTCTTGCCCAGTGCAGAGTGTGGTAAATTTAAGTTGAAAAAAGCGTTTCAAAGCGGCAAGATTTAAGCATGTACTAAAAAATCTGAAATCTGCGCCACTTTTACTCTCAAGCTGATTAAAATGATGCTAAAATGCCAGGTAGCGCAAGCCTCTACCACATGCATGCTTTATTATAATATGATTGCGCGATTTTAACGTATATTTTTCACTTTTTTACTTTGTGCCGTGGCCCAAAGGGGTGGCATGGCACAATGCCCTCCCCCTTAAATACGCCCCTGGATATGCGTGTCTTAATGGTGGCAGCATATTAGTCACAGCTTGAAACCATTCAACAAGTGTTTTCAAAAGGTGTGGTTTGTTAATACTGTTTTTTTTTTATAAAAAGTTTTATTTATGATAAAATACACAAATATATTTCGGTTGGTGCTTAGATGTTTTTTAGTTGCAAGAAAGGAGATGTTGACCGGTGTTTCAACCGGCTTGACCGGCCGGTCAAAGAATCTCGACCCAACCGGTTTCCATCTATGGTGTAGTAGCACTTAGTGTGAAGTTTATTGAGGAGTTGGTAGCCACCATATGCAAACTTTCAAACACCAGTGAAATCTTTTTATTTTTAAAAATTGAAGTTAGTCGGAAGAAAGTGAAAGGCCCAAGCGCAAATACTCGGTAATCTGAAGTTCCGAACACAATTGAAATGCATTGCATTTTGCTGCTAAAAAAGTTTGTCTGATGTTAGTTAATTCTAAAGTGGAACCAAAAACGTTTGGAAAATAATTTTTACCATTTCTCTTGCCTGCAATCTTTAAGTGCAAAATCAGCACATTTGCATTTTAATTTTTTTAGATCAAATCATATCACATTTTTTGTTATACAGTACTCGCTGTATTACGCAGAAGCGTGTAACGAGTTTGCAGGGCCCATCTTTGCGACATTGCACCCGAGCAACACAGCTCCTTTCGAAGAAATGTTAACAGCGATGGCGAGCCGTTGGCAACACTCTGTTCGATTTGACCGGCCGGAGATATGAACCTATGACCTCCCGCTCCAGAGACGAACGCGTTACCGCTTGACCAAATTAGCACAATTGGTCAATATACGGTGCTGCTTTATTTTTATGGTCTGTGAAACAAGCTGATGAATTTTTGAAAGATCTTTAGAGATCAAATTCCATTTTATTAAGAACAATGTGCAAACAATTGGTTTTCATTTTATAGTTTTATTATTGCAGGAAAATCATTAACCAGTTTTTTTATTTTCACAAATTTTTTTTTAAAGTGCAATGTAACGTGATTTATAGGATCCTAAACTTAATGGATAATGGATGACTTAAACGGGGCTCAAAATTGAAGTACATCGGTATTCCGCTAATGCAAATTTTCAAAATTTTTTGCTAAAAACTTTACTCGCAGTAGCTTCAAGCAATTGAAAAACACTGAGAAGAAAACAATCCTCATTTCATTGCCTACTTTACTGCCCGGGTTTTTCCAGCCGTGGAATTGCTCATTTTTTTAAAAGTTTTGTTTTGTTTTTATAATATTTCTTCGATTTGTTCCAGCAGAATGGCAATGAACAAACGTAAAGATTCAATGACTGTAGATCGTAGTATTGAAGAACCTTCAATTTCTTGCAGCTACGTGCGCAGAAAGAGCGTTGTTTGAAAACACATATCAGGAAAATGGCATAAATGGGCACAAATTCGTTAATCGTTATTCCGTTAATAACAAAGCTATTTTTTTCATTAACTCGTTAATTTGTTACAAAGTTTTTTTATGCTAACGGACTAAATTATCTTCCGTTAAGTTTTTTTAACTTCCGTTAAGATTTTTATCGTTAGTAATTTGCACCATTATTCATCGTACCGGTACAAACCAGTTTGTAATGGTAACACTTGTTGCGTATTAGCACGAGTTTCATTTAAAAAAAAGCGAAGAAAGGAGCTATTTTTTGTGGCAAAAAACAAGCTGCAGCCTCGTAGGTCTGTTAATTATATTTCCAAAGATTTTCCGATAGCAGCTTTGCTTGTGCATTTGAACCTATTTTTATCTTAAACTTAGATTATACTGTAAAATGTAACTTCCAAAACACAAAACGACCACCATATCACTGAATTTTTCTTTACAATCAGCTCAACAGTGTCATTATGTGTTCTAGAAGTGAGTGAATAAAAAGAAATGTAAATTTCACGCAAAATATTAACGAATTAACGGACTTCATTAAAAGGGCATTCAGGACGTTTTAATTTTAAAAAATTTACTGTAAAACCATGGTCAAACAACTTTGACAATTTTAAAAATTTTTTCTCATCATTTTTGATTTTCTTTGGCCAAAAAACCGTAAGATATTCGCAATTCTTTTTCCCCTTAGACTAAAGAGAAACCTTTTCCGAACATTACCAAATTGAACGGACGTGGGTCAAAATTGTTGCAAATGACTGACTAGTGACTACATTAGCAGCTGTCGAGGCAGTGGCTTTGTAGGTACCTGTTGATAACCGTAGCAAACCTAGACAAAAAATGCTAACTAAAATGCTTTGCATTGAAGTTTGCAATTGCATAATTAAGTGAAAAACTAACTGGCCTTCTGACGTTACTGCCTAAACCAACTGTGCTATAATTGCATAAAATTTACACGCTCATTAAAAACTGGAATCTTAGTCTAAGATCTAGTCAGCTACGATGCTTTAGCCATCAACATGCAATCATTTTTTAGTATAGGCTATCTAGAGTAAGCAATAGTCACAAAAGGATTTAGGCTATACTACGCCTTCAGCACTAAAACTTTATCTTGATTCGGAATACTTTTGCTAGCAAACCACAGTAGAAAAAATCTAACCTCTCTGAATTCAAACAGCAGTTGTTCCACTAATTTATTTCAAATACCTTCAGCAGTCAACTAGTTCCAAGAAGCCCGGTACTTAGCTAGACTCGAAATGGAAGTTTACAAACTGATTTATTGCGCAATCTCCTTGAAACAAGACGGCTGAAATTTGGATTCTAAGAGGAAAACACGATATTTTTTAGCTTAGACTTTCTTAACCTGATGAGCTGCAAGAATCGCAATGCGGTCATGGTGGTAAACAAATTTTTAAAGATTTTTTCTCAGCTTTTTAAAACTTGGGTTGAATGCCCTTTTAACTTTTGTTAATTGAAGCTGAAAATAACGAATTAACTTTAACGGAGGTATGAAGTTTGTTAACGGATTAATGATTAACGAAGCTAACGTTTTGCATTAACTTGCCCACCTATGGAAAATGGTGATATGAGGCTGATTAGACAACATTTAACTTTAACATTACATCTAATGTACTATATTGAGCAAGCATACAAGTTTCATTCACAATAATATTTTAGGTTAGTGAGGATTTGTTATAGTTTATATTAACTTAGGTGCTAATATACAACAGACAACATTTGAGCAATGACATTAAATCCCAAATTATTACTGGTAACGATTTACTTTTGTTTGTTGGTGAACAAACAAAATATGGTGTTAAGTAAACCGACAACTGGTGATATTGTTGTCAATAACGAAATAAATATTAACATCGAGGGGGGGAATGACAATGCGATCGACATGTCAAATGTTGTTATTGGTGAAAACAATGCACCATTCAGCCAAAGCGACCCTTGCAATTGCGACGATTGCAGCAACAAAACAATTGAAGACTGTTCCAGGACATCCCAAGATGGTAAAAAAACATCTACTCAGCAACAAGGTAAAATGTCTTAATTTGAACTAATTTTTTAACTGAAAATCTAAATGCCCGTGCGCAATTGAATGTTTGCAAAGATTACAAATTAACAGCACAAAGTTTTGCCAGATCAATTTGCAGTAGATTGGCTCAAAATTAATACAGTCAAAACCGACGTTCTATTGAAGAATGATCACAAATGGACACAAAAGCCTTATCTGTCTTTTGGGAAAAAGTCTAAGTACTATTAAAAGAAAGGTAAAACCCATAAAATATACTGTAGTAAACAGTTTTTGCCACAACGTGCTCGGTATGTCATCATTGATTTCTTAAAATACTGATTCTCAACCGGGGTACAATTTGCGTTTTCCTGGGGTGCCGCAAGATATTTCAAATTTTTCAATAGAGCAAATACAATGGCGTTTAGGTAAATCACTTTATTTAAAGTTAAATAATTATAAATTTTATTATGATTCTGGTATTTTGGTTGAAGTTAGAATTGCCATAATGTTGGCTTTGCCGAAGGAGCTAACAATAAGAAAATTGAAGGCCCCCCCTCTTTCCTAGCCAAATCATTTGGAAATTTTAGCTCATATAAACTTGGTTTTAAACGTGTTATTGGAGTTGAGAAGTAATATAACTAGAGCTGAAACAGCCAAAAATTTTCGATTTTGATAATTGAATTTTTTAATGACTCCAAAAACATTTTACGATACTTTTTTTCAAATGGCATTAAAAGGAATGGGATTCCATTGTTCCGTCTCGCTCAATCTCCTCTGACGGAGTTTTTTGTTTCAAACTTTACGAAAAACCAAAAATCGATGCAAAAACAATTACGTTTGACCGCTGCTGGTACGCCAATTTTTTTCTTGCTGCCAGAGTACTAAAAGCCGAAAAAAGTTGAGAACCACAGTGTTGAAACCAACCAAAACAGACTTTAAGCCAAGTATTAACTCGAATTAAGGTTGTGATACTACTGTATTTTGGTACTTCACGCATTACGCAAGCTATACATCTGCAAAGAACAATAGATTTCTAATCTTTACTTTGCCAGCATTCTGCTTCATAGGTGTGATTTAGAGTTTGGGGGCTTGTTGGTTGTGTGAGATTGTATGTTGTAGAGAAGCTCGATTGTTGCCAGCCTCATTAATTCCTTTGTTTGACTACGTCTAGGAGTAGCTAAATCTATCATCCCCTAAACTGACAGATCTCCGTCTATTATCGGATTTGGTATCCCTAACCAATCGCTAACTTAACTGATTTCTACCAAAGCTTTATAATTTATTACCTAACATCTTTAGAACTTTAGTAAACGTGTTATTTTCCATTTTGGGAAAAAACAAATTTTGGGAAAATCGTATCACCTACCGTCACATTTTTGCTAAATTGATTTCGAAACCAACTTCCGATCTTAGAAATTTCACTTCTAAAGGGATTCAAAACCTTCCTATTCAAGAGATATTTGGCATTTTCAAATAAAAAATTTTTAGATTGCTTTGATCACTGTCGGATTCATTGTCGGATCTTTTGAAAAGTTTGGTAGCCTTGAAAAAGGCTGCTTGAAAAAAAAAAAAAAAGATTCGAACGGTTTTCGTCTCGCCCTTGTCAGGAACAAACGCGAGAATAACTTGGAGTCGAAGAACGCGATCTTTTATAGTTGTTTGAGACGTCGAAATTTCCACCATGAAAAAGAAAAAATTATATCACATGAAAAATTATTCACATGATACATTTTATAGTGGATAAGAACGCGGTCTTTTTAGCAGGGTGTCGAACCGTTTCAAATAACGGTTCGGGTTCAGGTTTAGCTCCTGCTCAAAATATTTTAGCGGTTCAGGTTTGGTTCGGGTTCACTTGAGCACCATTTTCGAGGTTCAGGTTCAGTTCAGGTTCACTCAAGTAAAATATTACTGGTTCAGGTTCGGTTCGGGTTCATTGACTTAAAATTTAACTGTCGTTACTCGTTTCGTCCAGAAAAAATCAGTTCAGCAAGTTAACATGAATCCAAAAAAAAAAAGGAGAAATTGCTGATCCTGTTGATGATCACCACTGCTCTTATTGTGCGTGTACCAGCACCAGAGGCATCCGGATATGGAAAAATATATTCTTACTTTTGTTAGGGGTTCAGTTTCGGTTTGGGTTCACTTGAGCACAATTTTGAGGGTTCAGGTTTGGTTTAGGTTCACTGAAGTAAAATTTTGCTGGTTCAGGTTCGGTTCGGGTTCACCAAAATAAAACGGTTCATTCGGGTTTACGGTTCGGGTTCAGGTTCGGTTCGACACCCTGCTTTTTAGGCCGTTTGCTGTAAATTCTACGACGCTTAAAAATCGAGTTTGTAAAAAAGTTTGAGTGGCAAAAAAATTTTGATGCAGATAGACTGTATTTCATCCGAAGAGGTTTATATCAAAAGTTCTCCAAAAATTACCCTGCAGTTTTCGAGCAAATGGGGGGTAAAGTTGGGGGTTATCAATACTAAAAATTACATATTTTCCGCATAATGTGCAAATTTAAATTCTTTTATCATTTTTATTTGCTTATTTTGACAACTTTTCAGATGCGCAAATGTCTAGTTTGTTTTTAGAGTTAAATTAAACAATTCTCCCTATCGCTCTCTAGCACTACTAGCGGCGAAACGTTCCTTTAGTGTTTATTTAAGCTTTTAATAATTTTCCTCTTAGGTTTTAAGTGATTTACCATCGATAGGAGTTTACTTCATTTCTTTGAACGTACAAAAATGACATAAACTTTTCCGAAACCATTGGGCGACAGATAAAATTCGAAATACATTTATTTTGGGGCCTTGCTTGAATAGAAAACAGTTTACAAAAATCAATAAAATTAACTACAAAAACAAACTTGTTTCAAATGCTTGTTAAATATTTACATATAGCGTATCAACTTATAACTGCATAGATATAAACAGAATTTTTAATGAGGGTACTTTTGAAATGACGTAAACGGTCAATGATGACGTCACAAAATAACGTAACGAATGAATGAAACGTCACGATATAAATTGCATTATGAAGTTTTTGTCAAAATTTTGCAAAACCACAATACTTTTTGAGTTGCTGACACGCAAAATCGCATTTTTTGGTAAAAATCAATTTTTGAAGGGTAGCCTATGCTAGGTGAATTCTAACACCAGGGTGCATCTGAAGCAAGTAACAATTGAAGAATAAATTAAAACATTTTTAATCACTAAGGAAAGTGCAAAAAAATAAAGCAAAATATGCTGGTTGCCGGTGATGTCTTAAGCTTCAACAATGTTTGGAGGGATCAAAACTTTTTCTTTAATATCACCGATCCCATTAACACAAATTATTTTAATTGTCGTGGTCATCAATCATCACATTCAAGTTGCACGTTACGTGTTCGATATTTGAAGCCGACTTGGAGTCGAGGACACAATGTTCGAGGCCAAGGACTAAAAAAAATTCGAGGTTAAAACCAAGGACCGACTTTTTGAGTACAAACCTTCTCGAGGCCAAGGACAGGATTGGTCGAGGCCAACGCCAAGGACCAAGGACAAAATTTTTAAAAAACCTATGGTCGGCAAATTTTCTACTGTTTTTAAGAGCGAAAGAGTCCAAAACATTGCATTTCGTTAAGTTTTTTATGATAATTTGAAAATGGTAGTTTCTAAAAATAACGAATGTTTTTTTGAAGTTTTACGCGTTAGCAGCAATTTTGATTACGTCCTATAGCGGTATTGTGGTAATAAAACAAGGGCGTTACGCGAAATCAGAGTAACTAACTTCTGAACTTGGAAAAGGTCAATTTTAAGACCTTAACTTCATCAGTTAAGACCCCAGAGCAAACGTCCACTGAGTGATTATGGATCCCTCATCTCCACCGTTTTAGTACTTTTTCCAAAACAACCTTTATTGTTTGGTTGAACGACTTCCTTCAGCAGATTTTTAAAAATGTTATGATAGTGTTTAAGAATAGTGTAGCGGCTACGATATTATTATCTAAAAGTATTACGAAATAAAGTAAAATAATTTATGTTTTTAAAATGAATTAAGGTACCGTACCCGGTATTTGTAAGCTCAAGTCCTTAGAAAAAACGGGGTTCTGGGGGCGAGGGCAAAGTCCACATGCCTCCGTTGAACAATTTTAGTGACTTTTTTTTAATGAAAAAACAATTTTTGTGATTTTAAAAGAGGTGAAACAATTAGATTTTCAAAGCAATTTTAAAAAAGAAAATACCAGTAACATAAAAGTTAAATTGAAAAACTTTAGTATTATCACATTTTCCCCAATCCTAATTTAAATTAAATTTTTTTAACGTTTTATTGCACATCATATCTTTCTAAAGCTTATTAATTGCCTATCAATGAATGAGCGCGTGCGTTTCTGCAGCCAAACGTCACTTTGTAAAATTTAACAAAAGATATTTAGTGGCAAAAAGTAACATGAAAATTAGCAGGGCTGTATCAAGGAGGAAGGCATTAAAGACATTTGCAATTTGTCCCGGGGCCGCCCTCCCACTCTGAAAGGCACACAATTGTAGAAACGTAAAAACAATAAATCTTTTTTTTTTCCAAAAAGGCCAAATTTTTCGTGGGAGCTTCTTCTCATCTTAATGACGTCGAGTGAAAAATTGATTGATTGCAGCGCGCATCTTTCCAGCCATTCAAACAATGATAACTATATTTAATTTCACGCTCGCATTTTTAACTCCTCATGTAGCGTTTTTTCTGATACAGTATAGTTTAATATTTGTCGAGGACAGAGGTGGAGTCGAGGACACAACGTTCGAAGCCAAGGCCAATGATACAAAAAAAAAATCCGAGACCAAGGCCAAGGACTGACTTCTCGAGGCCTAGGACAGGAATGCTCAAGGCCAAGGAAACAAGGCACAGGTGTTCTTCAAAACGAAAAAAAAAGGTTTTCGCGCGAGGAAATGCCAATTTTCAGGGTAAAGAAAAAAAAGCTCATGGCCATGGCCCATTTTCAACGATTCAATGTTCTCGGCCGAAAACAGGGCATTTTCGAGGATTTGCAGGCTTCAAGGCCAAGGATTTGACCTTCGAGGCAAAAGCCAAGGACTTCAAAATGTGTCCTCGGGGACTCCGCCTCTGTTATTTGAAATTCCTACCTGCGATTTTCAACGCAAAAATTGTTCAGCAAATGTGGCTTTTTCCCAGATCACTTAACAGTAATTAGAGTGTTGTTCTCTCTTATTTCAAAAAAAATCTTTGCAATTTTCGCTCGCATGTATTCAGAACAAGTTGGCTTTTTCAAGATAAGTTTTGTTAAGTATATCACGGATACACTAACATACTCTGTTAAATATGCTATCCCTGGTACAGGCGCGTAGCCAAAAATTCGCAATGGGGGGGCTGTTTTGGGGTCTGGGGGCGGAGCCCCCAGCCGCCAGAGGCTGGGGGTCTCGGGGCAAAGCCTCCAGCCGCGGGAGGCACAGAGGTCTGGGGGCAGAGCCCCCAGAGCTCAATAATTTTGCATTTTTTTGCAAAATAACTTAAATTTAGGGCTATTGTAATAAAAAATAATGCTTTTAAAGTATGGTATAGAAATTGGCCGTGCAACATGATTCAATTGGTTGCATTAATGGGCTATGTTGGAGGTGGCTAATGATAACATTGCAGTTCTCTTGTTTACATGCTGGTAAACCACAAAATTCTATTATTCAATAAAACTCACACGGAGTAATCTGTTTCGTCTATATTTTATGAAGAAAAATAATTGGGGGGGCTAATGAAAAGAGATTTGAGAGAAGCATTTGTTAATTAATTAACGCTGAATAGCTCCCCCCCATTCCTTTTATTTCTAAGTTTATAATGTATTTGTTGATAAAACCTATGTTTAGCGTTTTTACACTGGCGATCAAATTTGATTATTTATTTTTGGGCATTTTTCAAAGTTTTTATTGATTTGTGACTTAATTTAATTTGTGACAAATTAGCCTCCCCTGGATATATGTTTCAAAAGATGCTCTAAATCACTTTTGAGTCCATTCCAGCGCAAAAAACAGTCTCAAAAGAGCTAAAAACGTGGTATTTTTCTTATTCTGCGTTTTGGTTGACAGGCCAATAGAGGAAGCTATAGCCCCCCTCCCTCCCGCCTAGCTACGCTACTGCCGTGGTAACTGTATTACATTTCATTAACACGCACATATACTTTTTTTCCGAGTTCATACTCAGATAAGCACGGTCATGAGTGAGCATTAGCAACTCAAAAATGTTTGTGTCTGGACTCCGAATCCCTTGCTATGGCTCTTGATGGTTTTAGGGCTTTGCTGTTTGTACCACCCGCACCGGAAATATAAGCAGAAAAAAAATAACGATTCTTCACTGCCTTTTGCCCCTCATTCTCCGATTAAACCTTTCACACAAAGCCATTTAAAATAAGGTTTACTATGACTTGGCAATCACATTATACGATATTTTCCATAAAAGGAAAAAAAACGAATTGAAAAGCTAGAATTTTTCATTAATTTTTGTTTGGTTATTTTTCTTTTCAACCAATTAAAAAATAATGCTGTCCTCGAGCCAAAAACACGACATTTTTGAGAACTTGTAGGCTTCGAAGCCAAGGACTTGAGCTTCGAGGCCAAGGACTTTAAAATGTGTTCTTGGTTAAAATCGAGATAGAGTTGAACGACTTCTTAAAATGACAACTTGCTGTGTCTTCATGGGAATTGGGTCTACAACTACAAATCAATTCTATTTTATCTAGGAGCCTGCTTAACAATGCTAGGTCTACAAACACAAATCTAAATTAGACATAGTTGTTTGAGAAACAATGCTAAGTCTACATGTTTTGTGCATTTTCAAATCTAAAAATCTCACAACCATTTTCGCAGCACTGTCATAAAATTACCATTGCTACCTGAACACAGCAGTTTACGACTATGTTCTGCTTGGCAGGTCATATAACTTTATTATCACTGTACAAGTAACTATAGGCTATTTTAAAGTACTGTTTTGTAACGATGCTTCATTATTTCTGCCTGGCAGGTCATATGACTTTTGGTTATCAAGTAGCTGGCTATCTATACTGTGTAGACCTAGGTCTACTTTAAAGCAATGTTTCATCAAGGATACTGGTATTTATTGCTTGTAGTTTGCCAAATTTAAGAACAAAATTCAACTATTGCACCCACTTAATCAATTTAAGCTAGCATAGTAAGAAAACTAACCTTTGAATCAGTGTAGTCTACCTCAGCACCTGATTCAAAACAGTTTTTAAAAATTCGTTGAAGGGAAAGTCCCTAAGTAATTCTATTTTTATGATTGGTCGATTCGGGCTGTCTGATTGTATTCATCCGCATTTTAGACGCCAACTTTCAGGTCAAATTAAAAAAATACTGCAGGAAAATAAGTGGAGAACTTTTGCATGTTAGTTTGTGAGATAAAAATCAATCTATTTAAGCAAAAAATAAGTTGCCACTCAAATTTTTTTACAAGGTGAACGCTAGAATTTACAGCAAACGGCCTATTTATAGTTTTTTGAGACGTCAAAATTTCCACCTAAAAAAGAAAAAATATATCGCGTGAAAAGTTATTCACATGATATATTTTTACTTTTTTATGGTGGAAATTTCGACGTCTCAAACAACTATAAAAGACCGCGTTTTTCGACTCCAATTTATGTTGATTCTTGACGAGGGCGAGACGAAAACCGTTCCACTCTTTTTTTTTTTCAAACAGCCTTTTTCAAGGCTACCAAACTTTTCAAAAGATCCGACAATGAATCCGACAGTGATCAAAGCAATTTTAAAATTCAGTACCACTAAACAGCTGTTTAAATAAAAAATTATAAAAGATAGTTTCGGACCAAAGTTAAGTGGTCGCGGCCTGGCAGCAGGGATGCGCGCCAATTGGGGTTTCACTGTAATTTCTCTGCACGCTTCTCAAAACAATTCTAAAATGCCTCAAATTTTATGACTATATTTCTATCAACAGAAACAATAATTTACCACAACTTTTCTAACAACACTGATGCAGGAAGTTGTGAACCACAACGATGTGCTGCACACTATGTCACCTATGACGTCAGCATGGAGAGGATAATTGCACTAATTGAACAATCAACTGAATGCCGTCAATTTATTAAGGTATTTTTGAATTTGATAAAAAAATTTTTGGAGTATTTCCGTAAAATTCTTTAAATTGGATATATACGTCTTAATGTTTACTTCAAAATTATATTCGCGATAAAGCAAGCAAAACTTGATTATGGCAGTTAGTGTTGATGAATTTTAAGACAAGAAAAATTTATTAGTCGTCCAATAGGAGTAATGATTATAAACAATTAAGTAATTAAAAAAATAGTGCTGGTGAAATGTTTACTTCGGATTTGTTTAGCATGTGACAGGGAAGCGTGAATGGACCCTGTGGTCGTTAAGTTAAGCATCCACAAGAAATTGGCAAATCCGTTAGTAGGTCCGTAATATTCCGGATTTGCTACTTTAGATGTGGATTGCGATTTTTAGTAATTTTAATTGCGATATTGCGATGCAGATTTAACGTTATCAAAAGAGATTACGAAAATGCTACCTGCAGACTTGAAAAAAAAATTGCGTAGCCCAGTATTGGCAACCACCGTCACCCGTCAGAATTATAACTCGCTAGTTATGCCAGCAATTTAAAATTTGTGATAAAAACGAATGTTACCATTAGAAATTTCAAATACTCAGGCATGCCAGGAGCAAGAACGGTCCATGTTACCGAAAGTTTCGAAGACAAGAAACCGTGCGATCACGGCACGCATTGAAACTAATTGCTATATTGAGCTAGCAAGAATTTTTTATAGTATTGTTTAAACTTTCTGTAAAAAAATGGCTTGATTTGTTGAGGAATAAAATTCCAGACCTTCAATCCAGTAGCGTACCCAGAGAGGGGGCGGGGAAGCTCGTTTTTAGTGCTTTTGAGGCCAATTTTTGCTCCAAAAATGAAAACAGCCCTCCCAACGGGATTCGGGAGCAGAAGTTGTGAAGGACTTGCTGTTATTTGGACCAGAATAGTGGTGGCTTTTTGTTCTCTAGCTCACCCGAAGTCGGTAAAGCCCCCTTTTTTTTTTTTTGGAGATCACCTAATTGTTTCAGCCGGAAAAACCGTTTGAATTTGGGTGTAGACCTTTTTTTTAGTTTTTTGGAGATCACCCAATTTCGGCCAAAAAAAACGTTTGAATTTCGGTGAAGACCTTTTTTTTGGAGATCACCTAATTTTGACAGTAAAACCACCTCAATCTAATTCAAGACTGATGAAAATTTGGGTCAAGTTCGTTTACCGTTGTTTCAAGCTTGCAAAAAAGCCCCCCCCCCCCCCTTTGCGAAATCCTGGCTACGCGCCTGCTTCAACCCCTGATGTTTACAGCGCTTCCGCAATTCATTTGGGAGTCTCAAGATGCGTATTATTGGCGGTGTAGATTGTTGTGTAACTCAATTTGAAAACTTCTTGGTTTTAGATAATAATTATTGAAGAACAAATTTCGAGTTCAGTTACAAATAGTGCTGTAAACAATTTTAGTAATTTTATATTTCAACGAGTCATCAGTTTGTAAAGTTTAAATTGGCTGCAAAACGAGTTTTTTGGGAAATGTAATTTCTGGTAAATGCACGTTCAGGAAGATGTACATCCGGGATAATGTAGTTTCGGTCAAGTGTTTTTCGGGAAAATGTAATTTCTAGAAGGTGTTTTTCTGGAGATGTATTGAATCCTTTTAAGCTTTTTTTTGAGGATAAACACCAAACAAATTTTTCAGTATTTTTCCTACCTTGTGTTGAATTAGCGCAGTTTAAAGTATAATTATGTTATGATTGCTAAGTATTTACGCTCATAATAGGTGATGACTGATGACCAAAACAGGTCTTCACGTCCGATTCAGCCATCTTTTTGCCCAAACGCTGGATGAGGCCAGGACACTGTCTTTCAGTGGGAGGGACTCGTTCGCATCTACGATGAAACATTGCCAGCAACATTTACTTGGTACATATGCGTAGCCAAAGGGGAAGGCGGCCCCCTACCTCAATGGAACTGCCACCAATGATAAAAGTAATGACAACAAAGCTTATTGCTTCCTCAGTTTCAGTTTCTTTTAGCATTTTCGCGTACAAAAGTAATTAACAATAATATTAATATCGACGACCAGGTCCCCTCAATGCAAATTTTTCTTCTTCTTCTTTCTTCATTTCCCGCTTTTCCGTGAGGGTTGCGGGGACAGTAGTTCAAGATTGAGCCGCCACACCTCACGGTCTTCCATCACCTCCATCATTTCGCTTGGGCGAAGTCCCAAGCGATTCCATCCAAGATCCTCAATGTAATCGGTCCATCTAGTTCTAGGTCGTCCGACTGGTCTTCTCCCATTTGCTTTGGCATGTAAGGCTTGTTTGGGGAGTCTTTCCTGAGGCATTCTGCTTACATGGCCAAACCATCTAAGCTGAGATCTTTCAATTCGGAGAAGTAACGGCTAGATGTTAAGAGATTTTCGAATTTCAGAGCTACGCACCTTGTTGAACAATGTAACTCCTTCGATTCTTCGTAAAAACCTCATTTCGGACGCTTGCACTAGTGATCGCATTCTTTCGGTCATTACCCAAGATTCATGGCCATAACTGAGAATGGGGACAAGGACTGCTTTGAAAACTGAGAGCTTTGCCTTTTTCGACAATTCTCGTTTCATGACAACCGAGTAGTGCAAAGCTCGCATTACTGCACTAGCCTTGCCTATTCGGGTATCCAGTTCTTCGTCTTGCCTTCCGTCACTCGTAAATGCAACCCCAAGATACTTGAACTTCTCTACCTGCTTCAGTGTCGCTCCATTCACTTGTAATATGCACTGATCAGGGTTTCTTGAAAGATGAAGTACCTCAGTTTTGGCCGTGCTTATTTTTATTCCGGCGGTGTTGCATGCATCTGCAAAGCTATTTAATGCGCGCTGGCGGCCAGATTCTGTGGAAGAAAGCAGAACCAAATCATCTGCGAATAGCAGACGACTAATTTTGCAATTTCCAATCATGGCACACTCATCAGCTTGGCTGCGTTTGTCGATCCAATTCATGTAAACAATGAAAAGGAGAGGTGACAAAACGCACCCTTGCCGGAGTCCAACGCCCACATGGAACGGCTTTGATTGCTTGCCATTTACCCGAACACAAACCTCCGGTCGGCAGTAGAATGACTTAATGGCGCGCAACAATTGACCATTAACGCCATACTCCTGCAAAACCTTCCAAAGTTTATCCCGAGGAACTCGGTCATATGCTTTTTCAAGATCGACAAAGCATGCAAAGAGATCTTTGCCATACTCCAAGATTTCTCGAAGATTTGCTTCAGAGTGAAGATTTGGTCTGTGGTGCTGCGACCCGGACGAAAACCGCACTGACCATCTTCCAGTTTTGATTCCACTATTTCTCGGCATTTCCTTTCCAGGCATTTGGCATATACTTTCCCTGGCAAACTAAGGAGTGATATCCCTCTGTAGTTTGTACATTGCTTGCGATCTCCTTTCTTGAATATCGGAATAATCACACCTGTTTGCCAATCTCTGGGAGTTTTGCCAAGCTTCCACGCAACTTGACACACTCGCGTTAACCAGAGAATTTCTTCTCCAGTCAGCGCTTTCAACATCTCGGGTCTGATTTCATCTTCACCAGCAGCTTTTCCAGATTTTATCCCTTTAATTGCAGTTGCCACTTCTGCTGCAGAAAACTTCGTCCTCCCTTAGATGTGTCACTTCGTGTGTGTCACTAGTCGATACCTTTACAGGATTCAAAAGATCTTCAAAGTATTCTCTCCATCATGAAAGGATTTCATTCTCATCCGTTAGAATGTTACCGTCAGAATCCTTGATGGAGTACGTGATACTCGATCTTTTGCCACAGAAACGGCGGATGGTCTACCAAAATACTTTGTTTGCCGAAAAATAGTTGGAATCCAACCGACGACCAAACTCTTCCCATGACTTCTCCTTGGATTTCTTTACTGCCGAAGTTGCCGCTTTTCGCGCCTCAGTGTACCGGGATTGCAAATCAGATGACGATCTGTCTTGTAGCCAGGCCTTGAACGCATCTTTCTTTGCTCGAATAGCTTCTTTAACCTCTTGGTTCCACCAAGGTGTTCTTTTCTCACTATCGCCCGCCACTCTAAGCCGTTTTCGCCCACAACTTTCAGCAGCTGATGAAATGATTGCTGATCTGAACAGCAACCATTCCCTCTCGATGTCCTCGGATACATCAGGAAGTTGGCTGAACTTAGATGATATACTGGATGCAAACTGTTTTCTTACTTCTTTGTCCTCCAAAGCCTCCCATTTGATCCGGTAAGTCACAGACGACCTGTTGGATCTTTTGTTTGGCCAAGGTTTCGAAAGTCGTTAGGAACATACTACCAGATGGTGATCAGTTGACAATTCAGCACCTCGCTTCACTCGAACGTCCAGCACATCAGAAAACAAATCTGACGAAACTATGCAAAAATCTATCAAAGATTTTTGATCCATACTAGGTCGATACCATGTATACTTGTGAACTTCTCTGTGCTGGAAAAAGGTATTCATGATGCGGAGTCCGTTGCTACAACAGAGCTGCAATAAATACCTTCCGTTCTCATTCAGTCCAGTGACTCCATGTTTTCCGATCACACCCTTCCACGTATCTGTGTCTGTTCCAACATGTGCGCTAAAATCCCCCATAAGGACTGTAGATTCAGTAGCTGATACTCGTAGAAGAGCATCATTTCCTTCATCCACAAAAGTCTGATATTCACTCGTGGCATTGGGGGCATATACCTGCAATAGGCACAATGACCGATCCAATACCTTGAGCTTCAACATACAGACCCGTGACATACAGACATACAGACCAATCCAATACCCAACATACAAACATCCCAAAGGAATCCAATCTGACACACAGTCTGACGAACGGGGCTTGTGAGAATCCCCACACCCGCTTGTGCAGACATACTAGGATCAGCACCAGAATAGAAGAGTTTCCATCCGCCATCCAGATCCACAGTTCCAGAGCCACGTCGTTTGGTTGAAGAAACTCCGATAATATCGAGATGATACCGCTGTGCTTCCTCAACCAATTCTAGCTCTTTTCTTGTGAGGGTGAGGATATTCCAATTGCCCAACAGCAGTTGGTGATGGCTGACCCGTGAGTGTGCGACATTATCTCGAGTACGAATACTCTGCGCTGCCTCGATTCGCCTCTCCAAACGTGTAGCGGGCACTTTGGTGGAGCTGCCACTAGGACTGGCTGGTGGAGATTGTCGCTGATTTTTCGAACGAGCCCCTTTGCCTAAGACTCGAACGCCATGGGGGTTTCGCTGAATGACGACCTGGGAGTCCCTGGGCGCTCCCCTGCCGGACGAGGTTCCACTTGTGAAGGTGGCACCATTAACGTCGTTCACGTAATTTTCATTATTTGTGCTCATCATGATTTGTTTTGCAGTTTAATCTAACTGCGGAGAGGTTTTATATCAGAGTTGTCCTTCTCTTTGGTTATATGCTAACCACAGCTGATGGGCATAACCAACCCAGGTTTTAAGTTTTCCAACTATTTTGATTTGAACTATACTTCGTCTCGCTTCTACCATCAGACCTATCTGGCATGGGTAACCCTATCAGGATAATTGAATCTCCAGCCAGTACAGCTCTGCAGGTCATTGAGGCACATAGACTTTTCCACCTCGTTACGGTGATAGTTCATGGAAAAGCTATGCCTTGTAGGTCTAATTGCCGAGCTATGTTATACTATTATAAGCCAATTATATGTCATACTATGCCTACTAAGCTACGGTGCCCACTTTGGCCTACTATGCCTGTTGTGCCATAATAAGCCTACTGTATGCCATACTATGCCTACCAGGGTGCCATGTTATGCCTACAATGTCATACTAAAGCTGCAGCACCTACTGGCACACTATGCTTACTAATACTTCCATAACAAGCGTCCTGTATGTCATAATCTGCCTACTAAGGTGTAATGCTATCCCTACTATAATATACTACGCTGCAGTGCCTACAGTGGGATACTGTGCAATAAAAAGCCAACTATGCCTACTGTGCCGTAGTAAGCTACAGTGCCTACTGTGACATGCTATGCTTACTAGGTTGCCATAACAAGTCTACTTCATGTTACACTATGCCTACAATGCCATACTAAGCCTACTATGACATAGTACTCCTACTAACCTATGGTTCCAAAAACCCACAACAGTATATTGTTGTTGTAGCGCATATTTATCCTCCAGTCACCAGACAGCATCAGACGCGAACTTATTGGACTTCCGCACATTTTTTATTGCAGTGACTACTTCGTGATTGGAGAAATCCGCATCTGCTTAAGGAGTTTCCGATGATCCAACGTTCCTGCAGATTTCTTCAAATTCTTGCCCACCGAATTTGCTGCTTGTTCGAAGCCACCAAGCAGAGATAATTATCGTAAAACGTCTTAGCCAAGGACGCAACGGCGTGACCAAGGTGCGGGTTGAACCCAGATCATTCAATCAAGGTCGTCGTAAACAATACGCCTTTACCCATTTGGCCAAGCTATCAACTACACTACACTCGAATTCCATACTAGGCCTACAATGTCTACAATGCCATACTACGCCTACTATGACATACTAAGCTGTAGCGCCTACTGTGGGATACTATGCCTACTGTGCCGTAATAAGCCAGCTATATGTCATATTCTGATGTTGTACTATGCCTACAAAGCTACAGTGCCCACTGTAGCACACTATGCCTACTGTGCCATAATCAGCATACTATGTCTATTGTGCCATAATTAGCTTACCATATAGCATAACTATACCCATTGTACCATAATAAGCCTACGATATCTACAATGTCATACTAGCCTGTAGCGCCTACTATGGTTTTTAATACTACCGGTATGCGTGCTGTTCCATAACAAGCCTCCATTATGCCATACTCTGCCTAATAAGGTGTCCTACTATCCCAACTAAGTATACTTACCTCCAGTGCCTACTGTGCCATATTAAGCCAACTATGCCACAGAGCCTACTGTGAAATGCTGTGCCTACTAGGCTGCCATAATCAGCCTACTTCATGTCATACTATGCCTAAAATGCCATACTAAGCCTCCTACGACATACTACGCCTACTGTGGTATACTATGTCTAATGTGCCATAAGGCTACTACTGTATATGCCATACTATACTCGCATGCTGTACTATGTCTACAATGCCATACTACGTTTACTATGATATACTAACCTCCAGTGCCTACTGTGCCATAATAAGCCTACGATATCTACAATGTCATACTAGCCTGTAGCGCCTACTATGGTTTTTAATACTACCGGTATGCGTACTGTTCCATAACAAGCCTCCATTATGCCATACTCTGCCTAATAAGGTGTCCTACTATCCCAACTAAGTATACTTACCTCCAGTGCCTACTGTGCCATATAAAGCCAATTATGCCACAGTGCCTACTGTGACATACTATGCCTACTAGAGTGCCATAATAAGCCTACTTTATGTCATACTATGCCTAAAATGCCATACCAAGCCTCCTATGACATACTACGCCTACTGTGGTATACTATGCCTAATGTGCCATAAGGCTACTACTGTACATGCCATACTATACTCGCATGCTATACTACGTCTACAATGCCATACTACGCCTACTATGACATACTAAGCTGCAGTGCCTGCTGTGCCATAATAAGCCAACCATATGCCATACTATGCCTACAAAGCTACAGTGCGCATTGAGGCATACTATGCTTACTGTGCCATAATCAGCATACTATGTCTATTGTGCCATAATTAGCCTACAATATAGCATAACTATATCTATTGTACCATAATAAGCCTACGATATCTACAATGTCATACTAGCCTGTAGCGCTTACTATGGTGTTTAATACTATGCGTACTGTTCCATAACAAGCCTCCTATATTCCATACTCTGCCTCCTAAGGTGTCCTGCTATCCCAACTATGATATACTAACCTCCAGTGCCTACTGTGCCATATAAAGCCAACTATGCCACAGAGCCTACTGTGACATGCTATGCCTACTAGGGTGCCATAATAAGCCTACTTTATGTCATACTATGCCTAAAATGCCATACCAAGCCTCCTATGACATACTACGCCTACTGTGGTATACTATGCCTAATGTAACCAATTTCAATGTATAAAGCCGAAGAAATTGAGGATTTTTGTCCCAAAAGTTGCAATCTCAGGACCTCATCTAACCTTACAAAATTAATCCAATTGCCTGACTAGTAACCATCTATATTGCCAACTTTAAACAATAATCAACCTCGACATCGCCAGTTTTTACGTGACAAAATACTTTTGAAAAAAAGCTTAGGGAAATGCTCATTGAAGAAATTATTGAACTTAAATTGAGAGGCCTAGGCCGTTTGGTTGTTCATGTAATCGTGCGGATTAATCCTATAAGCTGGTTATTTTCATGACAAAACAAAAATTTCTAAGGCAAATCTCTAAGTGAAATAACAAATTTTTAAGTGAATTATTATTTACTGCTAAAAATATTGCGGGAGGCAATGTACCTTGCTTCCCTTCACCTGGAACTAGTCACTTACAAAATTTAATCCAAAAATGCAACATTTAAACGTGTTTTCAACTTGATCTGTAAGTAAAGGAAGGAAAATTTAATTTTTTTAATTGGCTTTCAAATCTTAAAAATTTATTTCTTTCAAATGGCTCCAAAAACGCAACATTTTAAATGTGTTTTGGACTTACCTGTAAGTAAAAGGAAGACTGAACAATTTAATTTTTTCAATTGGCTTTGAAATCTTAAAAGTTTTAAAATTTTTGATGGCTCTAAGAACGTGTAAAATGTGATCTAAATGACATCAAAAAAGCTATTTTTTCCAAAAAATTGCCCAGCGGCCGGGAGTTTCTCTTTCACATCCCTGTCTGAAATGCGGTTCAGTTACATTAGTTTGTTAACTTGGTTCAAGACCTTCGCTTTCAGCAGCACTTTAGTTACGAGCCAAACCGGCTCCGGTTTCTGATCCGCTATTCTGCTGTATCTTTGTTCCATAAAAAGTCCCTCTTTTCGAAAAATTTTGATGACGTCATTGCATGTGATTTCTGGTTTGCCCCAATGAATCAAAAATCCTGGCTTCGCCCATGATCTTGTATATTTTCAGTATCGATGCATCCATTCGGTGTTGTTTCGAAACGACAATCCCACCTATGCAAGCTGGTTGTCACGTGATGGGACGCCTCAGATCTATTGGGGAGGAGCGACGTCACAAAGGGACCGCTTCTGCGCTTGTGGTGAAACAAGTAAGATTCTGTAAAATCATGAAATTCTCGGCTTACTCGACCCTGCAACTTAAATTTTTAGGGCAGTTTATCAGTTGACTTTTTGCAGCTCAACTTTTCTTCTGCGGGGGAGACATGCTAAAGATATTGTGCTTTCCAGAAAACTTTTTTCTCGATTTCTGACATCGTCTGGCTGCTGCTGACCAATGCATTTTCATGCAATTTTTAACACTTCTGCCTAAAATCAAATAAATCAAGTTTCAAATATAGCTGACGCTTTGAATTCGACACGCTTTTTTGTGTGACATCTTACTTGAAATTTTAATAACAAATAACTAAGTATTTTGGAATTACTATTTTGTGATTCCTTAACCTACAGTTTCTAACATGAAACCCGCCAAGATGAAATGCGTTTTTTTTTTCGTTTCATTTACCTATTTTTGCGACAATAAGGCGCACTAAAACACTCAAAATTTTCAAGAATTAAAAGGTGTGGTTTGTGCTTAGGAGCGTCTTATTCATGGATCAAGTTATGCTCTCTTTTTTTTCATTATTTTACTTCTATTCTAAGCTTTTTAGAGTTTTTTCTTCAGTATCTAAATTTACACATAGCCTTTCTTGGCAGCCTACCCTTTTCTGATTTCAGAGTAATCTGGGAAGAAAGTACAATGGCTAATGCAGAAATTTCCCTCGAGTGTGGTTTGAAGGTTCGGGTGGGCTGCCTGGGTAGGCTATGTGTGAATTCAGATGCAGACGAAACACTAGCCTAATGGGAAAGCAGATATGTGAATAAAGTGTTACCTCATAGTGGTAAAAAATTTAAGTTGAAAATCTGCTATGTAACTTCTGCTTTTTTAGAGGTTTTATAGCTTTGCAAGTTGAATATATTTTAACGCACCTTATATTTCGGTTTGCGTTTTATACGGAAACAAAAGCTCTACAAAAAATTGTTGATGCTGCGCTTTATAGTTCATCGGTTACTTTATAGTTCATTATTATAGTTTATCGGTTTCTTTGCAGTTGCAATGGACCGCGGACAGCAAATCTATACAACCTTGATTTTAATAAACATTTTTATAGATTTTGTTGCATAAACAGCAATGGATATTTGCAGAGCCTCCGAGAGGGGGTGACAATGACCCTGGGGCCTATGGAGTTTAGGGGGCCAAGCAGAGGGCCCATGGGCTTCATAGGGCCAATTGAAATGACACTGACAAATCAGTTTGTGGAAGATCGAAGACCTTTTTTTTTTTTGGAGATCACATCAAAATCCGGAGAAAATTGTGCCATTTTTCTATTCTGTTTTGGAATACAAAACCAGAGATGCCTAATATTTGAGCTGACTTCGGGTCAACGTTTGGCTCTCGGCGCCCCTGTGCCCGTATGCAGAGATCTCACTAGTAGCACGATCTAGAAGTAGTCTGACTACTAGAACGACTTCGTATTCAGAGATCGCTCTAGAAGTTGTGCTACAAGTCTCACTACTAGTGAGACTAGTTAGTCTGACTAGCTAGCAAGAGTTCGTATTCACAAATTTCACTACAGCTAGTGAGACTACTAGTCAGACTAGAAAATTAGGCCAAATTTGCTGGAGCGGTCGAGACCAGTCTAGAAGTCTCACTAGCTGCTATTTTCTAACGAAAAACAACGCAACCATCGCTTATTTTCTGTCCAAAACATTATAATTTTATTCTTATTTTCCCGTTCACTGCAATTTTATTACGATAAAGTGGATATTTTTGTCTGACTCATTGATTTAGCATTGTAAATTTAAACAATAAAAAGTTTCAGAATTTATGATTTTACGGGAAATGCCTGCAACATTCGCTTTCATCAAGCGCAATCAAAAAGAAGTTCTTGTGAATGCGACCATTAGACCGTATCGCCACATACAAGTCATGTAATACCGCAAAAAAATTTTTTCCGACGCATTTTTGAAAGTTCGCTTTTTAGTGCGGGAGTTGCCAAATTACGTATTTTGTTTTGGTTATTGAAATCTACAGCATTTAATTACTGCATATCGAAACATGTCCGGGATTTTTTGTAGTTAGGCTACATGTTAACTCTTAGGCCGGGATCACACAATCAGGTTTTTTGCACAATTTTCTGGCATCAATCGTATGAAACGTCGTGCAAGTCCATGACTCACTATTGCGGGCACCTGTCGTCAATTACATTGAATAGCCCGTGTGAAAAGGAAAATCAGACGCTAGAAAGTTTTGCTGACTTCTTGCGGAGAAATGGAAGCGAGCTCTACTTTCCCAGCAAGTTTTCAAAGAGCCGCCGTTCTCAACGAAGAAAATTGTGCTTTTAGCCGTGCCTTTGAAAACATTGAGCCGCAGAATACAAAAAAATGTGCCGATGTCAGGGCAGAAAAAGAATGCTTCACGATAACCCAGCGAAAGTGCTAAAAGAAATTTTACCTCATTTGTTTTAATCGACAATGACGTATTTTGACATTGTGCCTGCTGTTTTCTCATGTTTCTTTAAAGACGTAAATGTGCTGCCCGCTGTTTTGTTTACTTTCGCGTATCGATTACCCAATTTTTCGTACTTCAAACTTGTGCTAGGCCTTTTCCAAATTCATTCTGAAAAGTTATCAACCAGAACTGCAGTATAGTTAATTAACTTGCCATCGTCGTCAACTCATGAAATTGAACTTTTAACTTGCAAAATCGAAGAAAGGCAGCACTTATGATTTTAATCAAAATATTGAAAATTTCCTTCTGATCGCAAAAAAGTTTTCGGCCCAGTATTCGCTAGTGCCGAATTTATGCAATTAGTGATACGTTTTTGATGATTTTAATACTTTTTTTGTTAAAATTTGACGTGTCCAATGCCAAAAAGAACTTGTTGCATTTTTCAGCAGTTATGATAAATTTCAGTAGATAGTTTTCAGGTATTTCTCGCTTATTTTGTAACAAACCAAACAAAAACGCTCTTATTCTTATTTAAAAATAATAAACTTTCAATTTGCCCTAACATCCAATTATTGAGCCCTCTGCGACCGCAAATACCGAAAAGAACATACCTGGTTTAATATTATTTGATCAATCATGCAATATTATGCAAATTTTATTGGTGATAGATGATATAGCATGAAAAAAGCTACGCTATACGCTAGAGAGTTCCACACAAGCAAAGTTATTTTGACATTTTCCATTTTTTCGTAGCGAACGAGAAATAACAATGAACCGACCAAGCGTAAAATACTACAACCGCCGCGGCGGCAAATTTCAAAGAAATTCCTTAACAACCGCGTAAATGCTTTTACAGCAAAAAAATACATGTGACACCTTCAACAATTTTTTTGCGGAAAAAACGAAGTGCTTCCGTCTGGCAAGAAGTTTTTCAAGAAAATAACGTCTAGATGTGATAGGTCCAAAATTTTTTGTGCAAACAAATTGTGCAAAAAGCCTGATCGTGTGATCCCAGCTTAACGCTTGTAATCAAAATAACTTACGATAACACATGTCGAGTTAACATTTTTTGACGCCTTTCTCCTTTCTTTTGCGGTTTCTAGTGCAACGTAACGAGTTTCTACGCACAAAATCCTGTTGAGTTTCGCTTTAAAGTTGTGGTTTGGTCGTAAAGCAATGCAAAGGTTACCACAGTTCAAAGATCGCACTAGGTAGTCTCACTAGAGTTAGTATAGACGTTAGCACGATCTGTGAATACGACTCTGAATACGACTCGAGTTCATTCTACTTCTAGTGCGACTATTAGCAAGTAGAACGACTTTCTAGATCGAGCTACTAGTGAGATCTCTGCATACAGGCCCTGGATATATGTGTAGTCATGTTCATTGTGCAATTATAAACAATGTTGCTTTGCAGATACCTGTGTCGACAACGCTTTTAAATGCAATTGTGACGTCAACAATTTTATTGAAACATCTGACGAGGGATTCCTGACTGACAAAGACAAACTACCAGTCACTGAGCTGCAATTCGGGGATTTGGGTAACGGTGGCGAAGAAGGCTGGTTCACTCTTGGTCCACTAATCTGTTCTGGTCGAGTTAATTAACCTAGAATAAGAGTTCCATTTTTGAGAAAAATTTGTAAAACTTTTTGAATCGTCATGTTTTGCTTCGCATCATAGCTTTTAATATTTTGATTGTTTCTTCATCACATAACGATCTGTTGCAAGCATGTTACAGATGCTGCGCGTTGCTCTTAATGTAAACGAACCTCATTTAGAAACGAATGCGCCAAACATGATCGGCTCAGGTTCAGTAATATTCAATGCTTTGATAACTTGGCGTATATACTTGATGTTTAATGCAATTGTAATATTACTTCTATATTTCACCAAATTCCAGGTAATATTACATCTTAGAAGACTGAGAAAAGATCTTTGCGAACTTGATAAGTGTTGTAATGCAAGTGAAGGAGTAACGATTTAGTATGTTGTGCGATCGTACTGGGCATAGTTTGTGTTTTATTTTGGAGCAATTTAATTATACAAGATACAATAAATAAACAAAACAGTGAATTAACTCCTTCAAGCAGGTTGCCTTATTTTGAAGCCACCTAACGCCGGCTTTTCGCCAGATTCAATAAATGACATTTAAACTAGGAATGTGGATTCGTCAGATTGTGAATCGCTTCCACTTTCAACACTTGATGACGTAAATTTTTGCCTAAAATTTTTTAATTTGGAAAAGTTTTGGCAAAACTTTTTGTTCCAGATATGTCAAAATTAAATGTTCAATGTTATCTTCACTTTAAAAACAATATGGAACCAAAATGTGTAATTGGCTTGTCATTGCAAGGATCAAAGCACAGGCGTAGCGAGGAATTTGGATTGGGAGCGGCCCAAAAGCGAAACGTTCTATTACATGGTCGTATGTTTCAGCTGCCACTAATTTTTTTTATGGCGTTCAACCAGAATTTTGAAACAAATAGAAATTACTTATTGCGGTCTAGAAACGAAATTCCAAGGGCTCAGGATGATAATCTTTTAATCGCAGTTGCGGTATAGTGTAAATCTTCACTTGGCTATAAGAAGTAGCCTTGGGCAAAGTCCAAAAATTGCAGATTTTTTTTTAATAAGTCGCTTTTATAGGTGACTTTGCTCCAAATTTCTGCTTAGCAACGTTCATTTTTAAGACTGCAAAACAACAAACACTGCAACATTTTATGGGCATCTTGTCGAAAGTTCTATAATATTATGCTTTGTGTGGGAGAAGTTTGATGCTCTCCCCAGTTTACTTTTCAAAGAATAATATATTGTTGCAGTGAGAAAAATTAAATCCTGAAACCGAAAACTTTAATTGTTTAAGTTATTGTTAGTAAATGCAGTAACTGAAATCCTGTGCACTTGTTCGAAGCCACTAAGCAGAGATAATCAACGTACATCGTCTTATCCAAGAACGCAACAACGTGACCGGATGCGGGTTGAACCCAGATCATGTAATTAGAGTCGTCATAAAAACAACGCCTTTACCCTCTTGGCCATGCTACATAAATCATTCTTTAAAATCTGGGCAGCTTTTGGTCCATATCCTAAATGACGCCATAAGATGTTTTGTGACGTAGCCACTTTGACTTGAGCATTTTATTATTCAGTTTCAAAAAACAAACCTATAATGTGCAAAATTTGGATTGACTGTAACGCCATGGAAAAAACGATGGTTTTTAATGACGTCATTTTTCCAAAATATGGCTTTGACGTCATTAACTTAAAACTAATTTTTCTCAAAAATTTTGGTGAAGATCAACCCGCATGCCAATTTTGGTGTTCCCAGTTAAGGAGTTAGATACAAAGCAATTTTGTTTCCCTCTCGCACCGGGTAAATGATTTGGTCAAATAGCCCGCATAAAATAGGAAGGACTAAAAATCTAAGCTTGCTCAACGACCTGTGAAACAAGGGATGAAATTCCTAGCTGAAGAAAAATCAAATCTCTATTTTTATACTGAGGTAAAAATAAACTGCAAGAGGCGGTTATTTTTGAACGAAAGCCTTTATGCACGTTTAAAAAGTCAAAACGAAAAGCGTTGGAGCGACTGTCATAAAAATTCCAAATTAAGTAGAAACTTTGTAGAGGAAACGTTAACTTGTTTGCCAATGCACTGCGTACGCTCCCAAGTACTCCAGGTTTTATTTACCAATTGACTCAAAGCACTCTGCTTTAGGTAACCTGAAGGCACTTTTCGTTCATCTTAGTTGACTAATTTGATCGATATTTGTGGTTGTCTTTCGCCGGATTCTATACACTTCACCGAAAAATACCTTCCAGAAATTACATTTCCGCAAAAAACACTTGCCTGAAACTACATTAACCCGAGTGCGCATTTCCCTGAACGTGCACTTGCCAAAAATTACATTTCCCCGAAGGCTCATTAGCAGAAATTTCACTTGCCACAATTTACATTTCCCCGAAAACTTATTTTCTAGAATTTACACTTGCCAGAATTTAAATTTGGCCGAAATCACATTTCCCCGAAACTTTATTTTCCAGAAATTAATCACATTCGCCAGAAATTTCATTATTGATTACGAGAGTATATATGATAATTGTTCATTTTCAAAAATTAATAAGTTACGGCTTACGCGTAAAACAAAGGGGCACAAGAAGGTGTTCTCTCACGCCTTGTAACTAATTATGACGAACAACGTTAGGTTTAAAATATTTTGGGGTTTTGACAAAATTAAGTGCCATTTTCAGAACTATTTTGCCAAAGTTTGTGATGATATTTTAGTAGTTATGTATATGGCGTGTTCGGTGCACAAAGGTCACGTGACTGCACTGTAACCGTCCTTGTGTCTCAAATTAAGAGAGGTCACGTGACTGCACTGTAGTCGGCCCATTCTCAATAAAAATCATTCAGTGCAAAGCAGGTCACCTGAATTTCAAAAATGCACTGGAAACAAAATGACTTAAAATGCACTGAAACCGTCCTTGTGTTTCAATTTTTTTTTAAATCGTGGTTCTCAGTCCCCCCTCCCGATGTTAGTAGGAGGTATTAAACTCGCAATTGAGCGCTTGTCACATGTAACCAACTTGTGCTCATTGTCGATTTTATTTGTCGTTGTCAGAACCAGCTTCCATCTTTTGTTGAAGCAGCCTACTTTAATTTTTATCCTACAGATTTGCGATTGTTTATATAAGACGTGACAACGGTTTTCTCGAAGGTCATGAACTCAAAACTGTTGCACGCTTAATTGAAAAACGATTTTGTAAAACAAACAGTTTTCTTGCGAGCCGCTTTCCTTGCGAAGCTGTTTGGCTGTCAACAAACATAAGGTAATCACGTATTTAGTTAAATACGCGTTATTTCCCCATTCACAAGCAGAGTGCGATGGCCGAGTGGGTTAAGGCGTCGCCCTACTTTTACAGTAACAAACAGGTTCGAATCCCAGTGAAGTCAAATTCGCGGTCGGAGCGGGCCGCGCTTGCTTCTACTGTAGCTAAGAATTTCACTTCGCGGTCGGAGCGGGCCGCCAAGAAGAATACGTCACAATCAATCAAATAAGCTCAATAGAAAGTATAAGAATACGTCACAAAACAAAGCTTCTAGAATATCGCGGTCGGAGCGGGCCGCCAAGAAGAATACGTCACAATCAATCAAATAAGCTCAATAGAAAGCATAAGAATACGTCACAAAACAAAGCTTCTAGAATATCGCGGTCGGAGCGGGCCGCCAAGAAGAATACGTCACAATCAATAGTCTTAAATTCAATAGTCTTAAAATTCAATAGTCAACCGCAATTGTCTTAAATTCAAACCTCAGTTAAGGTCACAATCAATCAAATAAGCTCAATAGTCTTAAGTTCAAACCTCAGTAAAGGCTTATTAAACATAACATTCTTTACCATTTGGAGACACTTTTATGATAATTTCATTTGAATTTCGAAGTTTTAATGCGTAGTTTCAAATTATATAATCTGTTATCAGAGCGAATTTTGCTGATACGCTCCATTCTAATTAAACATAGCTACTTTTTACATTTGAACTTCGAAGTGTTAAATTCATTAATCTGTTGTCTTCACATTTTTTATTAATATGTTTAATCTTTTGTCCATCTTTAAGTAGTCCATGAAAACACTCCCATATAAAATTATGAACATACATACGACCCCAGTAATCTTGGACAGTCATTTCAAAATATCCTTTCTCAGTTATTCTACCAAATGTTGGTTCTCTAGTAACAACATGAACAACGCATCCATCAATGCTCCCAGCATATGCTTGATGGGTTGGATGAAAATAAAACTCACGATTTTCAATCACTAATTTAGTACTCATTTTTATTTAACCACAGACAAAATTTTCTTAAGTATAAAAAGTATTTAAAGATAATTTCTCTTATATAATAAAATGAACCAATCAAATATTTTAGATCAGGCGGTTCCAGATATTGGAGTTTCTACTTTAAAACCGTCACCCTTTAGAAATTTTCCCCCAACCTTAAAGAAAATAGCTCTTAATACAGCTGGTAAAGTTCAAAAGCGTATAAATGATTTTGCCGATTGGCTGATGGCTTACATACCACCAACTGTTAAAGCAAGTGCTTCAGCAGCATTTCAAAAAATTTTAAATCTTTTTCCTAAACGGGTAATTAAAGTGCAGTTACTCAAAACTGCTCTGAAAAACTATACTAAATCTTATGATGTAGATATTGTTGATTTTAGCCCATTGAAACAATTGAATGAAACAGAGAAAGTAGTGCAAGATAAATTACGGTTAGACCTGGTTAAAATGAAAGGATTAAAAGTAACAATTACTCTTAAAATTACATTTGAAAAACAAACAGAAGACAAAGCAGTAACCAAGACGGCTTTTTTTAACAGCAGAGCAATTGTCATCTTAAATAAAGATGATGTGAGTGAAATGCAACAAAATGCATCCAATCAAATAATAAATAAAATTGGAAATTGGCTTAGTGAAGGTTCTGGATGGTCTATATTTTCTGTCGATGGGCACTTCGTTAACTTAGTTCAATATACCCCTCTTCAAGGATCAAGTCATATTGCATTACCGGAAGAACTTAGAAATGCTAAGAAAGGACTAATTAACATCAAAAACAAAGACAACGAATGCTTTAGGTGGTGTCATTTAGCTAAAGTATACAGTGAGAAAGTAAAAAGCAATCGTGAAAGAATAAGTCATTACAAAAAATATGTAGACACACTAAATTATGACGGTATTGAGTTTCCAGTTTCTATCAAGCAAATACCAAAAATTGAAGAACAAAATAACATCAGCATTAATGTTATTGGTTATGAAAACAAGCAACGCTTTCCTTTATTTGTGTCTAAAAAGGTGTTTGAAACAACTCTCGATTTATTATTGATAATGGAAGACGAAAAGCAACATTATGTTTGGATAAAAGACTTTAATAGATTTATGTATAATCAAAGCAAGCACCAACACAGAAAACATTTCTGCAGATATTGTCTTCAATGTTTTAGCAGCGAGGAAATTCTACACAAACACACACCAAACTGCATAATAATAAATGGAAAGCAAGCAATAGAAATGCCCAAAAAAGGTAGCTCGGTGAAGTTTAATAACTTTCATAAACAGCTACCAGTTCCCTTCGTTATATATGCTGATTTTGAAGCAATAACTCAAAAGATTGACAGCTGTCAGCCAAATGATGAAAAGTCCTACACAGAAAGATACCAAAAACACATCGATTGCGGCTATTCCTACAAGCTAGTTTGTTGCTATGACGATAAATTCAGTAGACCAATTCAACTGTATAGAGGTAAAAACGCTGTTTATAAATTTTTGGAAGCTATGTTGGAAGAAGTTGACTATTGTGAAAAAACGAAAAATGAACATTTCAATCAACCTATGGATTTAACGAACAAAGATGAAGAAAACTTTCAAGCAGCTACAAAATGTCACATTTGTAAAAAAGGCTTTTCTGAGGAAGACAAAAGGGTTAGAGATCATTGTCACGTTACAGGAAAATACAGAGGGGCGGCACATAATGAATGTAATAGAAATTTCAGACTTACTCATAAGATACCAGTAATCTTTCATAATTTAAGGGATTGTGATTCACATTTTATTATGCAAGAAATAGGAAAGTTTGAAAAGGATATCAAAGTAATTCCAAACAATCTAGAAAAATACATGGCTTTTTTCTTAGGCAGATATTTAAAATTTATTGATAGCTTCCAATTCATGAGTAGCTCATTAGAAACTCTGGTTAAGAACGTTCCACTTTCTGACTTAAAATACACATCACAAGAATTTCAGGATGAAAAACTAGAACTAATGAAAAGAAAAGGAGTTTATCCCTATGATTATATGAACAGCTTTGATAAGTTTGACGACAGAAACCTCCCACCAAAAAAGGAATTCTATAGTCTTTTAACCGATGAAGATATAAGCGATGAGGATTACAAGCATGCGCAGAATGTGTGGACTACTTTCAAGTTGGAATCCATGGGACAATACCACGACTTGTACCTTAAGTCAGATGTTTTGCTGTTAGCAGATGTATTTGAGAAATTTCGAAAAACTTGTCTTCAATATTACGAATTAGACCCTTGCCATTATTTTACTTCTGCCGGTTTATCATGGGATGCAATGCTTAAAATGACTGAAATAAAACTGGAATTAATGACAGATATTGACAAATTTCTTTTCATTGAAAAAGGTGTGAGAGGGGGAGTTTCATACATTTCTAAAAGATATGCTAAAGCTAACAACAAATACATGAATAATTACGATTCAAAGCAGCCATCAAATTATATTACATATCTTGATGCAAACAATTTATACGGATGGGCAATGAGCCAAAATTTACCAACGGTTTGTTTTAAATGGCTATCAGAAAAAGAAATTGATTTAGCAAACTTACCTAAAGGAAAAGGACTAATACTAGAAGTTGACCTGGACTATCCTGAACACCTTCATGATAGTCATAATGACTATCCATTAGCTCCAGAAAAAATGGAAATTAAACATCACCTCCTTTCAGACTACTGTAAACAATTACAAACTCAGTTTAATATAAAAGTTGAAGGAGTTAAAAAATTAATACCTAATTTAAAGTCAAAAAAGAGTTATGTTCTTTATTACAAAAACTTAAAGCAGTATATTGAATTAGGCTTAAAAGTTACAAAAGTACATCGGGTATTAGAATTTAACGAATCACCTTGGTTAAAAAAGTATATTGATTTCAATACAGAAAAGCAAAAAACCGCCAAGTCTGACTTTGAGAAAGATTTTTTTAAACTTATAAACAACTCAGTGTTTGGAAAAACAATTGAAAATCTTCGTAAACGTGTCAATGTTACTCTAATCAACGAACCAGAAAAACTATTAAAGCATTGTGCAAAACCAACCTACGTTAGCAGCAAAATATTTAATAAAAATCTTGTTGCAGTTCATAAAATTAAAGAATCTTTAACCCTAAACCGCCCCGCGTATGTAGGAATGTGTATTCTCGATATTTCAAAAACGTTGATGTATGATTTTCATTATAATTACATTAAAAAGAAATATGGCAAGAATGCAAAACTATTATTTACAGATACAGATTCAGTAACATATGATATAAAAACAGAAGACGTATACAAAGATTTTTGGGCTGACAAAGACAAATTCGACTTCAGTGGTTACAAAGAAACCTCAGACTTTTATGACCTAAAAAATAAGAAAGTAATTGGAAAGATGAAAGATGAAACCGCAGGTGTGCCAATAGTAGAATTTGTAGGACTTAGATCTAAAATGTACAGCTACGTCACAAAAGATGAAAAAGGTTGCAAAACTGCAAAAGGAATTAAAAAAAATGTAGTGAGGAATCTGTTAAAGCACGAAGATTACAAAAACACGCTCTTCAATAATCATCAAATGTTTCATAAAATGAAATCAATTAGAAGTGAAAACCACAAAATTTATTCCGTTGAAATCAACAAGAAGTCTCTTTCGTGTTTTGATGATAAACGATATATTCTTTCTAATGGAATTGATAGTTTTGCTTATGGTCATTATTAATTAAAAAAAATATATACTATTATAAAAAAAAGATGGATGAAAATTGTTGTGAAAATCCTGACATAAAAATTATTAATAGAAATAGAACTTGTATTAACTGTGGTGTAGTTCATCACCCATATTTTGTAAACGACTGGATTGATTATAACCCACGTAATGTTGTTTTACGTAAATCAGTTTACTGCAGAACTGCTTATGTTAAAAATAAATTACAACGCCTTGAATTGTCTGCTGATGAAATACAAGCATTTATGAACATTTGGACAACCGTGGAAAACCAACTACAAAGCTTCACTAGTAAAAGGTTTCCTAAGATAGATTTTTTTATAAATAAAATCTTAGAATATTTAGACATTTCCAAACAACCTTCATACAAAATTAGTGATGCATTACGGAAGAAATATGAGATTATGTGGAAGGAAATCGTTTAGCATGTAATTTTTCATAGCTTTCAGAAATTGGTGGACATATATCAGCAACTTGGTCATCAACCATAGCAAGTTCTCTTTCGAAAAACTCATCAATATCACCAGATCTTAAAAACAATTTTAACTTGTTGAGTAATTTCTGATACGATTGATAAGCATATCTACAAGACTCAGTTTTTTTGGAAAAATTTTTCTGCGTCGTTATTGTCTGTAAAAAAACACCAGTACCGCTAACAGACGCCAAGAAAATCGGATTTAATGTAACAGAACCAACCACGGCCCCAGTTGTAGTAAAAACAACAGATGACAGCTTTAGAGCTAAGTCCATTCTTTTAAATTTTTTAAACATTTTCTTATAACACCAATACTGTTTGTGATAAGTGTGATACAGTTTTGTCAATTCATTCACTTGTTCTTGAGTCAATTTTCTACTAATGTGGTTAAAGTCCATTGTTTATTTTACGATATACAATTATGCTTCTGGTTGATCACCCACTTCAAGCTGTTTAACTTTAATTACAACGCTGCTCATATTCATTGATACCGAAGAATTTGAAGAAACATAGTTGTATTGTATGCGAAACTCATCTCGAGAAGGATTAGGAAAAACAATGCAGT
This sequence comes from Trididemnum nubilum, assembly GCA_963965965.1. Classification (NCBI taxonomy): domain Eukaryota; kingdom Metazoa; phylum Chordata; class Ascidiacea; order Aplousobranchia; family Didemnidae; genus Trididemnum; species Trididemnum nubilum. The sequence continues at coordinate 4,216,203 of OZ014480.1, forward strand.
TTAAATTAAAGCAATCGAATGGGGGTGTTACTGTTGTTTTACATATTTTATCTGTTTCTCCTTGACTAACACGAATTATATCAATATGTAATTTGTCTTCGTCATCATAACTGGTAACTTTCACAAGTCCGCTTACGCTTATTTCGATGTAACTGCTGGTTACCTCATCTCTCAAATGAATACTATCGGATTGCAAAGACAGAAAATCGTTTCCAGTGGCAAGAGGTGCACTCACGAAATGTAAATTGTGATCTGTATTTGTACGAACTGAATGAATAGCACTTGATGGAATTGGCCTCGAATCAGGTGTCGAAGAAGCACCCAAAAATATTTGAAATTTTGGGCGATATATATTTCGTTTAAAATAACGTTTATTTATTGCACTGGTAGGTTCGGAAGGTCTACCTACGTTGAAAATGGTATGATTTTTCATATCTAAGTTTCGTGAAATGGTTACATTATCGTCTTCGGTTTGAATGTGTTGCGTTATTTGGTCAACATAATTTTTGTTTGCTGCTTCACCCGGTGCTGTGGGATCTCGTAAATTTATGATAGTGTGTAATCCTTGTAAGTTAATATTATCTCTCACATTTGTAACTAAATTTTCAACAAATTGTTTAGTTGCCGCATCAGAAGGTAGAATGGGTTCAACAAGTCCTTTTAGAATCAATGATTCACCTAATTCAATTGATGCGTTGTTAGGTGGAATATTTTCTATACGAAAGACCCTGTTTGGTAAACGACCAAGTACTTCCACACCATATATTTGAGACCTCTGAATTTGAATTTGAGAGGGCGATACAACATATTGATCATCGTTGTTTATACCTAAAGTAGCCAACCTCGAACCAAACTCAGAGCTTTCGGCAAAGTGGACAATGTTGCTAATTGCATTATCCAAGAATCCTTTATTTACACTATCTGATTCTGTTACAGGATTGGCTAAGTTTGTAATTTTGTGGTTGTTTAAGTTTAAATCACCATACATTATATCTCCTGACTTGGAAACTTTGTGTTCAATACCTACAACCTTAACAGTACTTGAAGATTGACTTCCACTTGTTCCAAATTTTGAAATATTCATTTTGTCCTTCTTTATTATAAATGAACATAATAAACTTTGATAAATATTTAAGTGGGGACAACAAGCAAATCAAACATCATTATCTTCTACCAGATTGTCATTACATGATAGTAGGATCGACAGGGTCAGGAAAAACAAATTTGCTTTTAAACATGGTTCTCAAGTGGATGAATTACGACCTTTGTTGTGTTTATACTGTTAATCCTGGGCAAGATAAGTATCGATTTTTAAAAGAGCAAGGTATTGAAGTGCTAAGCCCTGAAGACTTGCCTCCAGTAGAAGAGCTTGACCCTCAACAAAAAGTAATAGTTTTTGACGACATTAAGCTAGACAACATGAAAAAACTGATGGAATACTTTTCTTTGTCTAGAAACAGAAATTGCAACTGTATTTACCTCACTCAGTCATACTTCAACACTCCGAAGTACATAAGAAGAAACACTAACTGTTTTGTTTTTTTCGGGAACTTAGACAACAAAGATATCAGACACATTACTGACGATCATGCTAAAGGTATAACAAAAGAAGAAATGGAGTCGATTTACCGTGAAGCAACCAAAGATCCTTACAATTTTATGGTGCTGGACAAAACAGCCAAACACCTACCCCTTCGTTACAGAAAATGCTTTGACCATTTTTGGGCTTAAGCTTTATATGCTATATAGTAAACATGCCATTTGTAAATGAAGAAGAGTTGAAAAACAGAAATAAACTTGTAAAGGATTATATTAATAACCGAAAGCGTTTGAAACAAAAGCTGCAAAAAGAAATTGTAGCCAAACAACAACTGCAAAAGTCTGCCTCTGAAATATTTCGTCCCATTACTAAAACGTTTGAAGAAACTCAGAAAAAAACTGATAAAAGGCAAGACCAACTAATTCAACACATACAGCAACAGCTTGCCATTGAAGATAAACCTCGATCAATTTATACTGTGCATTTTGAGAGTGCTTTCGATAACGAAGAAAAAGAATTGCTTACACAAAACAATTTTGAGACTGATATTGTGGAGCTTGTAAAACGCGGGCCAGGTTACATAAACGCATTGAAAGACAGAGCTAGATTAATCAATCAAAGATTAGGTGGTTTACGAAGAAGACGCGATGCTGATACAGAAGTGATTGATGAGCAAATAAAAACTTTTAAAAAGTACAGAGAAAAATTAAATAAATTATTAGGAGGAATGGAAGTTACCTTTGGAAAAGGGCTTAAAGATCCCAACAAACTTTGTGAAAGACTTAATTTACTAGTAGCAGCCAAACAAGCCGGCAATAATAACAAACGTTTGGATCAAGAAATTGCAAACATTTTGAAAAAACTAAAATTGAACAAATGCATTTCACACTGCGACCACCAAAAATTATTTGACAATATATTAAAATGACATCAATACCACTTTTCTTTGACTCTAGGAAAGGACAAGGAAAATCAGAAGATTTTATAACTAGCTTTAATCCACCGTTGCAACTAGACATTAAAAAAAGTTACGAGATGTCCTTAATCAATGCTCAAATATGGTACTCTTGGCATAACATAACGAGCAGCAATAATAAATTTTTTTATTCACCAGATGGAGTAGCTGCACGACTATTATCGATTCCTCCAGGGAGCTATAATATTGAAGACCTCAATAATGAAATAAAGTACTTGATGGAACAGAGACGTGATGACAAAAATAATATAACTATAACACCAAATTTTAATACATTAAAATCAAGAATTGAACTTAAAAATGATTACATAGTTGATTTTCGAATTTCAAATTCAATAGGTGACGTTTTAGGATTTGGTTCGGCATTTTTGGGTGTAAATGGAATTCATAATAGTCAAAATCCTGTAAATATTACAAATATCAACAGCCTTCAGATTCATTGCAGCTTAATTGATGGAAGTTACATAAACGGAGCGTCTAGTGACTTACTTTATACTCTTAGTCCAAACGTACCACCGGGATATTTGATTCAAGTTGAACCTAAGCAAAACATTTACGTTCCAATCAAAAATTTAAGTCAAATTGATAGTATCCGATTCTCTATAAAAGATCAAGATAACAATTTTGTAAATATGAATAATGAACGAGTGACTTACTATGTTCACCTGAGAGAGATTATGTAGTTTAACTATAAATGTTATCACAAAGAGAAACTAGATTTCATAAAAAGAAAATCATAGGTGGAAGTTTGCTTAAAAATGTTTACGACAAGGTAAGAAACGTAATCAGCACTGGTTCTAAGATTCTTAACAGAATTCCTACTGGAGTGAAGACTGAGATTAAAAAACTAGCTGCACCTTTGCTGAATAAAGCCTTAGAACCCACAAAAAAGACATTAGAACCAGTCTTAGAAAATATACCAATAAACAAGCGTATTATCAATGACAGAGAATTAGAAAATCTCAACGACAGATCGAGAGCTATCCTAAGTAATTTAATTGCTGGATCAGGATTTAAAAATTATATGTCTTAATTATAAAATGACAGAACTAACGAACCCATATTTGCAAATTAAAGAAACAAACTTAGTGGACAATTCGATTACTGAGTTTGAATATGTCGAATACCTTCCGAGAGACTCAAATAATATGAACAAAGATGGTCAGCACATTATTGAAACAAAAGATGAAGATGTTTTTCTTCTACCGCATAAAGCATACCTAGAAATCAGAGGAAAACTTCAAACTAATGCGAATGCTAATTACAATAACAATGACGTAATTTCATTAGTAAATAACGGTTGGTCTTTATTTCAAACTGCGCAATATCAATTAAATAACCAAACTATAGAAAACATAAACCTTTATCTACCTCAAGCATCAACAATACTCAATTTAGTTAGCTTTAGTGATGATTATTCAAGATCAACCGCCTCTAACATGCTGTGGTTTAAAGACACTGGAACTGGTTCCCCATCTCTTAAACAAAATTTTGGTGGTGTAGCTGATGATGCGAATGCAAATGCTGTACGTGATGGTATTAGAGCAATTGTAGAAATATACAACAACAATCTACAAGCAAATATTGGTTTCACCGCAAGACAGAACATTACTACAGGAAATAAGCAAATTACTTTAATGCTTCCTCTTTCCCAAATATTTGGATTTTGTCGTGATATCGATAAGGTTTTTAGGGGTGTTAAACACAGTATAGTCGTGGATAGAGAAACATCTAATAACTATATTTTACGTGCAAATGGTGTAGCTGCTGGTAAGTTTAACATAAGTCATATCTCTTTGTGGATGCCTAAAGTGAAACCAAGTTTAAGAGTTGAATCTGAAATAGATGCTATGTTGGTAAAAGGACATATAAAACAGCTCTACTTTGAACAAATGAGAGTGTATCGAACAATGTTTCAGTCAACAGAAACAAGCATGACTTGGAGAATAACAACCCAGCCGGGAACAGAACTTCCTAGGCATGTGTTTGTTGCGTTTCAATCGAGTGAACGAGATAACAACCAGCAGCTAAATAATATGATTTTTGACAATGCAAACTTAAGACGTATTAGTTGCAGAATAAACAGCATTCAATATCCTGAACGAGAATTTGAATGTAATTTTACTCCACAAAACAGAAATTATTCGCGCTTATACATGAGTTTTCTAGAGGCTGTAAACAAATACCAAGATGCCGACACGGGCTGTCAATTATCAGCTGAAGACTGGGCTAGTTTGTATCCAATTCATCATTTTGATGTTAGTAAACACAATGAACGACTTAAAAACAGCTCGGCAGATATTGAAATAAGGTTTAGTCTTGGTGGTAACTTTAGAAATATTGCAAATAACGCTGACCAAGCTTTCTATGTTTATGCAGTCGTACTTTCTGATAGATACCTTCAGTTAGAAGGACTTTTAGGTCGAATGAATATAATTATCTGAGTATAAATAAAAATGTATGTTAAAATCGGATTAAATTTATCACAATTTCAAAAAGAAAAAATAAAACAAGCTTTTCAAAACAAAACTGGGCTTACACTCACATTTAATAACCACCAGTTACAAGGGTCAGACTTTCTTGGTTTAACAAAGACGCAAGTTAACAAAATAAATGATGCTAAAGCAAAAGGTTCAGGTGTTACTTTGAAGCTATCAAAACTACAAATTTCAAAACAGGGTGGTTTTATTGGAACTCTTTTAGCAGGTTTAGCAGGTAGCTTGCTGCCCAGTTTGTTTGGAGGAAAAGGACTTGTGTTACCTGGATCAAAGGGTAAAGGGCTTATGTTGCCTGGAACAAAAAGACAAGGTAGGTCTTATCGCTTCGACGAACCTCAGATTCTCGGAAAAGGTTTAATACTAGGAAAAAATTCTCCTTTCAAAAATGTTCCGATCTTGGGTTTGATTTTATAAAGTCTAATATAAAATGTACCACGATTACTCATTGAACTTGACACAAAATCAAAAGAAAAAAATTGCAAATGCATATAAAAGCAAAACTAGTGTAAGTGTTAGACTAACAAATGCAAGTTTACAGACTAAAGGCAACGTTAGTTTGCAACTGACGAGTCGACAGATAAATAGAATTAACAAATCAAAAGCGTCTGGACACGGTATACAAATAAACTTTAGTAAAACACAATTGCAAAAACAAGGTGGTTTCTTAAGCAGCTTACTTAATTTAGGAAAACTAGTGTTACCATTTTTAGCTAAAAAGGTTTTGCCAACTTTGGGATTAGCAGCTGCTTCCGGGGCCATCCAAGGAGCAACTAATAAAGCAGTAAATAAATGAAACCATTAACAAACTTAGACATTGATAAAATCATGATTAAGTGTGACAATTATCGAGGAACATTTAGCAAAGATATGTTACCAAAAGCAATGAATAAAAATGAGTCAGCTGTCGTAAACTTGCAAGATTATTTTGCGGGTAGTGGAACTCATTGGGTTTGTGTTTACAACGAAGAAAAATCAGATAAAGTAGAATACTTCGACAGCTTTGGACTTGTACCCCCAAATGAAATTGTTAAATATATGAAGACTACAAACAAAAACATTATTTACAATGATGCTCAAATTCAAAATATTAACTCAATTCTTTGTGGTTACTACTGTGTGTATTATATAACGGAGCGAAATAAGGGGAGAACAGCAAACGAACTATTGCTTGATTTTCATGAAAAACCTACACCTTTTAATGAAATGTTTATGAAGTTTTATGTATCATATATTAAAGATGGAAACTTATTGTGTTAGAGAAAAGAAAAAAACTAAATGTGTTCCAGGTTCTGATGAAATTATAAAAGCAAAAGGAAATGGTCGCCTGATGTTACGTTGCATTTGTGCTAGTTGTGGTATTACAAAGCATAGTTTCATTAAAACCAACAAAAAAGGAGGCTTGTTAGACCTTCATGCTGCGATAGGAAAATTACCAAAACCAAAAGGTGGGTTCACTCTTCCAAGTCACAAGTACACTGGGCCATATAATCCTTTGGATAAACAACTTGATTCGAACGACCAACCTTTACCAGGCCAAGAACCTTACAATCAAATAGATGCTATTGCAATGAAACATGATATTTGTTACCGTGATAATGACAATAAAAAAGGTAAACTAAAATGTGATAAAGATATGTTAGACAGTTTATCGCAAACAAAAACGAAAGGTATCCGGGAATCGTTTGATAAAAAGTTAGTACAAGCAGCAATTGGAACTAAATATAAGTTGGGGTTAGGTGCAAAAAACGGGAAAAGGCGTCGTGGCAAACAGAACTAGCTGATGAACTACACAAACCAGTAAAGAAAAAGTTTCTGCGACGCCGAGTTATAAGCAAATCAATTGATGAAATATGGGCGGCTGATTTAGTAGAAATGCAAAAGTTTAGCAAATGGAATAAAGGTTACCGATATTTACTTATGGTGATTGACGTATTTTCTAAATTCGGATGGATAGTTCCTTTGAAAGACAAAACGGGTAAAACTGTTGCTAATGCTTTCAAGAAAATCTTCAAAGAAAAAAGAATCCCAAAATTCTTATGGACTGATAAGGGAAAAGAATTTTACAACAAAAATACGAAAAGCTTGTTGGACCAACACAACATTAAATTATATTCAACTGAAAATGAAGAAAAAAGTTCTGTTGTTGAACGCTGGAATCGCACTATCAAAAATGAAATGTGGAAGCAATTTACAAAACAAAGTTCAACTCAGTACTTAGACATGCTACCTGAGATAGTTGATGAGTACAATAACAGCTATCATTCATCCGTGAAAATGACGCCTGTTCAAGCAAGCGAAAAAGAAAATCAAGGAATTGTTTACTATAATTTGTACGCTAAAATTAAACCAATAAAAACTAAAGCAAAATTTAAAGTTGGTGACACAGTTAGACTTTCAAAATACAAACGAAAACTTTTTGACAAGGGTTTTACTCCAAACTGGACAGAGGAACTGTTTTTAATTTCTAAAGTTTTAAATACCAATCCACACACTTACGAAATCACTGATCTTCGTGGTGATTTAATTTCTGGAACTTTCTATGAACAAGAACTTTTGAAAACGAATCAAACTAAATTCAGAATAGAAAAAGTTGTTCGCAAAGATAATAAAAAGAAATCGGCATTAGTTAAGTGGTCTGGATACAGCAATGATTTTAATAGCTGGATTCCGATTGAAGAATTAGAGCAACTTAAATCTACATATAAATAAAAGATGTTTTGTGGATTTCAACCTTCAAATTTATCAGTTCCAGAAAATATAGAAGATATAAAACAAAAGTGGAATAAACGTGTTTTAACTTACTGTATCACGAACTTAACACCAAAACTTACAAAAGAATCGATACACAAACAAATTGATTCTGCTTTTAAAGTTTGGGATAAACCTACAGCACTTAAATTTAAGAAAGTACAGCCAAATGAGCCCTGTGACATAAAAATTAGTTTTTGTGCCAAGGAACATGGTGATGGATTCCCTTTTAAAGGTAAAGGCGGTGTTTTAGCTCATGGATTTTATCCAGGTTCAGGAATTGGGGGTGATTTACATTTCGATGCTGATGAAGATTGGACAGACCAAGAAACACCTCCCAAACACAACTTATTTGTAGTAGCTGTTCATGAAATAGGTCATAGTTTAGGTTTAACCCATTCACAAAGTACAGATTCTATCATGTATCCTACTTATAAACACGAGTGGTCAAAAGTATCAAATGATGTTCTATCAAAAGAAGACATTGAAAGAATACAAAAGGCGTACGGTAAACCCAAAGTGAAAATATTTGATAGCAATGGCTTTACAATTAAAGTGAAACCTATAGAAAATGACAAAATCAAACTAATTATTGAAAAGAATTAAACGCGACTGAAGCGCAATTATGAGCACAAGTTGGTTACACGTGACAAGCGCTCAATTGCGAGTTTAATACCTCCTACTAACATCGGGAGGGGGGACTGAGAACCACGATTTAAAAAAAAATTGAAACACAAGGACGGTTTCAGTGCATTTTAAGTCATTTTGTTTCCAGTGCATTTTTGAAATTCAGGTGACCTGCTTTGCACTGAATGATTTTTATTGAGAATGGGCCGACTACAGTGCAGTCACGTGACCTCTCTTAATTTGAGACACAAGGACGGTTACAGTGCAGTCACGTGACCTTTGTGCACCGAACACGCCATATACATAACTACTTATTTTGATGTTTTCAGATCATTGACAATATTGCGGTATTTAGGCAGTATCTGAAATTCACGAAAGTATCAGCAACACAAACGTTGTATGTATACAACGTATGTATATAACGTTTGTATCGCTGATACTTTCGTGAATTTCAGATTACTGTTTGCCAGGGAAAGCATATGCCAAATGCCTTGAAAGGAAATGCCGAGAAATAGTGGAATCAAAACTGGAAGATGGTCAGTGCGGTTTTCGTCCGGGTCGCAGCACCACGGACCAAATCTTCACTCTGAAGCAAATCTTCGAGAAATCTTGGGAGTATGGCAAAGATCTCTTTGCATGCTTTGTCGATCTTGAAAAAGCATATGACCGAGTTCCTCGGGATAAACTTTGGAAGGTTTTGCAAGAGTATGGCGTTAATGGTCAATTATTGCGTGCCATTAAGTCATTCTACTGCAGACCGGAGGTTTGTGTTCGGGTAAATGGCAAGCAATCAAAGCCGTTCCATGTGGGCGTAGGACTCCGGCAAGGGTGCGTTTTGTCACCTCTCCTTTTCATTGTTTACATGAATTGGATCGACAAACGCAGCCAAGCTGATGAGTGTGCCACGATGGGAAATTGCAAAATTAGTCGTCTGCTATTCGCTGATGATTTGGTTCTGCTTTCTTCCACAGAATCTGGCCTCCAGCGCGCATTAAATAGCTTTGCAGATGCATGCAACACCGCCGGAATGAAAATAAGCACGGCCAAAACTGAGGTACTTCATCTTTCAAGAAACCCTGATCAGTGCGTATTACAAGTGAATGGAGCGACACTGAAGCAGGTAGAGAAGTTCAAGTATCTTGGGGTTGCATTTACGAGTGACGGAAGGCAAGACGAAGAACTCGATACCCGAATAGGCAAGGCTAGTGCAGTAATGCGAGCTTTGCACTACTCGGTTGTCATGAAACGAGAATCGTCGAAAAAGGCAAAGCTCTCAATTTTCAAAGCAGTCTTTGTCCCCGTTCTCACTTATGGCCATGAATCTTGGGTAATGATCAAAAGAGTGCGATCACAAGCGCAAGCGTCCGAAATGAGGTTTTTACGAAGAATCGAAGGAGTTACATTGTTTAACAAGGTGCGTAGCTCTAAAATTCGAAAATCTCTCAACATCGAGCCGTTACTTCTCCGAATTGAAAGATCTCAGCTTAGATGGTTTGGCCATGTAAGCAGAATGCCTCAGGAAAGACTCCCAAACAAGCTTTACTTGCCAAAGCAAATGGGAGAAGACCAGTTGGACGACCTAGAACTAGATGGACCGATTACATTGAGGATCTTGGATGGAACCGCTTGGGACTTCGCCCAAGTGAAATGATGGAAGTGATGGAAGACCGTGAGGTGTAGCATATTAATCTTGAGCTACTGCCCCGGCAATCCTCAACGAAAAGCGGGCAATGACGAAAGAAGAACACTGTTAAAATTTTTGGGTCAGAAAGACACAAAAAAATGTAGTTAAAGACGACCCAAAAATTTTGGGTACAGACGAGCCCAACCAAAATATTTTGGGTCGCCATGACCCAAACAATTTGGGTTGCCACAACCCAAACAATTTGGGTCGCCCAACCCAAAAAATTTGGGTCACCGCGACCCAAAAAGTTTGGGTCGCTACGACTCAAACAATTTGAGTCGTTACGACCCAAACAATTTGGGTCGCTACAAACCAACCAATTTGGGTCGCCACGATTCAAATAATTTGGGTTGCCACGACCCAAACAATTTGAGTAGTCTCGACCCAAACAATTCGTTTACCACGACCCAAACAATTCGTTTACCACGACCCAAACAATTTGGGTCTCCACAACCCAAGGACTTTGGTTCACCACGACTCAAGCATTTTGGGCGCCACCACCCAAATTACTTCTTGGTTGTAGCAATTTGTTAATTTTCATACCAACACTGTGATGTTTTTTTTTAGAATCAGTTAACTATGCCAGCATAATAGCAAAAACAGAAAGACTTAACAAAATGAAAATTGTGTTGAAAACAATAAATTTTAAAACCAGACATCTGGTAAAGTTTTATTTCATCAATGGTTTTAACAATTAAGCACTTCCATGTACGTAAAAAAATGTAAGTAGGTTTCTGCAGTAAACCATGAGCACACAATTGGATTGTCTTTTTTAAAAAATAAATACCAAATCAACAAAAGTTGAATAACTTAGTTTAGTATTGATTTTTTGAAACTGAAATCGTACGATTGTGCTCTAAATAGAGAAAAACAATATTGCCAAAAATCAGAAAAGCAGTATAATCAATGGTATCAACAATTCAACTTAACACTGAAATTACATCACTCAGTCAACGTACCATATTTTTTGTATCATAAGGAACACCTAAACTACTTTTCACTTCTGAAGAAAATGAAGGTGCGTCTTTCGTATGGATCAAAATATACTCTCCATGATTTAATTTAGTGCACCTTATATACAAAAAATAAAAGCAAAAATGATCATATATTGATAATGCATCTTATGAATAGGTGTGCCTAAAAAACATAATATGTTGAAAATCACAATCTTGCATTACTACAGTTAACTAAAATTATGTAACGAAGTAATCAGTAATTAAAAAAAGAATACCACAACCAGAAAAACACTAAAAAATATAAAATCCAACCATTATCTGCGCCTTTTAGAACTACAAACAAGTTTGTAGGCGCAGATAATGATTGGATTTTATATTTTTTAGTGTTTTTAGTGTTTTAAATGTTGACAGACAGACAGAATTCGAAGTGACTCGATGGTGCATGTAAAATTAAAACAATTAGGAAGACTACTTCACTAGAATTTTTTACCGAAAACTTAAATCGATTCTCTAAATTTTAAATCCAACCCAAAGTTGTGACCCACATTCTAAAACTAAACTCTTGACCATAAAATGCGCGAGTGAATAATTTTCAATCACGTTTTATTCTATTTAGCGTAAAGCTTCTGGGTGAAGTAGACACTTTCAAGTAATTGTTGCTTCTCGAACAACTTCAAAAAATGCGTAAGAGCTAGTCTATAAATCAAATTTTTTACCGGCTAATCTACAAATCAACCGGTACTTTACATCTCTCGGAAGAACGATCAGAGGTGGGCAGCGCAAGTCATGAAATTTGCCCCGCAAGCGTTTCCTCACTGCAAATCAAATTGGGTAACTTAAACCCAAAATACTTGGGTTATGAATTTGGGCACGAAGGCTGAGACACCCAAAATGCGAACTTGGGTAGTGACAACCCAACCTAAAAATTTAGGCTAGTAAACCCAAATTCAATAACCCAAGTAAACTGGGTAATTTTTGCCCAAATTGCAAACTTAGGTATTTAAACCCAAATCTTAATGCCCAAGATGAAACTTTGGGTAATTGATCCCAAAGTTTAAAACCTAATAATTATTGGGTAGTTTAGCCCAAATAATGGTTGGTAACGTTTACCAATTAAAAGTTGTGATATTTAAGCCCAATAATTCCATCAATGCATGCGTGATAATTTCATGCACGCAGCAGCATACAAAAAGCTGATAGAACTTATTGGATTATTTCCAACCAATGCTATACATATTTCCATTCATGCAAGTCTAAATATGTATAGCATTGGTTGGGAATAATCCAATAAGTTATATTAGCTTCATGTAACTGCTACGTGCATGAAATCATCTCGCATGCATTGATGGAGCTACTGGGTTTAAATATCACTATTTTTTATTGTTAAACGTTACCAACCATTAAACTGGGTAAATGGTTAAGCAATGATTAAATTAACTAAGGACAGATACACGCTTAATGCAAATAAATAAATAAATACAAAACCTTCAGGATGAAGTTTATATTGTGAAATATTGCTGTGTAAATCACAACACATTGCACAACCTGTAATCACGAACGAAGAACAGAATCACCACTACGAACATAATAACGTAGTAAATTGTTATCATTGGCCCTTTTCACCGTCACGTAATTACAATGAGACCAGCTGGTGCACTTAAACTGAAGCAGAATATGAATCCTTTAACTACAACCAAAAAATATTCCAAAACCAGAGAGCCAAATACTTTCAAATGCAATTACAACTGGGTTTTTAGATACCGAAGCAAAATGATTGCAACGCTTTAAACAAAAAGCCTAGACAAGTATACATTTCTACTGAACGTTTCAAGAAAATGCTCATCCCATCGTTGTGATGAGATGAGTATTATGTCTATACACATATTATTAAATGAAACATCCTGTTTGCCACAGTTGCGCCCCTTTCGCTTTAATAAAACATCCTGTTTGCTACAGTTTTGCCCTTCGCTTTATCCTAAGCATTTAGATAGCCCTTAGGCTAATAAGTCTGGAGCAACAACGTAATAATGCTATGGGTACTGAAGTTGTAATTGTTGCATGGGCGATGCAATTACAACGCAGGCCGTAAATACTACAAAAGCATGCACAGAATAGTTCCAGCAAGATAGCCAAATAACAGAATTGTTAACTCTATACTGTAAATTTCTATGGCGGCATGCCTTACACCACCATGTAATGAAAAAAAATGAGACATGGTATATACATCACAAAAGCATGGGCAAAATAATTCCAGCTTGATTGCTAAGTAACAGAATTGCAAGCTCCGTAAATTTTTATGGAGGCCCATTTTGCCATTACAGAATGAACACAAATAAAACATAATATACAGGTATACCAATTCCATCATGATAGCCAAATAACAGAATTGTAAACTTTAAATATTTTTATGGAGGGCCCCGTCTACCCTATTGCAATGACGAAAAATGATTCATGGCATAAATTACAAAATCATGCCCAAAATAATTCCAGCATGATAGTCTAACAACAGAATTGTTAACTCTATAATTTTGGGGGGGCTCGCCTTACCATTACGGAATGAAGAAAAATGAGACATAGTATAAAAACATGCACGAAATAATTCCAGCATGAGAAATAACATAAATTAATGAAATCCCATCTTATCATCACGTAAGGCCAAAAATGAGAAATTGCAAAAACATGCTAAAAGTAGTTCCATCATTATAGTCAATTAACAGAATTGCAAACTCTGTAAATTGTTTTAAGAGCGAAAAACATGCACAAAATAGTTCAAGCACGATAGCCAAATAACAGAAATGTGAAATCTGCAAATTTTTTCTGGGGGGCCGTATTACCATTACGTAATGAACAAAAATGAGAGTGATATACAGGTATACTAATTCCATCATGATAACAGAATTGTAAACTCCAAATATTTTTATGGGGGGCCCGTCTAGCATTGCGTAATGAACAAAAAAATACATGAACACGAAACATAGCAAAACGAAAGAACTCCGAGAGATTGCAGTCAACTCCCTCTATGACACTCATTGGACTAGAAGCGAACACGAACGCAATCCTACTCACTAGTTTTCAGACACTCTGCAAATACATCACAAGCTCCTTTACAGCAGAGCAGCTGGCAGTTGCTGATTTGAGGAGCTGCTCTTCCAAGAACTCACAAACTTTCTTTACGTGAGGGGAATACTCATAATTTGCAGCGTAGTGATAGGCAAAAAAGGCCATGAGGCCCTTTATCACGTCATCAACCTCAAGCAGAAGGCGCTTTTCTGAATGCAGCATCAATTTTTCAATTTTCAAGCCACCTCTTATGCTGCCATAAATGATGAGCACTGGTTGATGGCGATCAGTGAGTAAGTTCACTTCATCTATGGTTGTATTTATCTAGAATAAGAGTTTTGTTATTTAGTCTGTAAGCTAACTGACCATGGAAGAACTGCGGTTTACTGCAACAATTTAAGAAATATTAATTTAGATCAGATTTTTTATATGTTAAAATAAACGATTCCAGATAAACAAAAACTTTCAAAAAAATTAAGTATCAGAGACTAAGGGTCTTAATTTAATCACAAAGTACAGAAATACAAATCCTTAAAACGTTGCTTACAGGCGCAGGGTCTTAATTTAATTATAAAGTACAGACATACAAGTACTAAAAATGTTACTTACGGGGTAAATATCAATAAAATAACGATGGGGAGGAAAAAGTTTTTTAGTATTCGACTTGAGCAACTCACACAAAGTCCAGCAACCCATAACGACCAAAGTTTCTAAAAATCAAGAATTAATGTAACAGAGTTGGAAAGAGTATATATCGAAGACAAAGATATGATAAAAAATTATACACAAAGGTGAGGTAAACCAAGCTAAAAACACTTTGGGAAATAGTGGTTTACCAACACACTAGGGTCTTGATCTGAAACAACTATAGCAATCCGTATGGTCGGGATTGTCCAGCTCAGTGCCACTGCACCTCACTTGGACACTTACCCAATGACATGTCGCAAAGCTCACACATCGGTAACTGGTCCAACACCTTCACCAAGCCTGAAGATTTTCGCATTTTAGCCTTCGCAAAACTGATGACCTTACAGAATATGTTTCTGGCTTCAGATTGGATTTCGCGTTCAGAAGCAAAGTTTTTCATTCTTCGCATCTCCAAAATTAACTGCAAGCAAAAATTTTAACTTCAGCAATTAAGTTTTTTAATGACCTACATTCTAACATTAACTCTACGATTTTTAGATAACCATAAAAATCCATAAACCCTTTCTTGTACACCTTAGCTACTTACCTAGTCGTATATCAACAAAGCAGGCCATTGTTCTCTAATTAATGCTGGAGTGGGGTTCTTGCTTGTTACATATGATCGTCTAGCATTATAGGTTTCATGCATCCACTCTTGAATAACTTTTTTCCTTTGAAGTTGTACCGGTTTTTTCATTTCTTCTTGAATTAACTATAAAAACCACAATAATTTTGCATATTAGCACAACATACATTTACGCAGTGTAACCTACACTGGAGATATAATATGACAAACACCATCATGTGTGGAATTGTGCCAAAACGACCGGAAGTCAAGCAAATTCAAGTGTTTGAAACAAATATCAAAGAAGGACAGAAATTTAAGATCACTAAGACAATCACAAAACAACAACTAATGTAAAACAAATCTTACAATAAATTCCAATCTGGTATCATCAGAGAAACTGCTTAAATATGTAAATCTACCATAACCACAGTGCATACACATTACACAACTGAAAATAGAAACTTTACCTGTTTCTTTTGCTCTATATTGCTATCTTGAAAAGTCGAAGCAGTAAAACTTGTTTTCCTTTTAGGAGATATGGTGGAAGACACTCCAGATAAATTATTACTTGATTGTTTGGATTTTTGCGCAGCATGTTGGTTTTGAAACTTACGGAGCCGCTTTGCATTAGCATTGATTTTTTGGGAGATTTTGTGCAACCAAAATTTCTGCAAAAAGTTAAATATCTTTATAACCATGATACAAAGAACATCTATCTATACACAAAATGCTGTAATGGTATGGCTTGGTATATGGCTTTGACATTTTGTCAAGTTTGGCATCAATGCACAAATCAATTTCCAAAGCCATGCAAATTTGATAACCTCTACGTCTAGAGTTGGCATTTTGAACTAGAAAGCTAATCCAGAATAAATTGAAATATATCTTTTAAATGAAATCCTTATTTGAATAAAAATCATTTGTCCCTGTTGAAGAAATGATAGGCTAAGAGAAGTTTTATTACAAAGCACAGCACATTTCCAGCAAGGAACTCGTATTGCGATGCAAAGCATTAAATGTTGCAGTGTTAATTCAACAACACAACTAAGCCGCTGTACAAACAATTATTTAGCAAAAAGCTTTTTAGTTTAAATTTATTCTTTAAGTACCGACAAGTGGAGTTTGAATTGAACCGATTCAAAAAAAGTGCTCAACAACATAGGCCAGAGCGAATATCATAATACCATACAGGTCGAAAGCTAAAACCCTACAGATTGTTTCACCCGTAATCATGATCATAAGAGGGGTTCTATTCAAATTATATTTGCATGAAACACTGTGTCACTGCGCTATATGCTAAATCCAGCCCTGGTTTTTGCATATGTTAATAAAAAGGTTAGATGAAAGATGAAGGCCTGAGGTTGCAACTGACCAAACCTCTTAATCTCACCCCGTTATACATTTACAGTGGTTGGCAAAACTTGAATTGATACACCCTTAGTCCGCTGGCTGTCAATATTGCTGTTAACTACTGCTACACAGTGTACACAAAAAATACAAACAAAAAAACAAAAAACAAACTAAAACTGAAGAAACAACCGGCTTTTTGTGACATCATTAACAACAGTGGCATTTCAATTGGGTGCGCCTGGGCCCCAGGCTATGCCTATGTTGACAGACAAAGGAGTAAAAATGCCACAGGTCTTAATGTTGTAACTTTCCCAGTACGGCATAGAAAAAGCTTCCACAAAACAAACGATTTAGCAAAATCCTAGACAAGAATGACAATTAAGAAACCATAATTCTTACAAAAATTACACACTAATAAAATTGGAAAGTAACTAATTCACACAGCTCAAACTACAGTGCTAAATTGATAATACTGGAACTTGCAAAAACAATATTGCAACTCACTTTTGCTTCTTCTTTGCTAAGCATTAGCTGAGCTTTACCTAAATTGACTAGTGCATCAACAGCTTTTCTTCTCAATTCTCTTCCAGGGTGACTAAAACATAAAAAGTTTTATTTAACTTAGTAGCCCACTGCCAATGAATTAATGGGATTGTCAAAATGTATAGGTTACTGTGATAGTAGCAGACAATAGGCATATAATACAAGCTGAAACACTTTTCTTTTAAAGTACCAGTAACTAAGAAAATTAGTTCTTCTACATAAAAACAAAGTTTATGAATAAATAATGCAGTGAGTTGAGGGCCATTGCTGCAATGGCACTGTTGCAAGATTCAATCTCAAGCTACCTATGTTGTTGCATCCCTGAATTATATACAGTATGCATTACATAGATGACTTTATAAAGACATCTAAGCAGCAGCAACAACTCAACCATTTATCTTAAAAAAACAATGGTAATTTCCAATTATTAAGTTAACTATGTATATATAGCCTAGTGCCATTGTGTTACGATGACAAAAAACGAACAAATCACAATTATAAATTTAAGCAGTACGGTACCTCTCAAACATGTTCATTACTCGAACAATTTCACTTAAAATTTGTCTCTTGCCCCTTTCTGTTAATATTCCAGTTCGAATGAGTTCTTTCCCATAATAGTCAAACTGGCACAGATCAACAGGGAATTCTTTTGGAACAGGTAAATTTGGTTGTTTAGTAGTCTCACTGAATTGTGTATCTGTACCAGTATTCTCGTCTGCAGTTGTAGATTCAGATGGAGTCTCAGATTGTAAAACGGCTTTTGCTAAATCAGGACCAGGCATAAAGGAAGTGGTTCGAATGAGTGGTGCTTCGCTAGATATTTTACTGGAAATATCCAATACAGAATTTGTACTGGTATCAGTAGTGGATTGAATGAGTGGCACTTCATCAGAGATTTCATTGGTAAAATCTGATACGAAAGTGGTACTGGTACCAGGAGTGGTTTGAATAAGTGGCATTTCATCAGAGACGACATCGGAAATATCTGATATAGAATTTGTACAGGTACTGGTAGCCGGGACAGATTCTTGCTCAACCTCTCCATTGTAATCCTCTTCAAGGCACTTTAAAGAACTATAAATTCTAATGACATATCCAGGGGCAACAGATGGAACAACTTTGATTAGATCCCCAATATCTCTCAATGCTGCAACTGCCAAGCCATCAATTTTGCTCTCTGCAAGTAAAGAGAAATTTCAATATATTGCTCGATTCACACTGCTCGTTGAAGGGTCTATACTGCCTAAAAGAAAGCTTTTTCAATAGATTGAAACACATAAATCAAAATAAAGTCACTTTCTAAATGTTGCCTTAAAACTTACCTTCAAAGACTTTACAAATTCTTTGTTTCTCTGATTCTGGTATCCCAAATAAGGCTGATTGTATTGTTGAACAGACATCAATTAAACTTAGGTTTTCCATTATCTTTAGCATGGAAAAATTTATGAAGTTAGCATCCAAAGCAGATTGCATTAACAATCCTGTAAGTGTTAGAAAGCAAAATTTGGCCAATACAACACTAAGGGCAGCCATAGTTATGTTGAAGGGAAATTCATAGTACCGGTATTGAAAGTTACAGCTTCTCTATAGATAATACAAATCAAACATTAACTAAATAACTTGGTGGATTTCCTTGATATAAGGAAGTTTGATCTGAAATACGTTTTAATATTAGTGGTGATGGAAAAGCTATTTATTTTGTAAACAGTTTGTTGAATTGAATTTTTTAAAGGACTTAATGAAAAAAAGCTGGATGCTTGGCATTGTCTAAGAACATTTTTAATGGGCTTAACAACTTTACTTAAAACTATCAGCCACTTGACGAGTACCATATAACAAAAACTTATGGAGTTATATATCAGAAGTATTTTAATAGATTTAAGTCATTGTCTTCAAAACTAAAGAAGGCCTACCATACAGCCAATGGTCTATAGAATGACTGAATCATTTCATATGTTTATACACTACCATCAATCGAGGCAAATTTGAACCTTTTTAAAGAGTTTAGACATGTTACTTCAGCCAGGTTTAAGCAACAAAACTGCTTATATGGTGGTAGGGTAAATGCTATACTGTACTTACAGCCTCAGTAATACTCAGCAGCGTGGCCGAATGGGTAAAGGTGTCATTTCTACGATGACCCTGATTGCATGATCTGGGTTTAACTCCCACCCTGGTAACATCATTGCATCCATGGATAAAACGCTTTACTAAGATTGTCTCTGCTTGTCGGCTTTGAACAAGCAGAAAACTCAACAGACAAGAATTTCAAGAAATTCACTGGAACATTAAATCTATGAAAACTCCAAAACAGGTGCGGATTACTCCAAGCACAAAGTAGTCAATGCAATAAAAAGTGTGCAAATCGTCCCACAGTTAACATCTGATGCTGTTCGGTGACAGGAAGACAAATATGTGCAACAAAGACTGATACTGTCATTACTCAAAAAATATTTTGCGATGATAAGCCGCATACTCAATCTCATAAAGGGTTCAAAGCCACCCCACTTCTTGGGGTAACTTCAGACTTTAAATTCCCCAACCAACATGCACTTAACCTTCACTTACAAGGCCTAAATGTTCAAAGTCACCATAGTCTGAAGTGACTTACTAACTTCAAAGACTTTAATCAATTTATGAGCTTCCAAAAACATTTTTACTGATTGATGAAATGAGTTGGACAAGTACGATTTTTTGAATGGACAGACTCAGTTTTTAGTTATTGATAAAAAAAAAAGTACAATCATTTTGCCAATATAATAATGTAAAAAAAGTATAATAAAATTTTATTAAAAAAAAAGCAAACAATTTTGGTTCAAAAGACTGTGAATGTGTACTTAGCCTCCAGTGTGGGCATGCATTAATTCAATAGCCTGATTTAAATTGTTTTGACTTCACTGAGCACACTTGTGGACAAGTGGTAGACTGATGATCACAAATCCATAGATTCTAGCCTACATTTGCCTGATGAGACACATGGATGTTGAAACATTCAAGGAATGGCTTTTTTTCAGTGACCCCCAGTCAACCATTACAGCCTAAGCAAAGTTTACCCACTAACCTAGTAGGAGACTGCTTTTCGTTTTAAAAAGCATTTAACTGATAATAAAGTTTGTTTTAGTGTAGGGTTGAAAGTCACCAGATGATACATTTATGGACCATACACAAATATTTAACCAAATAATAATTTTATGAAATTTTTGTTTTAAGTCAAACCTAACAGTTTAACAAGCACATAGCATGAATAGTGTTGCAATTGAATTTTCTTTCATAAAACAAAACTAGTTTTTTACATAGAAAAATTATTCATTTTTTGCTTTAGAGCCTGGAATTTTACTTTGTTCTAAATCAAATATTTTATTTACAACCTTGAAAATACGTCAAAATTTGCATTTTAAGAAAATTTGGCATTTCAAGGCTGAAAAGGAACAGACAAACAAGATTCTTCATTTAAGAAAACTATTGATAATTGCTAATGCCTACGTCTACTGATTCCTCTAAGGTGATAAATTTAAGAAAAACGTCAGAAAAATTATTTAATTTTAACAGTTAAACAAGCCAAAACTTTAAGAATTTATGCAACAAAAATTAAATATTTATGTGAAACCACTAAAACAATTGCTTACAGTTTGAAAAGCTAATTTGATTGCAAAATTTTTAAAGGAGTGCTTAAACGAGTACTGAAACCAAAATTGATTCCAGAATAGGGGTTTTTGAAGTTAGGCCAATCGTATTAGACCAGATTGACATCAACTCCATCTTTCTTGACCCAGCCCTTCCAGAGATATTCTACTTCAAACATGACGTATGGGCCTCTAATGATATAACGCCTATACAACATGATCATGTAGACTATATACATAACAGTAGTGTATACAACATAAAATGATTCAGTCTTTCTATTTTTAGCAGAGGTGGAGTCGAGGACACAAGGCTCGAGGCCAAGGACACAAAAAAAATTTGAGGCCAAGGACACAGGTGCAAGTGTTCTAAAAAAAAAAAAATCTTCAAAAAATTTTTTTCAGGCAATCTCAAAACAAAGGTCTTCAAAAATTTTCTTCAGGCGAAAAAGGTCAAAAACTTTTTTCAGGCAATCTCCACTTGAGGAAAACAAAAAAAGTCTTCCAAATTTTCTGCAAGGTTTCTGGCGTTTTCCAATAAGATTTCAACGATTCAAAAAATGTTGACAACAGGGCAATTTTCGAGGACTCATGCTGAGGAAAGGGCAATTTTCAAGGACTTGAGGCTTCAAAGCCAAGGACTTCAAAATATGTCGTCGAGGCCAAGAACGTCCTCGAGGACTCAACTTCTGATTATTGGACAACTGACCCAACTTTAACTACCTCCATTAATTTTGCCTTAGTCCTTGATCAAATCAGTAAGCTAAAAAACCTTAGTGCAGTTTTTGTGAATTTATCAATTGTTGGGCAATTTTGCACGAGTCAGAATGCTGAAACTAAGGAAAAAGTGCCAACATGTTGGCAACTAATTATAATAATTGATGCTATTAGAATTAGCCTACAACACAGAACTGTACAAGCAACTAATACCTCTACAAATTTAGAATGTTAATTAGGCTAACTAGATAGCTCGACAATGTACAGTAGCCTACATCATTGGCCTTTGCCTGCTTTAGGATCTGGAAGTAGCAATGGATAATACATAGGCTAGCTATTAGAGTTCAGAAGTATTATTTTAAGCCAACACTTTCTAGGCAACCAATTATATGTAGGGTACTGGTATTAGGGAGGTGGCACCACTTTGCGACAGCCACCACTCTGTGACACCCTATTTTACAAATTTTTTGACACTGAAAAACAGATATTTGATTATGCTGTAACAAATACCATAACTAAAAATTAAAGCTTATGCCAAGTTTCAGCTATTTGAAATGGCTAAAAGTTAAGTTTAAGAATTTAGATACTATCTTCAAACCATCCACTGTAATAAAAGACTATAATTTATTTTTGAGTTTGGGTTAGAATTAACGTTAGGGTTAAAGCTAGGGTTTCAGTTAAGGTTAGGTTTTGGGTTAGAGTAGGGCTAGGATAGTAATTTTTTTGTTCCTACATAATGTAACAGCAGTCTCTGCCAATAAAATATGGTGATTCGTTCAATCAGCATGACTCTTTTTTCATCGTTTACTCGTTCTACAAAAATGTTTAATCAAATCAGTCAAATACACATGACTGTAAAAAACTTTTGCAACAAGAAAAAACTCTATTTTTTAATCATCTTTTTTTTTACTTATCGAGTCAGTTTCTGTCCACTAAATAAAGAGTCTAGAGTTGAACTATTTCCTTATTTTCCAAAAAAAGACCTAATCCATTTCACTCTAAAACATTGGCAATCCTGTGTTTCTTCAAGATATCTGCTTAGGTAAACTTAACAATATTTCTCGCATAACAACCAATGCAATGTTTTATTTTGTGATATCAGAAAAAGATTGGGATACTTTGCAAAATTTCTTGCAGAATAAGCAATGCGATGTTTGATTGTCAAACATCAAAACGAGTCAAAAGAATTAAATCTCTTTCCACGAATAAGGGAAAAGGTAGGTTAAAGTTCGAAGCCCCTGATTATTACCTCAAATGGTGTTCTGTTTTTTTTTCTGCATTAACCACCCTCAAGCAGTATCTACATTTAAACTTAAAAATGAGATTTAGGTTGTAGTTTTCTGATAATGAATTAGCGTTTTGGAGTAATTTATTGCACATAGATTACATAGCTTAGTGAGTTTAAAGTTTAAACTTTTTAAGATAGGCCTATCAGCTATTGTGAAACCATAGACTTTTTATTTAATAGACAAGAAACATTCGCACGGAGAAAAAGAGAAGAGCATTGAAAAAAAGTTTGTTCTTGAGGCAAACATTTTTGCGATCACGCGTATTCGACTGATTTGATTGGACATATTCGTAAAATAAGTAAGCTGTAAAAGTCAAATCTGTCTGCCTCTAATCTACTAATAAAAGGTTTACATGGTTTGACCATAGGTGGGCAAGTTAATCCAAAACGTTAGCTTCGTTAACCACTAGTCCGTTAACAAACTTCACACCTCAGTTAACGTTAATCCGTTATTTTCAGCTTTAATTAACGGAAGTTAATGAAGTCCGTTAATCCGTTAACATTTTGCATGTAATTCACATTTCGTTTCATTCACTCCCTTCTAGAACACGTATTGACGCTATTAAGCTAATTGTAAGGAAATATTTATTGCTATGGTGGTCTTTTTGTGTTTTGAAAGTTACATTTGACAGTCTAATCTAAATTCAAGATAAAAACAAATTCAAATGCACAACAAAGCTGCAAGATATTAACAATAAAAACCTTGACGGAAGTTAACAGAACTTAACGAAAGTTACTTTAGTCCGTTAACAGCACTTAACGAAAGTTAATTTAGTCCGTTAACATGAAAAAACTTTTTAACGAATTAACGAGTTACTGAAAAAGTTAGCTTCGTTATTAACTGATTAACGAACTTGTGCCCACCTATGGGTTTGACCTTATCAAAACTGAAGAATTGCAAATAAGCCAAATGATTAATCACATAATAGAAAAATTGTGATGTCATAGATACATTTGGAGTGTTGGAGACTGGTGCTTTAAGCCTTGTTACGCTAGCAGAAAAAACGTCTAGGAAAGAGATCTCGTGATACACATCAAGGTAACTGCTGAAAAACTTTTTACAAATAGATTTTTAATGCCTGATTAGCCTAATAATTGAAATGTCTTCGGTTGCAACCAGATGCCGTTTTTTAGACATACCAGTACGCTTTTAATCAAACGCGAATAAATATTTTAAAATCATATGCTTAAATAATTTTTTTCACTATTGGTGTTGCCATTAAGTAATCCACAAGTTACAACAAGGATATTTTTTTTATCTTTTGTTCAATGTAAAAATTTGAAATACCATAATTTTAAACTAAATAATTAATTTGTGGGTAAGTTTTTTGTTAAAAAGTTTGCATATTTAATGTTTTAGCTTGAGTTTTTTTTGTGATGAATTAAAAACATGGAAACTTGATTTAAAATCACGTGGCCATCGTTGTTTGGCAGCTGATCGTTACAAATACAAAACTTTAAAACAATTTTTCAAGATTGAATACCAGTAACCTTAAGAATTAATGAGTAAATCACTTCTTGTTGAAAAACAAATAAAGTACCTCACAAATTACACCACATGTTTGTTATGATGATAGCCTACCCACAAAAAGCAGCCTAATACAATAACTGCTTTGAGAAATACCGATAGACTTTCACTCCACGAAACTAACTAGCCTAGCCCTAGCTGTTTGGCTTATCAACTCTCGAATGTCTGTTTCGCTACACTTAAGCACTTGAAACAATCACCTTAGTTAGACCAAATAACCCAAAATAAGAGATGACTCTCATGAAATTGCTGAAACAGTAAAAAGGAGCACAGTTTATTGATGCCTTATTTTGCAATATTTGCGAAAGTGTATTGCTTTATGTTGAAACTTCGCAGTAAACTACTGTAGTCGTTAAACATTGTAGTTGAATAATTTATTCGAATTAAAGATGTGCTTTGGTTTGATCAGAATAAACTTGATGGACTGATAACTGGTATACCCCTAGCTACCAACTGCCGTAGGCTTTTGATATTTCTCGAAGCTTATCGATAGGTATTCTTCGAACCAGCTTTGTATTAGGCTGCTTTTTGTGGGTAGGCTATCATTATAACAAACACGTGGTGTAATTCATAAGGTACGGTAGTTCGTTTATTTTTCAACCTTTCGCAAGATACAATCACTTCATTAATGGTTACCGATATTTTACGTTGAAATAACGATCAGTTGCCAAGTGACGACAACCACGTGACTTCAAAGCAAGTTTCCATGTTTTAGAATTCATCACACAAAAACTCAAGCTAAAACACTAAATACGCAAACTTTTTAGCAAAAACTTACCCATGATTAATTATTTAGTTTAAATTTATCATATTTTGAATTTTTACATTTAAAGAAAGATAGGCCTACTGCAAAAAATATCATTGTTGACATTTCTAAATTAGGCTATTTAACAGCAACACTAATTGTAAAAAAGTTATTCAAGCGTATGATTATACAATCGGCAGTGGCTATTTTGCACCACCGTCATTCTGGCAGAATAACAAGCGTCATTCTGGCAAAAAGTGTTGCCGCACTAAAAAAAGGCAGAAACAACACTACGTCACAAACATTTAGCTGTGTTGCCAACCGCCAAAACTCAAAAAAACAATTACGTCATAATTGAAAATATAATCATGAAACACAATCATTCTATTAGAATAAGGTATGTAGGAGTGTTTTTTTTAGGCCTATCCGTTAAATATTTAATTATCACTAGCTGTAACTTTACTTGCTTTGGAAACTGATCATGAATCCAACAAAAGAGGGTAAAGACAACGAAGAGCAGTTGTTGAATTTAATCAAAACTATATTGACCAATTCCACTATACTTGAAGAAGCTATTGCAGAAAAACGAGTAAACGAGCAGCCACCAGTTACTAATATGAAGCCTCCATTGCCTAGACTGGACCATATAGGCCAATTTTCTGAGGAAATCCTAGATAATATGGCCAAGAAAATACAAAACATAATTCTAAAAAGTGAAGAATTCAATAAGCGAGTGGAAAACCTAATAATGAAAAAGATAGATGAAAACGCGGATCAAACCAGACAAGAAATTTGTCATCTAGAAGACAAACTGGATGAGGCGGAGCAGTATTCGAGAAGAAACTGTCTTCTCATACATGGAGTTCCAGAAACAGATAATGAAAACACCGATGAAGAAGTTAAAGCATTCTGCCATAACAAATTGAATATCAAATTGAGTGATTTTGATCTGGATAGAAGCCATCGACTTAGGAGACATAAAAATCAGCAGCAAGGAAGTTATCCCAGACCCATAATTGTCAAATTTGTACAGCACAATCTCAAAGCTTATGTTTACAGTCAAAAGAGACTGTTGAAGGGATCTGATTTTCTTTTGACTGAGTCACTGACCTCCAAACGAATGGGTTTCATCCAAATGCTCAAAAAGTTAAGAAAAGAAAAGAAAGTAAATTCATATTGGACTCTAGATGGCCGTATATATCTAACAACAAAAGAAGACAAAATCCTAAACATCAGATCAATTGATGACTTTAAATATATATAAAACCTACACACACAATTTCATTCTGTCATGCTAGATCTAATTACATATTACCAGTATCTCAGATATTAATCTTATTACAGCATCTACCAATGCTGGCAATGCTGTACAAGGATTTTTTTGTTTTGTTTTTGAAGTTTGTTTTTTAAATGACAGTTTTTTTTTTTCTTGGTCTTGCTGCTCACACACACACTGCTTGTTTCTCTCAAGGTCTTAATTTTGAAGAATGCATCATGACTAGAACAATTGGGTACATAATTTGAGTAATTGACAGTGTTATAAAAAATTATATTTATTCTAAGATCTACAAGTGAAATAAGTGCAGAAGCTGTAATTGTAATTGTTGTAACTTGTAACCAATGCTGTAAGTAATTGTTTTGGTCATTAGAGGAAGAATTGTTCTAGTCATGCCTCTTAAATCCACCTAGTTTTAATCTCCAACAACTTCATGTTTGTATAAACTTAATTGCTGTATGTATGATTTGCTATACATGCTTTGCAGTTGGCAGTGCCGTAAGTAATTGTTTTTTGTCTAATTACTGTTAGGTACATCTGAGTGTTGAAAGTGTAACTGGCTGTAACCATTGTTTGAAATTAATTGTTTTAGTCATTTCTTCAAGTATTTTGTCCCTTGCTCATAATACTCAAAACTCAATTCTCCTACACTCTCTAACAGTACATCTTTGTATTCGAACAATGCACCTGCAATCGTATAGTTATTTTAAAACTGGAAGTACATTGCTTAACTGTTAACAATGCTGTATTTATTTAATTTTAAGTGCTTTACGCAGAAAGTGCAGTAGAAGTGCTGTTAATGTAAAGGCAATAATGATAACCAATGCTGCAAGTAATTGTTTTAGTCATGCTACTTAAAACCACTTTTCTTAATAGATTCAGTCTCTAACAATTCATCATTTATTTAATATGTATAGTTATTCTCAACTTCTATATCCAGATAAACTAATCCTTTCCTTACGTAGATTGTATGCTAAAGTTGACATAAAATACACAGATACATCACATTAAAGACATTCCTCAACTATCATTCTATTTTCCAGGCAATTTTATCTAAACTACTTTGGATGCTGGCCATAGGGTTTAAGGTTGTTAACATCATATAGCCGCCTGTAATTGAAGTACTTTAAGCCGTTATGAATGATATATAACTAATAGATTTCATTGTGATATTTTTTAACTGTTTTGTTTATGCCTGCAAAATTTTTTTGCATTGTCTGTGCCAAATCTTGTAAATCGAATCAAAATGCCATCTACTGTGATATTTGCCAGAAATGGCTTCACCAAAAATGTTCTGAACTGTCAATTAAAGAGTTTACTGAATTGCGTAAATCTAATTTGCCATACTTTTGCATTAAGTGCTACGAAACAATCTTTCCATATCACAACTTAAACAAAGCTGAATTTTCTGAAATCCATTCAAATGAGGGAAAAAGTTCTTTGTCCAATTTTCTACATATGTTTGATGATAATTTATGTGACTTTTCAAATAAGTACATAACCCCTGAAAATTTTTACAAACAATATGCTACGAGCACCAATGATGATTTTTTCATGTTGCACATCAATACACGAAGTCTGAACAAACATTTTGAAAAACTTGAGGAATTTGTGACACAACTTGGAAAGTTACCGGAGATAATAGCAATATCCGAAACCAAACTACACTCAGAGTTTAAAATGCAACTTCAAGGCTATACTTTCATTCAAAACAACTCTAATACAAATGCAGGTGGAGTAGGAATGTTCATTAAAGAAACTTTAACTTTCCAATCTTTAAACAAATATCAACTTAATACGGAGGGTTGTGAAGATTTATGGATAACTGTTAACATAAACAACACAAAAAAAGTCTTTGGGGTTTTATATAGGCATCCACAAACTGACTTTACCAAATTCAACAAATCTTTTGAACTAACCCTGGCGACACTGAATAGGGAAAAGGCACAATATTATATTGGTGGTGATGTGAATATTAACTTATTGGACTATGAATCAAAAAGCAGTGTCAAAAACTATGTAGACATGCTTTGTAGCTCTGGTTGCCTGCCTTTAATCAAACACCCTACTCGAATAACTCCAACTAGCTCCACACTTATTGACCACATTTACACCAATGCTACAACACAAAACATCACATCCAATGTTATATTGAATGATTTTTCTGATCACTTTCCTGTTTCAGTTCTGATACATAACTTAAAAAATAAAAGCACTCTAACAACTAGTATGATAAGAGATTACAAATCTTTCAAACCAGAAGATTTCATAGTTGATCTATCTGAAGAACTAGATGGAGTAAATTTCACTTTAGATCTTCCTTCCTCTAGAAATGATTTTGCAACTTTTCTCCAAATCTTTGTCAACGCCTTGAACAAACATGCTCCATTAAGAAAAAAATCAAGAAAAGAGATTAAACTTGGCAATAAGCCATGGATCACGAAAGGCATATTAAATTCAAGCAAGACCAAAAACAAACTGTACCAAATAAGTCTCACAGGAAAATCAGAGGACGTTAAGCTGTACAAAGCCTATCGCAACAAGTTGTCCCACATTAAAGAAATGTCAAAAAGAGAATATTATTCTAAACTTGTTAATGATTCAAAACACAACATGAGAACACTATGGAAAACCATTAATGACATCACTAAATTCAAAAAAAGATCAAATTTGCAAATTACTGAATTACTTGATGAAGCAGGCATAAAAGTCACTGACCACATTAAAATGGCAAATCTGTTAAATGATTACTTTTCTGAAATTGGACAAAAAATGGCAGCTAAAATTGACAAACCGTCTGCAACTAACACAAATTCCACCAATCCATCAATTGCAAACAGAAGTAAATCTTTCTTTTTCAAACCAGTTACTACAACAGATATCTTAACCTACATACAACAACTAAATGTCAATAAAAGTGCTGGTCCAGAAGATATTCCCATTAAGATTATTAAAATGTCTGCATCTGTCATAGCTCCTGTCTTAGAACATCTAATTAACAAATGTTTAATTAATGGAGTATTTCCTGACTCTCTAAAAATTGGTAAAATAGTCCCAATACACAAAAAAGGTCCAAAGAATGAATGTTGTAACTATAGACCCATAACACTTCTTAGTCCACTTTCAAAAATTTTTGAAAAATGCATTTATGAACAAATGTATACATATCTTGAAAAATTTAAATTACTTACCCCAAACCAATTCGGATTTAGACAAAACTGTGCAACATCACAAGCAGTGCGTCAACTTTATGACGATTTTCTGGAAAATCTGGACAAGAAAAAAATCACTTGCTCAGTGTTTATAGACCTGAGCAAAGCATTTGATACTGTTGACCATGAGATCCTATTAAAGAAACTAGAAATTTATGGCTTTAGAGGAATTCCATTACAGCTTATCCAAAGCTACCTCACTGATAGATGTCAATATACAATGGTGAATGGTACTAAGTCTGATTTAAATAAAGTCAAATGTGGAGTACCTCAGGGGTCTACTTTAGGCCCTTTACTGTTCCTGATCTACGTAAATGATTTGCCTTGTATATCAAATTTCACAACAAAATTATTCGCTGATGATACAGTCTTAACAATGACCAACTCTTGCCTAACTACCTTACAATATGATGTGAATAAGGAATTGACAAAGATTGACGAATGGATGAGATTAAACAAACTATCACTGAACTATAGCAAATCTAAATACATGTTGATAACAAAAAAAGCAATTTCAGAAGATTTGATTAATTTTAAAATTACCATAGGCAAGCACAAATTTGAACAAGTATCTCAAATCAAGTATTTAGGAATCACATTTGATGACAAATTAACTTGGAAACCGCATATCCAACAGATTTGTTCTAAACTTTCTTCCGGATCATGGGCAATATTAAAATTAAGACAATATGTAGACCTTCCAACACTTAAAACAGTTTATTTCTCCTTAATATATTCGCATTTGCAATACTGCATCTCCTCGTGGGGACTGGCCCATGCAAATGCACACAGTCCTCTTGAAAAATTACACAAACGTATCATCAGAAATATAACTAATAGCTCTTATCTTGAACACACTACTCCACTCTTTTTCAAACTAAATTTATTAAAAATACATGACATTTGTAATTTAGAAATTGCAAAAAATATGTTTCAAATAAAGAATAAAATGACATTGCACGATAGCCAAATCTTTTGCCTTGCAACACAGATGCACAAACATCACACACGACTCTCATCAAAGAATAACTACTTTATTCCTCGGAAACGGACAGATTTTGGTAAAAAATCGTTTTCTTTTGTGGGACCAAAAGTATGGCAAATTGTACCAAACGAACTCAAATTATTAAATTTCAGTCAATTCAAACGGAAACTAAAATTCCATTTTATTAGCAAATATACTCTTGATTAGGCTAAAATAAACGTGACATCATCAGAGTCATGTAATGTAAATATCTGAACTATGATTTGTTTTTATTTTTTGTTGCTGTTTACTCATTTTTTTTGTTTATTTGTGTAAATGTACTTTCTCAAAACATACTTACACGCTACATGACTTGTGACAGGTGGTGGTTGACTTGAAGACCGAACGGTCATTTTCGCCATCTCCTGGTGCTTTATTTTCTGTGCTGTATTTTGAAATCTGATTATTTTGATTTGAGCACAAATAAACGTGATTGATTGATTGATTGATTGATATGAAAAAAAACCGAAGTTGCCAAAAAAAAATAAAATTAAAAACTAAAATAACAATCTCGTTAAGTTAAACAGTAAAAAAACAACACAAAAAACAAAAAAAACAATTAAACCAAATCAACTACAAATAACTCAGCACATTTCGTCATTACTTCCAACACAAGTTCAAAGTCAACCCAAACCTGGGGGCCCCAGCAGAATGGTTTAAAGGAGGCCATCAATTTTTGGCGAAAAACGGCGTTTTTGGGGGAAATTTTCAATTTCTTCCCATTTAACTTTCCGCAACGCCCCGAGCTCCGGGTTTGGGTGCATTCGGTATCCGACGGGTTTCTGCTTTTTGTATTGATTTTGCAGTCACGTTTTCTTTAATTTTCCTTTTTTTTCATTTTTCACGAAGCAAAATGCCAAGTTCAACCTTTGTTTCAGATGCCGGTGGTTTTTGCCCCCCATTATTGTGTGGTATGTTTACCTAATTTAAGTTGTTTGTGTTTCAATAATTTTAGGTTTGTGTTGTTTGATTTGAAATATTTCGAACTTTGCAATTGCGTCATTTGATAAATCTGAAACTGCTTGATTTTGCTTTCGTTTCTAGCTTATACATCTTGTTCACAATTTGGAACGACGGACGCTTGCGTCGCGTGTTCCTTTGTTTTTACTCGGCCATTTTCCAACTAAGAGTGCGAAATTTCAGACTTTTGCTTATAACTCGAGAACGGTTGGGTGTAGTTACATTAAAGTTTGACAGCAGTTTGAGAATAATGAGTTACATGTTTATACCAAATTTGGAGGCAATAGATCACGTGATTTTGGTTTTAGAACCTGAAAACCGCCCTGCAAGTTTGGCGTAAAAAGCGGTCTCAGTCAAAATCATTTTAAGTAGGGCAAGAAATAAATCATATGGTTGCATATCTTAAGTTACCCTTTCATCCCAGCCAATCCACTTTTGGCTGATACCCTTTTTTCGAGTGGATAGAGCGTTTGCTGTTGAAGCTGTAGACTCAGGTTCGATTCCCGTTCGGGTCAAACCAAAGATGATAAAAATTAGTAATCACAGGTTCTCTGCTTGACTTCCGCAATTACGAGACAGTGTGAAACCTCCACCGTGTTTGGTAGACGAGTGGACAGGTGGCAGGTTGACTTGAGGACCGAAAGGTCCCTTTGGTGTCTCCTGGCCAAGGAAACTTGGTCTATAAAATCTAATTAGAATTACAGTTTCTGTTCTTTACTTAACAAAATATTGTCCATTAATTCATATTAGTAACGGTCAAATGTTAGTTGAAAAGTCATTATTGAAAGCTTAGAATTAAATAGAAACTTAACAGAAAAACACCAAAGATATAATTATATTGCAATTTGATTTAATTTATAATGGAAATGAAAGTTTTAATCGATTTAAATAATTGATCAGATTCTGAGGGGGTTAAAGTAAAGTTTACAAATGAAGCCAAATTCAACGACGAAACGAAAAAAAATTTAGTTAAATGATCAAATGAAAAGATGGCGGTATAATGAAGCAGGCGGTCAGTTGGTCAAATTTATGGAGCTGGCGTGCAAGCTGGCTATCGATCTGGTGTATAATCTGGTAGTTTTCGTTTTGACGTCCAAAATTTGGCTTTCAAATACAGTCGCCAATCTCGAAAACAGTAGTTGTTCAAATACAGCACAGTGTTTCAAATCAGTTGAAAGTGTTTAACCACCGAAGTCAAAAATACCGTGTTTCCCCGATAATAAGACCTACCCGCAAAATAAGACCTAGCGTGATTTTTGAGGATGATTTTAATGTAAGCCCTACCCTTAAAATAAGCCCTAGTTGAGAGCGGCAGAAAGACGAGAGATATTACTTATGGCAAGTTACGGCAAGTGGCAGAAAGATATACATGATATACATGTTAATGGCATGTATGTACATGTATATACAGTACATACATTTTGCTATACATGTTAATGGCAAGTAAATGTAGATCTTTTTTCGTAATTTCTGTTTATTTAAAATCTCGTAATTTTTACTTTGTAACTTCATTTTTTGATATATCAAAATAATACATCCCCCGAAAATAAGCTCTAGTGCCATATTTTGGAGTAAAAATTAATATAAGCCCTTTCTTATTTTCGGGGAAACACGGTAATAAGAGTACAAAAGGTCAAGCGTAGGCTTGTATAGTATTACGTCATTCGAGCAGAAACGCAAAAAAATGTTGACAAAACACAACACTGGATAATCCGACAGACTTCGAAAAACGGACAAAAAACTGAAAACCCGAGTTCGAACTGCGCTATTTATCGTTTTGGTTTTATACTTTAAATCCTGTTACATTGTTTCTTGTTTTATTGGCCAAGTTTTTTTTCTACAATGTTCCTAACTTATTGTAAAATTTAGTATAATATTTTGAGTCGAAGTTATCAAAGGTGTTGATTTTCCTTTTTGACAAAATTTGCATACCTTTTGAACTTATAATTTTGGGGACTGGGAATTCTTTTTTTTTTTTTTGCAGTGATTTGGCAAAAGGAGACATTTTTAATTTTAGCGTTTTGAGTCTATTCAGTTTTTTTTGTATTATTCTTTCTTCAACAAACATATAAAATATAAAAATCTAAGGTTTTTCTTTAAAAATATAAATCTAAAACTATAAATATAAATACAAATATAAAAAATAAAATGTAAAAAATATATAAATAAAATAATACATAAATATAAATATAATATATAAATATAATATAAATATATAAACATAAATATAAATATAAAAATCAAGGGCGAGTTAAATTTTTTCTCGTCGTGGTCAAGTTTAATTTATAAATGCAGCTTATTTTTCTGTATTTATTGCAAATACAAGTATATTCAAGCGATGATTTCATTACATTAATCTGAATTTGCTAGGTTAAGGTACACAACAAAACCGAAGACATTTTAACGCGCTATTTCACTTAACAAGGTCAATGAAGTGGATCTTTTTTGCCCTGTAAAATGCCAAAAAAAATAATGTGAAAAACAAAATTATGAAAATAAACTGATGTTTTTGATTGAATTTTCAAATAAGTTGAACAAGCTTTTGGGCGGAAGATGAGTAGTAGCTCCGAAATAATGAAACTTTTTGTGACTTTTTCTAAAAAACATCTGTATTTCGATTTTGATGATGCTAGGAAAAACTGTTGGGGACTTCAAACAACTTGGTAAAAGCAGGGAGCTTTAATAAAACTAAAACTGATTTTTTTGCAAATACAGTATTTGTGAAAAAAGTTTAAGGTACTATCCATTAAAAGTATCCATACTAAATTAGTTGCAAATTTGATTTTAACAACGCTCAATATCTTTGATAAACTTGAGCATAGGCGTAGTCAGGATTTTTGATTGGGGGGGACCCATATTGCAAATCACATGTAATGACGCCACCAGAAATTTTCGAAAAAAACTTTTTTGAGTCAAAAATTCCGTAAAATGGGGATCAAAAGCCGTTGCTTATGTGAGCGCGTAACCGGGATTTTGCTGAGGAGATTCAGGATTCAGGAATCGAATAGGTTGAATTCAAATTCAACTCATCATAACACTATATTTAATTTTCGGTACTGATTGAACGGCAGTTTTATTTTATTTGATTTAAAATAGTAAAGCCGTATCTAAAATAGTAAAATTTCTATAACTTTTGGACTTTAGAAATTTTACTGGTTTTATGTCTAGTTTTTTATGTCTAGTTGTGTTTTTCATAGGTCCTAACTGTATGCGAATATCGTTATTCCCTCACCTTTAAATGAAGATCTACATCCATCCGACAAAAAATGATTTAACGGCATGGGGCCCGATAAGGCTTGGGGACCCAAAAAGATTTGGGGGCCGGTATCGACCTCCGTACCCCCTGAAAAATTTTCTCTTTGAGGCCCTGCAACCGAGTTGTGCAAAGCTCGCATTACTGCACCAGCCTTGCCTATTTGGGTATCCAGTTCTTCGTCTTGCCTTCCGTTACTCGTAAATGCAACCCCAAGATACTTGAGCTTCTCTACCTGCTTCAGTGTCGCTCCATTCACTTATAATACGCACTGATCAGGGTTTCTTGAAAGATAAAGTATCTCAGTTTTGGCCGTGCTTATTTTCATTCCGGCCGTGTTGCATGCATCTGCAAAGCTTTTTAATGCGCGCTGGAGGCCAGATTCTGTGGAAGAAAGCAGAACCAAATCATCAGCGAATAGCCGACGACTGATTTTGCAATTTCCAATCGTGGCACACTCATCAGCTTGGCTGCATTTGTCGATCCAATTCATGTAAACAATGAAAAGGAGAGGTGACAAAACGCACCTTTGCCGGAGTCCAACACCCACATGGAACGGCTTTGATTGCTTACCATTTACCCAAACACAAACCTCCGGTTTGCAGTAGAATGACTTAATGGCGCGCAACAATTGACCATTAACGCCATACTCCTGCAAAACCTTCCAAGGTTTATCCCGAGGAACTCGGTCATATGCTTTTTAAAGATCGACAAAGCATGCAAAGAGATCTTTGCAATACTCCCAAGATTTCTCGAAGATTTGCTTCAGAGTGAAGATTTGGTCCGTGGTGCTGGGACAAGGATGAAAACCGCACTGACCATCTTCCAGTTTTGATTCCACTATTTCTCAGCATTTCCTTTCAAGTCATTTGGCATATAGTTTCCCTGGCAAACTAAGGAATGATATCCCTCTGTAGTTTGTAAATTGCTCGCGATCTCCTTTCTTGAATATCAGAATAATCACACCTGTTTGTCAATCTCTGGGAGTTTTGCCAAACTTCTACGCAACTTGACACACTCGCGTTAACCAGAGAATTCCTTCTCCAGTTAGCGCTATCAACATCTCGGGTCTGATTTCGTCTTCACCAGCAGCTTTTCCGGATTTTATCTTTTTAATTGTCGTTGCCACTTCTGCCGCAGTGAAAACTTCGTCCTCCCCTAGATGTGTCACTTTGTGTGTGTCACGAGTTGATGCCTTTACAGGATTCAAAAGATCTTCAAAGTATTCTCTCCATTGTGAAAGGATTTCATTCTCATCCGTTAGAATGTTTCCTGCAGAATCCTTAATGAAGTACGTGACACTCGATCTTTTGCCATGTTAACGGCGGATGGTCTGCCAAAATACTTTGTTTGCCGAAAAATAGTTGGAATCTAACCGACGACCAAACTCTTCCTATGACTTCTCCTTGGATTTCTTTACTGCCGAAGTTGCCTCTTTTCGCGCCTCAGTGTACCGGGATTGCAAATTAGATGACGATCTGTCCTGTAGCCAGGCCTTGAACGCATCTTTCTTTGATCGAATAGCTTCTTTAACCTCTTGGATCCACCAAGGTGTTCTTTTCTCACTATCGCCCGCCACTCTAAGCCGCTTTGTGCCCACAACTGTCAGCAGCTGATGAAGTGATTGCTGATCTGAACCGCAGCCATTCCTTCTCGATGTCCTCGGATACATCAGGAAGTTGTCTGAACTTAGATGATATACTGGATGCAAACTGTTTCCTTACTTCTTTGTCCTCCAAAGCCTCCCATTTGATTCGGTAGGTTACAGACGATTTGTTGGATCTCCTGTTTGGCCAAGGTTTCGAAAGTCGTAAGGAACATACTACCAGATGGTGATCAGTTGACAATTCAGCACCTCGCTTCACTCGAACGTCCAGCACATCAGAAAACAAATCTGACAAAACTATGCAAAAATCTATGAAAGATTTTTGAGCTATCCATACTTTGTAACCGCAGCCACAAACTAAATAGGTCGATACCATTGTATACTAGACCTGTCCAAAAAAAGGGGAGTTTTGAAATGTGAGGAGGTCCGCACGTTTTCCCATTTCATTACATCTAAAACCATCACATACCAATTTTCAGTCGGATTCATCAACGTTTACAGGTCGCACAAAGCGATTTTTTATTTTCAGGATTTATGAACTAATTTTAGCAACCGCTAGATGGCGCAACAGGTAACAAGAGTCGAAATTGATATTTATACGCGTTTTAAGTCAAAGAATGTGATGTTTGTGTTACTTGGCTTGGTTATATAGCAACCGAGGCACATCAATCAACATAACGACACTAACAATAGCAAATAGCGTACAGTACACGAATATATTAGCTGTGGTGAATACGGAGTCCTGCCAGGCAAAATACTAAAGAGATGAAAACTTTTACAAAACGTATGGTAGCTGTAGAATAGAAGTTGATAAAAATGGCGGCTGTCTAGGCAGGATTGATTCCCGTACTAATTAATAGGGAAAACTGGAAACAGCGGTACACCTGTGCCATAAATGAGGTTTATTCTGTTTTGTATTACAAAGATAAACATCTTAAAGTGATATGTTTATACCAGCTACTATTCAGTGAAAACACTGACGGCCTATCACGAAAGAATATTGGTTGGTTTAACCTTTGTTCGTAGAGTTTCAGTGATTTTGATTAGCTTTCTAATTTATCAAGTATTCGTATTTTAATCAGTGAAAATTATGTCCAGCATTCCATTCGCCAGTGGCACTTCAAGAAAGACTATAGTTAAACGGACTAGAAATAAAATCAATCTTTTCTTGATTGGATATCCAAGCAAATCTATTACGGGCTGCAAGTTGCCCACTCTAAGGTAGGTTTTTAAAGTGCTCTTGCACGAAAAAAACATACCAAAGAAAAATAGAAGTACAGCATGGTCTCAAGCTGAATATGTAGTGGATCGCCTCCCTTCTCTGACTTAAATTTCAAGTTATCTCTGAACTAAAAGAAAAACTTTCTAAAGCCACAGAAACAGACTCCGTGATTGCTCGTGGAGACTGCAAACAATGTCCCGAAAATACTTTGGCTCTGCTTGGAAAAAAGGAATATTACCACCCTCACAGACCAGAAGCTGCGCATAGCGCCAGATGGATGGGGCAACTTCTCCACATTCAAAAAATGTTCATGCTGTCTGATCAGTTACCGTTTACTACGGAAATAATGCCTCAAATGACTAGAATGACTCAATTTCTTGTTTTCTTTTACACTACCAGTTGCCTAAACACAAGTCTTGGCGCTGATGCCCCGTATCATGACCTCAAATTTATTTATCAGATGATGGACTACCGAGCCATGGATAATGAGATCGCAGAAGCTGCTTTGCAAAAAATCTTAAAAAATCGCTGGTATTTAACATCAGAATTGGTCGTTTTTGCGATGTTCAGTAGCAACCAAAATATTTCGGTTGAAACCAATGAAGAAATGGCTAAAACACTATTATAATAACTCAATCAGAAGTTTTCAGAACCAGCAAGCCAGTGTTTGTTCATATTGATCGATCAACAAAGTTGTTTGACCTAATTGGACCGGAGTCTTGTTTTTGTTTCCGGCATTAAATATCAGCCATGACTAGCTCTCACTGCCATGCCGAGAGTGGGAAACGTCAGGTGATTTTTGTTACGCTAGAGACTTTGTGCGAACAGTGAAAGTTGTAAACGATGCAGCGGAGCGGGGTGCAAAGTAGAGATGGAAACCGGTCGGGTCGACCGGCACCAGTCGGGTTGATCTGCCGGCCGGGTCGAGGTTCTTCGACCGGCCGGTCAAGCCGGTTGAAACACCGGTCAAATTCTCCTTTCTTGCACCTAAAAGACATCTAAGCACCAACCGAAATATATTTATATGCTTTGTCATAAATAAAACTTTTTATAAAAAAACAGTATTATTGACAAACCACACCTTTTAAAAACACTTGTTGAATGGTTTCAAGCTGTGACTAATATGCTGTCACCATT
Source organism: Trididemnum nubilum (assembly GCA_963965965.1). Lineage (NCBI taxonomy): Eukaryota > Metazoa > Chordata > Ascidiacea > Aplousobranchia > Didemnidae > Trididemnum > Trididemnum nubilum. Next base: position 4,255,028 of record OZ014480.1, read on the forward strand.
TTAAAAGACATGCACATTTAGGGGCGGATTTAGGGGGGGCATTGTGCCATGCCTTCCCCCCCTGTGGGCCACGGCACAAAGAAAAAAAGTGCAAAATATACGTTAAAATCGCGTAATCATATTCTAATAAAGCATGCATATGGAAGAGGCTTGCGCTACTTGGCATTTTAGCATCATTTTAATCAGCTTAAAAGTAGAAGTGGAGCAGTGTTCAAACTTTTTAGAACATGCTATAATCTTGCCGCTTTAAAAAGCTTTTTTCAACTCAAATTTACCACACTCTACACTGGGCAAGAAAGACATAGCTCTTGTTTTTTGATATCTAACTATAGTCGTGGCTTGTTCTGAAGTAGCATTTCTACAAACTGCTGGGCACGAATGTTTTCTAGCCAATGTCATAACAGTATAGTGTTCGCTGTACGGAAAATTGCAAATAATCTGTCACCAATAACCAGAGGTGGAGTCGAGGACACAAGACTCGAGGCCAAGGCCAAGGATACAAAAAAAATCCGAGGCCAAGGACAGCCTTTCCGAGGACAGACCCTCTCGAGGCCAAGGACAGATGCTTTGGGGGTCTGGGAGCGAAATCCCCAGCTGTTGGGCGATTTTTTGTAATTTTTTGAAAAAAAAAGCTATTTTAATGCCATGGAATCACATTGCGCACATGTTTAGAGCCATTTGAAAGCACTAGATTATTGACATTTGAAAGCCAATTAAAAAAATTTAATTGTTTAATTCTCCTTCTAGTTGCAATTTAAGTCCAAAACACGTTTAACATCTTGCATTTTGGAGTTAAAGTTTAATTGTACGTGATTTGGTCCAGGTAGGGGGAAGTAAGGTGCATTGTCTCGTGAAACATTTTAGCAGTAATGAAAACCCACTCGAAGATTTTCCTTAGAGATTTTTGTTTTGTCATGAAAATAACCAGTTATAGAAGTGCATGTTAGGCCAGGGGGCTCAGGCCCCCTCAATTGAAGTTCAACGATTTGTTCAATCAGCATCTTCCATGGCTAATTTTTTTCAAGTATTTTGTGCATAAAAACTGGCGAGATGGAGGTGAATTAATGAATTGTTATTGAAAAATAGTACAATAGATGGTTACGCTTACTAACCATGTTATTGTCGGGTCTAATTTATATCGCGCTGGGCCCCTGGCACTTTGGAGATTTTCGCAACATCTTTCTGCCAAATGTAGGTGAAGCCCATAAAAAGTCTTAAGATTTGAGCGCAGGACCCTTAGCTGGTACTGCGCCATATTGTGGTAAATCTGGCCTTGGTTAATGCATTACGTTCATAACATGGCTAGATGTGATCCTGAGATAGCAACTTTTAGGAAAAAAACTATCCATTTCCTCCAGGTTTACGTTTAAATTTGCTGGCAGAAATTGATTTGAGGGGGTTCCGGGGCCCCTGGTCTTCAATATTGTTGTTCGCTACTGGTGTAAGCGAAAAACGCTAAAAAGATACTGAAACTGAAGAAACAATAGGCTTTTTTGTCACATTTTTGTCATTGGTGAAATTTCAATTGGGGGGAGGCCCGTTTGGCTACGCCTATGCTCCAATTGCGAAAACAAAAAATTTTCCGTGAGGTTTCTGGCGTTTTCCAAAAAGATTTCAACAGTTCAAAAAATAGTGCTGTCCTCGAGCCGAAAACAGGCTAATTTTCGAGGACCTAAGGCTTCGAGGCCAAGGCCAAGGACTTGAGGCTTCGAGGCCAAGGCCAAGGACTTCAAAATGTGTCCTCGAGGACGTCCTCGAGGCCAAGGACGTCCTCCAGGACTCCACCTCTGCCAATAACTAAAAAATTTTAACTGCTTTTTTGGCCTTTCGCATAAGATCATTAGAAAGAAGTCTAATAATTTAGCTTGTGCCTTCCAGTTCTTTTTATGCTTATTTTGTGCAAACAAAAACTTTCTGTAAAAAAAACCGGTCAACCGGCGTAGATTTTGAAATTTAGCGGTCGGGTCGGGTCGAGAAAATCCTGACCGGATCCATCTCTGGTGTGAAGCTCAATATTGACTGTGCCGCTACAATTACTGATGATGTTCAGCAAAAACACGATCTATAGCAAGTCATAGAAGCTCATCGAGAACAGTTTCCAAATTTCGCAAAAGCAACTCTTGAAAAAACTTTCAGTTAAAATGTTGTCAGTAATTTGCGAAATAATAGGTTATGATTGATTGACTAAGCAATTTGCATAGTGATTGTAGAGAAACAAACGATCACAATTTTTTGTTCGGCAATACGGTTCTCCTACACAATTTTTGAAATTTTCTTTATGCAAACCCCTGCATGGTGTGTTTAAATGATACCTTTGTAAATATTTTTTAGTGTTTGAACGCCTTATGTTTCACAGCTTCATCTGGCTGGGTGCCAAAAATGTCTGTGCCTCTTGCAGAGCTCTTTTAAGTGTTTGGACCTGCTAAGGTACCATTTTAGCAAAAACTAATGCTACTCTTGGTCTCACTCCGTTGATTGATGTGCCTCAGTTGCTAAATAATTGACCCAAGTAATATTAAATCACATTCCTTGATTTAAAATGAGTTTAAACACCGTTTTAAAGTTTTCCTTTCTGTTGCGCCATCTAGCGGTTGCTAAAAATTAATTCATAAATCCTGAAAAGAAAAAATCGCTTTGCGCGACCTGTAAACGTTGATGAATCCGACTGAAAATTGGTATGTGATGGTTTTAGATGTAATGAAATGGGAAAACGTGCGGACCTCCTCACATTTAAAAACTCCCCTTTTTTTGAACAGGTCTAATGTATACTTGTGAACCTCTCTGTGCTGGAAAAAGGTATTCATGATGCGGAATCCGTTGCTGCAACAGAGCTGCAATAAATACCTTGCGTTCTCATTCAGTCCAGTGACTCCATGTTTTCCGATCACACCCTTTCGCGTATCTGTCTCTGTTCCAACATGTGCGTTAAATTCTCCCATAAGGACTGTAGATTTAGTAGGTGATACTCGTAGAAGAGCATGATTTACTTCATCCACAAAAGCCTGAAATTCACTCGTGGCATTGGGGGCATATGCCGGCAATAGGCACAATGACCAATCCAATACCTTGATATTCAACATACAGATCCGTGATCCCAAAGGAATCCAATCTGACACACAGTCTGACAAACGGTGGCTTGCGAGAATCCCTACGCCCGCTTGAGCAGACATACTAGGATCAGCACCAGAATAGAAGAGTTATCCGTTATAATTAAATAATTCAATATTATTGGTTTCGAGTATAAACTTGCCTTAAAAAGTACAATACTGAACCAAATTCGAACCGACATACATACAAGAGTTACACTTGAACAAGATATTGTTGGAAAATTGAAAAAATTCCTTCACAAAAAAAATACTCTTCATTCAAAAATGCCGAAACAATTGGAATTAAGAAGCGAAAGAATTCCTTCCAAAAAGACGACAAACTGTTAATATAAGTGACTTGAAAAAAATGCACAAAGAAAGAAAGGAACTTCAAACAGAGGCGCCCCCAGAAATTTTTTCAGGGAGGGGAAAGCGACGTATCCATTATCTACCGGATCAAATAAAACCTTACAGCTGCAATCAGGATTTTGGTAAGGGTCTTGGAACTAAAAGTTAAAATAATTGGGCGGCATGTTGAACAAACTGATGCAATTCAAGTGTATTATTTATGGGGGTCTGGGGGCAAAGCCCACAGTCGCTGGGCAATTTTCGCAATATCTTGAAAAAAATAACCATTTTACCGTCATTTGGATCACATTTCGAACGTTTTTTAGGCAATTGGAAAGAACAAAGTTGCTGAGATTAGGAATCTTCTTGAAATTTTTAAATTGCTTATCCCTTTCAGTCCTCTTTATTTCCACATCAAATTCAAACCACGTTTAAACGCTCCCATAATTATGTGAGTCAAGTTTTCCAAGTGACTTGGATAAGGAGAAGGGGAGGCTAAGCTTCCTTAGCTTCCTCGGTTGCTCCACTGACTGCAACCTGAATTTTGCTAAGGGGAATGATGGGGCTTGATTTACCTAAAGATTGAGAGTTTTTGCTTCAAAAATGCCTCGAATTTGCTTCAAAAATGCCTTCAATAGAGCAAACAGATGCAACTTAAGCATGTCACAAACCTGGGTCTGGTGGCAAAACCCTAACTGATGGGCACCTTTTGTGATATTTCAGAAAAAAAATAGCCATTTTAATGTTATTCGAATCAAATGTCGCATTTTTTTAGAGCCATTAAAAAAACTAAATAAATTCAATTTAAAAGCCATTTAAAAGAATTAAATTGCTCAGCCCCTTCAACCTCCTACTTTACTCACAGGTCATCTCCAAAACTCGTGGTAATTAAATAAATTAAATGCTGAATAGCCCTCCCCCCCTAAAGTCTTTTTTTAGAAGCTTACGTTAAGCATTTTGCATATAGCAATCAATTTTGACTGCTTATTTTTAGCCATGTTTTGAAGTTTTTATCGATTAATTTGTAAGCGGTATTTTTGGCGAATAAATTAATACTCCTCCCTCCTCCAAAAATAATAATGTTAATAAATGTTTCAAAAGTGGCTTTGAACCACTTTAGAGACCATATCACTGCAAAAACTGCCTCTGAAGCGCAAAAGTTGTGGTATTTTCCTTATCGAGCACTTTGGTCTACAGGTCAATGCAAGGGGGCACAGCTCCCCTGGCTACGCTATTGATTACAAGTTTGGTTTTGATTTCGGTTTCTGAACAAAATTAATTTAATGGCGGAGTAATCATTATTTTAGTGTTTATATAAGCACAGCGTAAATTTGAAATATCATACTATATTGTATTTAGATCCTGATAAGAGCTCAATTACACGGGCGCGTAGCCAGAAATTCGCAATGGGGTCTGAGGGCTGAGCCCCCAGCGCTCAAAAATTTTGCATTTTTTTGCAAAATAACTTAATTTTAGGACTATTTTGATAGGAAAATAATGCTTTTAAAACGTGGCATAGAAATTGGCTGTGCAAAAATGATTAAACTTATTGCAAAGATGGGCCACATGGGAGGTGGCTAATGGTAAGATTTTAGTTCTCGTATTTAGATGCTGGTAAATTATAAAATCGTATAGTTCAATAAAACTCATACAGAATAATCTATTTCGTCTAGGTTTTATGTAGAAAAATAATTGGGGGAGACTAATGGAAAGAGATTTGAGAGAAGTGATTGGTAATTAACTGATACTGAAGAGCCCCTACCCCTCCATTCCTGAGTTTACAGTATATTTGTTCATGAAGCCAACGTTCAGCATTTTTATATTAGCGATCAAATTTGATTGCTTATTTTGACCACTTTTCAAACTTTTCAGTAATTTGTGAGTTTTATTTTGGGTAAATTAGCCCTCCTCGCCAGAATACATGTTTCAAATGATGCTTTAAATTATTTTGAGTCCGTTCCAGTGCAAAAGACTGTTTTAGAAGTGCTGAAAACGTGGTGTTTTCCTAATTCTGCATTTTGGTCAACAGGCCGATAGGACTATAGGAGGGTGGCTATAGCCCCCACCTCTTCTGGCAATACGCTATTGCAATGACAGATGGTGAAACGTTTGATATTGATTATATAATCTAACGATTTAATGCTTAATCCTAGGGTGTTGCTTACGCTCGTTTTCAAGAAAATACTGTATGATAATTCAAGTAAAATGGCAATCCTGTTCCTTCTGCCCCCGCCCTCTGCACCAAGGCAAAAATGGTAAAAAAGCTCCACAAAGTGTTTTCTTAATTTAGATAGATGTATTTTAATTTATTTTTCAAATTTAAGCATAAAAAATACTTGATATCTCAATTTCCAGGGGGGGGCAAGTGCCCCTCTGCCCCCTGCGGGCGCCCTGACTTAAAATTTTTAATTATTATAATAACGCAGATGAAGCAAAAACAAAAAACGATAACACTTTAAAAGACACAGTTTTTTGGAAAAATTATAATCCTTTTGAATCTCAAATTTTGGGCATAAAATTATTTTGTCCAGGGAATTTGACACAGTTGCTAAAAATTTCTAATTTTTGAGTGAAGAAGCAATTGAATAATCTCAATTAAAGATTTTTAAGCAAAAAAATAACGTCAAAAACTATCAGAATGCATCTGTCAAGAGATTTTCGCGCTTGGCAAATCGAATCCAGAATGGCAACATAAAAAAACACCAACCGTGTCACTCAGAAATACTTCACAAAAGTAAACTACTGCATTTTAAATTTGGCTGAGGAGATAACTGATATTTTCAAGTCTTTGTTTCGATTTTAGCATTGGACCTATTTGGGTTCTGAAATTTATAATTTTCTATTTACGATAAAAAGTTTATAGAGAAAAGACTAATACTTCCTCAAAAAAAAGACAAATGAGACTCAACCAGAAAGAAATAAAAAAAGATAACTCTTAATCAATCAATCAATCAATCAATCATATTTAGTTTGTTCACAAAATTAAAACAATAATACACGGGATCATTTATTATGTATTTAAGTATAGTGGGCTAGGAGGGCTGCGAAGTGACCTGCCGGTCTTCGAGTCAAGCTGCCACCTAACTTTTGTAGGATAAGGTTTGTTAGGTGATTTGATGTGCTTACGATAAAGTTTGACTCGCGATAAAGCCGAACTTACGATAAAGTTTGTTAGGTGACTTGATGTTTAAAGTTTGTAAGGTGATGTCTAAAGTGGACAAATTGCTTTTTTACAGAAATGGCAATTACATCGCATCGCACGCCTTTTTTATTCCAAAAAATCGCATCGAAACCCACAAAAAATCCGCATCCGTTATCGCATCATAGAAGTTGGAAAATAAAAATCTGCAATTTTTACGATTAATCCGATTTTAGTCATTATTTGTGTTGATTTCTTCTGTTTCGTCACAAGCAACATTTTGGGCAGAAGTTTGAGATTGTTTTAGCATTTGTTGCGTTACAATCACAATACTTTATAATATAAAATTTTTCTCTGGCTGAGTTTCAATTTATAGAATATAGATCACAAACTTTAATTTCAAAATTAATCAAAACAGCCGATAATCGCTAACTAGCTGCGATTTTGTCGCATCGAAAAAGCTGCATTTACCCGGGCGACTTTTAGCTGCGAGAATCGACATTTTGCCTTTTTTCTTTCTCAAATCGCGTAGGTCACTTACATGGTGCAAGATTCATGCGAGATTTCGTCTGCGCGATATCGCCAGACACGCCCCCCAAAAAATCGAATCGCAGCAGTCACTCACACGGGAGAGATTTTAACGCTATGCTCGCACACGATTGCAACTCGCAGAAGTCAGCTACACGTTGAGACTGCGTGCCAGTGATTCTCGCCTAATCGAGTCGGTAGTAGAGACGCTATCGCACCTGTTCACTTACACGTTGCAAGATAGTTTCCAAGCTCAGCTTGCTGCTTTTGAATTTGCTAAAGCCAACTGCTGCAAAAGCACTTCAAATGCGCCGTTTGTCAGCTTTTGCATTTGAAACAATCACGATTCGGAATTTTGAAAACTAAATGTATGAAGCCAACGCAAGCGTAAAACGAAATAGAGAGAACACAATTAAGCAGCTAATTTCGTTAAAACTTGCAATGAAAATGCAAGGTGAAAAATAAAGCAGCAAGGGCTGCGTGCTGCTCGTGCAAGGTGTGTAATACGTAAAAGTTATTATCACTACTGTGTTTATTGATTTGGATTGCTGGATTTCAATGTTATCCAAAAAACAAAAATGATTGCAATGCAAACCCATGATTCAAAGTCTTATAATAAGCGTGACCTCAAAACTTTATGAAATCAAATACGAATTTCAAAACGAGAAGCACTAATCACAATGCAAAGTGATCAGCGCTTTGTTGAAAAACTTTTCACACGAAAACACTAAAAATTCATCAAAAATAACTAACTTTATAAAACAATAACATACAAGCAAAATTTATGTTTCTCTCAATTTTCTAATTTGCCTTTCGTCAGATGAAATATCTTCCTAAGATGACGAAAAGATTCGAACAGTTTTTATACAAAGGGTAAGACTAGTAACCGTTTAGGGTTTCTTTACCCACTCAGCCAATCCTTGATCATCTCAAAAAAAAAAAAGGCTAAACTTTATGACTATTATACCTTTACTCAAATTAGCGTATTTTGGCGAAAATTTTCTCAGGGATCCAAGACAACAAGGGGATGCGAAAGCTTCTTTTACACTTGGCGTTAGAAAAGCTAATAACGTGATTATAATTTATTTGCTTTTAAGCAATATTGTTAAAACACCTGTCTAGGGTGGGGCTAGGCTTCAATCAATGGATAAAAATACGCTTTTGGCAGAAATGATTTCGTGATTAAAAACACATCCTCATTCTGCAAAACGAAAAAGTACGAAAAACTAAAGACACTTCACTATGAATTACATGGAACCAAAAGCTATCTCAGTCACGCATACAACCGCTTGTCTGCATCTAAATCTGAACCACTCACCTACAACACAGAATAGATAAGTCGTGCAAGATGCAGACCAAAGGTAACTACAGGCCAGCGGAGAAAAACGCAGTACAATTCAAAACAGCACTAAAACCGGGTAAGATTCCACGTTGACAGAGTTATTTGAATTTAAGCATGGAGGTGTTATTTATATTCAGTTTCGCGTTGATTTTGGTGATCCAAAAATTTTCACGAATGTTCAAGTGGCTCGGGTTGACTTTTTCTACAAATTGTACAGTATTGTAGCAATATGCAAGTCAGGTTTTGTAGCAATCCAGATTATTTTATGATGTTCATCGTAGTAGTGGTGGACCAGGGCAGCTTTGTCCTTCCGTTGTTGATTCTCATTGTTGAGGTAAGTTTGCCAGACGTGTCTGTGTTGTGTCCACCTCGCAGAAAAACTTGAAAATGCTTGTCCGACGTATTGCTGGTTGCATACCGTATACAGGAAGCGACGTCGATCCCAAATTAGTTGGAACTCAACGTTTATTTCCGTGCAATTTTTTGTCGTTGGTTATAATGACTGTATCACTAGTATTAACCAAGGACACACGCGTTTCTCTACGTCCACTAAGTGCGCATATTTTACAGGGTATCATCGATCCACCAGTTTGTTTTTCATTTTTGTTCAGTCCTTTTGCTGTAAACGATATTTGAGCAATAACCGGATTAATGGCAACTACTGGTGATAATCCGATTATTTCACAAAAGATTACAATTCCATTATTCAAAAGAAAGGAACAACAAATTTGTAGCATTAGGAAATCATCCAAGCTGAGTGGGTGCAGTAATCATGTATTAAAAGAAAAAAAACACCATTTTAAAGGTACATCACGAAAGGTTAGCACTTGTAATGTTAAGCGTAAAATAAGCCTTTGCATCCCTTCGTTGTCTAAGTATTCCTGATTTTACTTCACTCAACGCAATTGCTCATATACATTGCACAAATAACTCAACACTCAATCTGGTGAATGCGAAAAGTTAAAAAAGTTGTCAGAAAAAATAGATGCAACATGACCAAAACTGACATGGAATACTTTTCCAAGCCGCAATTTCGTTACTCAACTAAACTTGAGCAAAAAACGTAGTATTAACAAATACGAATAAAATATAAGTGAAAAAAGCAAAGCCAAAATATTGATAATGCACTACCACCAATAAAAATAATACCGGCATTAGATAAAACTGTGTTGAAGAGAGAACAAATGCCAAAACAAAAAAACAATTATTACACAAGATGTATAAGCGAGAAACGAAAGCAAAATCAAGCAGTTTCAGATTTATCAAATGACGCAATTGCAAAATTCGAAATTATCCAAATCAAACAACACAAACCTAAAATTATTGAAACACAAACAACTTAAATTAGGTAAACATACCACACAATAATGGGGGGCAAAAACCACCGGCATCTGAAACAAAGGTTGAACTTGGCATTTTGCTTCGTGAAAAATGAAAAAAAGGAAAATTAAAGAAAACGTGACTGCAAAATCAATACAAAAAGCAGAAACCCGTCGGATACCGAATGCACCCAAACCCGGAGCTCGGGGCGTTGCGGAAAGTTAAATGGGAAGAAATTGAAAATTTCCCCCAAAAACGCCGTTTTTCGCCAAAAATTGATGGCCTCCTTTAAACCATTCTGCTGGGGCCCCCGTTGAGAACGTACCCTATTTTAGACTTGGGTCCGGTAGAGGGGCCCGAGGGCTACCGAATGCACCCAAACCCGGAGCTCGGGGCGTTGCGGAAAGTTAAATGGGAAGAAATTGAAAATTTCCCCCAAAAACGCCGTTTTTCGCCAAAAATTGATGGCCTCCTTTAAACCATTCTGCTGGGGCCCCCGTTGAGAACGTACCCTATTTTAGACTTGGGTCCGGTAGAGGGGCCCGAGGGCTACCGAATGCACCCAAACCCGGAGCTCGGGGCGTTGCGGAAAGTTAAATGGGAAGAAATTGAAAATTTCCCCCAAAAACGCCGTTTTTCGCCAAAAATTGATGGCCTCCTTTAAACCATTCTGCTGGGGCCCCCGTTGAGAACGTACCCTATTTTAGACTTGGGTCCGGTAGAGGGGCCCGAGGGCTACCGAATGCACCCAAACCCGGAGCTCGGGGCGTTGCGGAAAGTTAAATGGGAAGAAATTGAAAATTTCCCCCAAAAACGCCGTTTTTCGCCAAAAATTGATGGCCTCCTTTAAACCATTCTGCTGGGGCCCCCGTTGAGAACGTACCCTATTTTAGACTTGGGTCCGGTAGAGGGGCCCGAGGGCTACCGAATGCACCCAAACCCGGAGCTCGGGGCGTTGCGGAAAGTTAAATGGGAAGAAATTGAAAATTTCCCCCAAAAACGCCGTTTTTCGCCAAAAATTGATGGCCTCCTTTAAACCATTCTGCTGGGGCCCCCGTTGAGAACGTACCCTATTTTAGACTTGGGTCCGGTAGAGGGGCCCGAGGGCTACCGAATGCACCCAAACCCGGAGCTCGGGGCGTTGCGGAAAGTTAAATGGGAAGAAATTGAAAATTTCCCCCAAAAACGCCGTTTTTCGCCAAAAATTGATGGCCTCCTTTAAACCATTCTGCTGGGGCCCCCGTTGAGAACGTACCCTATTTTAGACTTGGGTCCGGTAGAGGGGCCCGAGGGCTACCGAATGCACCCAAACCCGGAGCTCGGGGCGTTGCGGAAAGTTAAATGGGAAGAAATTGAAAATTTCCCCCAAAAACGCCGTTTTTCGCCAAAAATTGATGGCCTCCTTTAAACCATTCTGCTGGGGCCCCCGTTGAGAACGTACCCTATTTTAGACTTGGGTCCGGTAGAGGGGCCCGAGGGCTACCGAATGCACCCAAACCCGGAGCTCGGGGCGTTGCGGAAAGTTAAATGGGAAGAAATTGAAAATTTCCCCCAAAAACGCCGTTTTTCGCCAAAAATTGATGGCCTCCTTTAAACCATTCTGCTGGGGCCCCCGTTGAGAACGTACCCTATTTTAGACTTGGGTCCGGTAGAGGGGCCCGAGGGCTACCGAATGCACCCAAACCCGGAGCTCGGGGCGTTGCGGAAAGTTAAATGGGAAGAAATTGAAAATTTCCCCCAAAAACGCCGTTTTTCGCCAAAAATTGATGGCCTCCTTTAAACCATTCTGCTGGGGCCCCCGTTGAGAACGTACCCTATTTTAGACTTGGGTCCGGTAGAGGGGCCCGAGGGCTACCGAATGCACCCAAACCCGGAGCTCGGGGCGTTGCGGAAAGTTAAATGGGAAGAAATTGAAAATTTCCCCCAAAAACGCCGTTTTTCGCCAAAAATTGATGGCCTCCTTTAAACCATTCTGCTGGGGCCCCCGTTGAGAACGTACCCTATTTTAGACTTGGGTCCGGTAGAGGGGCCCGAGGGCTACCGAATGCACCCAAACCCGGAGCTCGGGGCGTTGCGGAAAGTTAAATGGGAAGAAATTGAAAATTTCCCCCCAAAACGCCGTTTTTCGCCAAAAATTGATGGCCTCCTTTAAACCATTCTGCTGGGGCCCCCGTTGAGAACGTACCCTATTTTAGACTTGGGTCCGGTAGAGGGGCCCGAGGGCTACCGAATGCACCCAAACCCGGAGCTCGGGGCGTTGCGGAAAGTTAAATGGGAAGAAATTGAAAATTTCCCCCAAAAACGCCGTTTTTCGCCAAAAATTGATGGCCTCCTTTAAACCATTCTGCTGGGGCCCCCGTTGAGAACGTACCCTATTTTAGACTTGGGTCCGGTAGAGGGGCCCGAGGGCTACCGAATGCACCCAAACCCGGAGCTCGGGGCGTTGCGGAAAGTTAAATGGGAAGAAATTGAAAATTTCCCCCAAAAACGCCGTTTTTCGCCAAAAATTGATGGCCTCCTTTAAACCATTCTGCTGGGGCCCCCGTTGAGAACGTACCCTATTTTAGACTTGGGTCCGGTAGAGGGGCCCGAGGGCTACCGAATGCACCCAAACCCGGAGCTCGGGGCGTTGCGGAAAGTTAAATGGGAAGAAATTGAAAATTTCCCCCAAAAACGCCGTTTTTCGCCAAAAATTGATGGCCTCCTTTAAACCATTCTGCTGGGGCCCCCGTTGAGAACGTACCCTATTTTAGACTTGGGTCCGGTAGAGGGGCCCGAGGGCTACCGAATGCACCCAAACCCGGAGCTCGGGGCGTTGCGGAAAGTTAAATGGGAAGAAATTGAAAATTTCCCCCAAAAACGCCGTTTTTCGCCAAAAATTGATGGCCTCCTTTAAACCATTCTGCTGGGGCCCCCGTTGAGAACGTACCCTATTTTAGACTTGGGTCCGGTAGAGGGGCCCGAGGGCTACCGAATGCACCCAAACCCGGAGCTCGGGGCGTTGCGGAAAGTTAAATGGGAAGAAATTGAAAATTTCCCCCAAAAACGCCGTTTTTCGCCAAAAATTGATGGCCTCCTTTAAACCATTCTGCTGGGGCCCCCGTTGAGAACGTACCCTATTTTAGACTTGGGTCCGGTAGAGGGGCCCGAGGGCTACCGAATGCACCCAAACCCGGAGCTCGGGGCGTTGCGGAAAGTTAAATGGGAAGAAATTGAAAATTTCCCCCAAAAACGCCGTTTTTCGCCAAAAATTGATGGCCTCCTTTAAACCATTCTGCTGGGGCCCCCGTTGAGAACGTACCCTATTTTAGACTTGGGTCCGGTAGAGGGGCCCGAGGGCTACCGAATGCACCCAAACCCGGAGCTCGGGGCGTTGCGGAAAGTTAAATGGGAAGAAATTGAAAATTTCCCCCAAAAACGCCGTTTTTCGCCAAAAATTGATGGCCTCCTTTAAACCATTCTGCTGGGGCCCCCGTTGAGAACGTACCCTATTTTAGACTTGGGTCCGGTAGAGGGGCCCGAGGGCTACCGAATGCACCCAAACCCGGAGCTCGGGGCGTTGCGGAAAGTTAAATGGGAAGAAATTGAAAATTTCCCCCAAAAACGCCGTTTTTCGCCAAAAATTGATGGCCTCCTTTAAACCATTCTGCTGGGGCCCCCGTTGAGAACGTACCCTATTTTAGACTTGGGTCCGGTAGAGGGGCCCGAGGGCTACCGAATGCACCCAAACCCGGAGCTCGGGGCGTTGCGGAAAGTTAAATGGGAAGAAATTGAAAATTTCCCCCAAAAACGCCGTTTTTCGCCAAAAATTGATGGCCTCCTTTAAACCATTCTGCTGGGGCCCCCGTTGAGAACGTACCCTATTTTAGACTTGGGTCCGGTAGAGGGGCCCGAGGGCTACCGAATGCACCCAAACCCGGAGCTCGGGGCGTTGCGGAAAGTTAAATGGGAAGAAATTGAAAATTTCCCCCAAAAACGCCGTTTTTCGCCAAAAATTGATGGCCTCCTTTAAACCATTCTGCTGGGGCCCCCGTTGAGAACGTACCCTATTTTAGACTTGGGTCCGGTAGAGGGGCCCGAGGGCTACCGAATGCACCCAAACCCGGAGCTCGGGGCGTTGCGGAAAGTTAAATGGGAAGAAATTGAAAATTTCCCCCAAAAACGCCGTTTTTCGCCAAAAATTGATGGCCTCCTTTAAACCATTCTGCTGGGGCCCCCGTTGAGAACGTACCCTATTTTAGACTTGGGTCCGGTAGAGGGGCCCGAGGGCTACCGAATGCACCCAAACCCGGAGCTCGGGGCGTTGCGGAAAGTTAAATGGGAAGAAATTGAAAATTTCCCCCAAAAACGCCGTTTTTCGCCAAAAATTGATGGCCTCCTTTAAACCATTCTGCTGGGGCCCCCGTTGAGAACGTACCCTATTTTAGACTTGGGTCCGGTAGAGGGGCCCGAGGGCTACCGAATGCACCCAAACCCGGAGCTCGGGGCGTTGCGGAAAGTTAAATGGGAAGAAATTGAAAATTTCCCCCAAAAACGCCGTTTTTCGCCAAAAATTGATGGCCTCCTTTAAACCATTCTGCTGGGGCCCCCGTTGAGAACGTACCCTATTTTAGACTTGGGTCCGGTAGAGGGGCCCGAGGGCTACCGAATGCACCCAAACCCGGAGCTCGGGGCGTTGCGGAAAGTTAAATGGGAAGAAATTGAAAATTTCCCCCAAAAACGCCGTTTTTCGCCAAAAATTGATGGCCTCCTTTAAACCATTCTGCTGGGGCCCCCGTTGAGAACGTACCCTATTTTAGACTTGGGTCCGGTAGAGGGGCCCGAGGGCTACCGAATGCACCCAAACCCGGAGCTCGGGGCGTTGCGGAAAGTTAAATGGGAAGAAATTGAAAATTTCCCCCAAAAACGCCGTTTTTCGCCAAAAATTGATGGCCTCCTTTAAACCATTCTGCTGGGGCCCCCGTTGAGAACGTACCCTATTTTAGACTTGGGTCCGGTAGAGGGGCCCGAGGGCTACCGAATGCACCCAAACCCGGAGCTCGGGGCGTTGCGGAAAGTTAAATGGGAAGAAATTGAAAATTTCCCCCAAAAACGCCGTTTTTCGCCAAAAATTGATGGCCTCCTTTAAACCATTCTGCTGGGGCCCCCGTTGAGAACGTACCCTATTTTAGACTTGGGTCCGGTAGAGGGGCCCGAGGGCTACCGAATGCACCCAAACCCGGAGCTCGGGGCGTTGCGGAAAGTTAAATGGGAAGAAATTGAAAATTTCCCCCAAAAACGCCGTTTTTCGCCAAAAATTGATGGCCTCCTTTAAACCATTCTGCTGGGGCCCCCGTTGAGAACGTACCCTATTTTAGACTTGGGTCCGGTAGAGGGGCCCGAGGGCTACCGAATGCACCCAAACCCGGAGCTCGGGGCGTTGCGGAAAGTTAAATGGGAAGAAATTGAAAATTTCCCCCAAAAACGCCGTTTTTCGCCAAAAATTGATGGCCTCCTTTAAACCATTCTGCTGGGGCCCCCGTTGAGAACGTACCCTATTTTAGACTTGGGTCCGGTAGAGGGGCCCGAGGGCTACCGAATGCACCCAAACCCGGAGCTCGGGGCGTTGCGGAAAGTTAAATGGGAAGAAATTGAAAATTTCCCCCAAAAACGCCGTTTTTCGCCAAAAATTGATGGCCTCCTTTAAACCATTCTGCTGGGGCCCCCGTTGAGAACGTACCCTATTTTAGACTTGGGTCCGGTAGAGGGGCCCGAGGGCTACCGAATGCACCCAAACCCGGAGCTCGGGGCGTTGCGGAAAGTTAAATGGGAAGAAATTGAAAATTTCCCCCAAAAACGCCGTTTTTCGCCAAAAATTGATGGCCTCCTTTAAACCATTCTGCTGGGGCCCCCGTTGAGAACGTACCCTATTTTAGACTTGGGTCCGGTAGAGGGGCCCGAGGGCTACCGAATGCACCCAAACCCGGAGCTCGGGGCGTTGCGGAAAGTTAAATGGGAAGAAATTGAAAATTTCCCCCAAAAACGCCGTTTTTTCGCCAAAAATTGATGGCCTCCTTTAAACCATTCTGCTGGGGCCCCCGTTGAGAACGTACCCTATTTTAGACTTGGGTCCGGTAGAGGGGCCCGAGGGCTACCGAATGCACCCAAACCCGGAGCTCGGGGCGTTGCGGAAAGTTAAATGGGAAGAAATTGAAAATTTCCCCCAAAAACGCCGTTTTTCGCCAAAAATTGATGGCCTCCTTTAAACCATTCTGCTGGGGCCCCCGTTGAGAACGTACCCTATTTTAGACTTGGGTCCGGTAGAGGGGCCCGAGGGCTACCGAATGCACCCAAACCCGGAGCTCGGGGCGTTGCGGAAAGTTAAATGGGAAGAAATTGAAAATTTCCCCCAAAAACGCCGTTTTTCGCCAAAAATTGATGGCCTCCTTTAAACCATTCTGCTGGGGCCCCCGTTGAGAACGTACCCTATTTTAGACTTGGGTCCGGTAGAGGGGCCCGAGGGCTACCGAATGCACCCAAACCCGGAGCTCGGGGCGTTGCGGAAAGTTAAATGGGAAGAAATTGAAAATTTCCCCCAAAAACGCCGTTTTTCGCCAAAAATTGATGGCCTCCTTTAAACCATTCTGCTGGGGCCCCCGTTGAGAACGTACCCTATTTTAGACTTGGGTCCGGTAGAGGGGCCCGAGGGCTACCGAATGCACCCAAACCCGGAGCTCGGGGCGTTGCGGAAAGTTAAATGGGAAGAAATTGAAAATTTCCCCCAAAAACGCCGTTTTTCGCCAAAAATTGATGGCCTCCTTTAAACCATTCTGCTGGGGCCCCCCGAGAACGTACCCTATTTTAGACTTGGGTCCGGTAGAGGGGCCCGAGGGCTACCGAATGCACCCAAACCCGGAGCTCGGGGCGTTGCGGAAAGTTAAATGGGAAGAAATTGAAAATTTCCCCCAAAAACGCCAGTACTTTTTTCGCAAACACTGCTTAATCTGATGGCCTCCTTTAAACCATAGAGTGTATTCTGCTGGGGCCCCCGTTGAGAACGTACCCTATTTTAGACTTGGGTCCGGTAGAGGGGCCCAATTTCCCCCAAAAACGCCGTTTTTCGCCAAAAATTGGTGGCCTCCTTTAAACCATTCTGCTGGGGCCCCCGTTGAGAACGTACCCTATTTTAGACTTGGGTCCGGTAGAGGGGCCCGAGGGCTACCGAATGCACCCAAACCCGGAGCTCGGGGCGTTGCGGAAAGTTAAATGGAAGAAATTGAAAATTTCCCCCAAAAACGCC